>NC_069482.1:13694895-13744895 GCF_026875155.1 Cherax quadricarinatus
TTTCAAATTCTCTTTCAGCTTCTCTTTACACTCTTACATACTTGTTTTTCTCATTATCTTTACTTTTCTCTTTTAATTTTTTCGATCGTATTCTATGTTTTTTCAGTAATCTTGAACATTCATTTTTTCCTCTTGGCATTTTTGGTTCAACTCCGAGCTCTTGCTCTTTCTATTTCCTCTTCCTGGCAAGAATTACTCCTCCACCTCCCAGGAACTTTCAAATATGGGCTCTCCATCTCGTTCATTGGTTTTCCTTTCCTATTGCACTGCATTTAGGAATTCTGTTATTCCTTCAGAGTTAGCTCTTCTGAAATGTGTTTTCTCCGGTTTGTCCTCCTCCAGTGTTTACGTCCAGAGGGAATTGAAAATTCAATGTAGTATGGTCGTTAGTGCCTAGAGGCCTCTAATATTCTATTTCACCTACATCAAATGTGTGTGTGTGTGTGTGTGTGTGTGTGTGTGGCTACATGTTTTGATTTGTGGGTGTGTGCCTGGTTATGTAAATGTGGGAATAGGTGTGGAGAAGTGTGTGGGTGTAGGCGTCTATGTGGGGGTAAATGGGTGTGAGTGAGGGGGTGAATGTACACGTGTTCGTTAATGCAAATATCTAATCAGCCATTCGCGTGGAGGCACCTCAGTGCCTATAACCATGTAGTCATGGTCAAGAAGTTCAGTCGATGTTCAAACCGAATATCAAAACAGGAAAGAAATGACTTCGACTGTGGAATGATTATTGGTGCCAGACAGGGTGGTCTGAGTGTTTCAGGATTTTCAAGAACATCAGTCTCCAGAGTTTACAGAGGTGTGAAAAACACACATCCAGTGAGCGGCAGTTCTGTGGGCGAAGACTCCTTGATAATGAGAGAGGTCAGAGAATGATCAGAATGATTCAAGCTGAGAGAAAGGTGACAGTAGAAGCAGTAGACCACACCGGGTTCCACTACTGTCAGTTAAAAAAGGGAAAATAAAGTTTTAGCGAGCACAGCCTCGCCAAAACTGGACAGCTGAAGATTTGAAAAAACGCCGCCTGGACTTTTGCAACATGCAAAAGGTAGTGTCAGAATTTGGTGTAAGCCTCTGGGATGTGGTGGAACGGGAGATTCGCAGCATGAGTGTGCAGCTGACAGATTTGCAACAACTTCTGACCAGAATATCTAATGTTTCCAGCACCTTGTTGAATCCATGTCGCAAAGAATTCAGGCTGTTCTGAGGCCAAGGAGCGGTGAGAGGGTCCTATCCAGTACTAGAAGGGTGTACCTAATAAAGTGGCCATTAAGTGTACGTGTGGATGTGGGCGTGTGAGGGGTGTATTATGGTAGGAGAGTGGAGAATTAGGGAAGGAGGAGGAGAGAGCAACAGCTGTAACTCTGCTGTCGCCCAGCTGATGGCTTCTATGTATATAAACACGTGTAAATACACCATGTCCCAGATTTTACATGACTCGCCCTGCATACTCTCGCCCTTATCACCGGTGGCCCGAAAAATCATTGTCGCCCGTACGCTAACAAGGGACATACAGCTCATGCCCTGACCAGCCTCGCTTATACTCTGGTTCATACAGCAGGTCACACTCAGACCACAGGAGTCTAGGAAGGAAAAGCCAGAGGTCGCTGCTGCCGTGGCACGTCATAGGGCCATGACAGTATAGTGCTGGTGAATTATACATGTCCCCGTGGCCTGGTAGGCAACACTCGCCTCACACGCTGAGTATCTTTGGTTCGATCCCAAGCAAAGGTGGAAAAATTGGGCGTGTTTCCTCACACTTGTTGACTCGTCCATCTAGGAAGTAGGTACATGGGTATTAGTAGACTGGTGTGGGACGCATCCTGGGGAACAAGATTGAAGGACCACACTGGAAATAGTCTTCGATGACTCACTAACTTCCTTTGGTTATTCTGGGTGGCTAACCCTCCTGGATTAAAAATCCAAACAAAATCTTATCCTAACATCTGAGTATCTTTACTTGTAGACATTTCGCCACACCGTGGTTTTATCAGTATAATACACGGATACCTATGGAAATCAAGGACCCCAGTGGATATAAGTCACTTTGTCTATGGATTATCCTAGGAAATTTACACTGTGTACCTGTGTCTAAATAAACTTATTTATATAATAGAAATACATACAGCAAATAGTGGAAGATGAGGGGTCAGTTCCTCAGCTTAGTTGAACACCGTAGTCTTGCCCTTGTATTGATAAAGCCACTGGATGTCGAAATCTACAAATAAAGATATCCAGAGGTTGCACATGTGTCTAACTTATCTTCTCGGTATTGAATACCACTGATATACGCCATAGTGATCGCACCACTTGACCCGTGTCTAGATTTTTTCTTAGACAAATAACAACAGCTGGTCATTGACCCAAGTGGGTTACAACTGTAGTCTGTTCTCTGGTGTCGGGTCTTGAGGCTACACTCGTGGGGAGAAACTTGAGTGATTTATTGTTCTTCCTTTGTCTCTCCTGTTAGTTCCCATCAGGGACTAACAGGAAAGTCTTATTCGTCACTGGATGAACAAGGCATATATGAAACTTCTGTATACGTTTCATTTGAGACATTTCGTCTGTACAGTCTGTATCAATCTAACTCGGTGATTAAGATGAGGTCATTTATGCTAAAGTTTGTGGAAGAAGGGAATAGATGCGGCTCCTGTACAGAAGACTCCTCTTGTCGAAGTTCTGATTGGTGGAGATTGTCTCATGTACAAGCTTAAAAATCTGTGAGGATCAGAATGAGGTGAGGATTACCTTTGTTAGGTAAAAGGACACAAGTGCAACTAATGTGACATTTTATTGTGGCAACGTTTCGCTCTCCAGGAGCTTTATCAAGCCGGCTTTGGTAATTCTACCAACATTAATACAAGAATGTCTTTGTAGGCATATAATGTCGCTGAAATTTCTTGAAAAGTTTAAATTTTTTGTAAGGGTAAAGCACTTTTTTTTACCTATGATTTATAGGAATACTGAATTTTAAGTGCATACTGAATTAAACGACATTTAATTTTTTTAAGTTCAACCTCGGCAAGCTTTTAACATTAATTTTTACCATTGAAACTGATTTATTTACTAAGAGTCCTATAAACACCTCAGTTATATTTACTAAGAGTCGTATAATGTAGAGAGGTGAGACCAGACATTAAAGAAGCAATATATTACAGCGTGTAGCGCTCACTCTTTTTCCATCCTTCTTGATGTATTATAATTTTATTGACGTCCCGGTCGACTTGCATTTTTACCAGCGATTAAAACTGTTGGAGATTACAATTACCGACGATTAAAATCGTCTGCGCTCATGTATTCGTTAGTAATAATTCACAAATTTCATGAGGATTTTTTTTTTTTGAGGATTTTGTGATAAGTTTATTTATTTTTTGATATTTTTGAGAAGTGAATTTTTGTTTATTTAATCGAAGACAGGATTTTCATGTGCGCGTTCGCGCGCGCGAAAAACACACACACACACACACACACACACACACACACACACACACACATATATATATATATATATATATATATATTGTGTGTGTATAAAGGGGTGGACCGGTAAGCCAGTGGAAGGCCTCGGTCAGAAGACCAAAAGCTGCAGTGGCAGGTCATATGATTAAGACCCGCGTCAGGATACAGTTGTCCGGCATCCTGACGAATCTTACCTAGCCTCCAGTCTGTGGTTATTTCACAGATGATATAATCTGTACCGTTACTATGAACGGTTCTTGGTCCGAGAGATGATAGTCATTTACAACCCTCCACCAAAAAACATAAGGTCCAGGGAAGAATATAACGTAAACAACGAGGCAACATTAAATATCAATGAAGACAGCTGCAGAGAGGCAGCAAACACAGCAAGAACTGAATTTGTAGATGAATGGTTCAGAGAACCGACATGTTGATAAATTAGACACATGTGCAACTCTTGGGTATCTTTATTGAGGATAAAGATACCCAAGAGTTGCACATGTGTCTAATTTATCAAGAACTGAATTTATTAAAGATTTTAACCGTAGAGATACAGGCAAGAAAAGTAGGACGCACAAGCAGGCTAGAATGTGAATAATATCTTTGTCTATAATGTGTAATGAATATATACACAGAGGAATGTATAATGAGTATGTATTATACAAAGACGCTGCCATCACACCTTTTTGTATGATATATACTCATTATTCATTCTTTAAATTATATACATTCCAAACATATTATACAACGAGTTATTCCTCTCAGGAAGATGTGATACACAGAGATGTATATCACTGTGTATATAGGCTGAGAATTTAATCCGTATTTTAGGGACTAAAATATTCTTGTCTGGTGGTGAAAAAGTTATGTGCAGTCATTAGCAAATCAAAGATGTACAGGAATCAGTTAGAATTTACAATGCAAAACATTATAGTGCAGCAGGTTAACGGGACGACGTGAGGAAGAAGGAATGACGGACCAGCAAGATTGGATTTTATTTTCACCTCCAGTGAAACTGATGTTGGCGAAATTGAATATGGAAGTGAGATTACCAGGGAGGTCATGGAACGGGCCTCCTGGTTGCTGGTTTGATCAATCAGGCTATTGTTGCTAGCAGCATAGTCAAATATAGGTACCACAGCTTGGTTGACATGTCCCCACTTGAGGACTTGTGTACGTGTATACGTACACGCTCGTCTACTCGCTCAAGTACATGTATGTGTGTACGCTCGTGATACATCTACATGCAGCGCATATCTACAAACTCCCGTGCATAGACCTGTGTATGTGCGTGCACACTCGTGTGCACCTGCGTGCACTTGGTTGCATGTGCTCTGGTGAGCGACAGCAAGTGAGTCAGAAATTAGCCCTCAAACATTGTGATCCTCAATACAAGACTATGGAGAGGCTGACAACACAATATTGTATTTATGAGAGATTTCTACACTGACGCGTCCAGTGTTTTTGTGTCTTCAAGAACACGCAAGCTTCATTGAGGGCTTGACGGGGGTATTAATATTCTCTGGAAGTAATTGGTGGGTTGGAGTGTAAACATAGAAAACTCAAGTGAGGAGGAGGAGATATACAAGGAAAGGGAAAGGCAGAGGATGAAGGAAGAAGAAGAGAAATGGGGAAAAATTGATAGTACTTGTAGCAGTAGTAATCGAGGAAAAGTGGGAATGAAAAAGGCAGAAAAGGATAGAGGAGAGGAAAGAGGAGAAAAAAGTAATAGTTGTCATAGAAGTAGTAAAAGTAGAAGAAAAGTGAAGGAGAAAAGGGAGAAAGAGATATAGAGAAGGAAGATAATAAGAACTGAAGAAAATAAAAGCGAAGGTAACCGAGAATAACACGAGGAACAAAAATGAAAAAACTAAAGTAGAAAACTGACATTTCATTATACTAATAATCTACGTTAAATGAATAATTATAAAACGCATAATTATACTTAATTATAAACAACCTAAAATAAAGCAGCTGATAACTGATATATTAAAAAAATGAAGATTGTAATTTGGGAGACCAAAAGTTACATTTACAAACAATAACAATCAACTGGGCATTTAAATGTATAAAAAATAAATAAATTTGTATAGAAACAGTAATTAAAAGACTTAAACGAATTTACATAAAACTTTATATATATAATATATATATATATAATATATATATATATAAAAATATTAAATATATAAAATATACTTCTAAACTAATAAACAATAATGCTATAAATCTACCACATGACAATACCTTGGCTGTATAGGAGACACGTGATCTAGAAGCTTAGAAGGCTAGTGTTCACTGTAACCTATATTCATATACTTATCACTATTTCATACTGTATCATATATTCATATATGTATCATAGTATTCATATACGTAACACGTTAATTTACCTAGACAGTCAACTGTACCTAGGTAACGTATCACTAGTGTTCATCATACTGTACACTAGTATTCATCATACTGTATCACTAGTGTTCATACTGTATCACTAGTATTCATCATACTGTAACACTAGTATTCATCATACTGTAACACTAGTATTCATCATACTGTATCACTAGTATTCATCATACTGTATCACTAGTGTTCATCATACTGTATCACTAGTGTTCATCATACTGTATCACTAGTGTTCATCACACTGTATCACTAGTATTCATCATACTGTATCACTAGTATTCACCATACTGTATCACTAGTGTTCATACTGTATCACTAGTATTCATCATACTGTATCACTAGTATTCACCATACTGTATCACTAGTATTCATCATACTGTATCACTAGTGTTCATCATACTGTATCACTAGTATTCACCATACTGTATCACTAGTATTCATCATACTGTATCACTAGTGTTCATCATACTGTATCACTAGTATTTACCATACTGTATCACTAGTATTCATCATACTGTATCACTAGCGTTCATCATACTGTACCACTAGTATTCACCATACAATATCACTAATATTCACCATACAATATCACTAATATTCACCATACAATATCACTAATATTCACCATACAGTATCACTAATATTCACCATACAATATTACTAATATTCTCCATACAATATCACTAATATTCACCATACAGTATCACTAATATTCACCATATAGTATCACTAATATTCACCATACAGTATCACTAATATTCACCATACAGCATCACTATTATTCACCATACTGTATCATAACACTGAGCAAGACACAAGTATTTAAGTATGATATTCGTGTTCTCTCCCTTCCAACAAACGATGCTAAATTTGAATAGGTAATTAGATCAATTATTATTATTTCTCCTCGTTGAGCAATAAATCAGCCGACCTTTATCATTAGTGAATGCTGTACATAATTATATACAGGTTGAGAAGTTTGCATAATTATGCACTCGGGGCTCTGAGACGTAGGATAGGCGAAATCAGGAACCTGTCAGTTTGGGCAGGTATGGCTCAACAGGTGGGGCCAATCTGAGTACTCTCTTCCCCTCCCTTCCCACACCCACCTGTTACTGTTTGGGTCAGTTTGAATCCACCTGTTAGGGTTTGGGTCAGTTTGAATCCACCTGTTACGTTATGGGTCAGTTTGAATCCACCTGTTAGGTTTTGGGTCAGTTTAAATCCACCTGTTACGGTTATGGGTCAGTTTGAATCCACCTGTTACGGTTTGGGTCAGTTTGAACCCGCCTGTTACGGTTTGGGTCAGTTTGAATCCACCTGTTACGGTTTGGGTTAGTTTGAATCCACCCATTACGGTTACCTGGAGGTTATTCCGGGGATCAACGCCCCCGCGGCCCGGTTCATGACAGGCCTCCGATGATCCACCTGTTACTGGTTTTGTGGCAGTGAATCCACGTGTGACAGGTTTGGGTAAGTTTGAATCCACCTGTCACGGTTTTGGGTCAGTGAATCAATCCACTATTTGTGTCAGTGTTAATATACTTGTTTTGACTGAGCGAGTCGACAGTCCGTCCCAGTTGTGTCAGTCTTGGGTCGACCAGTCTGTGCCGAAGTCAACCCTTCTTTCTAGAAATGGTGTCTAGTGAAGACTTGAGATTTCTAGATGGTTGGCCTTCAATAAACGGCTGGAATGGTTATGGGTTCAGATTTTATGCCACTGACCACATTCCCTTTTAGGGACTGATTATCTCACTCCTTCTGATCTTCACCATTCTTCTTTGTATTGGACTGATGAAGCTACTGTGTGACGAAACGTTTCCACAGTAAAGACACCCAGGTGCTGTACATGTGTTTGTCAAGCTATATACAGACCTGTGCGCAGGAGGCAATAACTCTACCATCAGGATAACCAATCAGAGTTTACTAGTAGAATATTAGCTACTCTGGACGTGTTCCATATGGGCCAATCAGGGATGACCTTGAGCAATTTAGCCAATCAAAAGCCATTTATGAAAGATTAGTCTGAGCCAATTAACCCGTAGTTGATGGCCCAGTCACTGCATTTCCTGCCATTTAAAACACAAGTTATCTTGGAAGTATTTGAGCATCTCAGACCCTTGACGTCGGTGAAGGGCTCTTGATCCAAGGAATTAGACCTGCCTATCCTTTCCTTGGGTCTGACGTGAATAGTCTCCATTCCCACAGGCGCTCTACGGTCCCTACGGGTTTAGCGCTACCCCATAAATGTAACAATAATAAGGAGCGTCTCAAAGGTGACCTTTGTGGTATTTGGGCTAAGCAAAAGCTATCTTTGATGCATTTTAGCCAGTCAGAACTCATTTTTGGAAATTTAGCCACTCAGAGGCAACCTGAACTGTTTGCTTCAATTAAAACTCTCGTTTTTGTTATTCGAGGAAATAAGAATTTACACAAATATTGTATGATATATATATAGTATGATATATAATTAAGGAATTTCAAAGAAACAGTAGCATTGTACACACACATGGGGCCAGGAGCTGAGACTCAACTCCAGCAACCCAATTTAGGTGAATACACACACACACACACACACACACACACACACACACACACACACACACACACAACACACACACACACCACACACACACACACAAACTTAATTATCTATCGACAAGTACCTTTGATAAATAGTAACTAGTACACACGCATACATAAGCACATATATGTGTAAGAATGGTATATAATACCGACAAGATGAAATTAAGACATCATGTGCAACATCTGGGTATCTTTATTGTAGACGTTTCGCCATCCAGTGGCTTTATCAATACAAATTCTATGACATAACTTGAAGACAGTATAACTATGTACAGAAGATGAGGTAATCAGTCCCTCAACCTAGGAGTAGGTGCGAAGAGCACCATAGTCGTGGAGATTCTGAAAGTTATGTCCTAGGATTTGTATTGATAAAGCCACTGGATGGCGAAACGTCTACAATAAAGATACCCAGATGTTGCACATGTGTCTTAATTTCTTCATCAAGCACATATATAAATGAAATTCCAACACACACGTAAACATATGTATACATAAAGACATATGCACACAAGCATACATACACTAAAATACACATGCACTGATACACAGATAAAAAATACATACGCCCACACAGCATAAATATATATCGGCACATATATGTACAAGCATACATAAACGAACACAAATTCACAAATACAAACATATACGCACACGCACCAAAGTTGTTGTGTTAAATAATCACAGAGAAGAGTAGAAATACGTTCGCTTTTTTTCTTTTACTTATCATCCAATAGACTAAAAACACGAACACAATATTGCTAAAACTAAAAGTCCTCCCATTTATACAATCGCCACACAACATTCACCCTTAAACCATATGGCCGGACGAGTCACATTAGCTTAACCAAGCTACCAGCCACGACTATTTCGGGTCTATGACCCAAAATAATCCTTATTTATCACTTGATTAGGGCCCACCTGCCTGTAATCTTATAAGATATGTATAAATGCCTTTGCTTATTTCAAGTATTACTTAGAAAGGCATTCCTTGGAAAGATAGTCTGGTGGGTGCTTGCTACGTCACTCTTTAGATTAAAGTCAGGTGTTCACTATGGGGTGGAAGGACCGTAGTGTGTGTGTGTGTGTGTGTGTGTGTGTGTGTGTGTGTGTGTGTGTGTGTGTGTGTGTGTGTGTGTGTGTGTGTGTGTGTGTATACTCCCCTATATGTAGTCATCTATACGTGGTTGCACAGGTCGATTCACGGCTCCTGGCCCCGCCTCTTCTCTGCTCGAAACTAGGTAGGTGAGAGAGAGAGAGAGAGAGAGAGAGAGAGAGAGAGCATTTTCGTCTAATTGCTTATTAAAAAGAAAAATCTAATTGTGTTGTATTAAGTGTCACTGCTCTGCTGAAACTGAACTACTATGGCTACCGTAGCTATTGAAACCTTAATAGAATACTTGAATATATCCCCAGTGTCCTTCAGCCTGTCCTCTTAACCACAGACATTATCTCAATGTTGCACAAAACATTCGAGTGAATTACTGTTGAAGGTGCCTCCAACAGTAATAATCTTACTGTATCGTTCCATCCCGGCGCAGGTACTGCCCGTTTTCTGTTAGTTCCGCCGACTTTTTTGTCGCCTTTTATCTTATATTTAAAGTTTTGTCTTTGTAATATATAATTTATCATTTTTATAGGTATATGACAAAATCTAACCTAAGAAATGTGCTGCGAAACCACATGTGAAGAAGTGCTTTAACCTAGCCATGGAACAGGTGGGGATTGAACCCATGGCAAGTGAATCCTAAAACTCCAGGCCAGTAAGTAAACCACTCGGCCACTTGCCTGGAGTTTTAGGACTCGCTTGGCATGGGTTCAAACCCCACCTGTTCCGTGGTATGTTTACAATCGTGTTATTACATTCCGCAAGTCAAGAAGTGACTTAATTGTTCGGAGGACGAGTTGCCTACTGAAGTCTCCCAGCTCTGGCTGACTAATTTCAAAACTATGTTCATGACCATCCTGTGTAATGGAATATTAAAAACATAGCTAGCTTTTGTTCCTACTATAAAATTGTCATATTGAATAGGGTAACAGTGCATAATTATTGTATCTATAAATAAAAACACCCAATACCGTGACTGGGACAACACAGAAGTAGCCTGCACATAGAAGCTTATGACGGTGTTTCGGTCCGACTTCGACCATTACCTCTACCATTTACTCTTTGTCCTGTACCTATCCCTCCCTTTCCTATATATAAAGCCCCCCTCACCTTCGCATGTTAGTGTGACTTGTAAATGGTCCAAATCAGACTGAAATATCGTCATACGGTGTCTCCTATGTGCGGGTTAATTGTGATGTATCCAGTATTGCTAAATAAATCACCTGTGTGTGTATTGGAGTTGAGTCTCGGCTCTTGAGCCCCACCTTTGCATTTTGAAACATGTCCTTCCCTTTGAAGTAGTTCGTCTATATCCTGTGAAAGCCATCATATTGTAGTATCTTACGTTGTACTCTGGGTCCAGTTTTCTTCCTTCTATTTTCATTACCTCGTTTTACAAACTCAAGGAATTCTTTCACAGGCCTGCAGTATTGAGGTGTTCAATAATCAATAACAGTCACAAATATCACTTGACAAGGAATGAACCTAGACTCAGAAATATCTTGTGTGATTCATATATATTCTTCTCAGCAAATCGGTTTGCTGAACACGAATCAACTTAATAATTTACAGTAAACACAAAATATCATTAGAACCAGAGGTCACAATGGGATAAACACTAACTGACGACCTGAGAGATACTCGGTCATCAAATGCCTACAACCCTTTAATAATGGCATGAATGAGGCGTTGGAATGTGGCAGGTAATATGCGCATCCCAAATGAGGTTACAAAATATTGTATTGCTCACCTTGTATAACAAATGCATGGAATTCTTTTACACTGTCACTTAGGAATATCTAGTGTTAAGCTTTCAGTAAATCGATCGTTTTCACATACCTTAGACCATCCTTGTGTGTGGAAGGGGATAGGTATCGGTTATTTTGTCGGTACACATTCAGAAGAACCCTGTACAGTGAATTTGAGTACATAATTTATGTGAACAAATAACCTGCACATAGGAGAGAGAAGCTTATGAAATTTTGGTCCGACTTGGACCATTTACAAATCACACTAACACACAAGAATGAGGAAGCCAGTATATATACTACTGAGCTTTACCCTGTGATGCTGTATGAGTTAGTGTAGTTCAGTATTCTTTTAGATGTACTGAAGTACGAACCTGATATTTAAACACTTTAAAAAATGTTCAGATTTGGCTTCAGTAAACATAATACCAAAGACATTGATTATTGTTTGTTGAAGCGTTCGCGATATTTAGTGTAAAACTCTCTCCTCTCCTTCCTCATACTTGGTTGCGAAGGACCTCTGTTGTTTGATAGTTTCTATATTATTTTTTACTAACTCACATCCCAAACTTAATGCATATTGAGTCTTGCATTGCCCGTGGTACCATCTCGCCTGAATTTTCTACAAGAGAATGATAACAGGAATTATCACGAGTATTTTTGCACACTCTTAGCCATATGAAGATGTAACTGAATCAAAGCTGCAAAGGGAAAAAATCAGATGTGAATAAGCTGCCGGAAATTTCCCTTCTGTTGCTTCTGCCTATAAACAATTAATAAATGAAACAAATCAACAATGCTGAAACTGTAAAATGCCTACTTTCCTCTCTTTGTAAGATATGTAAGATTGTGCACGTTTTTAAGGCTACCACACCTTCAGAGACGGATTCTTCCATTTGTAGTGTTGTGGCTCTGCCAGCAGTTTCTTGTCTATTGATGCTTCAGTGTTTACCAGATACTTAACTTTCGTCTATCATATAGCCACTTCACTTTATATATACATGTGCCGAATAAGTAAAACTGGTCAATTAGCAAGAACTCATTTAAAATTTAGTCCTTTCCAAAATTTTCTCTTATACTTTTAAAGATATATTTTTTTCATTTATATTAATGTAAAAAATTACTGATTTTGTACCAAAAGAACCTTAGAAAACTTACCTTATTATAACAAACGCAACTTAATTTAGCCTAATCCAACTAGAAATATATATGTTTGCAATAATTTAATAATAAACAAACATAATAATTTTTTTTCGTTAGGTTCAGAATGATTTTTGCGGAATTATTACATATACAAATATTCGCGTGCCTTATTCGGCAAGAAGAGCATTGCTATTTAAGCCAAAATCGCAATTTTTACCTATTCGGGACGGCATACATGTATGACGACATATGTCGGCCTACATACACATGTAAAATTTGCGATTTTGGCTTAAATAGCAACGCTCTTCTTGCTGAATAAGGCAAGCAAAAATTTATATATGCAATAATTTCGCAAAAATCATTCTGAACCTAACGAAAAAAATACTTCATTATGTTTACTATTAAATTATTGCAAACTTATATGATTTCTAGTTGGATTAGGCTAAATTAAGTTGCATTTGTTATAATAAGGTTAGGTAAGTTTTCTAAGGCTCTTTTGGTACAAAGTCATTAATTTTTACATTAATATAAATGAAAAAATATATATTTAAACGTATAAGAGAAAATTTTGGAAAGGACTTAATTTTAAATGAGTTCTTGCTAATTGACCAGTTTTACTTATTCGGCACGACATTATATATATAAATAACAAAAAGGCACAATACCGTGACTGGAACAATGCACAAATAACCTGCACATAGAAGAGAGGAGCTTACGACGACGTTTCGGTCCGACTTGGACCATTTACAAATTCACACTGTGTGACTTTGTAAATGGTACAAGTCGGACCGAAACGTCGTCGTAAGCTCCTCTCTTCTATGTGCGGGTTATTTGTGCATGCGTGTGTGTTTATATATATATAATATTTATATATATACCGATACTTTTCTGTATTTTTTATTTTTATAATTATATTAACTAAGTTTAATAAAAGAAAACGTGTTGCGCAGTAAGACGATAATGTCATTACTCATTTCTTGGCGATATTAATGATGATAATGATGGTAATAATAAAATACAATAATAACAACGATAATAATAACCCCGCCGACCAAAAAAAAAAAAATTACCAATAACCATAAATATTACACCCAGGCAATGAAAAATTTACCAGATAATTATCCCAGATAATTCATCTTGG
The DNA here is from genome assembly GCF_026875155.1 of Cherax quadricarinatus. Lineage (NCBI taxonomy): Eukaryota > Metazoa > Arthropoda > Malacostraca > Decapoda > Parastacidae > Cherax > Cherax quadricarinatus. Next base: position 13,708,484 of record NC_069482.1, read on the forward strand.
TGATTACTCTCTCGACCGTCACCACAAACTAATCTGAGGAATCACTAGTGATAAATAGAACTTTTATCATCATCATTAAAAGGCACGCGAGGCTAAGGTCCTCCAAGACTGTGGTTACTGCAGGTTCCTGAATTACAACTTTCCCTGTGTTCTCTCGTAAGTAAAAATGGCTTCGTTGAAAGGAGCAATTATAATATGTAATTTTTGATTGTGTAAGATTAATTAGATGGGTGTGTGTGTGTGTGTGTGTGTGTGTGTGTGTGTGTGTGTGTGTGTGTGGTTGTGTGTGTGTGTTTGCTTCTTTTCTTAATCGCTTATTATTCTTTCTTTCTCTAACCTTCATATTTATCCTATCAAAATTCTCTTTTACGTATCTTTTATGCATGTTCTTCATATTTCTTCTCGCTTCTCTTATGATCATTTATGCATTCTTCTAAACCTGTCCATTCTTTGTTTTTTTTTTCTACTTTTCAAAGAAGGTTTGATAATTTATTGGCTTCTGTTTGACATCTTAAATGCCTTTTTCAAGTTCACTTTTTCTTGCTTCTACATCACATCCGAAATTCTTCCCCCTTCCCTACACACACACACACACACACACACACACACACACACACACACACACACACACACACACACACACACACACACACACACACACACACACACACACGAACGCACGCGAAAAGTTGAAACTCGAGCCCTACAACCACGTATAGGTGAGTACATACAGGCGAGTACGCATACACATGTGTATGTATAAACACTATCAGTACAGGTTACTTTCCAAACTAGAGTCGTAGACCGTAATTTGTTCATCTTCCATTTGTTTACTAAGAAGTACTGGACGTTCTTTGCTACATGAGCCAGATACGTTGGTATTCTGCGTGGGCAGGACAAAGGACAATTGTGTGGCCATTTTTGCCAGGTGGAAGAATGGTGACCAGAGCCATCTATTGGTGGTATTCAACCCTAGATGATCTGGTGGCCATGAGCTGTGCTGTGGTATTTTGACCTTTCTGGTGCGGGTTGAGTGGATTTTTTTGATTACTCTGGGTTATGGTTCCACACAGTCAGATTCTCAAAGGCTTTAAGCCGGTACATGCATTATTGGTATACAATAACGACAAGTTGAAAATAAGACACAGGTGCGAAATATTTCCCAAGGACAACAAATCTCCTCTGTCGAAAATACAATATAACACTGTGGAGAATCAATATTGCCAAGATTACCTAGTAGGGGGAATATGAGGGAAGTGACCGATGACAGATGCAGTGTTGTTAACTGATTACCTTATTCTGACATCTAAACTTTTGTTCAGATCCAACAGAGGATACTAATGTTAGGTGTCCCGTAGCTTGATCGCTAACGCACTCAGCTCACACACTGAGGTCCGGAGTTCGAATCTTCGGTACGGCTGGAAAACATTAGGAACGTGTTTCCACAAGACACCTGCTGTCCCAGTTCACCCATCAGTATAAAATGGGTACCTGGATTTTAGTCGACTGGTGTGGGTCGCATCCTGGGACAAAACTGACCTAATTTGCCCGAAATGATCAGCATAACAAGCGGTTTTCCATGTAGTAGTATGTCATTAATGTCAGCTAGGACTGTATACCTTGTACATGTACTTGTAGAAATGAGTATGAAGTCTAAGCAGACTTGTTCAGGGGAACAGTTTCTAGCTCTAGCTAGAACGTCCCCTGAACTAATCTGCTTGGACTTCTGCTCATTTCTGAAACATTGAAAGCTGCTGATGAAGTGTTCATTGCAGCATGAAAGGCCTAGCGCTTTCATCAACTCCCTCTGTGGTTATTTTGCGTTAGTATAAATAAAGCAAAGGTCTCATTACCTAAACATTTTTTCCTCCTGAATCTTGTGGCACTGGCTATGACGCCGGTGAGAGGCTCTTAATCCAAGAAACTGGACGTAATCTTGCCTTGTATCGAACCTCATTAGCTTCTCATTTCCTCTTTGAATATGACGCTTGTTCTTCCCCCTATACCCCATGAATGTAATATCTCAAAGGTGAACTCTGATCACAATATTATCCTTCTGGAGAATGTGGACTTTGAATTGGAGTGTTAATCAACGATACCATCCAAGGCTACGTTATTCAGCACACCCAGAGTCGGCACTTCCTGTTTCATGGTTGCAGGTTTGACAGATGCATCCGTCTCCTTGACTGACGGAATGACGCTTAGGAAAAAGCAACAGAACTGCATTTCCTTGGCTGTAACATTTAGGTCGGCTGTGTCTGAAACTGAAGATGTCAGTTTTCCGTCAAATATCTTTACCAGAAATGAAGTACTCTTGAAGCAGGACTCTGCTGAAACTGGCAAAGGAGTATTAGAAAACTAGTAAACGAGTTTTAGAAAACTAGCAAAGGAATATTAGAAAATAAGGTTGCATTTAAATGTTTGTGGAACCATGAACTTCACGTGCCTCATTACTTGTCTAACGAAGGACACGTGGATATAAGACTGTGTTTACGATAACTAGATACTTTTTTTAGCCTGGATTAAGGAAAGAAATGTAATACATGGAAGCCTTTCACGAGTGTCAGCTTCTAGATCATCCAGGCTATTCCATATAACTGGAACTATTGTGTTTAATTCAGGTTCTGAAGAATCGTTTTCTGTACTCTTGTTTTTTTGAGTAGACATGTTACTTAAGTGAAGTGCTGGTAGTCAGTATAAATATGAAGTGATGTGCAAGGCCACAAGATACCACAAGGCCATACTTATGAAAACTGAAACACCAGAGCTTTCATTATTGATTTTGCTAAGATTTGTTCTCCTGTAGGTTTGCTCCAGTTTATATAATCAGGTGGCCTGGTGGTTAACGCTCTCGCTTACAACGGGAGGGCCTGGGTTCGATCCCAGCCAAGAGGTAGAAACAGTTTGGACGTTTTCTTCACCTGTTTTTGTTATACATTTAAAATGGTACTGGGTGTTATTATGGTGTGGGCCGCATACCTAGGCACTTGAACCTGAAAAACCGAGTCAAGATGGCAGTTGTGTTCCCCGAATTCTCTCCAGTTTATATAATCAGATCAGGGCTCTTATTTTAAACAAAAGACTTTCAGGAAGTTTGAAAGTCTCTTGAAATAAAACAAGGTTTCTCGTCAGCATATCCTCAGTCACAAGGGGTCTTAAATTGCTTCCACCAAACACTGAAAATCATGATGAGAACTTATCTGTATTTTCCCACAGACTGGAACGAAAGCTTTCCACTGCTTCTTTGCTCAGTCAGAAAAACTGAAAGTGAAACTTTTGGACATAGTCCTTTTGAACTGATATTCAGTCAGTGATGGAGATGGGGAAGGGCATTATCGGTAATGAGAGAAGGATGGCTCAGTGGCATCGCCTAATATAAAACAATGGATGAATCTTAGGGTAAGGCTTCAGTCGATACGGCAAATCGCTGCGGAAAATCTAAAAGAATTTGTGAAAATGATAAGTTATCTAATACTAGAGCCTGGTCCTCTACACGCCTTGAAAAAGCAAGTTTTGTAGGTAGGAGCTGTGAAGGTGGTGTGGAAAAATCTCTGATTATAACTTCCTAATCCGTTCTGTAGATAAGACATCTGGGGGAAAAAGTGCTAGACATAAACCATATCAAATTATATAAAAGTCCTCATCTGTCCATAAAGGCTATGTTCCCAACAGTTCAAACAGATGTGACTCCTGATCCAGATGATTAGACGAAAGCCAGAGATATGGAAGAGCAACTGACAAATTCGTACTTTATTTTTCAGAACCCACAACACTTACTGGTGGACACACCCAGGCTTAGGCTACAGACATCATGTGCTGCTTTATAAGCATAGAGATTTGTGCTCTAACTTTCTAAATTAATGCACTATGTGTGTACATGACATATGGTATAATAAACCTCGTAAAACGACACATGTAAAACTAATGTGACATTGAGGCAACGAACGAAAAATTAACACAAAATGTCACAACATTATTTGCACATGTGTCGTTTACCTAACATGTGGACAATTCTACCAATATTACTACGATACTATACCTGTTAAAGTTCCTCCCTACAAAGCATATCCGGAGATGCTAGGATTGAGGAGAGTAGAAATGACATTTCTGCTGGGAAAAGTACAAACTGAAAACTCTTCCAGGTGACTAATATAATGGTATCTGATACCTGTCTTCTTTCACACATGGATGAGGTTACTAGACTCAGTTTAAGGGCATTATCCACTATCTCTAGGTCAGGGTTTCCCAACCCGGGATACATGTACCCCCAAGGGTACATTTGCACTTCATACAAACGGGTTGTTCAACCTTGTTCGAGCACTGCTGTTATTTCCATCAACATGGCTTGGTGAGTCAACATTTTCAGTGTTGGGAATTTAAATCAAGACACAGATCAGATCTCGAAACGCCTGAATATAATATTCGTTGTACGGTTGCTAAAGTTTCCCCTCGTATTAGTGAACTTGTTGCCAAAAAACAGCCTCGTCCATTTCATTAGTAATAATTTTTTATCATATTTTGTCAAGCTTTGTGTACTTTTATTCATCAGACACCATTAGTGTATGTAACAGATATGTATGGGACAGATCAATATATTTTATAAACTCACTGAGTTCAAGTTACCGACGTTACAATAGTATAAAATCCTTATAAAATCTTTAAACATACAGATTTCATAATAAAATACATAAAATCAATATAAGTTATCAATTTTCTATCCTCAGTTTTTAGGGGTACATGGAAACCTGTCAGAATGCCCCAGGGATACAGAGGAACGATAAGGTTAGGAGACCACGCTCCAGGTAATGTAACGAGAGATTATTATTATTATTATAATCAAGGGGGAAGCGCTAAACTCGTAGGATTATACAGCGCCTGGGGGGGGGGATGTGGAAGGCATTCAGGCTTAATTCGGGGAACTGGACCACAGATCCAATTCCCTAAATCAAGAGCCCCTCACCAACATCAAGGAACCTTCCTTGAAGGGATGTAACGAGAGAAATACACAAACCCGCTCATAGAATGACATGACGTTTCGGTCCCACTTGCACCATAAACTCGTCACACCAGATCCAAGTCAGACCGTAACTCCGTCACAGGTTTCATTTACCTATGTACGGACTATTTGTGTATTGTTCCAGTCACGATATTGTGCCTTCTTATTCTTCACGAAAGAAATGCCTGCATTGATTGTCCCGGGGGTCATTACTAATAACGAATAAGTCTATTTCGGATGTGAAATGTGCCAGCAACATTCTCATCCCTCATACATAATGTTTGTAGATGAATGGTTCAGAGAACCGAATTTGATAATATTAGACAAGGAGCGCAACTCGTTGGGTATACTTTATTGAAGGAATAGCTTTTCGGCTACCACAGATCCTTCCCTCCAAAGCCCTCACAAATAGAACTCTTGAAGGGATGTAAGAAGAAATAACAAACCCGCTCATAGATACTTGACGTTTGGTCCCACTGCAATCATAAACTTCGTCACACAGATCCAATCACGACTCGAAGGTTTCATTACTATGTACGGACTATTGTGCTATTGTTCCATCACGATATTCCTTCTTATGGTACGAATGAATGCCACATGTTGTGGGCGTCATTCTCAATAAAGATAGTCCATTTCGGATGTGAAATGTGCAGCAACTTCTAAATTACATACATAATGTTATCAGGTGTATGTTGAAAATGACATAAAAGATAGACAATTTGATGAGTAAGACACAAGGGCAATACGTGGGTATCTTTATTTCTTGAAACGTTTCTCACCTGATTAATAATATCTTACTTATATTAACCATCATCCTCGTTACTTCTGCTGCCTTCAACATATAATCTGCATTTCACTGATGAAGCCTACCGTGGAGGCGAAACGTTTCAATAGTAAAGATACCCAGCTGTTGCATGTGTGTTATTCGTGTAATTAGATGATTGAGGGAAGTTGAGGTTGCTCGTGACGATCCAGTCATTGTTGACTCCTGGGATGAACATGTGCAGAGATTAAACCCTTTGACAGAGAGAATTATTATTATCATCATCACGGAGGAGCGCTAAACCCCGTAGGGATTATACAGCGCTTTACTTTGACCGGGAGAATTGGCTTACAGAAGCACCAAAATTTAATATCACACATTTTAGACCGCCCCATTGATAGTGAATCACTACAAAGATTTTAGGGGTGACCATTTTATTAGTGATTTTACCGTAATTATTCGGATTTAGCGCCCCACAGACTTTCTTCACTAGTATGAAAGTTGTCGGAAAGTCTTTAATAAAAGATTAAGAAACTTGTATGTGTAGCTCTGGTTCTCACGTCACTAGATTGTATACAGAGCTTGCAGCTTGATTCCAGTGACGGTGGAGTTGGTGCAACATTCTTGCAAGCTTCGACACTTAATGCACCTCATCAGATTTTTTTCCTATGAAAAACCCCGGAGAAGCACTAACAGCCATACACTGTAATAAAGTTAAGTTAATTTTAGCAATGGAAAAGTTTCAAGTATACCTTTTCTCCGCATAGAATTCAAGTATACAGTAACCACCCGCTAACCTTGATCAACCGAAAGTGGAACAAGAATGTCTGACTGATGATTTGGGCGTTGTGTCTGCAGCAATATACAGTTATTTAATATTGCATATTTCAGGGAAAGACAACTCTATTGCTGATGCTCTCTCCTGAAGTCAGCCTTGTTAGGCATAAGATTTATTGTTCATGCATAAAAAAAAATCGAGTAAGCCCACTTATTTTTTTCACTCTGGGTTTTACATTTTTAAAAGAGGGAGCATTTTGCATCCGTCAACAGTGTCTCAGGACTTTGTTATCCCTACTGTCCACTGTCTCTCCTCGCGATGTTTTTTTTTAAGAGCTTTGAGAGGGAGTGCCTTCTCTGACAGCACCTTACATTAGTGTTTCGACGCCCCCGAGGCAGTTACGTTTTTTCCCGTTCTGACAATTGCTTGTCTTAGTATTGTTTGTATCTCCTTGTGAGCCTGTCAGGGGATGGGTAGTGGAGAGGTAGGAGGCCTCCTTTGTATTATTTTTATGTCATGACGAAGTCTTACAACTGCTGTGAGACCTGTAGGAGTCCCACAGCAGTTTCGAGGTAGCTTCATTCCATCATCAGGTGCTCTATAAAATAAGAGCACTTGGAGAAGAAATTCTCCAGAAACGAGGTTTGAAATAGATATTTAAAGTGGATGTGGATGATAATGCCGTCTCTCTGGGTGCAACGTTTCCTCTGTTAATGGTGTCTGTGAATCACCAGTTTCTCCGATGCTGCGGTAATATTAGACTCTCTGAGATTTAAGAATGATACAGTAAGCAATTTCTGCCCCCCCCACAAAAAAAAAAAATCATGTCAAAATTTATTTGTACGTGAGGAACATTAGTGTCTACGTGAAAAACGTTTGCATTTATATGAGTAGAAGCAGCACAGCAGCGGCAGTAACAACAGCAGTATCAGCACTAGCAGTAATAACAGCAAAATTAAAAGTAGAACCAGAAGCTTCAAATGCAGCATCAAAGCAGCACCATCTCAAACAGCAGAACCTGCTGCAGGAGAACTTGCAACAGCAGCAGCACGTGTAGGGGTTGACAGCATCGGCAAGGCTGGTGAGTAGGGCATCAGATTAATTGCAGGTGTGTGGCCGTCCATCACAGGTGGGGCGGGGGTCGAGTCATACATAACCTCAACATCTTGACCGCGACTTACGACCTCCTTACTTTTTTTTTTCCACTCACTCAGGGCATTAATTCATCTTAATATTTACGTGGGACGTGAGTTCCTTACATGCAGTTCATCTTCTCATTTTTCTTATCCACACACAAAAAAGTCTGAACTCGAAGCCACTTAATAATCTGATTTTGCGACAGAAAAAAGTTTTCGAGCCCAGAGATGAAGGGATTTTGTGTTCGGTGTATAACTTAAGATTTATATTTGGGCCTGACATACGCTATTCACAGATTTTAAAGGAATTTCTAGTAAGGTTCTTTGAGGCTGTTTTGAATTAAGTTAGACTGGCATAGATAGCTTTCTGAAGCCATATAGTAGATGTGTTCCTCCGGCGATATATTTGGTGTGGTGGTGAAGCAGCTCCAGTACGCTGGGGACGAAAACAGGCGGAACGTATGGTGGTGAACCGGCGGCTCGAACGATGTGTACGAAGAGGAGGTGGAACGAAGCGGCGTTATTAATGGCTTCAAAAAATAATTATCCATGCCATTGGCTTAATGATAATGATTTGACAAGTATCAGTCCGGGCGAGCATTATAAACCAGCTGGTGCAGACCTGCCTCGATTACGGTCATTATATTAGAAGTGTGTGTGATGTACACTCCCTGATATTATAGGTACAGCCGGCCCCTCTTGCATTGTTCTACTCCCCAAGCTTGTCATTGTGGCAGCGCCTGAGGGGGAATTATAGAAAATTATATGAAGAAAACTGAAGATTATGAAAGGTCGAGTCGTCCTCACCATTTTATTGGTGGGCGTTGCAATGGCAATTTGAAGTTCGTTTTGAGGGCGGTGTGAGGGTGTTATTACAAGCAGTGCTGGCTCAACATGGCGCTTAAAGTGGGCTTTTTTAAGTCAATGTGTAAAGAAGGGGGGAAGATGTGGGTGTTTTGTGGTGTTTACGTGATGTGATAACCCATGGGTGTTGCTGGTGTGTGTGTGTGTGTGTGTGTGTGTGTGTGTGTGTGAGACGTTAATACAGTTTACGTTGAATATTTAATTGTCCATTCGAATTATAAACACTGAACAGACAAGTTTTTTCCATATAGTGATCGATCTGTCTTGTCCCTGAAATGCGTCTGCTGCTCTGGAGTGACTATCACTCTCCCAATGAAATAAGGCGAATCATATTTTGCATTTGTGGAACAACTAAAACTTTACAAGTGGGTAATAATGATGGTCCGGGGGCAGCTGGAGACGAATTTGATACTCTGTCCTATGAGGGGATTTCACTTATTTTCTGTTTTTTCCTACGCAATTCAGAGACGGTTTCTAGACTGTTTTTACAAACTTGTACTAGTCTTTATATGGGTCATTTTAGGCTAGCTTGGTTTGGGTTAGCTTACATCATATAAATTATTTCTTACATCATATAAATTATTTCCGGGAAGGGATGTGCGACAGTAGATGTATAAATAACCGATAAGAAAATTAAACAGCTGCTGCGAGCGTCTGGCAACGATGTACCTGTACAGTGCTAGGAAACGTTCAAATATACACGCATATCATTCATGGGCCGAGAACGAGTTGGAGAATGCCAGCCCTGTACATTACACAACCCAAACATAAACATAATCCGTTATTTTTTTCAGTCTCGCAAATGGGTGCTTAGTTTCAGAAAACATGTCAGTGTGATTTATAAAATCACGGCTATTTATTAATGTCCCTGTGACATTTTTATTACTTCTGATTATCGGAAACGATCTAAACAACAATACTCCAGATAGAAAGTCCGGGAGCGGATGACACATGGCAGGAGGCGGACTCAATCCAGTGTAGCAACGATTCCATTACACCAGACTAACCTCTCTCTCCATTTGTTATCATCTTAGTAATGTAAGTGGGATCGTTAGAGCACTCGACTTACAGACGAAGAGACCAGAGTCCCAGGCTGGGGATAACACCAGGCTGGGGATAACACCAGGCTGGGGATAACGCCAGGCTGGGGATAACGCCAGGCTGGGGATAACGCCAGGTTGGGGATAACGCCAGGCAGGGGATAACGCCAGGCTGGGGATAACACCAGGCTGGGGATAACACCAGGCTGGGGATAACACCAGGCTGGGGATAACACCAGGCTGGGGATAACACCCATGGGAGTCTCCTTACAGTATTCATCTGGCAGAAAATAAGCTCATGGGTTTCTAAAAACAAATCAGACTTAAGAAAAGAAAGTCGAGACGTTCAGGATCGTCTTAGATCATCGTGAAGTCACAACTAATGTAAGAGAGTTGTGATGACAGTGGTCAAGGACGGACCGAAACGTCGTATTAAGCTTTTTTGATTTTTTAACTCGTTTCAGCTACGTTACTTGACCCAGGATCCCCCCCTCCCCACCCACATCCCTCTAGATACTTAAACATTCGTATTTTTTTTTTTTTTTTTCGAATAATTCATAATACATTGTTGAGGTGTCGATTAAAGTGGTTTCAAAATACATAGAGAAAATCTTAGTTTTACATGAGAGTAATTTTGAAATATTCACTGACACACACACACACACACACACACACACAACACTTTTAAATGAGTTCTTGCTAATTGACCAGTTTTTCTTTTATTATGAATTTTCTGAATTATATTAACAGTAATTGTGAAAATAAATTAAATCGATCAAGGTAGAATAAATTACGTTTAATAAAGTTAAAAGAACCATTTATTTAACGAAACAGTGTTCGTCATTCAGTTAATGTTTTTGGCTATAATTCTCCATATACCAACTTATCCTTAAAGGAGTAAGGTCAGGTCCTGTACAGCGCCTTGCTGAGACACGTCCTGTACAGCGCCTTGCTGAGACATGTCCTGTACAGCGTCTTGCTGAGACACGTCCTGTACAGCGTCTTGCTGAGACATGTCCTGTACAGCGCCTTGCTGAGACATGTCCTGTACAGCGTCTTGCTGAGACATGTCCTGTACAGCGCCTTGCTGAGACATGTCCTGTACAGCGTCTTGCTGAGACACGTCCTGTATAGCGCCTTGCTGAGACACGTCCTGTATAGCGCCTTGCTGACACACGTCCTGTATAGCGCCTTGCTGACACACGTCCTGTACAGCGTCTTGCTGAGACACGTCCTGTACAGCGTCTTGCTGAGACACGTCCTGTATAGCGTCTTGCTGAGACACGTCCTGTATAGCGTCTTGCTGAGACACGTCCTGTATAGCGTCTTGCTGAGACACGTCCTGTATAGCGTCTTGCTGAGACACGTCCTGTATAGCATCTTGCTGAGACACGTCCTGTATAGCGTCTTGCTGAGACACGTCCTGTATAGCGCCTTGCTGAGACATGTCCTGTACAGCGTCTTGCTGAGACATGTCCTGTACAGCGCCTTGCTGAGACATGTCCTGTACAGCGTCTTGCTGAGACACGTCCTGTATAGCGCCTTGCTGAGACACGTCCTGTATAGCGCCTTGCTGACACACGTCCTGTATAGCGCCTTGCTGACACACGTCCTGTACAGCGTCTTGCTGAGACACGTCCTGTACAGCGTCTTGCTGAGACACGTCCTGTATAGCGTCTTGCTGAGACACGTCCTGTATAGCGTCTTGCTGAGACACGTCCTGTATAGCGTCTTGCTGAGACACGTCCTGTATAGCGTCTTGCTGAGACACGTCCTGTATAGCATCTTGCTGAGACACGTCCTGTATAGCGTCTTGCTGAGACACGTCCTGTATAGCGCCTTGCTGAGACATGTCCTGTATAGCGCCTTGCTGAGACACGTCCTGTATAGCGTCTTGCTGAGACACGTCCTGTATAGCGTCTTGCTGAGACATGTCCTGTATAGCGTCTTGCTGAGACACGTCCTGTATAGCGCCTTGCTGAGACACGTCCTGTATAGCGTCTTGCTGAGACACGTCCTGTACAGCGTCTTGCTGAGACACGTCCTGTACAGCGTCTTGCTGAGACACGTCCTGTACAGCGTTTTGCTGAGACACGTCCTGTATAGCGCCTTGCTGAGACACGTCCTGTATAGCGTCTTGCTGAGACACGTCCTGTATAGCGTCTTGTTGAGACACGTCCTGTATAGCGTCTTGAGACACGTCCTGTATAGCGTCTTGCTGAGACACGTCCTGTATAGCGCCTTGTTGAGACACGTCCTGTATAGCGTCTTGCTGAGACACGTCCTGTATAGCGCCTTGCTTAGACACGTCCTGTATAGCGTCTTGCTGAGACACGTCCTGTATAGCGCCTTGCGGAGACGCATCATGTATAGCGCCTTGCGGAGATAAACTGCTTCACCGTCCTCAGGGTAGTTACAAATCTCCTTTCTGACATCGACATGGGTTGAAAATCCTCTTTTTCCGACAGTTACGGGTTCTTTCAGCGTATAAGCCAGCGTGGTCATGGCTTCTTGGCCAGAGGCAAGTATTAATTAAAGTGGTTTGAGAAGCCACACCCCAGAATCTCTACAGGATCTACCGAGGCTGTCATAGCAATTTGCGTAAATGGATTAGAAAAACGCCAAGCTGATAAATGAGACACTTTGGCGTAAGTGTCATAGAGAGTGTGTCACTTGCGCACAAGAATATCATAGTTTGTGTGCCACTTGTTCACAAGTGTCATAGAGAATGGCACTTGTGCACAAGTGTGTCATAGAGTGTGACACTTGTGCACAAGTGTGTCATAGAGAGTGTGTCACTTGTGCACAAGTGTGTCATAGCTATATAAACAGTTACAAACACCAAAAGTATTGTACCAACTTTGGAAAAGAGGTGCCACTGTATCACCGTACTGAGCCGGGTCACTCCTAGGTCACCCTGCTGACCGGGTCACCCAAGGCTGACTAATCACCCTGGTCGAAAACAAATGCTAATGAGCGTGAAGGCCAGGACAAGCCTAACATGGGAGAACTAGCCGATTCCAGCATTTCTGTTCTTTTGTTCTCATGTTCAGAGCCTATTATGCCACACAACAATTTCCTAGAAACTCTCACACAAAAAATAAGAACAAGTTGAAGAATTAGACACATGTCCAACAACTGGGTATCTTTCCTTGTAGACGTTTCGCCATTCAGTGCCTTCCCATCATACGACAGATCTCGTCGTCCTCGATTCGATTCGATTCGATTCGTCCCTGAGACTAGGAACAGGGGTGAGCACTGTAGTCTTGAGGAACCTGTAGTATATGCAGGAAGACCGGTGCTTATATTCTGAAGTCAGTTGAGATGTAAGGACAGGCTCACAGGAGAGGTCACTGGAACACCTTCGAGTCACTAGAAGTGCAGCTTATTACGAGATGTCATCAAGAAATGAATACCCTGAGAGAGAGAGAGAGAGAGAGAGAACGATTGAACTCAAATAAGTGTAAAGGGACCACGAGTCTTCAACACCTTTCATGCATAAGGAGGATTACCAACAGAGCTCTAGCTGTCTTCAAGAAGAACTCGATAAATTCCTCAAAACAGTTCCTGATCAGCCGGTTGTGGTGCATACGTCGGTCTGCAAGGCAGTAAGTACCATCAGCTAAACAGAACAGGCCAGTAATCAGGAGGCCTGGTCTGCTCCCTGGCCGTGGAGGCGATGACCACCGGAAGCCACTCCAGGTAACCTCCAGGCAACCACCTCAAGGACCCAAGATGTTCTGCCTGGACAATACATCCTGGCAAGGAGCCTGCCACTTCCAGACATTATTACTACCTACTCTGTCTCAGTTCTTTGTACCTACTGAAGAGAACCTCAGATGGAGGGCGAAATATACAGACCACCATTCTTCCTCGTGTGGGTTTGTCTCCCATAATAACGTATACTTAAAACTACTTAACTGGAAGAACAGACTCAAGTGGATAAAATGGGAAGTTGGTCTAAACGATCTCTTGCATTCCTACAGCGCGGAGTAGAAGTAGAAATGGTAGAAGTAAAGGAGAAATGAACGGGTAAAATATATTGCTTAATGCAAGACCTTAACTACACAGCTTATAACGCTTAAGAGTCACGTCAAGAACACATTTAATTCCTTAACACGATACCAGGGAATAAAAGAGGGGGGGGTGCCGAGGAGGAGTGCCGAGGGTGGATGAGGTGCCGAGGAGTGCCGAGGGTGGATGAGGTGCCGAGGAGGAGTGCCGAGGATGGATGAGGTGCCGAGGGTGGATGAGGTGCCGAGGAGTGCCGAGGGTGGATGAGATGCCGAGGAGGGGTGCCGAGGGTGGATGAGATGCCGAGGAGGGGTGCCGAGGGTGGATGAGGTGCCGAGGAGGAGTGCCGAGGGTGGATGAGGTGCCGAGGAGTGCCGAGGGTGGATGAGGTGCCGAGGAGGAGTGCCGAGGGTGGATGAGATGCCGAGGAGGTGCCGAGGGTGGATGAGATGCCGAGAGAGGGAGTGCCGAGGGTGGATGAGGTGCCGAGGAGGAGTGCTGAGGGTGGATGAAGGGCAGAGGAGGAGTGCCGAGGGTGGATGAGGTGCCGAGGAGGGGTGCCGAGGGTGGATGAGGTGCCGAGGAGGAGTGCCGAGGGTGGATGAGGTGCCGAGGAGGGGTGCCGAGGATGGATGAGGTGCCGAGGATTGATGAGGTGCCGAGGAGAAGTGCTGAGGGTGGATGAAGGGCAGAGGAGGAGTGCCGAGGGTGGATGAGGTGCCGAGGAGGAGTGCTGAGAGTGAATGAGGTGCCGAGAGAGGTGCCGAGGATGGATGAGGTGCCGAGGATGGATGAGGTGCCGAGGAGAAGTGCTGAGGGTGGATGAAGGGCAGAGGAGGAGTGCCGAGGGTGGATGAGGTGCCGAGGAGGAGTGCCGAGGATGGATGAGGTGCCGAGGGTGGATGAGGTGCCGAGGAGTGCCGAGGGTGGATGAGATGCCGAGGAGGGTGCCGAGGGTGGATGAAGATGCCGAGGAGGGTGCCGAGGGTGGATGAGGTGCCGAGGAGTGCCGAGGGTGGATGAGGTGCCGAGGAAGGAGTGCCGAGGGTGGATGAGATGCCGAGGAGGGTGCCGAGGGTGGATGAGATGCCGAGGAGGGGTCGAGGTGGATGAGGTGCCGAGGAGGAGTGCCGAGGGTGGATGAGGTGCCGAGGAGTGCCGAGGGTGGATGAGGTGCCGAGGAGGAGTGCCGAGGGGGATGAGATGCCGAGGAGGGTGCCGAGGGTGGATGAGATGCCGAGGAGGGTGCCGAGGGTGTGATGAGGTGCCGAGAGGAGTGCCGAGGGTGGATGAGGTGCCGAGAAGGGGTGCCGAGGATGGATGAGGTGCCGAGGAGAAGTGCTGAGGGTGGATGAAGGGCAGAGGAGGAGTGCCGAGGGTGGATGAGGTGCCGAGGAGGGTGCCGAGGGTGGATGAGGTGCCGAGGAGGAGTGCCGAGGTGGATGAGGTGCCGAGGAGGGTGCCGAGGATGGATGAGGTGCCGAGGATGGATGAGGTGCCGAGGAGAAGTGCTGAGGGTGGATGAAGGGCAGAGGAGGAGTGCCGAGGGTGGATGAGGTGCCGAGGAGGAGTGCTGAGAGTGAATGAGGTGCCGAGGAGGTGCCGAGATGGATGAGGTGCCGAGGATGGATGAGGTGCCGAGGAGAAGTGCTGAGGGTGGATGAAGGGCAGAGGAGGAGTGCCGAGGGTGGATGAGGTGCCGAGGAGGAGTGCTGAGAGTGAATGGGGTGCCGAGGAGTGCTGAGGATGGATGACGTGCCAAGGAGGAGTGCTGAGGGTGAACTAAGTGCCGAGGACGAGTGTCGAGGGTGGATGAGGTGCCGAGGAGAAGTGCCAAGGGAGGATCAGGTGCCGAGGGTGGATGAGGTGCCGAAGGTGGATGAAGTGCCGAGGAGGAATGCCAGGAGCAGGGATTGGTGCCATGTAGGGGAAGAGGAAGGGGGGTAGAGGGATGAATAATAGGGGTGGTAAAGAGAGAGGTGCAGATAAGCGTATGGTAATTTATTGGTTTTCAAGGAAGAGGTTTGGGAGGGAGGGGATGAACAGCCGGCTCGACCTCACCCTCCGTCCCACATCTTCCTTCAATCCCTACCTCTTAATTCACTCCTTCACCACCTCCCGCTCTTCCTTCACTCCCGCTCTACCTTCACTCCCGCTCTACCTTCACTCCCGCTCTACCTTCACTCCCGCTCTTCCTTCACTCGCTGAATACCAGGTCTTATTATTAAGAATATCAGTTAAAGTCGTCCCACCTGAGACTACTGACCCTTTATAGGAATAATGTAATCTGGATTATGACTGAAAATTGGCTGTTTCTGAGTCGCGTACGACTGTTTAGAGACCCTGGGAGGGTGAGTGGGGAGGGGGGGCTAGTGTGGTGGGACTCTAGATGTGGTGGTTTTGCGTTTGAGGGGAGAGGGAGGGGGAGGTATCGAGAGGGAGAAGGGAAAAAGATGGGGGGGGGGGATATCACAAAACAGAGATGGAGGAAAGTGTCGACTTCCTGTGTACAAATGTCATCAAATGTTATTTCATTCAGAAAAATATATTGTCCGTCATGCATGTTACAGATGTTATACCGTGCATGACAACTCCCTGTTAGTGTTCCACTGGTTACCACAGCTCTTACCAGCCCTGAACTACATCCAGTACCAAACCCATTACTACCTCAGACTATCTCTACTATCTCCGGCACCAACACAAGTTCACTTGTCCAGTAACATAGTCTTTCTAGTACCGTCCACAGTTCACCTGTCTAGTATCCTGTCCATTTAGTATAGTCCATTTATTAACTGAGATTCATCTTTCTCGCTGTAGATTTTGTCGGTATAGTGGCTAATATATTTTGCGTGCCCCCTGGTCTGGTGACTAGAGCTATCACTTCACACGGCGAGTTTCCGGGTTCGATTCCTGGCGAAGGTAGAAACATTAGGCGTGTTTCCTTACACCATTGCCCCTGTTCACCCATGAGTAAAATGGGAACCTGGGTGTTAGTCGACTGGTGTGGGTCGCATCCCGGGACAAAACTGACCTAACAAGCGGTTTTCTATATAGTAGTATGTCACTGATGTCAGCTAGACCTGTATACCTTGTACATATACTTGTAGAAATAAATATACTTTATTATTAATACTATCATCATTATTATTTTATTATTATATCCAACCTGTGGATGGTAGGGCAAGAACACATGGATACGCAAAACGCCATAGGAGTAAAGCTAGCAATAGGAGCTACCAGATACATATTCACAAATTGGCGTTATTATTTTACACAAACCAGTTTTAGATTTAGAAATGAGCGGAGCCCTATTTCAAATTCCAGCTCTATCTAAAGTATACTACCACCCGCAGGATGCCACCCACAACAGTCGACTAACACCCAGGTACCAATTTACTGGTATGTAAACAGGGGCAGTAGGTGTAGGGAAACATGCCCAAGATTTCCACCCGTGCTGGGAATCGAACCACGGACCCTCATTGTGTGAGCTGAGTGTGACACGAACTGAACAAAGGTATGATGCTTGATACTGATATCTTTTAATAACATACCTTTATACATCATAAGTTT
The DNA here is from genome assembly GCF_026875155.1 of Cherax quadricarinatus. NCBI lineage: Eukaryota > Metazoa > Arthropoda > Malacostraca > Decapoda > Parastacidae > Cherax > Cherax quadricarinatus. The sequence continues at coordinate 13,725,645 of NC_069482.1, forward strand.
CAATATCCTAAGTGGAAGTCATTTGTGTATAGACAGTTCTCAGCGGTGAATTTTACCGTTCTAAGAATTATATCTTTGCCTGTGTTAGTTAAGAGAATGAGAAAGAAAACAGGAACGAGCACTCTGCCTTGTGGAACAACTTTGCGTTATGGAGATCTCTGATTTTATTTTGACTAATTCTTCAGGTAAATTTTTGTTGTTGTTTAAATTAGTTCTACGTGGCCTAGTCCCTATATCCATTATCAGCCTCTACGTCAACAGCCTATTACTTGTATAATAAATATGTCCTAGCAACGTGTATAGGCAGGCTCCCTTGCCGAGCCTAGTCACTTGACCGATGTTTGAACCAGGCACTTAGGCCGGAGTCCCCTTGTGGCATGCAAAGAGTACGTAACCTTTATTCGGCGCATGGACACACCCTCATTTACAGGCTATCTCCCCCAACCAGCGAACCAGGTTGCTAAGAGTTGATGATGGGGCCCCATCGTTCAGCTAGTGACCAGGTTCTAGCCAATAAGAAGGTGGGATTGACAATCGCAGAGGTTATGTGGATACCGCTCTCCTGTCTGCCCTTGTCATTCCCATTCTAGAGCTGGTTGAAGCACGGTCTGCTTTCTTGTGGCTTCTATTTCTGCCTTGCTTACCGTGACGTGCACTATATTTATTACTGTACATAGTGTACATATTGCTGTTCTAAATTTGGTGAAGGATAATATAAGTCTAAACTTTTCTACTGTGTTTATTTGCTCCCATTACACCTGGGTTAACAGGCCATTTGAAAGCCTAGGTTGTAATACCCCTCAAGGAAGGTTCCTTGATGTTGGTGAGGGGCTCTTGATTTAGGGAATTGGATCTGTGCTCCAGTTCTCCGAATTAAGCCTGAATGCCTTCCACATCTTCCCCCCAGGCGCTGTATAATCCTCCGGGTTTAGCGCTTCCCCCTTGATTATAATAATAATTAGGCCGGAGTCGTCTCTCTCTCTCTCTCTCTTTCTCTACCCAGACAAGGGACAGGCAGCTGGATAGGATGGGTTTCCCACGATTACCAATACACGTCTCCAATAACAGTACTACAGATGTGTCCTTGCAATTATTTTGTAATATTTACACTACCGCCCACAGGATGGGCATGAAGGTGCATAGTGAAGCTACCAGATTCTACATTTCTGACAGCCACAGAGAGGAATCCTAAATTTATGCAAGTACTTAGTCGCTTGAGAAAATTTAGAGGTTTCGATAATATTTGTCTATAATTTGGGTGTGAATTACGAGGAAAGATTAAAGAAATTTATTTTGTATCACTAGAAGATTTGAGATCCAGAGGAGACATAACCAGGATATAAAAGATACTCAGATATGGAGATTCTGAAGATATAGAAAATCTGTACCTAAATTATTTGAACTGACAATTGAAGTATATTTTTTCAAGAATGTTGATCTTGAAGTAGGACAAGCTTGGTGGAGTAGTGAAGACTGACTCCATACGTAGATTTACAAGTAGGAATGATAAGTCCGGAAAGACTATTAACTACTACATCAGTCATGTAAAGGTTAAAACACGGCCCGTGAACTTGGACATCCACAGCCACAATGACTCAAAGAACAGAACAGGCAGACGATGACTGTAGTGTATAGACAAAAAAAAAAAAAACACACCTTCAGATTAACAGGGAGAGAGAGAGCGATAGAGAGAGCGATAGAGAGAGAGAGCGATAGAAAGAGAGAGAACGATAGAAAGAGAGAGAACGATAGAAAGAGGAGAACGATAGAAAGAACGATAGAGAGAAGAACACAGAGAGAGAACAATAGAGAACGATAGAGAGAGAACGATAGGAGAGACGATAGAGAGAGAACGATAGAGAGAGAACGATAAGAGAGAACGATAGAGAGAGAACGATAGAGAACGATAGAGAGAACGATAGAGAGAACGATAGAGAACGATATAGAGAGAACGATAGAGAGAGAGAACGATAGAGAGAACGATAGAGAGAACGATAGAGAGAGAGAACGATAGAGAGAGAGAGAGAGAGAGGGAGCGAGAGAGAGTTAGCGAGTGAGCAAGCTCACCCAGCCTGAGTGAGGGTGTTGCTGCTCAAGCAGTGACAGGGAGTAATTACCGGAGCAGGTGAGTGGTGTGTGTCAGAGGAGGGGAACTAGGTCTTGTCCTCCTCCTCCTCGTGCAGCCAGCAACATAATGCCTCCTTCAACCTGCCTGAGAGCCTCTGCAAGCATGCCTTCGCCCAGCTAAAACTGGAACTCATTGTCATTCTCGAGTTGTTACGACTCTTCGTTAATTGACAAAACAAAGCTGTGCGAGGTCGGCCCTACAGTGGGTCCTAGAGACAGACAATGCATGATATGCAGCCTCTCTGCTCCTTCTGCCTCCTCACACATCTTACGAGGAGGGGAGAGAAGAGGGAAAGCCCCCCTAACTCCCTCCCTCCTTGCCCCCAACCCCCATCTCTTCATCCTACACGAATGATAAATTAACGTCAAAATTATTCCGGGTTTATCTCTCGGGTACTTACACGCGCGTATAGACAGCCATTAAAACAGAGACTCGTGCTCGTCCCAGCATTTATCTGCAGATATACACACTGTAACACACACACAGAGGCATCTTCCATGTCATGTATATACTCGCTGCGAACCCCAGGCACATCCATGTTGTCTCATTTCCAGATAGGATGGATGTTTACTTACGCATTACTATTCGCTGATTTCTACCCACTCTAAAGATTAACAAAATAAATCATATTTGTCACTCTAGGTTAGGCTACGTTATGTAAACTAACATATATTGACATATTAGTTAATTTACAGCAACAAAATATCATGAACGAGAAGCTTACGTCTGGCAACGCGAGACATAACTAAATCCCTTAGAGCGTTCCTACTCCCACGCATGTTGTTGAAACAGGAGGACAGTCTGCGTGATGGCTTCCTAAACTAAGATGAGGAATTAAATACATGTGCAACAAATAAAGATACCCAGATGTTGCACATGTTTAAATTATCTTTGTAAAGGTCTCCAAGATGTTTACTTCTAGCCTTGATCTCATTAGCTTTCGAATAACTTAACAGAAGGCATCAGCTAAAATAAGCATCAGTCATTCGAAATAACTCTTGATTTGCTGAGATGAGTCGTAGTTGCAACCACTGGGTATTAGTCTGGCCCTCAAAGAGATAGTTCGAGGAAAATAAGTCACTGAAAAAGGTCGCAAAAAAAATCACAGGAAAAATGGACTCAAAATCCAGATAAATATTTTTTTTTCAGATTTTTAACCAGGAGGATTAGTCACCTAGGATAAGTCAATAAAGCTCGTGAGTTATCGTGGACTATCTGTCTTATTTCCATTGGGGTCATTTAATCTTCTCCCCCAGGATGCGACCCACTACAGTCCATTAACACCCAAGTATCTAATTACTGCTTGGTGACTAGGAGCAACTTGAGTAATGAAACATGTCCTACGATCCTCAGTAGTTCAGTGTGTGAGCGACGGACGACATCAACCGAGCCATAAGAACGTAGCACAATGGGATGGTTTGAGTGTTTCAGAAACTGCTGAGCTGGAATTTTCACGCACAATAGTCTCTAGAATTTACAGAGAATTATGTGAAAAACACAAAACATCCAGTGAGCGGCAGTTCTGTGGGCGAAAACTCTTGCTAATGAGGGAGGTCAGAAAAGAATGGCCAGACTGGTTCAAACTGAGAGGAAGGTGGCAGTAACTCAAATAATGATGCAGCAGTGGTACACAGAAGAGCCTTTCTGACTGCACAACACATCGAACATTGAAGTAGATGGGCTACAGCAGCAGCAGCAGCAGCAGCAGCAGCAGCACACCACACTGGGTTTCACTCCTGCTAGCTAAGAGCAAGAAAGTAAGGCTACAGTGGGCACAGGTTCAAAACTGGACAACTGAAGATTGGAAAAACGTCACCTGGTCTGACGAGTCGCGATTTCTGCTGTGACATGCAGACTGTAGGGGTAGAATTTCGTGTTAATTTTTGGGATGTGGTAGAATGTGAGATTCGAGTATGAATGTACAGCCAACAGATCTTCAGAAACTGTGATGCTATAATGTCAACATGGACCAGATTCTCTACGGAATGTTCACAGCACCTTCTTTGCATGCGACTAAGAATTCAGGCTGTTCTACGAGCAAAGGGAAGCCCTACCTAATACCTACAGCAGTACCTAATAAAGTGACCATTAAATGTACATATAATGCATGTGTGTGGAGATTTATATATTTTTTCATGTTTTATTACCTTTTTACTATTGTATCCGGGTGTTGTCGTGAGGCAGTTGCCGGTGAATGTATGAACACAGCCAACAACTTGCAAGGCGCGTGCAGTATTCAGAACGACTGATTGCTTATGTACACTTGTACAAACTCAACGAGTCCCCAGCCAGTGTGAATATTGATAGCCACCTGCTGAATGGTTCACACCCATTCATAGCCCGAATTCAACTCACGTGAATTTTTGACAAGCCCATGAAAGAGGAAGGAGGTACTCTTCAACTATTTACATCCGCTTAATCTCGGTGATGCCGTTTTCCAAACCTTAGGTGACTTATGTTGTATTGGGATGCTGTGCCGGTATGTTGTTTCTGGTGTGTTGAAACTGGTATGTTGTTGGTATATAGTTGGTTTGTTTTAGCTGGTGTGTTACAACTAGTTATGATGTAACTGGTATGCTGCAACTGGTATGTTGTAACTGGTATGTTGTAACTGGTATGTTGTAACTGGTATGTTGTAACTGGTATGTTGTTGCCGGTATGTTGTGATATATTGGCGTTGATTAGGAAGATGGGCAGTCTGTTTAGGCAATGAAACTGTCGTAAAATTTGATATTTTCGAAAATTCACACACACACACACACACACAACACACACACACACACACACACACACACACACACACACACACACACACACATACATACACACACATTTTTTTTTAATTTAGCAATAAAATACAACCTTGTTAATATTAACGTGATTTTATGTACTTTATCAATCTTTGAGGTTTCAGTTAGTATTATTTAGCATTAAAATAATATATTAATACAACTTTCTGACATTGTTGCACCGTATTTGCCACAAGAAAGTTCCACACAATTTGCCTTGGCAAAACGATCCTTGTTTTATAAAACAAGATTACAGACGTAGGTTGAAAAGCACGACTTACTCACCTGTAATTACCTGGTTAGTCATAGAGATATCACGCTGTATTTACGCTGGTTTAGTATAAAGACACCACCTGTATTCGTTTATCAAATATCACCACTGGTATTTACGCTGGTTTAGTCATAGAAGATATCACTCGCCTGGTATTTACGCTGGTTTAGTCATAGAAGATATCACTCACCTGGTATTTACGCTGGTTTAGTCATAGAAGATATCACTCACCTGGTATTTACGCTGGTTTAGTCATAGAAGATATCACTCACCTGGTACTTACGCTGCTTTAGTTATGGAAGATGTAACTCACCTGGTACTTACGCTGCCTTATTGCAAAAAATATCACTTGCAGTAAGTACTCCATTCCAACCATATATAAAAAGTACCAACTTTAATGTCTGGTTTCTTCCTCTTCCTGTACAATGGATATAAACATAGAGAGGCGCATATTTGTTCTTACTGTATATATGCTGAAAGTTGACTTTAATCCATATTTTAGGGATTACAGTATTCAGTATTCTGGCGGTGAAAACATTATATGTAGCCTTATTGCCCCCTAGTGTAGTCGATAGGCTTCAAACCCCAATAATCAACAATTCTCCTGGTGTGGTACATGTTATCTTCCATTACTTAATCGTAATTTATAGAAGGTTAGACATACTAGAAGTTATACAAGTCTGGCTATATTTGAATCTTACATTATAGAAGGCTAGATATACTAGAAATTATAGAAGTCTTGCTGTACTAGAATTTTCTAGCCATGCTAGAATACATCTCAACAGTAGCTGGAGTTATACCTGGAGAGAGTTCCGGGGGTCAACGCCCCCGCGGCCCGGTCTGTGACCAGGCCTCCTTAGGTCAGTGTCCCAGGATGCAACCCACACCAGTCGACTAACACCCAGGTACCCATTTTACTGATGGGGAACATAGACAACAGGTGGAAAGAAACACGTCCAATGTTTCTACTCTGGCTGGGAATCGAACCCAGGCCCTCGCCGTGTGAAGCGAGAGCGTTAACCACCAGGCCACCAGAGCCCAGGCCGCCAGAGCTAGTATGGTTGGCAGTGTTCGTGCAATTCTTTCATTTAATTTCACGAAAGCACGCAAACATACAAATTATTTTACCTATATATAATCAGCGTTAGTGGTGAGGAGGATCAAAGGGGTGGTGGGGAGTGCTTAGGGGGTGGTGGGGGAAGACTTGGGGGATAATAGGAGAGAACTTAAGGGGTGATGGGGAATAAACTGTTGAATGGCAGACTTTTTCTTCTTGTTATTGAAGAAAATTAGTTATATCAGCAGTAAGCTGCTGTTACCTAATTAATTATATATTATAATTTCTTATCGAGGGAAAACTTAGTTGGCAGAAATGGAGTTAAGGGACAAGGAGGAGTTAGAGGGCGAGGGTAGGGAATTAGGCAGGGTGGAGTAGGGGAAGGATGTGGGTGAAATGAATAGTGTTGGAGGAGTAAGTGGGTAGTGTGGGTGGAGTAGAGTGGGAGGAGTAAGTAGTGTGGGTGGAGCGAGTAGAGTGGGAGAAGTGAATGTGTGGGAGTGTTGGTACAAGAGGCCAGACAGAAGGCATCAGGAAGATATTGACCAATGGTAATTAATTACGTGCTTCCAAGTGGGAGCCAACTCCACACTGCTTCAACTACTAAGGTAAACGAGAGAACTATCGTGCTGGGCTGCCGCAACACCCCGAGGTTGCTATCGATTGGGTAATTGAGTTATAAATCCCATTGTTAGATCACGCTATTTAATAACATTCCCAGTATAATTATTCTCTGTGATGATTAGTCTGGGCGTCCTTATGGATAGCTCAATCACGGTGAATTGACGTAGGTATTGTTGGGGTAGGCATGCAAGTATGTGTGTGTGTGTGTGTGTGTGTGTGTGTGTGTGTGTGTGTGTGTGTGTGTGTGTGTGTGTGTGTGTGCGCGCGCGCGCGCGCGTGTGCGTGCGTGCGCGCGCGTGCGCGTATGTTACCAATTTGTCAAACTAACTTGCTGATGGACACTTGGCATTTTTTTTTGGGGGGGGGGGGGTGAATTCATGCGTTTGTATGTTTCTCTTCAGTGCTGGACCAGAATTATAATAGTGGTTAACTAGTGTGTTGGGATATCAGAGAAGTTGGAAGTGTGGTAGTGGGGAGGTTGTGCTATGATAATGACTGGTGCATGGTTCTGGCTAGTGTTGTTCACATTATAGCAGTAATTTGATTTGATATAATTCAGTCCTGCACGGAAACGTACCCAAGCTGGTACAAATATAACCATATTAATGCTAGTGTAGTTAAATATCATATAGGAACTTTGATAAGGACATACAGTTACAGGTATAAAGAATCCTTATTGTCAACGTTTGCTATATAGTGAGTCTTATCAAGTCACAGATTTAAAGTTTGGTAAGGGGGGGGGCTGAGCCTTTAAATTACTCAGAGTAGCAATGAGGCGACGAGCCACTAGGCCGTATTTTACGTCACGTTGATATCCAGACGTCTTTAAAAGTTTGCCAGCAAGAGGTTTAGATAAACTGTACGAACCGTTGTTCTGGCTGACGTTGTTGAATATAATTACGAGTTCAGATTCACATCATTATCAGTGGGTATCGTCCACCTTGACAATGAATAGAGAGCTTAATCCAATTCCTGGGAGAATTTTGTGTTACATACTTAATAACATTGCCCCACATATACAAAGAACTTTGAGTATAGTATTGTATACCATTGATATACAACTTGCTAGAGACAGCAATATCATGGAATCTTGGTACAGAGGACATGACAACTTGTTTGCTAACTCCTGGGCATGACCTACTCCCACTGGGATATCCCGCCTACCAGTGACAATGCCTTCGTTTGGTGCATTTCATCTGACTCCGGTATATGAGCACCAATCTTCCTGCCTGTGCTTCAGATTCTTCAAGACTACTCTCATCTCCCCCTAGCCTGAGGGGCTCATTACCTCGTCTTCAACTGTCTTCTGTATATATGTCCATAATCTTCAGAATATGTCCATGTATTATACTGATAATCAAAACGTCTACTAATGAAGATACCCAGGTGTTGCACACGTGTCTAAATCTTCATCTTGTTGTTATCGTACACCGTTGATGTACGGTATACGATATCTTGTACATATACAGTTGTATATGTATATGATATCGTATACATATACAACTCTAATACATATACAGTTGTATAAGTGTTAGAGGGTTCCTTTGTTCTTATGTTCTTGTATAGCAAGGCACTAATGTGGTAACATTGTTAGAGACGAGTTGAACAAACTACAAGATTGCCTCACAAGAGCTAATACCCTTGGTTGCTTTAAAAATATGTTCGATAAATATGTATAAATGTGTTGAAAATGGTTAAGGTATGTGCAACAGTTGGGAATCTTTACTGTTGAAAAGTTTCACCTACACAGTAGGCTTCTTCACTCAAATATTTGACTGGAGAAGCCTACTGTGTAGGCGAAATGTTTTAACAACAAAGATATCCAACTGTTGCACTTGTCTTAATCATTAAAATATCTAACAGGGAATGAATCAGTGTAGCACCTGCCTAGAAGGGTCCAGTAGGCCTACATCACTGCTCCTCTATTCATATGTTAATAGGTAGACAGACCTTGAATAATTATATGAGAAAAAATTGCTTTTGTCTTTAACGAATCACGTCGTTGCAAATTGGTTCAAATTGGAAGAGGTGTGAACTTGCTGCTGCTCCACTGAATACATAAGTGTATTTGACTCTTTTCAAGAACTGTTCCAATGTTAAATTAGAGTGGTGTGTTTGAATAATCTTTAACATTTCTTTTTTGAAAACTACTGGATAAGTAATATTCTTTAAGGGAGAACTTAATCAACCGAAGTTATTTGTATTCTCTGCTGAACTAAATGCGCAGGAAAACTCCTGCGGAATATGACGCTAGGTGAAAGACAGAAAGCAGACTTTGCAACATCAACAGGATGTTGATATGACACTAATGCAACACTTGAGTATCCTTATTATGGAAACATTTGGCCAGCCAGTGGCTTCGTTCAATGCAGAGAAACGATGAAAGATGAGTGTAAGGTAATCTGTCCCTCAGCCTGGAGTCGATGTGTTCAGACCATCAGTCTTGATGATAGTGTAGTATATTCGCGGAGATGGGGCTTATATACTGCAGACAGATGAGGTGGAGCAGTGGTAGGCGGAGTCACCGGTCGAAAAACCCAATAATGGAAATAGGTCGGGTTTACAGGTTAGTAAGGTAAGCTGTGAAGAATTCCCTGCATCAAGATCCCAAGATGATGTTGCTGTGTCTGCCAGTCACTGGCTACCAGCCCAAGTGTTGCACAGGTGTATTATTTATCAACTTGTCGGTTTTCTAGCAGCGTTATATGACCTTTGTGGGTTTATCGCTTAGTTTTGGTTATAATGTCGGTTTTCTTAATCATTTATTCAGACTCTATCAGACACAGCAACGTCTTAGTATCTTGATACATGAATTTCTTCAAAGCTTTTCTAACCTATAAACACGACATACTTCCACTAGTGGGATTTTTTCACTGGTGACTCCGCCTACCACTGCTCCACATCATCTGTCAGGTGTTACATGGGATATTACGTGATCGTATGGGGCTGTTCCCTGTAATCCACAAACACCTACTTACTAGCACTCTGCAAACACTTACTTACCGGTACTCAAACTTACCGGTACTCCACAAACACAGGTTCTCCAGACACCTACCGAAGGAGTTCTAATTTCCACACAGCTGCGTCAGTGCCTAATTTATTAAATAAAGCTACATTATTTTGTGTTTTCTAAACGTTTAACCAATCTCAAATTATTATTTTTATTAATAGTAAAGAATGGTAACGCATCTACTCACGGACGGAGACATCGATCCTCTAACACACCTTGAGCTGAATGACTCTCACAGGTTTAGCGCTTAGAATGAATATGATTGCTGACCTATCTCAAATATGTTACATCTCAGTTAATCGACAGAAACGAAACTAAGCAGTGTTTCGATTCGTCCTAGAACACTATAACGTCGCTACTAAATAACTGTCCGGCACAGACTGAAACAAGAACATAGAGGAGAAGCACTGCAGCAGGCCTACTGGCCCTTTCACTACTGCACCTGTTACCTCTGTGCTTGACTGAAGAAGCCTACTGTTTAGGCGAAACGTTTCAACAAAGATACTTAACTGTTGCACGTGTCGTAATCTTCAACTTGTTGGTATTTTATACCATTCTTATCAATACTGTCAGACACTGCAGTACAATGTTATCTTGGTACAGAGGACATCTTTCGTTCTTCATGGCGTATCTATTAGTTATGAGTGAGAAGAGTTGGACTCCAGTTGGACCTACCTACCTTCCACTAGTGAATCCCGTCCCTTACAAGGTCTTCGAGATCTTCCACCTCACTTTCGACAGTATTTAAGATTCCGTTCTCATGTTTCAGATTCACATCGTTCCAGACCATGAAGCTGAACTCTTCTCCAGGCTGAGGGACAGACCACCTCAAGTGCTTTTTCTCCAAGGTTGATGAACTGATTACATTATCCATATTTCACCACTACACCTGCTACCTCTGTATTTGACTGAAGAAATCTAATGGTATTTTATACCATTTTCAACACTACTCACGCTAGGCAAGTCCAAGTCACACCCGCATACTTTTTCCTTCACTTTATAGTTACTAATTCATATATTAATGTTACACAATACAGTCGAGATAATGAATAAGACACATGTGCAATACTAGGGTATCTTTATAGTAATAAATATACCTAAATATTTCACATGTATCTTAGGAATTGTTCACGGTATTATGAATTATTTTGAGCAAATCGGTGATTTCTCGCCAAGATTGGGCGATCTGAAGAAAAACAGAATACCATCGCTCAGTAATTTGTGTTTATTGGGCAAAATGTCCTGTCAGTTTATTGTGAAATTTACTCTGAAAGTTTTATGTAAAATTTGGCACACTGTGTTATTAGGCATGTCGATAGCTGGGTTTATAAACCATTTCGCTCTGAGGGTTTATTTTTGCATGTTGAATGAGCGGATTAACGCACATGTTGCGCCGCTGAGATTTATTGCACAACGTTGCATGACTGTTTATTACAGGTATACTGAAGATTTTATTGCACGTGTTGCATGATTATTTTATTACCTCGAGTCAGAGCTGCAGGATGAAGGCAAGGAAATAGAAATGCCTTTACCTGCATAAAAATATAAGAAGTAATAATTTCTGACACGCAGGTGCTGGGTGACACGCAGGTGACCCCCAACAAGTGACACGCAGGTGAGTCCCCACAGGTAACACATAGATGAGCTCCACAGGTGAGCACTATAGGAAAGTGTACCTATTTTTTTCTACTAATTAGGTCTTGTGACGCTACAAAGAATTCCTAAGATATTACAGTTGTTTCAAGGTATAATACCAAAACATGGCGATAAGTTGAAGAATGAGACACATGTGCAGCCGGTTGTATCATGGCTGTTGGTACATAATTACTTTTCTCAGGACTAGTTCTCTCGTATAGTTCTGTAGACAACTGGTTCACGTAACCATAACCGGTTGTCTCAAAGTTGTGTAGACACAGCTGATTCTTGCACTTTTATTGTTCTTTAAAGACACAGGTACTCTACAGGAGCTGAGTACCGACCCCCGTAAACACAAATCGGAGAGTACAAATGTATCACGTGACAATGCTTCTGCCGAAGTTACTTTGCATGGCGTCGCTACACTGCTTCCGTAACGTTTCGCGTTCACGAAAGGCTTCTTCAGTCGAATACAGGAATCAGTAGTAGTTCTGACGTTATTAGGCCATCACTCTCGGTAGTAGGTGGTCAGTCCCTCAAGCCTATCTAGAATTCTACTCCTTCCTTCATTCGAAGGTTTTATCAATCAGCTTATCAGTGTTGTATGCCATCAGTGATGTGAAAGCTGGAGTGTGTTAGTGTTTTGCTCTGGCGGGATAGATGCAACAATCTTTCTCTCTCTCTCTCTCTCTCTCTCTCTCTCTCTCTCTCTCTCTCTCTCTCTCTCTCTCTCTCTCTCTCTCTCTTTCTCACTCTCTCTCACTCTCTCTCTGTAACAGTTACTAGATGTCAAAACCACTTGTCGATTGACACTTAGCCAGTTTTGTGTGTGTTTGGAAACAGAGAGAGACACACACACACACACACACACACACACACACACACACACACACACACACAGGTAGTGGAGGCAGGAACCATACACAGTTTTAAGACGAGGTTTGATAAAGCTCATGGAGCGGGGAGAGAGGGCCTAGTAGCAACCGGTGAAGAGGCGGGGCCAGGAGCTAGGACTCGACCCCTGCAACCACAAATAGGTGAGTACAAATAGGTGAGTACACACACACACACACACTCTCTCTCTCTCTCTCTCTCTCTCTCTCTCTCTCTCTCTCCTCTCTCAGAAGCCACTACACTGTCTCCATTCAAGGAATCGAAATAACATTCTTTGCGATGTGATGGACTAGAGTTTCCTTGTCTCCAGTGTCCCCCCTCGAGTCTGCAGAACCATTTATTAGCACCTGAGTCACACAAAACCCTCAGATGAGGACAAGTGTGACGCGAGATAAACGAGGGATGCCCTCGTAAAGTCACAGTGCTGAAGATAAAAACAGGTGACTTTCAGGTATATGCTAATATTCTACAGATTTCACATAGGATTAGGAAAACGAGAGCCGCGATTAGTGGACGTAGGGTCAAGCCTCCATTACTCTGCACAGTGAATAACACTAAAAAGGTTTATATATAATTATAAATATTATAAAGAGAAATAAAGTCGGAATATTTCACAAAACAATAAAAAAACAGCATTAAAACCTCCAAGCCACAATACCTCGCATCCTCCCGTACGATAACCGCATCAGTTGCGCTATCGTGCTACAGTCGCAGCCCTGATAATATTATGCAAATTTGGCAAGAAGACAGGGAATAAATGGACATTATCAGAATGTCAATTAGCATGTATCCAGTAAGAGGCAGTCAAGGCCAGCCAGCTCCGGGTCTATGGCCCTTACACTAGCCTCCTGCACCAGCCTCTTCTCCCTTCCTGTGTGTGTTACGTGTGTGTGTTACTGTGTGTGTTACTGTATGTGTATACGTGTGTGTACGTACTCACCTATATATGGTTGCAGGGGTGTGCGAGTGTGTAGTAGTACTAGTAGTTACTAGTTGTCAAAGGTACTTGTCGATAGACACTTGGCCTGTTGTACAGGAATTGTGTTTGTGTGTGTGTGTGTGTGTGTGTGTGTGTGTGTGTGTGTGTGTGTGTGTGTGTGTGTGTGTGTGTGTGTGTGTGGGGGGCGTGCGCGCGCCCGCACTCAACTATATGGTTACAAGGGTCGAGTCTCGGTTCTTGGAATCCGTGTGCGTTTCTGCGTGAATATTTTTTTTTTACCTATTTCTAGCTACGGGATTTAGCGCTTCCCCATTATAATAATAATAATAATAATAATAATAATAATAATAGCTACGAGATGTAAGCTGTGCTCGTGGTATTCCGTCTTTCTGCAATGCTTTCACTTGATATATTAACATCTATATTTGTAGCAGTTACGCCCCCCCCCCCTTCCTCTTTAAAGTCATTCCATTGGTCTAGCTCTCTGTGAAGAAATATTTTTTAGTAACCCTCACCTTCGTGTGTTAGTGTGACTAGTTAATGGTGTGACTAGATAATAGTACCCCTTTCACTATATTTTTTTTTACAATTTACAACTGTAATCTCTTGTTATCATTGTGGCAAATATTAAGAATTTTCTCGAATTTTTTCATGTCTTGTGACTTTACACGTGGTTATTATGTCTCTACTTTTCCCCTTATCAAACCGCGTTATGCATATTTAGTATTTTCAGCCTTTCCTTATAGCTCCTGTATGTTGCTTTGATGCTCATTTGCTAGCTTATCTTGTAACGTTTTCTAATGTATTCTCGGTTTTCTAGATTTGGACATAACAGCCGCTGCGGATTCTAATTTCTGCCTAATTTTAGCATTTCTCCATCAATTTGTATGAAAGATATTTCCTACTTTTCGAATGTAACATTCGAGTTTCTCAATTTTTATGTGAGGCTTTGTTAATGGTCTAAATTCGACCGAAACGTCGTCATAAGTTTCATTCTCCTACTTGCGAGTTATTTGTGTGTCGTTTATAGGATCCTTTGGTCACTCTTTTTGTAAATAACTCCTTGATCCTCTTTCTGTTACTTCCAATATTTTGTTCAATATTTTTGTAACCCGATTTAGCTTTCTCCTGTTTCTATTACATGGTATTTTAAGTTCCATCATCCATCACTCTGCTTTTCTTTTTCCAAATAATCTGTTTTATTTTGCGCTCATATTTATTTTACCTAAGAATTTTTTAATTATTTGCAAAAAAAAAAAAAAAAATATAGTGCAAAACGTTAGTTATACGTTGTCAAAGGCACTTATCGATAGACATTTGGCCTTTTTTTTTTTTTTTTTTTTTTTTGTGTGTGTGCGCGCGCGCGCGCAGTGACGACATGCATGTGTATCTATCGGAAGTGCTGTTGAGTCAAGGTTCAGACTGTGTTCATAACGTCACATTTCCAATAAGGCAACGCACCTTATTGGTTGAGCGAATGTATTCGTCATCCAATGAAACAGACCGATATTATGTATGCATGCACACACACACACACACACACACACACACACACACACACACACACACACACACACACACAATATGGGCAGAGCAAAGCTACTGGTTGTGGATGACTTCAACCACAAAGAAATAGACTGAGAAAACCTGGAGCCACATGGAGGCCCAGAAACGTAGAGAGTGGAGGTGGTACTGGAAAACCTCGTGCATTAGCACGTTATTGACACTAACAGAGAGAGAGAGAGGAGAAGACGAACCAGCAAGAATGAACCTAGTATTCACCTTAAGTAGCGCAGATATTGAGGACATCACAAATGAGAAGCCCATCGGACCTAGCGATCACGTGGTTCTGAGCGACAGTACGAAAATAACATAGCTAAAGCCAAGTCCGACCCAAAGCTGCCGTACAGTCACATCAGGAGGAAAACAACAAAGACCAGGTAATCAGGCTGAGGAAAGAAGGAAGCGAGATCACAAGACAAGACCAGGAAGTATGTGAGCCCAACATGAGATTTAAAAAAGTATTCGCAGTGGAGACAGAAAGGACTCCTGAAATACGGAGGGGTGGGGACACCACGAAGTGATAGACATAATACATGCAACCGAGGAAGAGGTGAGGAGGCTGCTAAGTGAACTAGATACCTCAAAGGTGATGGAGCCGGATAACATCTCTCCGTGGGTCCTGAGGGAGAAGAGGCGCTCTGTATACCACTGACAATCTTCAACACGTCCATCGAAACAGGGCAGCTCCCTGAAGTATGGAAGACAGCAAATATAGTCCAGTTTTTAAAAAAACAGACAGGCACGCAGCACAGACCAGAATCACTGACATGCATAATGCGCAAAGTCATGGAAAAGATTGTAAGGAGAAATGGTGGAGCACCTAAGATTCAGGGATAGGAAATCCTGTGTCACAAACTTACTGGAGTTCTGTGACAAGGTGACAGAAGTAAGACAAGAGAGAGAAGGGTAGGTAGATTTTATTATCTTAGATTGTAAGAAGGCTTTTGACACAGTTCCACGCAAGAGGTTAGTGCAAAAGCTGGAGGACCAAGCAGGTATAACAAGGGAGGCACTACGAGGGATCAGAGAATACCTGACAGGAAGGCATCAGCGAGTCATGGTACGCGACGAGGTGTCGGAGTGGGCGCCTCTGACGAGTGAGGTTCCACAGGGGTCAGTCCTAGGGCCGGTGCTGTTTCTGATATATGTGAATGACATGACGGAAGGAATGGACACAGAAATATGTCTGTTTGCGGGCGATGTCAAGTTACGGAGAATTCATTCGGAGGAAGACGAGGCATGAGTACACGGGGATCTGGACAGGCTACAGGCTTGGTCCAGGAAATGGCTCTTGGAGTTCAACCACTCTCCAAGTGCAAAGTCATGAAGATCGGGAAAGGGCAAAGACGATTGCAGGCAGAATACAGTCTAGGGGGCCAAAGCCTACAAACCTCACTCAAGGAAAAGGATCTTGGGGTGAGTATAACACCGAACACATCTCCTGAGGCGTACATCAACCAAATAACTGCTGCGGCATACGGACGACTAGCAAACTTAAGAGTAGCATTCCGCCATCTCAGTACGGAGTCGTTCAGGACTCTTTACACCGTGTACATCAGACCCATATTGGAGTATGAAGCACCAGTTTGGAACCCACACCTGGCCAAGCACGTCAGTAAATTAGAGAAAGTGCAAAAGTTTGTAGCAAGACTAGTCCCGAAGCTAAGGCGCATGCAATACGAGGAGATATTAAGGAAAATCGACCTGACGATACTGGAGGACGGGATGGACAGAGGGAACGTGATAACAACATATAAAATACTGAGAGGAATCGCCAAGGTGGACAGGGACAGGATGTTTCAGTGAGTGGGACACACCAACAAGGAGTCACAATTGAAAGTTAAAGATTCAGATGAGTCACAGGGATTTTAGGATGTATTTCTTCAGTCATAGAGTTGTCAGGAAGTGGAATAGTCTTGAAAGAAGATGTATGATAAAGCTCATGGAGCAGGAAGGGAGTGACCCAGTAGCGACCAGTGATAAGGCGGGGCCAGGAGCTGTGAATGGATTCCTGCAACCACAACTATGTGAATACAATTAGGCGAGTGCAAAACACACACACACACACACACACACACACACACACACACACACACACACACACACACACACACACACACACACACATACACACATACACACACACACACCACACAACACAAAACACACAACTCTCACACACCACAACAGGCCAAGTGTGCATCGACAAGTGTCTTTAACAGCTAGTAACAACTAGTACTACTATTACTAATGCTACTACTACTACTACTGTTACTAATGCTGCTGCTGCTGCTACTACTACTACTATTACTATTACTAATGCTACTACTGTTACTGCTACTACGCACCGCACTCACACTACACACAAAACAGGCCAAGTGTCTATTGACAAGTGCCTTCGACAAACTAGTAACTACTTGGTACAGGCTTTGTATGGTAACCTGCTGCAAGATGAATGAAATAAGAATATAAACAAAGTACTGTAACTGATATACACTTCACCTGAAGTGACTGATATCACATGTAGAGCAGTTTTGTGAAATTTGGAACCTAATAAATAAACAAGGGGAATAGAAAGCCAAAGAGAGAGTACAAAAATATTGAAATAAGTGAGTAAATTTGACAATACGTATTTACATTCAGTAAAATTTTGGCTTGAAGAAGTTACGGACAAGTTTGGGTAAAGAAACTGAAAAAAATTAATGTGACTTCCTTATAACAAGAAAAAATGAACGCCCCAAAAGAAATTTGTCAAGAAAGTTACGGGCTTAAAAAAAGATCAGGAGCAAAAGAAACGATGCCAAAGAAGAATACATTAACTAAAGTCCTTTAACCAACGAAAAAAAAAAATTGAGCGACCAAAGAAAAATCTGGGGGAGAAGGTAGGAAGAAGGGGGCTGGATAATTTATTGAAGGAAAGAAGACAGGAGGAGAATGAAACTATGCCAAAGTTAGAATAGCATTTAACAATGATTTCTTAGGACCAGGAAGTACTCAAGACAGAAAAAAAATCTGGGTGACAACAAAACAATCTGGAGGGAAGTACTCTAGGAAAAAAATCTGAGAGCTGGAAGTATCTAGTAACAAATCTAGGATGGGAAGATCAGTAAAAGAATTGAGGATGAGGAGTATTATAACTATAATTAAATGGGTATTAGGAAAAAAACTGTAGGATCAGACTGAAAAAAAATTCTGAGGATCGGGAAGTACTCTAGTAACAAAAAAAATCTGAGGATCGGGAAGTACTCTAGCAACAAAAAAATCTGAGGATCGGGAAGTACTCTAGTAACAAAAAATTCTGAGGATCGGGAAGTACTCTAGTAACAAAAAATTCTGAGGATCGGGAAGTACTCTAGTAACAAAAAAATCTGAGGATCGGGAAGTACTCTAGTAACAAAAAAATCTGAGGATCGGGAAGTACTCTAGCAACAAAAAAATCTGAGGATCGGGAAGTACTCTAGCAACAAAAAAATCTGAGGATCGGGAAGTACTCTAGTAACAAAAAATTCTGAGGATCGGGAAGTACTCTAGGGACAATGAAAATCCTCATAAATCTAACCTTATTGTCACAGCGAGCTCAGAATAAGATCTGACATAAACCGTTTCTGAAGATGTGATGTAATGGTTTAGAAAACCAGTAGGTTGAGGATTGAGACACTTGTGCGACATTTGGGACTCTTTATTATGGAAAAGTTTCGCCAGTCAGTGGCTTCTTCAATCCAGTAGTCTCATTCTTCAGCGTTTCTGAAGAGTTAGAGAATATTACTGTGTGTTCCAAAATGAGGCAGAATGTAAATGTTAAGAGAACAGTTTAAGGAGCATGTAAAAATCGTCAGTTACAAGTAAGAGAAACAAAAGGATGGCTTTAAATTAGATGAATTTAGATTTAGAAAGGACGTAGGTAAGTATGGGTTTTCGAACAGAGTTGTCCATGCGTGGAACAATCTCCCGAGTAGGGTGATTGAAGCTAAGACCTTGGGTAGCTTTAAAAAAAGATTGGAAAACTTTATGAGAAAAAAGGGCTGGGTTTAATTAGTACCTGAGGTACTAAAGAAAATTCGTGGGCGGCTTTGGGAAAAGGTTGATCAAGTATATGGGAGGTTTTGATAAAGACATGCTTTGCATGGGCCAGTAGGCCTACGGTAGTGTTCCTCTATTCTTACGTTGTTATATAATACCAGTATGAGGTAGCACTCAGAAGAAATTTTCAAGGCTCGACGTCCTTCCATCTTGTAGCGATGACATTCTATTGTGGCAATACTTCGTTCTCCAGGAGCTTTGTCAAGCCGTTACTGTAACAGCTTGACAAAGCTTCTGTAGAGCGAAGTGTTGCCACAATA
>NC_069482.1:13749895-13753781 GCF_026875155.1 Cherax quadricarinatus
ACTCCCACTTTATGTGTGATTCTTTATCTTTTAACTCCACGCCTCTTGTCAAGACCCTCGCATTTACTTCTCTTACAACCCCATCTATAAATATATTAAACAACCACGGCGACATCACACATCCCTGTCTAAGGCCTACTTTTACTGGGAAATAATTTCCCTCTTTCCTACATACTCTAACTTGAGCCTCACTATCCTCGTAAAAACTCTTCACTGCTTTCAGTAACCTACCTCCTACACCATACACCTGCAACATCTGCCACATTGCCCCCCTATCCACCCTGCCATACGCCTTTTCCAAATCCATAAATGCCACAAAGACCTCTTTAGCCTTATCTAAATACTGTTCACTTATATGTTCACGGTAAACCTGGTCCACACACCCCCTACCTTTCCTAAAGCCTCCTTGTTCATCTGCTATCCTATTCTCAGTCTTACTTTTAATTCTTTCTATAATAACTCTACCATACACTTTAACAGGTATACTCAACAGACTTATTCCCCCTATAATTTTGCACTCTCTTTTGTCCCTTTGCCTTTATACAAAGGAACTATGCATGCTCTCTGCCAATCCCTAGGTACCTTACCCTCTTCCATACATTTATTATAAATTGCACCAACCACTCCAAAACTATATCCCCACCTGCTTTTAATATTTCTATCTTTATCCCATCAATCCGGCTGCCTTACCCCCTTTCATTTTACCTACTGCCTCACGAACTTCCCCACACTCACATCTGGCTCTTCCTCACTCCTACAAGATGTTATTCCTCCTTGCCCTATACACGAAATCACAGCTTCCCTATTTTCATCAACATTTAACAATCCTCAAAATATTCCCTCCATCTTCCCAATACCTCTAACTCTCCATTTAATAACTCTCCTCTCTATTTTTAACTGACAAATCCATTTGTTCTCTAGGCTTCCTTAACTTGTTAATCTCACTCCAAAACTTTTTCTTATTTTCAAACAAAATTTGTTGATAACATCTCACCCACTCTCTCATTTGCTCTCTTTTTACCATTGCTTCACCACCTCTTAACCTCTCTTTTTCTCCATATACTCTTCCCTCCTTGCATCACTTCTACTTCGTAAAAACTTCTCATATGCTAAACTTTTTCTCCCTTACTACTCTCTTTACATCATCATTCCACCAATCGCTCCTCTTCCCTCCCGCACCCACTTTCCTGTAACCACAAACTTCTGCTGAACACTCTAACACTACATTTTTAAACCTAAACCATACCTCTTCGACCCCATTGCCTATGCTCTCATTAGCCCATCTATCCTCCAATAGCTGTTTATATCTTTCCCTAACTGCCTCCTCTTTTAGTTTATAAACCTTCACCTCTCTCTTCCCTGATGCTTCTATTCTCCTTGTATCCCATCTACCTTTTACTCTCAGTGTAGCTACAACTAGAAAGTGATCTGATGTATCTGTGGCCCCTCTATAAACATGTACATCCTGAAGTCTACTCAACAGTCTTTTATCTACCAATACATAATCCAACAAACTACTGTCATTTCGCCCTACATCATATCTTGTATACTTATTTATCCTCTTTATCTTAAAATATGTATTACCTATAACTAAACCCTTTCTATACAAAGTTCAATCAAAGGGCTTCCCCTATCATTTACACCTGGCACCCCAAACTTACCTACCACACCCTCTCTAAAAGTTTCTTCCTACTTTAGCATTCAGGTCCCCTACCACAATTACTCTCTCACTTGGTTCAAAGGCCCTATACATTCACTTAACATCTCCCAAAATCTCTCTCTCTCCTCTGCATCCTCTCTTCTCCAGGTGCATACACGCTTATTATGACCCACTTTTCGCATCCAACCTTTACTTTAATCCACATAATTCTTGCATTTACACATTCATATTCTCTTTTCTCCTTCCATAACTGACCATTCAACATTACTGCTACCCCTTCCTTTGCTCGAACTCTCTCAGATACTCCAGATTTAATTCCATTTATTTCCCCCCACCGAAACTCCCCTACCCCCTTCAGCTTTGTTTCGCTTAGGGCCAGGACATCCAACTTCTTTTCATTCATAACATCAGCAATCATCTGTTTCTTGTCATCCGCACTACATCCACGCACATTCAAGCATCCCAGTTTTATAAAGTTTTTCTTCTTCTCTTTTTTAGTAAATGTCTACAGGAGAAGGGGTTACTAGCCCATTGCTCCGGCATTTAGTCGCCTCATACGACACGCATGGCTTACGGAGGAAAGATTCTTTTCCACTTCCCCATGGACAATAGAAGAAATAAAGAAGAACAAGAGCTATGAAGAAAAAGGAGAAAAAGCTAGATGTATGTATATATATGTGCATGTGCATGTCTGTGAAGTGTGACCAAAGTGTAAGTTGGAGTAGCAAGATATCCCTGTTATGTTAGCGTGTTTATGAGACAGAAAAAGACACCAGCAATCCTACCATCATGCAAAACAGTTACAGGTTTCTGTTTCACAGTCATCTGGCAGGACGGTAGTACTTCCCTGGGTGGTTGCTGTCTACCAACCTACTACCTATATATATTATATATATATATTATATAATATTATATATATATATATATATATATATATATATATATATATATATATATATATTATGTCGTGCCGAATAGGCAGAACTTGCGATCTTGGCTTAAATAGCAACACTCATCTTGCCATATAGGACAAGTGAAAATTTGTGTATGCAATAATTTCGCCAAAATCATTCTGAACCTAACGAAAAAATATAATTTGATTGTGTTTGTTTAGTACTAAATTATTGTAAACGTATTTAAAATATTTTGAGATGGGTTAGGTTAAAATAAATTGTTCTTGTTATAATAAGGTTAGGTAAGTTTTCTAAGATTCTTTTGGTGCAAAATTAAAATTTTTTACATTAGCATTAATGAAAAAAATATATCTTTAAACGTATAAGAGGAAAATTTTAGAAAGGACTTAATTTTAAATGAGTTTCTTTCTAATTGACCAGTTTTACATATTCGGCACGACATATATATATATATAAATATATAAATATATAAATATATATTAACACTGATCTCTGGCTGAAGGAGACACGAACCTTAGGACAAGGTACGCAGTGCTTTACCAATCTACCCACACTGGACCAATACCTTTGGGGTGTAGCATGCGCTACACGTTTGATCCAAGGCAGCCAGCTTTCAGGGAAAGGCTTACAGCTTTTCATCTCATCCCCTGCATGCATCAGCCTTACTAGAGATTTGAACAATGCAAGGAATTCGCGAGAGCATGCGAAATATACACAAACCCCTGATCTCTGGCTGAAGGAGACTCGAACCTACGAACCTTAGGACAAGGTACGCAGTGCTTTACCAATCTACCCACACTGGCCAATACCTTGGCGTGTAGCATGCGCTACACGTTTGATCCAAGGCACCAGCTTTCAGGAGAAGGCTTCAGCTTTTCAAACTCATCCCCTGCAGCATCAGCCTTACTAGAGATTTGAACAATGCAAGGAATTCGCGAGAGCATGCGAAATATACCAAAACACTGATCTTTTAAGAAAATAAATTAGCCCAAAAGGGACGGGGTCTTCCAACTACCCAAAAAAGGAAAACCTTCTTCATTAACCCTTTTTAAGAACTTTACAGGAAAAGGGGGGACTAGGCTTTTCCCCTTTATTCCCCTGCATGTCTTTCAGGAATTTAACAATTCATTCCCAGGAAAGGAAATATAAACCCAAAACTATTAATTAAAATAAATAAATAATTTTTTTTAAATGGTTCAGAGGAGGTGACCCAAAAAGAAAGAAACTTTTTTTCCCTTTTTTTCTTTTATAATTTAAGGAAAAGGGGGACAGGCCCTTTTCGGGCATTTTAGTTCTTTTTAAAAACCTTTGG
>NC_069482.1:13754281-13804281 GCF_026875155.1 Cherax quadricarinatus
TCCAACGTTTCTTAATCTTCAGCTTGGTCCCATGTTGCCCGACCACTGACCAAGCTCCCCTCTTAACCTGGGGACTCACAACAGGAGGATTACTACGAATCCTCTTGTTCTCCTCCGTTAATCGCCGTATCTCCAGTTTAGCAACTCTGAGTTCTTCTCTCAGCTGCTGGTAAAGCTGCTCAAGAGAGGGCATCCTGGTTCAGATTCACAGAGAGCACACAAACAGGTCTTCACAGAGCTAAGTACACGTCACCACGAAGATAAAGAAGATAAAGAATCTAATACAAAGTGAAAGTTGTCACAGTTGCTGTTCATCGATGACACTGCTTTTGAGAGATTCTGAAGAGAAGTTGCGAAGGTTGGTGGACGAATTTGGGAGGACATGAAGGAACGAATTGAAAGCGAATATACGAAACAGCAAGGTGATGAGGGTAACAAAATATTAGGCAATGAAAGACTGGATTTCAGAGTGGAAGGAGGGGGTATGGAGGAAGTGAATGTGTTCCGATATTTGGGAGTGGACTTGTCGGCGAATGGTTATATGAAAGACGAGGTGAACCATAGAATTGATGAGGGGAAAATGGTGGGTGGTGCACTGAGGCATCTGTGGAGACAAAGAAGGTTATCTACGGAGGCAAAACAGGGGAACAGTATGACAGCATAATGGTACCAGCGCTCTTATATGGGTATGTAGAATGGAGATAAATGTTGCACCAAGGAGGAGGCTGGAGGGAGCGGAGATGTTGTGTCTGAGAGCAATATTTGGTATAAATATTATGCAGAGAATTCATAGTTTGGAGATTAGAAGTGCGGGATTCCTAAAAGTAGTATCCAGAAAAATGAGGAGGGTGTTGTCGAGGTGGTTTGGACATTCTGAGAGGATGGAGCAAAATAAGATGATTTGGAGGGTGTATAAATTTGTATTGGAGGGAAGGGGTAAGGATCGACCTTGGAATGGATGGAGAGTGGGGGTAAAGGAGGTTTTAGCAGGCATGTGTGAGGGTGTTAGATAGGAGTGGAGGAAAGTGGATTTAATGATTTGAGCGGAAGGGATTCAGGAAAGCCGGTTAACCGGACTGGAGTTCTGTAGGTGAGAAATACAGTGCCTGCACTCTGGACGAGTGGGGGTATATGCAGTTTGAAAGGAAAGGCATCTGAACTGTAGTATCGGTGCGTCTTTGAAAAGATGGCGATAATGAGAGTGATGGTGAAAGCGTTTCTTCAAGTCACCCTGCCTCGGTGTAAAAAAATATACCTCTATATACGAGAGAATACAAACATCTGAGAATCTCCACGACTACGGTGCTCTTCGCACCTACTACTAGATTGAGGGACTGATTACCTCATCTTCTGTACATAGTTCTCCGGTCTTCAAGTTATGTCCTGGAATTTGTATTGATAAAGCCACTGGATGGCGAAACGTCTACAATAAAGATACCCAGATGTTGCACATGTGTCTCAATTTCATCAATACAAACATCACCTAACAATTATATAGAAAATAAAATCAAAATTCTTTTAAATTAACATTTACACAAGATGACCGGGAGGTAAATAATGTAACGCTTATGAGGATTATTATAATTACTATACAACTGAGAAATTGGAATATAAACTATACTGAAAACAGGTATATTTACGATTAGTTTAATGTAGTTTATTAGTAAACCTCTGTTTATTGGTCCACCCAGGGCTAAGGTTTAGAGCCTGTCACGCAAGCTCCTCTTCGCCTACTGAAGTAAATACTTGGGAAGCTTTGAGAAAAGTTTGGACAAGTGGGTGGGTGGATGTTTGGTTTGAGAAGAATGTGCCTTGTATGGGCCAGTAGCCATGATGCAGTGTTCCTCCATTCTTATGTTAACTAGCAGCTCTTGGCCCCGCTCCCAAACTAGCTGCCTGCTAGGTTCGCTATTTCCTAGCCTCACTGGCCATATCGTATGTGTGTGTGTGTGTGTGTGTGTGGTGTGTGTGTGTTTACCTGTTAAAGATACCGAAATCTCTAATTAAGGAATTTAAGTAAACAAGTGTAAACATAACGTGAGATACACCCCTTCAAGTGTATATATACTGCTGTTCTCAGTGTATACACACAAAGAGTGATGTGCTCCTCAAAATATATACTTAGTGGTTTCCGGGTGTTACACTGAGTTGGAAGAGTCACTGAGCTGAGGAGTATATCATCCTTCCTGGGAAACAAGATCTTGTAAGGACTCTTCCTTCCTGGGAAACAAGATCTTGAAAGAACTCTTCCTTCCTGGGAAACAAGATCTTGTAAGGACTCTTCCTTCCTGGGAAACAAGAACATGTAAGGACGCTTCCTTCCTGGGAAACAAGAACATGTAAGGACTCTTCCTTCCTGGGAAACAAGAACATGTAAGGACTCTTCCTTCCTGGGGAAGCAGAGAACACAACAACATTGAGGTGGGAGACCTCTGAGAAGGAGACGTAAATAAGTGAAGAGGAGCCCATGCATTTTTTATAAATGTTTTGTGTTGGTTCTCAACAGTGGAGAGTCAAGTGGAGAGGAGGAGGAGGAGGAGGAGGAGGAGAGAGGAAGTAGAAAGAAGAAGGGAAAAGTAAGAAAAGTAAGATAAGAAAACAGAGGAAGAGGAAGAACTTGGGAAAGAGAATCATAAGGGGGGAGATGAGGAGAAAGGAAGTAGAAAGAGGAAGAAGAGAAATTTAAGAAGAGCAGGATAAGAAAATAGAGGAAGAGAAATGTAAGAAGCAGAGCAAATTAAGACAACAGAAGAGGAAGAACATGGGAAAGAAGAGAAGCATAAGGAGGAAGATAAGGAGGAGGAGGAGGAGAAGCTGAGGAGGGATGAAGAGAGAGAGGTGGGGGGTAGGGGGTGAAAGAGGTTGTGGTGTCGTCACCGTATCCCTCATTTCGGCTCTGGCTTCGGTCTCACTCTACCACAACACCACCGTGAATCCTCACCTGCGCTTAACCCCGCCGAGTCGCATCTACACCCCTCTCCACCCACTGCCACCCACTGAAACCAAGACCAACAGGCGCTTCCGAACGAGGCGGAGCGGAGCTTTGGCGCTAGGAATCGGACGCGACAAGACCATTATTGCAGATAAAGCAGGTATATTGTTGCAACCAAGTTGAATAGGCACAGCAAAGCCAGGGACCTAAAGTGCAATGTTCGAATGAATGTACTCGCATCTTGGTATAATGCCAACTGGCTGTTACCAGTGGGATATCAGGGCGATGATTTTGTTATAGGGAGCCTGGGCCGCCAGGTTCACGCTAATTCTCAGATTAGCTCATGGCCAAGTGAGGTTTGAGTATATGTTTATGTAATTTACGAACGCTGGTGAGATTAACACACAGGCTTGTTTACTGCGTCTTGTATAAACGCATCCGCCAACGATGGTGCAAGATATTAACTGGGTAAACTTACGTTTACATCAGTGTACTCACTCCAGAAATAACCCAGATTTTGAAAAGCAAACCACAGAGTTTCGGTCCATTTTGGACCATAAATTTTAGTCCACGATGGACCGAAATCTCATATGACGTCTCTCCATATTGTGGACCGGTTGTGGATTCATCCACTTAGGTATTATGACTTATTCTCAGTGTATTTACCATTTGTGTTTGCAGGAGTCGAGGCATACCTCCTAGTTCCACCCTCTTAACTCTTACTTCTTTCAACATACCAGCCGTATCCCACCGAGGCGGGGTGGCCCAAAAGAAAAAACTAAAGTTTCTCTTTTTAAATTTAGTAATATATACAGGAGAAGGGGTTACTAGCCCCTTGCTCCCGGCATTTTAGTCGCCTCTTACAACACGCATGGCTTACGGAGGAAGAATTCTGTTCCACTTCCCCATGGAGGTAAGAGGAAATAAACAAGAACAAGAACTAGAAAGAAAATAGAAGAAAACCCAGAGGGGTGTGTGTGTGTATATATATGCTTGTACATGTATGTGTAGTGTGACCTAAATGCAAGTAGAAGTAGCAAGACATACCTGAAATCTTGCATGTTTATGAGACAGACAAAAGACACCAGCAATCCTACCATCATGTAAAACAATTACAGGCTTTCGTTGTACACTCACTTGGCAGGACGGTAGTACCTCCCTGGGTGGTTGCTGTTTACCAACCTACTACCTAGATTAACTCTTACTATGCTCACAAATGTAAGTCTATTTGTGCTGAAGAAAGCTGCGCGATTATATATATATATATATATATATATATATATATATATATATATATATTATTATTCAACAAGTCGGCCGTCTCCCACCTAGGCAGGGTGACCCAAAAAGAAAGAAAATCCCCATAAAGAAAATACTTTCATCACACAATCACTGTTTTTTGCAGAGGTGCCCAGAATACAACAGTTTAGAAGTATATACATATAAAAATACACTATATATCTCTCCAAACTGCCAATATCTCAAACCCCTCCTTTAGAGTGCAGGCATTTTACTTCCCATTTCCAGGACTCAAGTCCGATTATATAAAATAACCGGTTTCCCTGAATCCCTTCACTAAATATTACCCTGCTCACACTCCAACAGTTCGCCAGGTCCCAAATACCATTTGTCTCCATTCACTCCTATCTAACACGCTCACGCACGCTTGTTGGAAGTCCAAACCCCTCGCCCACAACACCTCCTTTACCCCCTCCCTCCAACCTTTTCGAGGACGACCCCTACCCCGCCTTCCTTCCCCTACAGATTTATACGCTCTCCATGTCATTCTACTTTGATCCATTCTCTCTAAATGACCAAACCACCTCAACAAACCCTCTTCAGCCCTCTGACTAATACTTTTAACTCCACACCTCCTAATTTCCACACTCCGAATTTTCTGCATAATATTTACACCACACATTGCGCTTAGACAGGACATATCCACTGCCTCCAACCGCCTCCTCGCTGCAACATTTACAACCCAAGCTTCACACCCATATAAGAGTGTTGGTACTACTATACTTTCATACATTCCCTTCTTTGCCTCCATAGATAACATTTTTTGCCTCCACATATACCTTAAAGCACCACTCACATTTTTTCCTTCATCAGTTCCATGATTAACCTCATCCTTCATAAATCCATCCGCTGACACGTCAACTCCCAAATATCTGAAAACATTCACCTCTTCCATACTCCTCCTCCCCAATTTGATATCCAATTTTTTTTTATCTAAATGATTTGATACTCTCATCACCTTATTCTTTTCTATGTTCACTTTCAACTTTCTACCTTTACACACACTCCCAAATTCGTCCACTAACCTTTGCAATTTTTCTTTAGAATCGCCCATAAGCACAGTATCATCAGCAAAAAGTAACTGTGTCACTTCCCATTTTGTATTTAATTCCCCATAATTTAATCCCACCCCTCTCCCGAACACCCTAGCATTTACTTCTCTTACAACCCCATCTATAAATATATTAAACAACCATGGTGACATTACATATCCCTGATCCCTGTTTAAGACCTACTTTTACCAGAAAGTAGTCTCCCTCTCTTCTACACACACTAACCTATATAATATATATATCTAGTAACTACTTGTCCGACAGAGGTGCACCATGGAATTTTGGTACACGTATCTCCTTCAATCTATTAGTAATACTCTGTAATGCAAGAGTCTATCTTCCTGCTTACCTTTCACTACTATCAAGACCAAATACCGGCTTCTAGACTGAGGGTCTGTTTACCTTATCTTCCACTGTCTTTTGTGTATAGTTTTGCAAGACAGAGGCTAATTGGCACTTTTACTTTGTACTATATCATCTCTGTAGTGAAGTGAAAAAAGCCGCTGGTTAGCAAAACGTCTTCAAATAAAGATACCCAGGTGTTGCACATACGTCTAATTCCTCATCTTGTAGGTACTGTGTACCATTGCTTTATTGATAAAGTACTGTGTTGAAAACCTATCAAACTCGGCCCCAAATATCCTACTGCTTAATGATATTAAGGCATCTAAAATGAAGAGATGTAGCAAATATTGTAATACCGTCGTAGCAGCAAGTTTGGATAAGTCTCCCTTATTTAGCATCCGCAATAAATTTACGTAAAGCGAGCACAAAGCAACCGTGCAGACTAGGAAATAGCCTCAATCTTATACATATACGAATAATGAGGACCTGGTCAGGGATGTAATGGTGTCACAAACTCAGACCACAACTTAAATGAAGTTCAGACCTGCGTATGGACTAATTTAGAACAAATTGATCGATCATGATGGCATACTCAACAAATTTAACTTCGGCAATAAGAACATCAATATCTCAGTAACCTTACTGAGATATTCTGGGAATATGAAACGACCAACGTCGATCTAAACCGGTTCCTCGGGAGTTTGAACTTATTGGCAATAAATATATGCTCCAGACACATCTCTGCAAAAAATAACTCTCACATAAGAGAATGAAACTTATGACAACGTTTCGGTCATATGTAAAATCCTGTACAGAAGCATCTAGCATGGAGCCTTCTACGTAAAGGAGCTGGAACATACACTGATGGTAATAAAGAAGTGAATGAAAACTGAAGTCACAGTACGATTGTGTCCCGTGAATCATTTAGTCTAAGGGATAACCACTCAAACAAGTTTTTCATGAGACACTAAATGATCCAAGCATCTACGCAATCTTTTGACTAAACCCTAACTCTACTTGGCTTCACAGAAGCCGTTGCTAGCATGCCCATGCACTCTACCCCTGGCTCAGATAAGATGAACTCCATATTCTCCAAAAATTGCAAGAAACCACTATCTACAGCACTGAGGTAATGACAACCTTCAGACTACGAAAAGAATCTTTTGACAAGCGAGATCATAAGAGGTGGAGAAAGGGAGTCGAAAGACGCTTCCAGGGATGAGAAAGATCAGAACTGGGGAGGTGTTCGTGGAAGTAGGAAAATTAAGGGTATGTGAGAGATTTCTCAGCGTAGAGACTGTGTATAAAAAGTAAATATCCAGGGACTTGTGGCAGGGTAATCATTCGGTGACTTCAAAATACGTTTTAAGTTTATTTTTCTGTACTGAGTCATCCGTATTCTCCCACTCGTCTGTGGGAGAGAATAGTCAAATTTCCCTCCCCATAAGTTAATTAGGGTAACCGTTAACATTACCCTACTCCTCCACAAAAGTGGTAGCACAGCAATCATTAAAAAAGCTTCAGACGAATAACCACTATCATCATACATTATCAAAATCTTTAAAAGTGCCTTAAGATGTAAGACTGCCATTCGCAAGGAATCACAACTGTATAACTCGGGGCAGCATTGGTTTAGAGCGATCGCTCCTGTCTTTCGCAACTGCTGGATCATTATTACATGGTCTTGGGAGAACAGAAGGACAAGCAAAATGCAGATGTTTACATGGACTTTGCAAAAGCCTTCGACACTTGCGACCATGGCGTAATAGCGAATAAAATGCATGCAAAAAGAATAAATTGGAAAGTGGGCAGACAGATATTTAACTTCAACAGAACCCAGAGAGTAAGAGTGAATAGAGTGAAACTAGGGGCTATCACCGTGAAAAACAACTCTGTTTAAGGTACAGTACATGCCCCATCTCTCTCATTTGTTCTATCCAACACAGGCACATTATTAATAGTCATGTATCGTCCTTTGCAGATACCAGAATATGTACGAGCGGCACTCATCGAGGACACAGTATATCTCCACGCTGATACAATCGAAGTCTTCCAGTGGCCCACTAGCAGTAATGTAATAATCAGTGAGAATGAACTCCTCTGTGGTAAAACTGAGAAATTAAAGACTGAGACCAAGTATGAGACGAGATCAAATCATTCCAGAAAGCCCGAGTTTAATATGAGGAACCTGGGAGTGACAATGTCAGAGAATCTCGTATTCAAGGCACACAATATCATTATCAGTACGACAAGAAAATAACCTGGTTGGAATTATTAGAACATTCAAGAAAAAGATCCTGAGCCAATTTTTATATTCTTTATATTCTTCTTGTTTTCTCAAGGCTGAAATACAGTTGTATACCAACGACCTCCCTACAAGGTGGGGAAAGTTGCTGAACTGGAAAATATACTAAGAACGTTCATTGGTCTTGAAAATTCAGTCAAGCATTTAAACTCCTGGTAACACTGGAAGGCCCTTGAAGTGTACCCTTTGGAACGTAGGTGAGAAAATTATAAAAAATTGACACCTAGAAAACTTCAGAGGGATTAGTCTCAAACCCCACGCGCTAAAATGACTGTATATTGAATTAAGATGGTTGGTAGGTGGAAAATACCTCCAGTGCAAAGCAGGGATTCGACGAGTACAGAAAGAGATTAATCAGTGTAAGGGGACCAAGGCTTTTCCATATGTTCCCTTTGTGAATAAGGGAAAATTACCATCACTCCAGTGGCTGTCTTCAAGAGGGAATTTATTGTATTTTCCAGCATATAAGGCGCACAAGTATGCAAGACAGAGATAAATGGTTTTGAAACCGACATGTTGAATATTGAGATACTTATGCAACATATGGGAATCTTCATTAAGGAAACATTTCGTCATGCAGTTGCTTCATCAGTCTAATACAAAGCAGATATGGGTAAGGAGGAGGAGGAGTTTGAGGTAACCAGTCCCTCAGCCTGGAATCGATGTGTTCAATCCATCACTCTTGTAGAAAGTACAGCATATGGCCAGAGTGATACAAGGAATTCTTCAACACTTGTTCAACCTTTGTACGAAGACCTACTTACACTAGTGGATGGTTCCACTGTGATCCCGCCTCCTGCTTCCACTCACCTGACTACAGTATATAAGCTGCTTCTCCGGCCATATGCTGTACTTTCTACAAGAGTGATGTACGGAACACATC
The DNA here is from genome assembly GCF_026875155.1 of Cherax quadricarinatus. Lineage (NCBI taxonomy): Eukaryota > Metazoa > Arthropoda > Malacostraca > Decapoda > Parastacidae > Cherax > Cherax quadricarinatus. Next base: position 13,763,098 of record NC_069482.1, read on the forward strand.
GATTCCAGGCTGAGGGACTGATTACCTCAAACTCCTCCTCTCCTTACCCATTTCTATTTTGTATTGGACTGATGAAGCCAGTGTGGCGAAACGTTTCCTTAATAAAAGTTCCCATATGTTGCATAAGTGTTTCAATCAATATAAGACTTTTTTTACGCAGGGTTTGACAAGGTTGGTTAAGGATTCCTAACTTTATTGACAAGTTATTGACAAGTTAAGGATCCCTAACTTTATTGGCAAGCAACTGACAAGTATCCCTAACTTTATTGACAAGCAATTGGCAAGTTAAGGATCCCTAACTTTATTGACAAGCAATTGACAAGTTAAGGATCCCTAACTTTATTGACAAGCAATTGACAAGTTAAGTATCCCTAACTTTATTGACAAGCTAAGAGCTGTTACCTACATCAGCTCATTTGCAAGCCTTTTCATTGTTAAGATACATGTCTCTTCCCAAGCGGTTATAACGTGACGTTAGTAAATAACCTGCTAAAGCATAACCCAGAGTTTGAGCATATAAGACGCAGGGTGATTTTTCAAAGATTTTTAGTTGGAAAAAAGTGCGCCTTATATGCCGGAAAATACAGAGGGTTCAAATTGGTTCCAGATCAACTGGGTTAAGGTTCATACGATGGGCTAGTAACCCCATTCTCCTGTATATTTTACTAAATTTGAAAAACTCTTTTGTTTTTCTTTTCAGGTCACCCTGCTTCGGTGGGATACTGCCGGTGCGTTGAAACCTAGGTACTATGTGACCCATACATGTTTAACGCTAACCCGTGTATTGGGACACTGACAATCGTAATTCTGATCTTTGGAATAAAAACGGTATCACCTTCAACGTGACCGTTGGAATTAAAAACGGTATCCCCTTTAACTTGGCCGTTGGAAAAAACGGCATCCCCTTTAACTTGGCAACTAGAACAAAAACGGTATCCTCTTTAACTTGCTCGTTGGAACAAAAACGGTATTACCGTTAACGACCTTTGGAACAAAACCTATTACCTATAACTTGACCGTTGGAACAAAAACTATCGCCTATAACTTGACCGAAGGAACAAAAACGGTATCCATCATCTTGACCGTTAGAGCCTAAAACGGTATTTTCATTACCGTTGAAACGCAATATTCCCTTTAGCTTGGCCGTTGGAGCAAAAAATTGTCCCTCTATCATTACTGTTGAAACGAAAACAAAAGTCTTCATCTTAGCTGTTAGAACAAACCAGTATCCCCTTTATTATCGTTAAAAAAACGATATCGCCTTCATTCTTACCTTTGGAACAAAAACGATATTTTAACTATTGAAACAAAAACGGTATCCCTTTCATTCTTACTGATGGAACAAAAACTGTATCCCCTGCATTCATACCGTTGGAACAAAAACTGTATTCCCTTCATTTTTACCGTTGAAACAAAAGCGGTATCTTTACCATTAAAAAAACGATATTTTAACCATTGGAACAAAAACGGTATCCCATTCATTCTTACCGATGGAACAAAAAGGGTATTCCCGTTATTCATATCGTTGGAACAAAACGGTATCCCCTTCATTCCGTTGGAACAAAAACAATATCTCCTTCATTCTTACTGCTGGAACAAAACCGGTATCGCCGTCTCCCAGAAAACCGAACTTCATAAAACTGCATGAAAAAACCCTCTCGAACAGTATTTAAATGACCCTCAGAGTATCCTATTTCCACCTCCGTATAATATACATCATTAAGCGCTAAACCCCCGTGGGTAAGCCACTACACTGTTGGAGTCTCGAACCACCGTCCCTTATCCTTATTTTCCTAAGTGAAAAAATTTTCTTGCTAGTCCTCGTGAGAAATATTTCACTAGTGAAAGAATTATCTTGCAAGTTCTCGAGAGAGAAATATTTCCCGAGTGTAAGAGTTTTCTTGCTAGTACTCGAGAGAGAAATTTTTCCCGAGTGATAGAATTTTCTTGCTAGTCCTCGTGAGAGAAATATTCCGAGTAAGAATTCTCGAGTCCTCGAGAGAAATATTTCCCGAGTGAAAGAATTTTCTCGCTAATCCTCGAGAGAAATATTTCCCGAGTGAAAGAATTTTCTCGCTAGTCCTCGAGAGAAATATTTCCCGAGTGAAAGAATTTTCTCGCTAGTCCTCGAGAGAAATATTTCCCGAGTGAAAGAATTTTCTACTCAAGTCCTGAAGACTCGCTAGTCCTCGAGAGAAATATTTCCCGAGTGAAAGAATTTTCTTGCTGGACCTCTGGACACAAACAAAAACTTACTCATTAAGACAACAAAAACACAACAAGTGCCCCTACAATGGTAGTTAATTGACAATTCCTGTTTATAAACATGTTTTTTGGGGCCGGTCAGCGGCGTGATTAATGCATTTTTATAATTAATGAACAGATGAGTGTTGAACACAGCCGACACAACACGGGGTGTAGTACTCGCACCTTACTCATTACTCACTAACTGTTACCCATCATTAGTGTCCCAGCATGTTATTCACACCCTTACTCGCCAGTTACTAGGTACTGAGTGACTCGCCAGTTACTAGGTACTGAGTGACTCGTCAGTTACAAGTACTGGTGACTCGCCAGTTACCAAGTACTGGTGACTCGCCAGTTACCAAGTACTGGTGACTCGCCAGTTACCAAGTACTGGTGACTCGCCAGTTACCAAGTACTGGTGACTCGCCAGTTACAGGTACTGGTGACTCGCCAGTTACAAGTACTGAGTGACTCGCAGTTACCAAGTACTGGTGACTCGCCCGTTACCAAGTACTGGTGACTCGCCATTACCAAGTACTGGTGACTCACCAGTTACGTAGAGTAATACGGTGACTCAGCCAGTTATCAGTACTGTGACTCGCCAGTTACTAGGTACTGTGACTCACGAACGTAATGACACAGTTGCAACAAACCATACCACGCGACGGTCTGGAGGTTTGAGACTCTCTGACCGCGGGTTCAAATCCCGCCCGTGGTATGGTTTTTTTTACTAGTGACTCGCCAGTTACCAAGTACTGGTGACTCGCCAGTTACCAAGTACTGGTGACTCAACTAGGTACTAGTGACTCGAAAGTTACCAAGTACTGGTGACTAGCCAGTTACCAAGTACTGGTGACTCGCCAGTTACCAAGTACTGATGACTCGCCAGTTACCAAGTACTGGTGACTCGCCAGTTACCAAGTACTGGACTCGCCATACCTACTGGACCGCAGTTACCAAGTACTGGTGACTCGCCAGTTACCAAGTACTGGTGACTCGCCAGTTACCAAGTACTGGTGACTCGCCAGTTACCAAGTACTGGTGACTCGCCAGTTACCAAGTACTGGTGACTCACCAATTACCAAGTACTGGTGACTCACCAGTTACTAGGTAATAGTGACTCGCCAGTTACCAAGTATTGGTGACTCGCCAGTTAAGAAGTACTGGTGACTGGAATGACGACAGTTACCAGCTACTCACCAGTTCATCACTGGTTTTGTGTGTGTGTGTGTGTGTGTGTGTGTGTGTGTGTGTGTGTGTGTGTGTGTGTGTGTATGTGTGTGTGCCCGCGCGCGCGCAACAAATATACAACAACAAAACAGGTTAAAGGTCACGTGACCTAGATTGGCATACGCCACTCATTACACTTGATGGATAACCCAGCTTGGACAAGCCAGGTAAATAGCCTGGCTTTCCTCCATTAGCGTTGAGAGTGTCGGCACCTTGCATATTAAACCTGAGTCATAACTCACACTGAAAGAATCTTTCGCAAAAAAAAAAAAAAAAAAAAAAAAAGGGGTTGAAAGTTTCTTTATATTGCAAAAATCTATTTTCATGCTGAATTTATATATATATATATATATATATATATATATATATATATATATATATATATATATATATATATATATATATATATAACGTCGAGCCGAATAGGTAAAAACTTATGATTGTGGTTTAAAAAACAACACTTTTTGCCGAATATGGCAAGCAAAAATTTTTTTGTACAGTAATTTCGCAAAAATCATTTTGAACCTAACGAAAAATATGTATTTCCTTGTGTGTCAAATTATTGTAAACTCTAAAATATATTTAGTTGGTTAAGGATAAATTAAATTGTGCTTGTTGTATTATGGTTAGGCAAGTTTTCTAAGGTTCTTTTGGTACAAAATTATTAATTTTTAAATAAGCATTAAATGAAAAAAATATGTCTTTGAACGCATATGAAAAAGTTTTTTAGAAAGGACTTAATTTTAAACGAGTTCTTAAGTAACCAGTTTTACCTATTCGGCACGACATTATATATATACATACATATATATGTTTACTGATCATATACATGTCCAACTGTTGCAAATGTGTCTTACTCTTCAACTTGTCGGTATTTCATACCATTTTTAAGATGTGCGGATTTTGTCTACAAACCAATAATTTCTTTTGCCAAACGTACAGAAAATGTGTTTTATTTGACTTCACGAAACTCTGAAAAAACACGAAAGTAACGTACGTCTTTGATGCTATTTGATACTCGCTTTTGGCTGACCCTAAGATAGGGTGAGTGGAATTAAACTAATATTTGACGTAAATTTTAGGAACTTGCGTAAGTTTGCTTGGTTATATACAAAATATTAAAAATTGATTATATACCATGCTAGTTTTTGTGATTATTCTTATATACACTCCTCTCTCTGTATATACACCGAGAAGCGCGTATCCATTGGGGTATATACAACGAGAGGCGTGTATCCAATGTTGTAAATATACCGAGAGGCGTGTATCCAGTGTTGTAAATATACCGAGAGGCGTGTATCTACTGTTGTAAATATACCGAGGCGTGTATCCACTGTTGTAAATATACCGAGAGGCGTGTATCCAGTGTAAATATACCGAGAGGCGTGTATCCACTGGTGTAAATATACCGAGAGGCGTGTATCCACTGGTGCAAATACACCGAGAGGCGTTCATCTCCTATGGTATATAGCAGACTGGAGGTTCAGGTATCTCTCGTTTCCCCACATTGAAGCCACCGAGCTAACCAAGACGTGTTTACCTGGTGCTGGAATTAACTAATTAAAATGTAATCTAGCACATGAGAGTATACACCAGAAAGCTGCGCCTTTGTAGGTCAAAAAAATACAGCAACTGTCAGCTCTGTCAGCATTACTTAAACGCTGAGGATAAAAATTACTTATGAAGAAAAGTTATGTTTTTAAATGTTAGGTAATATGGCCGACACAAAAACATTCGGATCGTGGCTTCTTCAGTCCAGCTAATAATGATTATTGTGTTACACGTTGTACACTTGAAACAGCTACTTACTCAGGTTCCTTTGAAGTGTCTGAGGTGGACGGGAGGGTTAAGCAACATGTCACATTCCCTCTTCTTTCTCTGTAAAAAAAAAAAAAAATAGAGGTTTGAATCATTTACCTAAACTTTTAGTTTTATTCCTACCTCTAACTCTGCAGATCCCAAAATACACAGAAACTATTAATGTTCGCTACTATTTCTATCTTAAAAAAGATGCAAAAAATAAGCGCAACAAAAAATTACTGTTATATGAAAGTACCAAAAGGTACAATATCGCACATACGAGAGAGAAGCTTACGACGACGTTTCGGTCCGACTTCTATAGTAGCAAATAGAAATCCCTAACATAGTACCAACGCCACACTGCTCTTCGACACCTACACCACTTCGCGTTCTATCATCATCTTCTCTGGTTCAGTTCTCGACTATAGTAATTTGAATACTACCAGAAACACCTCTAACAGCAAGGGCTCAAAAAATTATCTATTCCACAAATTAACGACTTTAGGCTAACTCAGAGCTTCCGAGTCTGCCGAAGTGTTGCGAAACACATACGAGGCTGCACGATGATCCTCGTCATGAATAGCAAACCCAAATATATCATCTAAACTCTCTTTTAGTCAGTCATACTGACTAAACAATAAAATATTACCTTCCCATTGTGAAAATATTTCTTATAACTCCTTTAAATCTCACCAACTCATAATTTACAAATCCAAAATTCAATTTGTTTTTCTTTAAAAAATCTTCTCCGCAATAAAATCCTAAAGTTAATAATGCTCCTTGGAAAAATTTAGTAGAAAATTATTTACATCAAAATACTATAAATCTAAATTAATAAAAAAATAGACATGACATTATATTTCTCAAGCAATGACAAAAGAAATTAAATGCATAAACGACATGAAATTCAATAGCTATACTTCAGTCAAAAACAAAAGATAAACTATTTTAGAATAGCATCTAGGGCTATTCATAAAATATTATCTAGGAAACACAGTCAAATTACTTTTTACTCAAATCATTACTAGTAACGTCAGACAACCCTTGAACACACTTTACAGGATACAAGCGAGTAACGCAGATTCAATGGTACAAATCTAACGCGAATATTTTTGGTCCATTGGGTACCCTGAGGAGAGCCGCCCAGTGGACCAAGAGGACCCTTTGGTGCAAGCATGATGGTGTAAGCCAACACCATCGTGCAAGACACCATCCGAGCTTCATCATCTCTGCTATTAAACACTACGATGAGCTATGAGAATTAGTGGCTCATTCCTTACAGGGTAAGAGACTTGAGCGTGGCTTGAGCGTGTGTCAGAAGGGATCTGATGATGGTAGGGCGTTATTCTTGCAAGACCTACTTCAGAGGGTAAAGCAACTCCTGAAACCAGTGCTGAAGGAATCGTTGGAGATTTACATGACTTGCAGTGTAGTATAAATTGTAAGCGTAAATCACGCTAGTATACTGTAAATCCCTTATTTTCACTTGTTTACAGATCACTGCTATAGTACACTTTCCCAGTACCCCCTACTGGAATGGCTTATATGGATATTGTTCATGTAGTGGTACATTCCCCATTACTTTCAGTATTAGTGTGATACATCATTGTAGTCTCTTAATATTTAGTTTATCGCTTCCTTTTGTCTAATTTCCCAGAGATATAATTTTAATGTGGGGGAGAAAACAATTCAATAGTATTTTCAAGTGTTAAATGAATAACCAGTACTCTACCGACGAGACCCATATTTCCTTAACGTGATAAAGTGGTAAGAACATGGAGGGTAAGAGCAGGGAGGGTAAGAGCAGGGAGGGTAAGTGTAGGGAGGGTAAGTGTAGGGAAGGTAAGTGTAGGGGAGGGTAAGAGCAGGGAGGGTAAGTGCAGGGAGGGTAAGAGCAGGGAGGGTAAGAGCAGGGAGGGTAAGAGCAGGGAGGGTAAGAGCAGGGAGGGTAAGAGCAGGGAGGGTAAGTGTAGGGAGGGTAAGAGCAGGGAGGGTAAGAGCAGAGGAGGGAGTAAAGCAGGGAGGGTAAGCAGGAGTAGGGAGGGTAAGAGCAGGGAGGTAAGAGCAGGAGGGTTTAGAGAGAAAAAGGGGATAAAGAAAGAGTTTAAGTGTAGGGGGGTAAGAGAAAGGGGCGAGCTGAGGGACGGAGGGGGAGTTGAGGTGAAGAGGTAAAGGGGAAGGGAGAGGATTAAGGGAGAGAGCTGGGAGGGGGTGGTGTTCAGACACGCACGGCTCTCGTCTTATCCATCAATATTGACATTGAAAATTACCATCAAGTGAAACACTCAGGACTGAGGGTAACTTGAGTAGCGCTGGCAGCGTGTCGGACGCCGGGTGATGATGACAACACTCCACACACACACAGTGACTCCTTGCAAGCTTTTTGCTGTGTGTGTGTGTGTGTGTGTGTGTGTGTGTGTGTGTGTGTGTGTGTGTGTGTGTGTGTGTGTGTGTGTGTGTGTGTGTTGTGTGTCAAAGAGAGAAACTGACGGACAGCTGGACAGTCAGGAAGGCAGCCTGACAGGCAAGCAGGAATGCAGATATAGGAAGTCAGAAAGATAGACAGGAAGGCAGCCCGATAGGCTGCCAGCCTATCAGCCATTATGTTACCATCAAAATCAGGATGTTCAAATTATCTCTGACTTATTTTCATTATTCAAATACCCTGACACACCTTTTGACCAGGCGATTATGTAGTTAATTTTCTCATTACTCTTTAAAAAACACAGATTTAAATTTTTTTTTCAGCGAGAATAGTACAGTTTTTTTTTTTTTTTTTTTTTTTTGGGGGGGGGGTTCATGCCTAAGTTTATTTCTTTCCTTTCAGAATATAATTGACAAGGTTAACATGAAGCTGAATCGAGTTAACTGTCTCGACTATCACCATTATTTTAATGGTATATGAATAAGACTAGTGTATTATACTTGGTTTCTCGGCAATAAAAACCCCGAAGTGCTGTACATGTGTCTTAGTCATCGCCCTATCAATATGAGGACTGCACGACCCCTTCATCAACGACCTCAGCCATGCGAGATTTCAAAGGGTTGCCCTTTATATTGTGGATGGGGTTGTCGATCAAGCCTTGATTACTTAGCCACTCCCCCGTCTCTCACCATTCCTCAGTCGCTGTACGACCCCCTTTGCGGGGTTTATCGTACCTGAGGGATACCTCAACGATACTTACCGGGGTCAACACCATCCCCCCCCCCGATCCCAAACCTGACCTCCAGGCTGATCAATGCCTGATCAACCAGGCTGTTACTTCCGGCCGCATGCAGTCCAAACTACGAGCCATGGCCAAGCTGGTGAGTAACTGATTTGAAAAAAAAAATCCAAGTTTCCTGTTCTAAACACACCGACTCCAGGCTGAGGGACCGGTTACCTTAACTCCTCATCTTCCACCTTTCTCTGCACTGGACAGAAGCCGCCACTGGCTGGCAGAAGGTTTCCAGACTAAGTGCCTCATTTATCAAGTATGTATCGCCCTATTTTGTATTGCTGTGCATTTCTTGTATTCCATGGGCCGCTTACACACAAGTTCTGCGACCTATTCAACCGTCTCCGTCAGCAGTGTAAATATCATTAGCACTAACTGTGAAGACGTGATGGCCACATATATGGGAATAAAGAGTAGTATAAAACATGCTTTAGTTGTGATAACATTCACTCAGGGTAGAGATCTTATAGACAAGTAATGCACATAGAGGGCGTGGCTTGGTAGCGCCCTCAGCTTTCACTGAGGATCCGGGATCGATCCCTGACACGAGTGAAATGTTGGTCATGCTTCCTTACACCTGATGCCTCTGTGCGCCTATTTTTAAGAACCTGGGTGTTAGAAGACTGTGGTGGGTAGCATCCTGGGGAACAAGATTAACGTAAGTTGCCCAAATGCTCTACATAACCATGTACTTTCTATATAGTATGTCAATGATATCAGCTAAGTCTGTAATAGTTGTATCATATACTGGTAGAAATAAAGATTATTAATTATTATATAATGGCTAATTCACATCTATGGCAGTAGACATCACCGTCTACAGAAGCGTCCGTTCTCAGACACCGTCTACAACAGCTGTGTCTGATCACATGGTGCCAACGCACCATTTAACAGGTCATCACACCAACCCATAAATTATTCCTTGTGATTCAATAACAGTGCAAATAGGCAGTAGGTTGACTCCAACTTAAACAGGGGAGTCGCCTCTTTCCAATTAATGAAGGGGAAAAAACTAACGCTGCAAACGGCGCTCTGTTTTTCGCAACACCTTTGTCAAGAACGTCAATTAGTTGTTACCGAGTGTACTTCTGCTGCGTCTCCTCCAGCATCTCTTCCTCCTCCTCCTGTCTCTCTTCCTCGTCCCATCCCTCCGGCGGAATTTCCACCTCTTCAGGAGAATGGCGTGTGAGTGTGCCCTCACGCACGCGTCACATTTAGTTTTCCCTCTCTTACGTGTCTGGAAATTGTACACATTTGAAAGAGCTTTTATTACGATAACTTTTTGCTCTGAGTAAAGCTTTAGCAAGTTTCCCTGTGTGTAGAGCTTTATCAAGCCATCACGACTAGATAAAACTTTTGAAAAGCGAAATGCCCCGAGAAAAGCTTGTTCTGCAATATGGCTTTTTTTCTACTATTGTCAACAGTGTGTTATTTGGGTCCAGTCCGTAAATTGTATTATAATATAAACAAAAGCAAATTTGGGTCTTGGTACATTATTAATTATATTCATGGGGGAGCGCTGAACCTGAAGGGGTTCATACAGTGCCTGGAGGAGAGTGAATAGAAGGCACTCAGACTCGATTCAAGGAAGTGGAGCACAGTTCCAATTCCTCTGATCAAGAGCCTCAAGGAACCTCCCTTTATACGAGGTTGTGTTCAAGGTGGCAGCAATTTATTAAAAATCTTAAATCTGAATGCAGATTCAAGTTATAGACGAGAGAAAATAGGGAATGTTAGGAATTATCTTTATTAATCGAGTGGTTTTCGTTATTCCATTTGGTGTCAGGTGCGAAAGTTATCGGGTTTGTTTTCTGCAATATTTGACTTTCTGAAGACTGTATTTTAGGCCATCTGACCTTCTCCTTGTACTCCCATGTATATACAAAGATATTTAGATGTGCTAGGTATCTACCAGGTATACAGATATCTTAGGTGCAAACCACACCTAGGTGCAGTTATGACAGGTGTGGTGGGTGTGGAGTTCAGCAGGTGTGCAAGTAGCTAGGTGTGCCACACAGACATCTAGGTGCCAATCAAGGGGGTGGAGGCAGCGTACAAGAGCCAACCTTAACATGGAAATGAATCTAGGTGTGGCAGTGATGGTATCGGCCGCCAGCACGGTGCCGGAGACATGCTCGCTCAGATACACTCCAAAAAGATTCCATTCACGACCCCGTGTTGTCTAGAGTTGCCTTCAACGGCAGGGAAAATACTTCCGGTTAGTTGACAAAGAGGAGACGGTGGTGACTTCAGCAACGGCTCTGACTTCAGAAACAGTGGTGTTACTTCAGTAACAGGCAGTGACTTCGACAACAATAGTGATTTCAGCAGGACTGGTGACTTCCATAACAGCGGTTACATCGACATAAGTGACGACTTCAGCAACGCTGGTGACTTCGACAACGCTGGTGACTTCGACAACGCTGCTGACTTCGATAACAGCGGTTACGTCGGCAACTGTGACGAATTCGGCAATGCTGGTGACTTCGGCAGCGGCGGGTCATTTCATCAACGTCGGAAGAGACGGCAACGGCAGTGACTTCGGTGACGCCGTAGGAGACGAACTCAGCGTCAGTGACGCCAACCTGTCAAGCAGTCTGCCTCATTTTTCCCTCCTAGCTCCTCATATTTTCATATTCTGTTACACATGCTTTAAATTTATGTTGGCAAAAATGGCCGGAAAACAGCGAAAACTAATTAACTGATCATCACACAAATTGGAACATCAATTAGTATTGTTTCTGGAAAGCCAAAAATGCCGCAAACAAAATTATCAAGACGGGCGAATTTCGTCATCACAAGTGTTGATGGTGACGGCCAGAAATTTAATTAACTGATAACACAATTTTAGAGCATTGATTAGTACGGCTCTTGAGAGCGAAATACTGAACGTGAAATTTTGATGAGGAGCGAAGCGTTGGTGGAGTTGGTTAAGCCGCTGCCTCTGCGCTGTTCCTGCTGCTGCTGCTGCTGCTGCTGCTGCAAACTGATAACTTGCAGCTGGAAACCGCAACTTGATAAACCATCGTCTCCACCGCTGCCGCAGCTGCTGTTGCTGCTAAACGTAACATAACCCACAGGTTAGACTGACAGCCTGGTAGAGCCAACACTATAATGCACTTCAGCACTCCAGAAGTAGCAGCAGTAGGACTGCTAGGACACTTATGATGTTGCTTCTACGAAACTTGCTGCTACGGCTCCTACTGATGGTGCTATTAGTGCTGCGGTTGCTAATACTGTTGATACTGCTGATGTTCTTATTGATGGTCTTAAGGCTACTGCTCTTGTTGCTGATACTGTTGTTGCTGTTGTTGCTGATGTTACTGCTGCCGCTACCATCGCTGCTCATATTGCTGCTGCAGCAGCACTATCAAGTACGATTTTAACATTTTCCTCCCCAAATTTACATAATTCGAAACGCTGCTTTCTATAAAAACCAGTTATCTAATTTCCGAATGCAAGTGCTTCGATTGGTTGGGTTATTAAGTTTAAAGCCTATCGACGAGTAATTAACTCTGCATGTCACATATACGCCACTACTCATGCAACTGAAAACCGACAAGTTGAAGAATAAAAACACCCGTGCAACATTCCTAAATGTTGCACAAGTGTCATGTACACTTTAATCCCTAAAATAGTGATTAAAAAAAGATCACGAAAAATCAACAGATTTATGCAGTCATCTAAAAACACCAACGTATCATCAGCAAAATGCCCAACTGGTTTCCTTAACATACATTGACGTGACACATTACCAACATTACTCATGTACATCTCATGCAAGTTCAGTGCTGTCCACATTTCATAGTGATTAAATTGTGTGTTATCTGTGATAAGTCGAGCAGGATCAGTTGCTTAACAGACGGCTTACAAACCTTGTCATAACAGTATTTGTGGTATTATGCATCTGCTGAATGCAAATCACTTGTTGCACCTTCCAGTCAATCCTGGAGGACTTGAGTCTACCTGTTATTCCTTTCTTCACATGTGTCAACAAGACAGTCTTTAAAGAATTTATGTGGTCTGTCAGCAGTATTTCACTTTATAGACTATATTAATGGTATAGGATACCGACAGGCAGAGGAACAAGACACGTGTAGCCTGTTACTCTTTGGTTTCTTTGTACGTGGCGGTAAGCAACGTTCAGCATGAAGAATGTAATGTTTCCTGAAGTCAACCTGTTGTCAACAGGGAACCACAGTCTTAGCACTGATGGCTCACTGCTAAATCCTGAGCTACAGCCAGGTTTTTTTCAGACATTGTGCATGACGTAACTTTTGTGACGAAACAAAACGCAATCAGTATCACTTCACATATATTTTTTTCCTGAAAGTCATGAACGTGAGAGTCACCAGTCTTTACACTGTACTTCATAGTTCTCTGATCTCTGTGTCCGGTGCACTGAGCGAGTTCTTCTGTGAAGCTGCAGTAATAACACCAAGACATCTGTGTCCTGAGCAGGTGTCTGTCAACAAGTGAGACGTGATAACTTTATGTAACATATTCTGTAACGTACATATTTTTTTTAGTAATTATAACAATGTTAATGATTGAATATATGTGTAATATAACTAACACTGTGTAACATATAAACATAATCTACATGATTTTCTTTTTCATAACCAGTTCATTTTTCTATTTATCCTGGATTATCAGTTTTTGTTCATGATTTATTTACGAATTTTCTATGTCCAAAGATGAATTCTCAGAATGGGAAGGGTAAATCTAAACGCGCGAACCATCTGCAAAAAAAAAAAAAAATCATATTGAATGAGAAGTTATGACCTAAAACGATATACAGTTTTTTTTTTTTTTTACGTGGCAGCCATCTTGGTATTCAGGCAGATAATCAAAATACTCAGTGTTGACATAATGACATTCATGGGATCTTGTGGCAGAAACCCACAAGAATGTAAAAAAAAATTTGACTGAATAATTCCAGGTTATCCCCATTGACTGATAGATTAATAATATAAATCGAATATTTTTAAAAGTTATTATTGGATTTATTGCAATTAGAATAAATTTCACTATTATTTAATGCTATTATTTATTATTATTATTATTATTATTGCCGCCCAATACAGATGTAACTATTTTCTTCACAGCCGTGGGAGTCTTATGTGAAATCATTTTATCTATCAATATCCAGGCAGCATTCTCATATAGATTGATACATTAGTTAAAGCGTCCTGGGTCGTGTTTATATATGAAGAAAGACGCTGTTTACTCATGTACGGTCGACCTTTACAACGGGTGGACACCCAGATTGGTTTAAGTGTTGTGGTGTAGCCAGATTTTATTATTGAAAATGAAAGAAGATACAATTTTCCAGCTCATGAAACATTGGAAGGATGTTTTAGGGGGTTGCAGGGTGAGGGGAGGAAGAGGACGAGGAGGACGAGGACGACGAGGGCGAAGAGAAGGACGAGGACGTTGCTGGGTCGCTCTTATACTAATAACTCAATTCAGTAACCACTAGCATGTTGACTGACATCAGTTTGCCCATACGAAGAATTTTCTCTACGCTCTCTCATAATAATAATATATATATATATATATATAAATAATATTAAATAATAAACTCGTGCCGAGCGATTTTGGCATAAATAGCAACGCTCATCTTGCCGAATAAGGGAAACGAAAATTTGCGCATGCAATAATTTCGCAAAAATAATTCTGAACCTAACGAAAAAAAAATTTCATTGTTTTATTATTAAATTATTGTAAACTAATGTAAAATATCTTTAGTTGGGTTAGGCTAAATTAAATTGCGCTTGTTATAACAAGGTTAGGTAAGTTTTCTAAGGTTCTTTTAGTACAAAATTATTAATTTTTACATTAACATAAATAAAAAAAATTATACTTTAACGTTTAAGAAATTTTGTTAGAAAGGGCTAAATTGTTAAGAGTTCTTTGCAAATTCACCAGTTTTACCTATTCGGCATATATATATATATATATATATATATATATATATATATATATATAAATATATATAATATATATATATAGATGGGGTTCACCTCTGGTGTAAATTGTGGGACCCATAGCCTCGGAGAAGTGGATAAAAAGGCTTCAAGGAAGAATATTTGGATTTCTTCCTGAAGCCGTTTGAATATTCCACTTCCCCTACCACCCCATCTTTTAATATATATTTTTTTTACCAATAGGAATATTTTATTACATAATATGGTACAGAAGATTTAAGAGATACATTGTTGATATAAAGGTGGCATATAAGGTACATTCACTTATTTTATTTAATTTACAGATGGGTCTATTTAAAAATTTTCGGCCGATACCAATACTTGTCCTATATTTTTTTTTTATTTTAAAATGATAATGACTGTGTACAATATATAAGGTTATCTTTATCGCACAATGCGTATTAAATAACACAGGATGATAAATGTTAAAGAACTTAATTTCTTTGAGATGATTATGTCATTGCTCATTACTTGGCCTGTTGTGTTAGTCACTAATTGTCAAAGGCACTTGTTCATAGTGAGTACGTGCGTGCGTGTATGAGTGTTTGTGCGTTTGCGTGCATGCAAGTTTTTACAAAGAATCTCATTTCCTCATGCCACAATACGTGGCATTTATCTAAATATCTTCACTGTCTTTGTACTCCTAACAAAACATCCAAACATTTATCAATCATTGTAGCTTTTTTTTTTTTTAGTGTTCACGTTCATTTACCTTCTTGTATACACCCTCCGACACCTCTCCATCAACCTCTGAAATATCTCTTTCCAGTGTTTCAAGAGCCGAGTAATGAGAGCAGCAGCAGCAGCAGCATCAACAGAAGCATCAGGAGAAAAATCAACGTCAGAAACAGCATCAGCAACGTCAGGAGCAGCATCAGCAACATCGGAAGAAGCATCAGCAATATCAGGAGAAGCAGGAAAAGTATAAGCAACATAAGGAACAGCAGGAACAGCAGCAGCAACAGAATGAACTCCAATAGTACCAATAACAGCAGCAGCCACAACTGCACCAACAGCAACAATAGCAGCTACATCTGCACCAGCAGCAGCATCACCACCAACAGTAGCACCAGCAGCAACAACAGCAATATACAAGTAATAATACAGAGAAGTATGAGCAGCAAGTCGTGTATATAAACGAAAATTAAACATTGACGACGACAGCCATTGTGAGTCTGGCCTGAGCGGGCCACAATGCTACTCTACAAGTCGAAATTCGTCCACTAATGGAAAATTATTCTTTGGAGATTACGGCGACGATCGCCTGGGGCTGTTTGAGCGACTTGTTTGAGCAGAATTTTTACAGGCTGCTGTTATATGTACATTGTGAAAGGTTTACATATGATGCTCATTCTAGTTTGAAGGCGTCTTGCAGTGGGGATTGGCGGGGAAGGGCAAGAAGAGCAGGGCAGGGGCAGGGAAGGGCAAGGCATGGCAGGGGCTGAGGGAAAAGAAGCATTGTAGCACGTGATAAAAATTTTCCGAGCCAAACAGTGTTGTTGTGGTGTGTCAACACAGAGAGCGATAATATAACTCAGCCGAGCGGCTATAATATACTTTGTTTGAAGCATAATAACTGCGGGATTAGAAAAGAAAGAGCAAGAGAGAATCAGAGGGAGGAGAGAAAAAAAAGTGTGTTCCATCCAGGCTTCCTCCCCGGGTGGCGTTCATTTTTGTGCCATTGTTCCCCACGCTGCCGAGTTCTTTGGCTCAAGTTAATTTGTCATGAACGCGCTGATTGAACGCTTAAAAAAAATCATGGGGAAAAAAATATCATCAATGTCTTTTCAGGTTATGGGAACAATTCCTTTTATTCTTTTTTTTCTTTGTCAATATCTTGAGGCGGTGAATACTGTTTCCTGATTATGTGGGAGTGTACGCGCGCACACGCATAGGCACACGCAAACAAACGACAACGCACACTCACACACGACTCTGCACTAACACGCACAACAGACAACAGAGGAGGAGTACAAACCATTGACCCCTTACTAAAGATGTGACCCGCAATGCCAAGGTTGTATTTGTTGAAAAATGAAGAGAAGGATATCAGGAGTATGACACCAACACCAGGAGGACCGAGAGTCAGTCTTCCTGCTCGTGTCTCAGATCCAAGAGAGGAAATACCAGCGGCTCTAAGTTACATCAATCACTAGCTTACAGCTATATCAGCCTGGGCAAAACGATGACAGGTCACAATTGTTCCCCCCCCCCAAAAAAAAAGAGAGAAAAATATAAATGGTCTTCAGGCACCATGATGGTAATGCTGGAGCAGTGGTAAGAGTGAACAGGGGAGTGTTGGTACCCGGGTGAAACTTGACTCCAAACTGACTATGAAGAACCATGTTGTAAACCTTGTAAAGTGGCCAAGAAACTTACAGCATTTAGACGTATCTCGCATCTACTTGACAGTAAAGGTTACAAGATTCTGTATAAGGCACAAATAAGTTCACACCTTGAATATGCTCTACTTTCTTAGATCCCTTCCCCCAGCAAGTAGCAGCTACACTCTGGTTGTACCTTTCTCCACAACAACACTTCGTTTGACATCATTTACTCGAAAAATGACTCCTAACCGGAAAATGTTCATACAACATAACACCAACAAAATAAAATCAGTTAATAAAATGAAATCGCTGGCCACAAAGGACTCCAACTTCATCATCTTCCTTGTATATATATCTCTTAACAATAGATAGCTTTCAAATGAGCTGTAGGTAACAGTTCCTAGCTTGTAATTAAAGTTAGAAATCTTAACCCTAACCTTGTAAAACACTGCGTAAAAGTGTGAATATGTGTGTGTGTGTGTGTGTGTGTGTGTGTGTGTGTGTGTGTGTGTGTGTGTGTGTGTGTGTGTGTGTATGTGAGAGTACACTCACGTAGTTGTACTCACCTAGTTGTGGTTGTAGGGGTCGAGTCACAGTTCCTTGCCCCGCATCTTCACTGGTCGCTACTAGGTCACTCTTCCTGCTCCATGAACTTTATTATAGCTCTTATGCTATGTATGGATCCTGCCTCCACTACATCACTTCCCAGACTATTCAACTTCCTGACAACTCTGGGACTGAAGAAATGCTTCCTAACATCCCTGTGATTCATCTGAGTCTTCAACATCCAACTGTAACCCTTTGTTGCTATGTCCCATCTCTAGAACATATTGTCTCTATACACCTTGTCGATTTCTCTCAGTATTTTATGTCGTTATCATATCTCCCCCCCCCCCCCGTCTCTTCTGTCCTCCAGTGTTGTCAGGTCGATTTCCCTTAACTTTACCCAGTAGGACATACCCCTTAGCTCCGGGTCTAGTCTTTCTGCAAACCATTCCACTTTCTCCAGTTTCCAAACTGGAGCTGCATACTCCAATATAGGCCTAACGTACACTGTGTACAGGGTCCTGAACGATTCCTATTAAGATGTCGGAATGCTGTTCTTAGGTTTTCTAGGCTCCCGTATGCTGCAGCAGTTATTTGGTTAATGTGCGCCTCAGATGTTTCCAGTGTTATACTCACCCCAAGATCCTTTTCCTTGAATGAGGTTTGTAGTCTCTGGCCTCCGTTTGCGGTCTTCTTTGCCTCTCCCCAATCTTCATGACTTTGCACTTGGTGGGGTTAAACTCCAAGAGCCTGCAGCCTGTCCAGATATCTGTGCAGTTCTGCCTGGTCCTCGTCCGATTGAATTCTTCTCATCAGCTGCACATCATCTGTAAACAGGGACACTTCAGAGTCTATTCCTTCCATCATGTCGTTCACATATACCAGAAACAACACCGGTCCTAGGACTGACCCCTGTGGAACCCCGCTCGTCACAGGGGACCACTCTGACACCTCGTCACGTATCATGACTCGCTGTTGTCTTACGGACAGGTATTCCCTCATCTATTGTAGTGCCTTACCTGTTATAACTATCTTGTCCTCCAGTTTTTGCACTAATCTCCTGTGTGGAGCTGTGTCAAACGCCTTATTACAGTCCAAGAAAACACAATCTACCCTCCTCCCCCTCTCTCTCTCTATCTCTATCTCTCTCTCTCTCTCCTGTCTTACTATCACCCTGTCACAGAACTCCAGTAGGTTTGTGACGCAGGATTTCCCGTCCCTGAAACCGTGCTGGTTGCCGTTGATAAGCTCATTCCTTGCTAGGTGTTCCACCACTCTTCATCTGACAATAGTCTCCATGACTTTGCCTACTTTACATGTCAGTGACACTGGTCTGTAGTTTAATGTTTCCTGATTATCTCCTTTTTTTTAAAAAATTGGGACTACATTTGCTGTCTTCGTTTCCTCAGGTAGTCTCCCTTGTGTTGAAGATTGTTGTTAAGTGGTACACATAGCGCCTTTTCCCCCTCTCTCAGGACCCATGAGAGATGTTATCCGGCCCCATCACCTTTGAAGTATCTAGGTCGCTTAGCAGCCTCTTCACTTCTTTCTCGGTCGTAGGTACTGTGTCCAACACTTGATGGTGTACCCCACCTCTCCGTCTGTCTGGAGTGTATTCTGTCTCCTCTGTGAACACTTCTTTGAATCTTATGTAGAGCTCCTTACATCGTGGTAGTTTCTTGTGATCTCCCCTCCTTCCTTCCTCAGCCTGATTACCTGGTCCTTGACCGTTGTTTTACTCCTGATGTGGCTGTACAAGAGCTTTGGGTCAGATTTGGCTTTAGCTATGTCATTTTCGTATTGTCGTTGGGCCTCTCTTCTTACCTGTGCATACTCATTTCTGGGTCTACGACTGCTCTCCTTATTCTCCTGGGTCCCTTGCTTTCTATACTTCTTCCATTCTCTAGCACATTTGGCTTTGGCCTCTCTACACCTCTGGGTGAACCAGGGGCTCATCCTGGCTTTCTCTTTATTTCTGTTACCCTTCTGTTACAAACCCCTCCTCAGCTTCCTTGCATATTTATCACATATTCCATCATCTCATTTATTGACTTCACTGCCAGTTCTCTATTCCACTGAACCACCCTATGCAGGAAATTCTTCATGCCTATGTAGTCCCCTCTCGTAGTTTGGCGACATTCGTCCTGCCCTTCCTGCTTCCCTCTCCACTTGTAACTCTGTGTATTCGAAACTCAGAACTACGTGGTCACTGGCCCGAAGGGTCTTTCACATGTGATGTCCTCAATATCTGCACTACTCAAGGTGAATACTAGGTCCAGTCTAGCTGGTTCATCCTCTCCTCTCTCTGGTAGTGTCCCTTAAGTGTTGGTACATGAGGTTTTTCAGTACCACCTCCACCATGTTAGCCCTCCACGTTTCTGGGCCCCCATGTACTCACCTATTTGTACTCACCTATTTGTGGTTGCAGGGGTCGAGTCTTAGCTCCTGGCCCCGCCTCTTAACTGGTTGCTACTGGGCCCTCTCTTTCCCTGCTCCATGAGCTTTATCAAACCTCGTCTTAAAACTATGTATGGTTCCCGCCTCCACTACTTCACTTTCTAGGCTATTCCACTTCCTGACAACTCTATGACTGAAGAAATATTTCCTAACATCCCTTTGACTCATCTGAGTCTTCAACTTCCAATTGTGACCTCTTGTTTCTGTGTCCCCTCCCTGGAACATCCTGTCTTTGTCCACCTTGTCTATTCCGCGCAGTATTTATATGTCGTTATCATGTCTTCCCTGACACTCCTGTCCTCCAGTGTCGTCAGGCCAATTTCGCTTAACCTTTCTTCATAGGACATTCCCCTTAGCTCTGGAACTAACCTTGTCGCAAACCTTTGTACTTTATCTAATTTCTTGACGTGCTTGATCAAGTGAGGGTTCCAAACAGGTGCTGCATACTCCAATATGGTCCTGACGTACACGGTGTACAGTGTCTTGAACGATTCCTTGCTAAGGTATCGGAACGCTGTTCTCAGGTTTGCCAAGGGCCCATTTGTGTGTGTGTGGTGTGTGTGTGTGTGTGTGTGTGTGTGTGTGTGTGTGTGTGTGTGTGTGTGTGTGTTTAGTTATCTGTCAGAGGAAGTTTTCGACACTTAGCCTGGTTTCAATTTCAAGAGACTATGTTGGGGAGAGGGTGAAAGGGTAGAGACAAATACAGAAAAGGGGAAAGGGGGTGAGAAGAGGGTAGAGAGTGAAAGAACAAGAATGTGTATACGTACGTACGTACTTGGCCTGTATTCACCTAATTGTGATTGCAAAGGTCGAGGCATAGCTCCTGGCCCCGCCTCTTCACTGGTCACTACTAGGTCCTTTCTTCGTGCTTCATGAGCTGTATCGTTCCACTTCTTAAAGCTATGTATGGATCTTGCCTCCATTACACCACTTTCCAGAATATTCCACTTCCTGACAACCCTATGACTGAAGAAACAGTTTCTAACATCCCTGTGTCTTAACCGAGTCTTCAACTTCTAGTTGTGACCCCTTGTTTCTGTGTCCCATATCTAGAACATCCTGTCTGTCCACCTTGTCAATTCCTCTTAGTATTTTATATGTCGTTATCATGTCTCTCTGTCCCTTCCTTCCTTCCTATAGTGTTGCCTGGTTGAGTTCTCTTAACCTCTCCTCGTAGGACATACTCCTTAGCTCCGGACTAGTCTCGTTGCAAACCTTTGCACTTTCTACATCTTGATTTGCTTGACCAGGTGTGGGTTTCAAAATAGTGCTGCATACTCCATACACAGCTTTAAGAAGAGGTACGATTAAGCCCATGGAGCAGGGAGACAGGACCTAGTAGCGACCAGCGAAGAGGAGGGGCCAGGATCTGTGATTCGACCCCTGCAACCACAAATAGAGGAATACAAATAAGTACATCCACAAGCCTCTCCCATTCCGCCAAGGCGCTGCATAACTCATGCGGGTTTAGTGCGTCCCCCAGGAATATAACAACAATTCTTACAACTTACAAATAAGAGAACTCATCAATTATGAAAATGCAGGAACAATGAGGAACTAATCGGAGACTTAACCTCAGTTATAATGAAACAAATTGAATGAAAAACAAACAAGAATATATTTATTATTTAAGCAGGAACCTTAGCATTGTGTTAGCCTGAAGTCTAGCATTGTTAGCCTGAAGTCTAGCATTGTTAGCCTGAAGTCTAGCATTGTTAGCCTGAAGTCTAGCATTGTTAGCCTGAAGTCTAGCATTGTTAGCCTGAAGTCTAGCATTGTTAGCCTGAAGTCTAGCATTGTTAGCCTGAAGTCTAGCATTGTTAGCCTGAAGTCTAGCATTGTTAGCCTGAAGTCTAGCATTGTGTTAAACCCTGAAGTCAGCATCCTTAGCCTGAAGTCTAGCATTCTCTTAGCCTGAAGTTTAGCATTCTCTTAGCATGAAGTCTAGCATTCTCTTAGCCTGAAGTCTAGCATTCTCTTAGCCTGAAGTTTAGCATTCTCTTAAACCTGAAGTTAGCATTCTCTTAGCCCGAAGTCTAGCATTTTTGCCTGAAGTTTAGCCATTCTCTTAGCCTGAAGTCTAGCATTCTCTTAGCCTGAAGTTTAGCATTCTCTTAGCCTGAAGTTTAGCATTCTTAGCCTGAAGTTTAGCATTCTCTTAGCCTGAAGTCTAGCATTCTCTTAGCCTGAAGTTTAGCATTCCTTAGCCCGAAGTTTAGCATTCTCTTAGCCTAAGTTTAGCATTCTCTTAGCCTGAAGTTTAGCATTTTTAGCCCGAATCTAGCATTCTCTTAGCCTGAAGTTTTAGCATTCTCTTAGCCTGAAGTTAGCATTCTCTTTGCCTGAAGTCTAGCATTCTCTTAGCCTGAAGTCTAGCATTCTCTTAGCCTGAAGTCTAGCATTTTGTTAGCCTGAAGTCTAGCATTTCTTTTTAGCTGAAGTCTAGCACTGTTACCCTGAAGCCAGCACTGTTAATCTGAAGGGCCCAGCATTCTGTTAGCCTGAAGCCTAGCATTGTTAGCTTGAAGCCCAGCATTTTTGTTAGCCTGAAGTCTAGCATTCTGTTAGCCTGAGGCCTAGCATTCTGTTAGCCTTAAGCCAAGCATTCTGTTAGCCTGAAGTCTAGCATTGTGTTAGCCTGAAGTCTAGCATTCTCTTAGCCTGAAGTCTAGCATTCTCTTAGCCTGAAGTTTAGCATTCTCTTAGCATGAAGTCTAGCATTCTCTTAGCCTGAAGTCTAGCATTCTCTTAGCCTGAAGTTTAGCATTCTCTTAGCCTGAAGTTTAGCATTCTCTTAGCCTGAAGTCTAGCATTGTTAGCCTGAAGTTTAGCATTCTCTTAGCCTGAAGTCTAGCATTCTCTTAGCCTGAAGTTTAGCATTCTCTTAGCCTGAAGTTTAGCATTCTCTTAGCCTGAAGTTTAGCATTCTCTTAGCCTGAAGTCTAGCATTCTCTTAGCCTGAAGTTTAGCATTCTCTTAGCCTGAAGTTTAGCATTCTCTTAGCCTGAAGTTTAGCATTCTCTTAGCCTGAAGTTTAGCATTCTCTTAGCCTGAAGTCTAGCATTCTCTTAGCCTGAAGTTTAGCATTCTCTTAGCCTGAAGTTTAGCATTCTCTTAGCCTGAAGTCTAGCATTCTCTTAGCCTGAAGTCTAGCATTCTCTTAGCCTGAAGTCTAGCATTCTGTTAGCCTGAAGTCTAGCATTCTGTTAGCCTGAAGTCTAGCACTGTTACCCTGAAGCCCAGCACTGTTAATCTGAAGCCTAGCATTCTGTTAGCCTGAAGCCTAGCATTGTTAGCTTGAAGCCTAGCATTCTGTTAGCCTGAAGTCTAGCATTCTGTTAGCCTGAGGCCTAGCATTCTGTTAGCCTTAAGCCAAGCATTCTGTTAGCCTGAGGCCTAGCATTCTGTTAGCCTGAAGCCTAGTACTATTAGCCTGAAGTCTAGCATTCTGTTAGCCTGAGGCCTAGCATTCTGTTAGCCTGAAGTCTAGCATTCTGTTAGCCTGAAGTCTAGCATTCTGTTAGCCTGAAGTCTAGCATTCTGTTAGCTTGAAGCCTAGCATTCTGTTAGCCTGAAGCCCAGCACTGTTAGTCTGAAGCCTAGCATTCTGTTAGCTTGAAGCCTAGCATTGTTAGCCTGAAGCCTAGCACTATTAGCCTGAAGTCAAGCATTCTGTTAGCCTGAGGCCTAGCATTCTGTTAGCCTGAGGCCTAGCATTCTTTTAGCCTTAGGCCAAGCATTCTGTTACCCTGAGGCCTAGCATTCTGTTAGCCTGAAGCCTAGCATTCTGTGAGCCTGAGGCCTAGCAGTCTGTTAGCCTGAAGCCTAACATTTTATTGCATGATGATTGTAATAATGTTGGAAAATTTACCGACAATATGTTAAGTAAAAGGACACAAGTGCAACTAATGTGACATTTGTCAAGACGTTAAGACTTGAGACACACAAACACAATCACAGAGTTATCACCAAGTGGAATAGTCTGGAGAGAGGTGCAGTGGAGGCAGGAACCATACATAGCTTTAAGAAGAGGTATGACAAGGCTCAGGAGCCAGAGTGTGAATCTAGTAGCGACCAGTGAAGAGGCGGGGCCAGGAGTTGTGATTCGACCCCCGCAACTACAATTTGGTGAGCATACACACACACTTTTTTATTTTTTTGGTTTATTCAAAAACCCTAAAAATTTTGCACAAAAATGTGACACCATTGTATGACCCGGAATTAACGATGGGGGAAAAAATCACTGTTTGAGCTCTTGAAAGCAAGGTTAAATAAGCACATTATCGCCGCTTTGTCGCACTGGATAAGTTGGTGTTATGATAGTGCTGTGATGTGTTCTGGCGCTTACTGTGTTCTGGGTTAGTTGGGTTATCTTGTGTTATCCTTGGGTTTTGGGTTATCTCGTGTTATCCTCGTTTTTTGGGTTATCTTGTGTTATCCTTGGGTTTTGAGTTATCTTGTGTTATCCATAAGTTTTGGGTGTATTCGTTGTATTATCCTTGTGTTTTGGGTTATCTTGTGTTATCCTTGATTTTGAGTTATCTTGTTTACCCATTATGTTTGGGGTTATCTTGTGTTACCTTGGGGTTAAAAGTTATCTCGTGTTATCCATAAGTTTTGGTTATCTGTGTGTATTTGGTTTTGGGTTATCTGTGTTATCCTTGGGTTTCGAGTTATCTTGTGTTATCCTTGGGTTTTGAGTTATCTTGTGTTATCCTTATGTTTTGGGTTATCTTGTGTTATCCTTGGGTTTTGGGTTATCTTGTGTTATCCTTGGGTTTTGAGTTATCTTGTGTTATCCTTATGTTTTGGGTTATCTTGTGTTATCCTTGGGTTTTGAGTTATCTTATGTTATCCTTATGTTTTGGGTTATCTTGTGTTATCCTTGGGTTTTGGGTTATCTTGTGTTATCCTTGGGTTTTGGGTTATCTTGTGTTATCCTTGGGTTTTGAGTTATCTTGTGTTATCCTTATGTTTTGGGTTATCTTGTGTTATCCTTGGGTTTTGGGTTATCTTGTGTTATCCTTGGATTTTGGGTTATCTTGTGTTATCCTTGGGTTTTGGCTTATGTGTTATCCTTATGTTTTGGGTTAACTAGTGTTATCCTTGGGTTTTGGGTTATCTTGTGTTATCCTTATGTTTTGGGTTATCTTGTGTTATCCTTGGTTATTGGGTTACTTTTTCTCGTGGTTTGGGTTAAACTGTGTTCTACTGGGGTGTGCTGTATAGGTAATAACTAAGGTGGGATTACTGTCGAGACAAAGTAACAGCTGAGGTTAAATAAGAGGTTTTAATTGAATGCAGAGGTATAAAAAGTATTGATGTAAATGCATAGTGCTAAAATAATTTTCTGTGATAATAAAAGCAAAAATAAAAGAAAATATGTCAAGCGAGCAAGTAATCCCGGCGGGATAACAACCCATAACCCTAGTAATCCCCAAGGTTAATAACCCAACAGCTGCATCATCAGCAGCAGCAACAACAGCATCAACAGCAACAGCATCAACAGCAGCAGCGTAGCTGCTCGTTGATGATGGTTGATGCTGCCACAAAAGGAAAACTCTTACAACCCATCAAAGGTAAACGTGTCCACGTATGTCACTCACTGCTCAAAGCCATAAGGATATAATGTACAACAAATTAAAACGAGAGTAAAATAAACAAACACTAAAAGTATCGAGCATAAGCACTCAGTACCAACGGTATCATTCAATTGTAACTAACCAATATCACTTAAACAAAGGCACTAAATTTATGCCAATAATAATTAACCCAGGGTAACAAACAAGTAATTAAATTATATAACGAGTGGTATATATATATATATATATATATATATATATATATATATATATATATATATATATATATATATATATATATATATATATATAAAATTTATTTATTCCCACTCTTATCAAGATCGTAAATAACTGTGTGTACTTATGTATCTCGGGATATGGCGATGTGATTGGCTGTGTTACAAGGTTGAGAGCCAATCACAGCACACGTTCACAACTTTTACAGAATTCCCTGGCACAAGAAAAATTGTATTCTTGGATTTGTGTTTTTGAGTTTGTTTCTGATTTTTGTTTCTTTCGTTTAAATTAGCAGCTGGAGGTACAGTGTGCCGGAAACCAACATGGTACGTCTTTTCTTCGTCATTATGACGAGGAAAAAAGTAAAAGTATTTTTATAATAACAGAAGTAAGTAAACTTGAGTGACAGACTGAAAGCCTTACGTCTAACAGCTTAAATAAAACTATGTTAGATAGCAGCGAAATCTTTGGTAGGTTGGTTAGGTTTAATGTCGCTCGGTTGCGGGGAATTCATTAAGGCTGCTTATTACCTGCACATCAGTCGAGAATACTTGAAATTTTAAAATATGGTTTAACATATATTCTCAAGCATATACAGTATACACGGAGAGAAACCCAAGCAAATGAATACACACAGATTTATAAACTTTTCTATGTACGAGTCTATACAGTACACTTTGATTTACCAGTATGTGTTGTGATTTTTACGCTGTCTACCACCTGGAATTGCGTTAGCAATATATGCCACCTTTATATCAACAATGTATCTCTTAAATCTTCTGTACCATATTATGCAATAAAATATTCCTACTGGTAAAAAAAATAATGAAAAGATGGGGTGGTAGGGGAAGTGGAATATTCAAATGGCTTCAGGAAGAAATCCAAATACTCTTCCTTGAAGCCTTTTTATCCACTTCTCCGAGGCTATGGGTCCCACAATTTACACCAGAGGTGGACCCCATCCTATATAAATATATGTATATACTATATACCCACACCCACAGTTAACTTCTGAAATATACTTTCCTACGTGACTAAGGTGAATAAGGATGGTGGTAAACATCTTCATTCAGTATCCAAGATATGTTAAGATAAGCTAAAGCAATTGACGGTAGCCCAATCCTGTCCAATCTATCTTAGATTAACCTCAATTTGGTTAACATTATGTTTCATCACTGTTATATATGCCAGGATGATAACAACTCTAAAAACCACCACATAACATTCCTTTGAGATTCATCATTAACTATAAGCATTATTCTTGTTCTTACTATTATTATTATATTTACCAGAAGACACTAAGCCCTTGGGAATTATATAGCGTCTGAGGAGGATAGCTCACTTCATTGGATCAAGAGCCCTTCACCGGCATCAAGACGCCCCCTTGAAGGGTGAAGTTAACAAAAGAGACCTAAGCAAATGAAGAATACAAGCCCATTGAATAATACAAGAAATGTATATAAAATAATCAATAGCCTTGATTATCATTATTTAACGAGGTATCCTACAATGGTCAACTCAAATATCAATGGTAACAATGGGTTTAAGATTATTGAAAAGCATAATAAATCAGGACAGACCAAATACGTTTCCTTCAGACACGTAGTAAACATAAGGAATAAATTAGCAGTACAGGTAGCAGAAAGTAATAGCATAAATCATTCACAATCACACTTGATGGATTTATTTTATCTAACTTCGCTTTTTTTTTTGTCCCGACATAGCGAGGTACAATGGGGCCACACACCAGCTGTCTATATATTCGTATTATTGAGGGTATGCGGCACTGACAAGCTGATAAATATAACATATGCCTATGAAGGCACACGTCTCTCTCAGCCTAGCGAGGTTGAGGGACTGAACACCTCAGACTACCTCTTTCACCGTTTCCAGTATTAAATCTCCTATATATTCCACTGTGAATTTAACAGTACAAAAATGAGCCTTTGAATTTACGGCTCAAGAGCTTGTCTACCACAGATCACATACAGGTTACCAGTTATCGTACCTCAGCTCGTATACAGGCTAAGAACTGTTGTATTATCTTACCTCATGTTTTGAGCTGTTTTCCTTCTGTATGTGTGGGCTAAAAGCTATTACCATACCATAACAAATTTCAAAGACCAATGCTATCTGGAGTACACCAGGATCCGCTGATTTATCCCACGTAAGTTTTACACCACATACATATATCGGGGGATGACTACCTTGGAATGTCTGAAACACAAGAAGCATCGAGACTGTCTAGGACTGTATGAAACTTTAAGAAACATCAGAGGAAGACCAGCAGTGTTTGAAGCATAGGAAACATCAGTCAATGGCAATCTAGGAGGGTCCGAAGTAAAGAAAACGTTAGAGGACACCTAGCAGCGTCTGAAACACGAGCAATATCAAAAAAATTATGCTAACTAAATCCGAACCGAAATTGAAATTCCAGGTTAATGCATCTAACTAACATCGCGTACAAATTCATTGGTATAATTTCTATAATTGATTTACTAATTGATATTGCAGATGCAAGTGTAAACAAAGTTAATGACTAAACAAGTTAATAATACTAATCAACGTGCAATAAATGTAATTCTAGTGTGATAACGTAATTGCAAAACTGGTTTAATAAATGATTATTTGAACTAGTGCAATAACCTAATTATATTTAAAAAATATCTGGTTAATTTTTTTTCATGATAAAATTAATTATGGGAATTATGTTTCATTAATAAATAACTATTAATATAAATAATATAAAAATGCCATGGTTAGTAACAATATTCATAAGGATGTTAAAAAAAAAAAAAAAGGATGTTATATTAATGTATGTATATTGTATGTATGTATGTATGTATATATATATATATATATATATATATATATATATATATATATATATAATATATATATTATATATATATATATATATTATATATGAAAACAACCATCTAATAATATAGAAATTCAAGGCTTTCTGACTACTCAATATATCAATTATAATGTGAGTAGTCAAAAGCCTGAATTTCTCTATTATTTCAGAGTGGTTTTTATCATATTTTGAAATACATGTTTATGTGATTTATATCATATATATATATATATATATATATATATATATATATATATATATATATATATATATATATATATATATATATATATATATATATATATATATAAACAAGTCGGCCGTCTCCCACCGAGGCAGGGTGACCCAAAAACAAACAAAATCCCCCATAAAAGAAAATACTTTCATCATTCAACAATTTCACCTCACTCACACACAATCACTGTTTTTGCAGAGGTGCTCAGAACACAGCAGTTTAGAAGCATATACATAGCATATACACAACATATCCCTCCAAACTGCTAATATCCCAAAACTCCTCCTTTAGAGTGCAGGCATTGTACTTCCCATTTCCAGGACTCAAATCCGGCTATATAAAAATAACCGGTTTCCCTGAATTCCTTCATTAAACATTACCCTGCTCACACTCCAACAGATCGTCAGGTCCCAAATACCATTCGTCTCCATTCACTCCTATCGAACAAGCTCATGCACGCCTGCTGGAAGTCCAAGCCCCTCGCCCACAAAACCTCCCTTACCCCTTCCTTCCAACCTTTTCGAGGACGACCCCTACCCCGCCTTCCTTCCCCTACAGATTTATACGCTCTCCATGTAATTCTACTTTGATCCATTCTCTCTAAATGACCAAACCACCTCAACAGCCCCTCTTCAGCCCTTTAATACCACTCCACACCCTCTCCTAATTTCCACACTCCGAATTTTCTGCATAATATTTACACCACACACTGCCCTTAGACAGGACATCTCCACTGCCTCCAACCGCCACCTTGCTGCTGCATTCACAACCCAAGCTTCACACCCATATAAGAGTGTTGGTGCTACTATACTTTCATACATTCCCTTCTTTGCCTCCATAGATAATTTTTTTGTCTCCACATAACCTCAACACACCACTCACTTTTTTTCCCTCATCAATTCTATGATTAACCTCATCCTTCATAAATCCATCCGCCGACATATCAACTCCCAAGTATCTGAAAACATTCACTTCTTCCATACTCCTCCTCCCCAATTTGATATCCAATTTTTCTTTATCTAAATCATTTAATACCCTCATCACCTTACTCTTTTCTATGTTCACTTTCAACTTTCTACATTTACACACTCTCCCAAACTCATCCATTAACCTTTGCAATTTTTCTTTAGAATCTCCCATAAGCACAGTATCATCAGCAATTCCCATTTTGTATTTAACTTCCCATAATTTAATCCCACTCCTCTCCTGAACACCCTAGCATTTACTTCTTTTACAACCCCATCTATAAATATATTAAACAACCATGATGACATTACGCATCCCTGTCTAAGACCTACTTTTACAGGGAAATAGTCTCCCTCTGTTCTACACACCCTAACCTGAGCCTCACTATCCTCATAAAAACTCTTTACAGCATTTAGTAACTTACCACCTATTCCATATATGTCCTTGCAACATCTGCCACATTGCTCCCCTATCCACTCTATCATATGCCTTTTCTAAATCCATAAATGCAATAAAAACTTCCCTACCTTTATCTAAATACTGTTTACATATATGCTTCAATGTAAACACTTGATCTACACATCCCCTACCCACTCTGAAACCTTGCTCATCTGCAATCCTACATTGTCTTACCTCTAATTCTTTCAATTATAACCCTACCGTACACTTTTCCTGGTATACTCGGTAAACTTATTCCTCTATAATTTTTACAATCTCTTTTGTCCCCCTTCCCTTTATATACAGGGACTATACATGCTCTCTGCCAATCCCTAGGTACCTTCCTCTCTTTCATACATTTATTAAACAAAAATATCAACCACTCCAACACTATATCCCCCCCTGCTTTTAACATTTCTGTCATGATCCCATCAGTTCCAGCTGCTTTACTCCCTTGCATTCTACGTAATGCCTCACGCACCTCTTCAGCCCTCACATTCTGTTCTTCTTCACTCCTAAAAGATGGTGTACCTCCCTGGCCAGTGCATGAAAATACCGCCTTCCCTTTCTTCGTCGACATTTAAAAGTTTCTCAAAATATTCTCGCCATCTACCCAAAACCTCCATCTCCCCATCTACTAACTCCCCTACTCTGTTTTTAACTGGCAAATCCATTCGTTCTCTAGGCTTTCTTAACTTGTTTAACTCACTCCAAAAATTTTTCTTATTTGCATTAAAATTTCTTTTAAGTGCCTCTCCCACTCTATCATCTGCTCTCCTTTTGCACACTCTCGCCACTCTCTTCACCTTTTACTCTCCATATACTCTGCTCTTCTTATAACACTTCTGCTTTGTAAAAACCTCTCATAAGCTAACTTTTTCTCTTTTATAACACCTTTTACTTCATCATTCCACCAATCATTCCTTTTTCCTCCTGCACCCACCCTCCTATAACGATAAACTTCTGCCCCACATTCTAATACTGCATTTTTAAAACTATTCCAACCCTCTTCAACCCCCTTCCCCACTACTCATACTTGCACCAGCCCACCTTTCTGCCAATTATTACTTATATCTCACCCGAACTTCCTCCTCCCTTAGTTTATACACTCTCACCTCCCTCTTGCTTGTTGTTGCCATTTTCCTCTTTTCCCATCTACCTCTTACTCTAGCTGTAGTTACAACTAAATAATGATCCGATATGTCAGTTGCCCCTCTATAAACGTGTACAACCTGGAGCCTACCCATCAACCTTTTATCCACCAATACATAATCTAACAAACTACTTTCATTACGTGCTATATCATACCTTGTATATTTATTTATCCTCTTCTTCATAAAATATCTATTACTTATTACCAAACCTCATTCTACACAGTTCAATTAAAGGCTCCCCATTTTCATTTACCCCTGCCACCCCGGATTTACCTACTACTTCCTCCACAACATTTTTGCCCACTTTAGCATTGAAATCCCACAACCACCATTACTCTCACACTTGGTTCAAAACTCCCCACGCATTCACTCAACATTTCCCAAAATCTCTCTCTCTCTACACTTCTCTCTTCTCCAGGTGCATATACGCTTACTATAACCCACTTTTCACATCCAACCTTTATTTTACTCCACATAATCCTTGAATTAATACATTTATAGTCCCTCTTTTCCTGCCATAGCTTATCCTTCAACATTATTGCTACTCCTTTAGCTCTAACTCTATTAGAAACCCCTGACCTAATCCCATTTATTCCTCTCCACTGAAACTCACCCACCCCCTTCAGCTTTGTTTCACTTAAAGCCAGGATATCCAGCTTTTTCTCATTCATAGCAACCACAATCATCTTTCTTATCATTTGCACAACATCCACGCACATTCAGACTTCTCACTTTGACAATTTTCTTATTCTTTTTAGTAATTATTACAGGAAAAGGGGTTACTAGCCCATTGTTCCCGGCATTTTAGTTGACTTTTACAACACGCATGGCTTACGGAGGAAAGATTCTTATTCCACTTCCCCATGGATATAAAAGGAAAAGTAATAAGACCAAGAACTATTAAGATAAAATCAAAGAAAACTCAGTTGAGTGTATATAAATAAACGTGTACATGTATGTGTAGTGTGACCTAAGTGTAAGTAGAAGTAGCAAGACGTACCTGTAATCTTGCATTTTTATGAGAGACAAAACACACCAGCAATCATACCAACATGTAAAACAATTACAGGCTTTCGTTTCACACTCACTTGGCAGGACTGTAGTACCCCCCTGGGAGGTTGCTGGGGACAGGAAACTGTTTTTAAATCTCTCAGCCTCAATCTGTCAGGGATCGACACCATGCCCAGCCCTTCTAGGGTAGGTGCCTGAGCCCGAGCTTTCAGCTCACACGACTGCCATTCCCATTAGTCCCCTTGGGGCGGGGATGACAGTCCAGAGAGGCCTATCTTCTTCCTACGAGCCCAGTGAGGGCGGGGAATGTGGCTAGGCCTGAGGACAGTTGGTCCCAAAGATGAGGGAGTACTTGTACCTTCTCCCATGGGAGACCTAGATCTCACACACTCCCTAGACAGGGAACCAAGGCCGGGCCACCACTTGGAAAAGGCCGGGGCCGGGAGAATACCGGCGAATCTCTAATAATAATCTGTCAGGTACACGAAAAACAGGTGTCCCTTCTAGTGATGTGCAGATGCTTGGTTATATCTTATGAAGTTAATTATTTTATAAAAGGTGGACCAGTGAGCCAGCGGAAGGCCTCGGTCCAGCGACCACAAGGTCGTCCACTGGGTGGGTAGTCTTACGATGAAGACCAGCCTCAGAAAATGTTAAATTTCTTACAACCAAAAATCTTTTGAGAGATTCAAAATATTGTGTGTCCGTCTGTCTGTATCTGTCTATATCTCCAAACTGCCTTTATCCCTCTCTCCTACTGTTCTCCTTCCCAAATCCCTCATCATCTAGCTACCTGCCCTCCTTATTACATGTCTCTCCACATATTCACCCTATCCCTCCCCTCCCCTCATTCTCAAAATATTCATTCGCACCATGCTTTCTCCCTTTCCCTTCTTTCTCCCTTTCCTCTACCTACCCTATTCCTCCTCCATCTCTCCCTTTCCTCCTTACCCTCCCTCCCTCCTCCCCTCATCCTCTCCCACTACCCATCAACCATTACCTCACGAACGGTTCGTGTATGAAGTAGTTATGGAGCGTAATTTTCTGAACGTTTTAACGACCCGTTAATCTTTATTGTCCTCTACAATTTTTTTACACAATCAGACGAGGAATTGCGGCCTTAATCCACAGGGTAGGAGCTGTGTGTGTGTGTGTGTGTGTGTGTGTGTGTGTGTGTGTGTGTGTGTGTGTGTGTGTGTGTGTGTGTGTGTTAGTGCCGAATAAGTAAAGCTTGCGAGTTTGGCTTGAATAGCAACGCACTTCTTGCCGAAGAGGGCAAGTCAAAAATTTGTGTAAGCAATAATTTCACAAAAATCATTCTGAACCTAACGAACAAAATGTTTCATCGTGTTTATTATTAAATTATTATTGTAAACTTATATAAAATACATTTAATTGGATTAGGCTAAATTAAACTGCGCTTGTCATAAAAAAGTTTTCTAAGGTTCTTTTGGTACAAAATTACTAATTTTTACAATAACAGAAACGAAAAAAATGATCTTTAAACGTATAGGAGAAAATTTTAGAAAGGACTTAATTTTAAAAGAGTTCTTGCTAATTGACCTTTTTTACCTATACGGCGCATTATATATATATATATATATATATATATATATATATATATATATATATATATATATATATATATATATATATCGTGCCGAATAGGCAGAACTTGCGATCTTGGCTTAAATAGCAACGCTCATCTTGCCATATAGGACAAGTGACAATTTGTGTATGCAATAATTTCGCCAAAATCCTTCTGAACCTAACGAAAAAAAATATATTTCGCTGTGTTTGTTTAGTATTAAATTATTGTAAACAAATCTAAAATATATTTAGTTGGGTTAGGCTAAAATAAATTGCGCTTGTTATGATAAGGTTAGGTAAGTTTTCTAAGTTCCTTTTGGTGCAAAATTATAAATTTTTACATCAACATTAATGAAAAAAATATATCTTTAAGCGTATAAGAGAAAATTTTAGAAAGGACTTAATTTTAAATGAGTTCTTGCTAATTGACCAGTTTTACATATTCGGCACGACATATGTATATGTATCATACACCCACACACAAGCGGCTAAAAGACTGCAAACCTCACTCGAGGAGAAAGATCTTGGGGCGAGTATAATACCGAGCACGCCTCCGGAAGCACGCACCAACCAGATAACTGCTGCAGCATATGGGTGCCTAGCAAACATGAGAATAGCGTTCCGATACCTCAGCAAGGAATCGTTCTAGACTCTGTGCACAGTGTACGTCAGGCCCATACTGGAGTATGCAGCACCACTTTGCAACCCACACCTGGTCAAGCACATCAAGAAATTAGAGAAAGTGCCAAGGTTTACAACAAAGCTAGTTCCAGAGCTAAGGAGAATGTCCTACAAAGAAAGGATAAGGAAAATTGGCCTGACGACACTGGAGATCAGGATGGTTAGAGGAGACATGATAACGATATACAAAATGCTGCAAGGAATAGATAAAGTGCACAGAGACAGGATGTTCCAGACAGGGGACACAGACACAAAGGGTCACAATTGGAAGTTGAAGACCCAGATGAGTCAAAGGGATGTTAGGAAGTATTTCTTCAGCCATAGAGTTGTCAGGAAATGGAATAGTCTGGCAAGTGATGTTGTAGAGGCAGGAACCATACATAGTTTTAAGACGAGGTATGATAAAACTCATGGAGCAGGGAGAGTGAGGACCTAGTAGCGACCAGTGAAGAGGCGAGGCCAGGAGTCTCGACCCCTGCAACCACAATTAGGAGAGTACAATTAGGTGAGCGCGCGCGCGCACACACACACACACACACACACACACACACACACACACACACACACACACACACACACACACACTGGTAACCACTTTTTTTTTCTTCCTCTGGGTCTACCACCACCACGTCTCCTCTTCGCTTTCCTCCTCCTCCTCCCCTCCCCCTTTCCCTTCCTCCCCTCCCCTCTCACTCATCCTCCTCTTCCTCCTCCTCCCTCAACATCTACACCTAAACACAGCTCCACCAGAAAACACATTAAACATCAGAAAACACATTAAACATCGGAAAGACCGAGACAATCTATCTTCACTATTTTATAAACAAATATATATTTTTATTTACCAAGCAAAAATCTAAATGCAGATAACTTAAACTTTGTGCCTTAATACAATAAATAATTTTATTTTCGCCAGGATAAGACGATATATGTTGCACATATATTACGAGAAACTGTCAGAATGTGCTGAAAATGCTTCTTTTATGAAGAAATTATGCTGGTAATAGATTTCTGCAATAATTTCTTTGTATTGAAATTCCAATACAGTTATTTATAAACCTATATATATAATACATATATATATATATATATATATATATATATATATATATATATATATATATTATATATATTATATATATATATATATAATATTATATATATATATAAAATGTCGTGCCGAATATGTAAAACTGGTCAATTAGCAAGAACTCATTTAAAATTAACTCCATTCTAAAATTTTATCTTACAGGTTTAAAGATATATTTTTTTCAATAATGTTGATGTAAAAATTTATAATTTTCTGCCAAAAGGAACTTAGAAAACTTACCTAACCTTATTATAACAAGTGCAATTTATTTTAGCCTAGCCCAACTAAATATATTTTAGATTTGCTTAAAATAATTTAATACTGAACAAACACAGTGAAATATATTTTTTTGGTTAGGTTCAGAATGATTTTGGCGAAATTATTGCATACACAAATTTTCGCTTGTCCTATATGGCAAGATGAACGTTGCTATTTAAGCCAAGATCGCAAGTTCTGCCTATTCGGCACGACATATATGTAATGTAATATATATATATATATATATATATATATATAATATATATATATATATATATATATATAATATATATATATATATTATATATATATATATAATTCATACTAAGAAAAACTGGAAAATTCCAAGAAAATAGGGAAATTCTAGTAAATAGGAATATTCTAGTAAATAGGAATATTCTAGTAAATAGGAATATTCTAGTAAATAGGAATATTCTAGTAAATAGGAATATTCTAGTAAATAGGAATATTCTAGTAAATAGGAATATTCTAGTAAATAGGAATATTCTAGTAAATAGGAATATTCTAGTAAATAGGAATATTCTAGTAAGAACGTAGGAATACATTAATAAAAATTTAAAAAAAAATGTCATTAACTGAAATCATCCGTTGGTCTAGTGGTCCAGGACCACGTGACGGTCTTTGGACCAGTAGTTGTGCTCGTCTGTCTAGTGGTCCAGGACCACGTGACGGTCTCTGGACCAGTAGTTGTGCTCGTTGGTCTAGTGGTCCAGGACCACGTGGCGGTCTCTGGACCAGTAGTTGTGCTCGTCTGTCTAGTGGTCCAGGACCACGTGACGGTCTCTGGACCAGTAGTTGTGCTCGTTGGTCTAGTGGTCCAGGACCACGTGACGGTCTCTGGACCAGTAGTTGTGCTCGTTGGTCTAGTGGTCCAGGACTACGTGACGGTCTCTGGACCAGTAGTTGTGCTCGTTGGTCTAGTGGTCCAGGACCACGTGGCGGTCTATGGACCAGTAGTTGTGCTCGTCTGTCTAGTGGTCCAGGACCACGTGACGGTCTCTGGACCAGTAGTTGTGCTCGTTGGTCTAGTGGTCCAGGACCACGTGACGGTCTCTGGACCAGTAGTTGTGCTCGTTGGTCTAGTGGTCCAGGACCACGTGGCGGTCTCTGGACCAGTAGTTGTGCTCGTCTGTCTAGTGGTCCAGGACCACGTGACGGTCTCTGGACCAGTAGTTGTGCTCGTTGGTCTAGTGGTCCACGAGCACGTGACGGTCTCTGGACCAGTAGTTGTGCTCGTTGGTCTAGTGGTCCAGGACCACGTGACGGTCTCTGGACCAGCAGTTGTGCTCGTCTGTCTAGTGGTCCAGGACCACGTGACGGTCTCTGGACCAGTAGTTGTGCTCGTCTGTCTAGTGGTCCAGGACCACGTGACGGTCTCTGGACCAGTAGTTGTGCTCGTCTGTCTAGTGGTCCAGGACCACGTGACGGTCTCTGGGACCAGTAGTTGGCTCGTCTGACCTTAGTGGTCCAGGACCACGTGACGGTCTCTGGACCAGTAGTTGTGCTCGTCTGTCTAGTGGTCCAGGACCACGTGACGGTCTCTGGACCAGTAGTTGTGCTCGTCTGTCTAGTGGTCCAGGACCACGTGACGGTCTCTGGACCAGTAGTTGTGCTCGTTGGTCTAGTGGTCCAGGACCACGTGACGGTCTCTGGACCAGTAGTTGTGCTCGTCTGTCTAGTGGTCCAGGACCACGTGACGGTCTCTGGACCAGTAGTTGTGCTCGTCTGTCTAGTGGTCCAGGACCACGTGACGGTCTCTGGACCAGTAGTTGTGCTCGTCTGTCTAGTGGTCCAGGACCACGTGACGGTCTCTGGACCAGTAGTTGTGCTCGTCTGTCTAGTGGTCCAGGACCACGTGACGGTCTCTGGACCAGTAGTTGTGCTCGTCTGTCTAGTGGTCCAGGACCACGTGACGGTCTCTGGACCAGTAGTTGTGCTCGTCTGTCTAGTGGTCCAGGACCACGTGACGGTCTCTGGACCAGTAGTTGTGCTCGTCTGTCTAGTGGTCCAGGACCACGTGACGGTCTCTGGACCAGTAGTTGTGCTCGTCTGTCTAGTGGTCCAGGACCACGTGACGGTCTCTGGACCAGTAGTTGTGCTCGTCTGTCTAGTGGTCCAGGACCACGTGACGGTCTCTGGACCAGTAGTTGTGCTCGTCTGTCTAGTGGTCCAGGACCACGTGACGGTCTCTGGACCAGTAGTTGTGCTCGTCTGTCTAG
This sequence comes from Cherax quadricarinatus, assembly GCF_026875155.1. NCBI lineage: Eukaryota > Metazoa > Arthropoda > Malacostraca > Decapoda > Parastacidae > Cherax > Cherax quadricarinatus. The sequence goes on from NC_069482.1 coordinate 13,801,255, forward strand.
TGGTCCAGGACCATGTGACGGTCTCTGGACCAGTAGTGCTCGTTGGTCTAGTGGTCCAGGACCACCCAGTTCTGAATTTCACTACGGTGTTGTTCTAGATTTTATATTATTACTTAACCAGTCTGAAATGCTCACTTTCCCTTACTATCTCCCTCTCCCTCATTATCTCTCCACTCTCCCTCATTATCTCTCAACTCTCCCTCATTATCTCTCAACTCTCCCTCATTATCTCTCAACTCTCCCTCATTATCTCTCCACTCTCCCTCATTACCTCTCACTCTCCCTCATTATCTCTCCACTCTCCCTCATTACCTCTCCACTCTCCCTCATTTACCTCTCCACTCTCCCTCATTATCTCTCCACTCTCCCTCATTATCTCTCCACTCTCCCTCATTATCTCTCCACTCTCCCTCATTATCTCTCCACTCTCCCTCATTATCTCTCCACTCTCCCTCATTATCTCTCCACTCTCCCTCATTATCTCTCCACTCTCCCTCATTATCTCTCCACTCTCCCTCATTACCTCTCCACTCTCCCTCATTACCTCTCCACTCTCCCTCATTACCTCTCCACTCTCCCTCATTACCTCTCCACTCTCCCTCATTATCTCTCCACTCTCCCTCATTATCTCTCCACTCTCTCTCCCTCATTCTCTCTCCACTCTCCCTCATCTCTCCACTCATTATCTCTTCACTCTCCCTCATTATCTCTCCACTTTCGCTCATTATCTCTCCACTCTCCCTAATTATCTCTCCATTCTCCCTCTCCCTCATTATCTTTTCACTCTCCCTCTCTCTCTCTATCTATTCACTCTCCCTCCCCTTCATTATCTCTTCACTCTCCCTCCCCTTCATTATCTCTTCACTCTCCCTCATTATCTCTTCACTCTCCCTCTCCCTCATTATCTCTTCACTCTCCCTTTCCCTCATTATCTCTTCACTCTCCCTCTCCCTCATTATCTCTTCACTCTCCCTCATTATCTCTTCACTCTCCCTCATTATCTCTTCACTCTCCCTCATTATCTCTCCACTTTCCCTCATTATCTCTCCACTCCCTAATTATCTCTCCATTCTCCCTCTCCCTCATTATCTTTTCACTCTCCCTCTCCCTCATTATCTCTTCACTCTCCCTCTCCCTCATTATCTCTTCACTCTTCCTCTCCCTCATTATCCCTTCACTCTTCCTGTCCCTCATTGTCCCTTCACTCTCCCTCTCCCTCATTATCTCTCCACTCTCCCTCATTATCTCTCCACTTTCCCTCATTATCTTTCCACTCTCCCTCATTATCTCTCCATCTCTCCCTCATTATCTTTTCGCTCTCTCTCATTATCTATTCTTCTCTCCCCTCCCTCATTATCTCTTCACTCTCCCTCCCCCTCATTATCTCTTCACTCTCCCTCCCCCTCATTATCTCTTCACTCTCCCTCCCCCTCATTATCTCTTCACTCTCCCTCATTATCCCTTCACTCTTCCTGTCCCTGATTATCCCTTCACTCTCACTCTCCCTCATTATCCCTTCGCTCTTCCTCATTATCCCTTCACTCTTCCTGTCCCTCATTATCCCTTCACTCACTCTCCCTCTCCCTCATTATCCCTTCACTCCCTCTCCCTCTCCTCCTCATTATCCTTCACTCCCTCTCCCTCATTATCCCTTCACTCTCCCTCCGGCCTCATTCATTCCTGCTCACTCCGCCTCTGCTTCTGCCTGCTTGCTGCTGCTTGCTGCTCTGCTGCTGCCGCCTCTGCTGCTGCTGCTGCTGCTGCTGCTCGCCTGCTGCTGCTGCTGCTGCTGCTGCTGCGCCGCCTTGCTGCTGCTGCTGCTGCTGCTGCTGCTCTGCCTCGCTGCTGCTGCTGCTGCTGCTGCGCCTCTTGCTCGCTGCTGCTGCTGCTGCTGCTTGCGCCTCTGCTGCTGCTGCTCTGCTGCTGCCGCCTCTGCTGCTGCTGCTGCTGCGCTGCTGCTGCTGCTGTGCTGCCTGCTGCTGCTGCTTGCTGCCTGTCTTGCTCGCCTCTGCTGCTGCTGCTGCTGCTGCTGCTGCTGCTGCCGCCTCTGCTGCTGCTGCTGCCGCCTCTGCTCCTGCTGCTGCTGCTGCTGCCGCCTCTGCTGCTGCTGCTGCTGCTGCCGCCTCTGCTGCTGCTGCTGCTGCTGCCTCTGCTGCCTCTGCTGCTGCCTCTGCTGCTGCCTCTGCTGCTGCTGCTGCTCTGGGTGACGCCACATAATTAACACCGCCATAATTACAGCTTTAAGTTATTAAAGCAATTAATAACACTTTAGCAATTACAATTAATGTAGTTATTTATTATCTTTCACACACAGACTGAGCTAATATTTTTTCCCCATCACGCCGGCAGTTTTCCCCTAGAATATCCGATTTTTTTCCCCAAGCACACACGCTTTTCCCCAAGCTTACTAACTTTCCCTAAAACCTGCTGACTCTTTCCCAAAGTTTGCTATTAATTTTACCGAAAGTGATTTTTTTTCCCAGTATGTTGGTCTTTATCAACATACGGGTGTTTTTCCCCAATACTTAGTCTTTTTTTTCCCCAGGAGGGTTTTTTTTCCCAACCAGGGTAAAAGTAATTTTTCCATTAATTGTGGCACTTTTTCCTAGAAAAGAAATGAAAGATTTCTTCATGCGTTTTTCCCCCCCAAAAAACGACTTTTTTCACCGATTACTACGTCATTTTTCCAAGTGCCAGCCTTTTTTCTCTGAGGCATTTTTTCCTAGTACAAGTAAATTTTCTTCATTAAGAGGAGTTTTCCTTCAGTAGAAGTCTTCCCCTAGCACAGGTAAGTCTTCCCCTAGTACAGGTAAGTCTTCCCCTAGTACAGGTAAGTCTTCCCCTAGTACAGATAAGTCTTCCCCTAGTACAGGTAATCCAGTCAGGTATCTTCCCTAGTACAGGTAAGTCTTTCCCTAGTACAGGTAAGTCTTCCCCTAGCACAGGTAAATCTTCCCCTAGCACAGGTAAGTCTTCCCCTAGTACAGGTAAGTCTTCCCCTAGTACAGATAAGTCTTCCCCTAGTAC
>NC_069482.1:13809281-13854281 GCF_026875155.1 Cherax quadricarinatus
ATAAAGATACCCAGGTGTTGCACATGTCTTATTCATCAGTTTATCGACAGTGAATACCAGTAATGAAATAATGACTTAAGACATATTTGACTAAATAAGTCTTATGATGAACATGACCTGACCTGATTCTGTCTTACTAGATAAGCTCTACTATGATCTTTAAAGCCCTGACTAACCCGACATAGCATGCTATAACCCAGAAACGACATGGCATGGTTTAATCAAAGACTAGTTAGACCTCATGAGTCCTGATAAGACCTAGCGTCATCCTGCCTAACCCCCACATAACCTCCATGACTGTGGAGGTGGGAAGCCAGGGTAGGCAGTGTCGATCCTTGTACTACATTGTGAACGCAACATTTAAGACAGGAGAGTTAAGACTGATAATTCAAGGATCTTGTGCTTATCTGCTGAAGAACAATAGTGGCTTCACTACATCCTTCCTGCTGATGGTGACTGCTTATGGTGAAGGAGTAGGCAGGAGGGAGAAGAGGGAAGGTGGAATGGGAGGATATTAGCGATGGTGAATTAGGGAGACAGGCCGATTATAAAGCGAATGAAGGCGTTGGAAGAGGTGAGGAGAAAGGACAGAAGAGAGGAAAGGGAAAGAGGGAAGTGACTGTTCGAAATGCAGATCGAGGAGAGGAAGACAGGAGGGGATTGAAGTTGTTGGATAGGCTGAAGGGTAGGTGAGGAAAAGAAGTGGAGTAAGGGAGGCAATGAAAAGAAGCACTGTAGTGCCCACAAGAAAATCTTGGGCATTATGGCACCCACACCAACACATTCTTAAGAATTATGGCACCCACAGCAACACATTCTTAAGAATTATGGCACCCACAGCAACACATTCTTAAGAATTATGGCACCCACAGCAACACATTCTTAAGAATTATGGCACCCACAGCAACACATTCTTAAGAATTATGGCGCCCACACCAACACATTCTTAAGAATTATGGCCCACACCACACATTCTTAAGAATTATGGCACCACACAAACAATATTAAGAATTATGGCACCCACACCAAAACATTTAAGAATTATGGCACCCACACCAAACAATATTAAGAATTATGTCACCCACACCAACATTCTTAAGAATTATGTCACCCATACAAACATTCTTAAGAATTATGGCGCCCACACCAACACATTCTTAAGAATTATGGCACCCACACCAAAACAATATTAAGAATTATGGCACCCACACCAAAACAATATTAAGAATTATGGCACCCACACCAAAACAATATTAAGAATTATGTCACCCACACCAACACATTCTTAAGAATTATGTCACCCATACCAACACATTCTTAAGAATTATGTCACCCACACCAACACATTCTTAAGAATTATGGCACCCACACCAAAACAATATTAAGAATTATGGCACCCACACCAAAACAATATTAAGAATTATGGCACCCACACCAAAACAATATTAAGAATTATGGCACCCACACCAAAACAATATTAAGAATTATGTCACCCACACCAAAACAATATTAAGAATTATGTCACCCACACCAACACATTCTTAAGAATTATGTCACCCATACCAACACATTCTTAAGAATTATGTCACCCACACCAACACATTCTTAAGAATTATGGCACCCACACCAAAACAATATTAAGAATTATGGCACCCACACCAAAACAATATTAAGAATTATGGCACCCACACCAAAACAATATTAAGAATTATGGCACCCACACCAAAACAATATTAAGAATTATGTCACCCACACCAAAACAATATTAAGAATTATGTCACCCACACCAACACATTCTTAAGAATTATGTCACCCATACCAACACATTCTTAAGAATTATGTCACCCATACCAACACATTCTTAAGAATTATGTCACCCACACCAAAACAATATTAAGAATTATGTCACCCATACCAACACATTCTTAAGAATTATGGCACCCACACCAACACATTCTTAAGAATTATGTCACCCACACCAAAACAATATTAAGAATTATGGCACCCACACCAACACATTCTTAAGAAATAAAAAAAAGGCACAATACCGTGACTGGAACGATACACAAATAACCCCCACATAGAAGAGAGGAGCTTACGACGACGTTTCGGTTCGACTTGGACCTCTCCTCCCTCTACAGATGTTCCTGGTGTATTTCTTGCTGCTCCTGTCCTCTTCAGTACTTTGGAGAAACTGGTCGATCTCTTTCTGACAGACTTAGGGAGCACAAAAATAGTGTTAGGCTTGCCGACACTAAATGCTCTTTTCTGTCACGTCAGAGATCACAGCCATCCTATAGACTGGTCTTCTGCTAAAACTGTCTTCCCTACTTCCAACTTTAACAGTCGCCGTATTGTTGAATCCTTCCTAATACACAACTTTCCTTTTATGAATCTTAGTCCTGGCTTCGTCTTTGTAGATGCCTTCCTCTCCCACTACATTGTAAAATGCTCCAAACTTCACAACACCCGTGACTTAACCTGATTCCTCATTTTTTCTTCTTCTCCCTCTTCCCCTTTCCTCTTTCCTTTTTTTGTCTTTCTTCTGTCGCGTGTTTCTGTTCCTTCATTATTTATTTCATCACTTCCCCTTCCCCCCACCTCTGTGCACTTGCTCTCCCTCTGTGGGCACCTAACTCCCTTGTAGTGCTCCCCTTTCTGTATATTTGACTGGCTCCTCCTCCTTAGTTCCCCACTACTACCACTACTACTACTACCACCACCACTGCTACTACTACTACCACCACCACTACCACTTCCTGCCTATATATAGCCGTCCTACTCCACTTCTGATTAGTTTGACTTTGTAAATGGTCCAAATCGGACCGAAACGTCGTCGTAAGCTCATCTCTTCTATGTGCGGGTTATTTGTGTAACATTCTTAAGAATTATGTCACCAAGAGCAACACACGACTAACGAGTACAACGAACCTTATCAAACAACAAACACACATTGTACGTATTACAGTAAACACGTTCATTACATATTTTAATTTTTCATTTTACTTACAAAGTGTGATACAAAAAAAAACAACAGTAATTATGTTTTGAAAATAGAAAGAATAAGAGGGAAAGAGAGAGAGAGAGAAAGAGAGGGGTAAGCGGGAAGTGAGGTGGTAGGGGTAAGGGACGGAGGTAAGGGAGTGTGAGAGATAAAAGGAGGTGAAGGGGGAGGAGTAAGGGAGGGAGGTGAGGGGTAAGGGAGGTAGGTATGAGGAATAAGGGAAAGAAGTGAGAGGGAGGTGAGAAGGAAAGGTAGGGAGGCAAGTGAGGGGGAGGGAGAGAGGGAGGTGATGGAGAGAGGTAAGGGAGGGAAGTGAAGATGGAGGGAGAGGAAGGTTCTGAAGACCTTGCTCACCTAAATTAGATAATTAATCAATCACGATAGTTAATATAATTACCAATATTAAATTAATTTAAATTGGGCCAGAGCCTGCTGGAACCCTCCTGCATCTTACTTCATGTAATTATTTTTCTGGACCTGAAACTTTGGTTCTCCCTAATCAGGGAGGCGAAGTTATTAGGGAGGCAAAGTTATCAGGGAGGCGAAGTTATCAGGGAGGTGAAGTTATCAGGAAGTTGTCAGGGAGGTGAAGTTATCAGCTAGTTATCAGGGAGGTGAAGTTATCAGCTAGTTATCAGGGAGGTGAAGTTATCAGGGAGGTGAAACTATTAGGGAGGGGAAGTTATCAGGGTGGTGAAGTTTGAGAATTGGAACGTTGTATAGATAAGTTAGAACTATTTCTAAGATATATCATATATAGAAAGGGCTACCACACACACACACACACACACACACACACACACACACACACACACACACACACACACACACATTAATCTCTGAGTACTTTTACTGCAAGCTATTGAGAAACTGAGTCAAGGCAGTGAGTACAATCATTTCGTTCCTATATAATACGTAAATCATAACTTAATGGAGTAGGAGACAGAGAAGTATAGAACAGACCCAGTGAAGAGAATAGTCAGTCACTTATGCAAACAATTAATGAAATATTATGTACCGACATTCGTGGTTCAGCATGAATAACAAATACAATTGGAAAACACTGAACATCCATGATTCAACAATCTTCAACTTTCTAGCCACGAATTTAAGAAATATTGATGAATAATACAAGGTCAACACCTGGATATCTTTAATGAACTTATAGCCAACGAATGGCTTTTTCTGTTTGAAGATCTAAACAGGTATTGGACGTGTATTCATCGACTTGTCGACACTGTAGTGTATGCCATTAAAAATTATCAGAACAAAATGCAGAAGTTGTCAAATGTAAACTCGACCACCACCTGCAGCCAGTGCCAGATCCACCAGGTTGTTTCTGGCGTATGTACATATGCACGTCTCTGACAATACGTACACACATAAGCAAAAATGATCAAAAAGTCAGTAATGAATCCTGGCTCAAGCAGCACCTCGAGAGAACTCTCAGAAACATCCACAAGGCATGTCATGTTAAAAATGATGATAATTAAGACACTTGTGCAAGTGTTGCACATGTGTCTTAATCATCAACTTGTCGGTATTTTATGCCATTTTCGACATACTAAGAATTTAGTTGATCTGAATTTCATTTATTTAGTGATTTTTCTCTCCAGTTCGTTTTTTAGTAATTTTCTGTAGCTGCTTTCACAGTGGTTTATCAACACTATTGTTTGAGAAAGTCTCAGCTCCGAGAGTTTGCTATTACTTTTTTTTTTAATATTTTGCCGTAATATTTGCTATTCTCCGTTTGTCTGAAAATTTGCCCTTCCACTGCAGACGTCTTGTTAGTAGATAGATCAATCTGCCCATTTCTTCAAAATCTGGCGTAATCTCTCATCTACACCTACTTCGATATTTTTATCGTTGTCCATGAGTATTTAATTCCATCTCATATATCAAAGGACTTAACTGAAATTAGCTTCTTAAAATTTACTTACATCTCTGGGTATCTACAACACTTTTGTAGTAGTCGTATTAGTAGTCGTAGTAGTATATTCAACATAGTCGTACTAGCCGTAGTATCCATAGTAGTCGTACTAGAGGTTGTGGTGGTCATGGTAGTAGACTTAATTAGGTGTAAAAACACTGTCCCTTTCTCATACATTTCATCCATTTTTTTTTATTCCTGAGACTTATGTCTTGGCATCGTATGTTTCACTCTTAATTATTTAATAAACTTGAATAAAAGGTTGATTCTAACTTCCTTCTATGTTGTTCCATCTTGAAAGTTTTCTGTCTTCGTGTCTTAACTTTGTAAGATCGTTTATTGTTAGTTTGAATCTAAATTTTGGATTAAGAAACTTATGATATTGGTTATTTTTTTCTTTTATTTGCATGGTTTTTCATAACCTTTTATTTCTTGTTTTGTTTACCTGTTTTGAGCTTTTTAATCATATTATTATTATTATTATTATTATTATTATTATTATTATTATTATTCAATTTAAGCACAATGAAAGGCATTAAAAATCCGAAATAATTCTTTTTTTCTTTCTTAGTTATGAGAGTTTTAACAGTGTGGGCAGCTCAGGCATTTTTAATATCTCCTTATCAATATATTGAGCAGCAAATCCTGACTCACAGGAATTCCAAAAAAAAACTTGATCCAGTAACAGTGACATTAACAATACAAACCAGAGAGTAACTGCTGACAAGACGACATGCAACAGTATATTTGAAGAACTACTGAATGATACGGAGACCCACGAACAGGTAAATCACAACTCGAGAATTAAAAGGCCAAGAAGTTCAAGAATTCTAATATTTAAACAGATTTAGAAAATCTAAAATAGTCAGAAAATTCCAGAACTAAGAATGCGACTACTTTTATGTGTCTCATCAGAAATACACTGAAGAATATCCATTATGTCCATTTGTTAGCTAAATGCTACTAGCCATAGAAAGTTCAAAGAACGAATTCTGTTGAATAACTAAACAGTGAAATTCTTCAATTTTGATACACTGTAAAATGTTCTTGGGAAAAAAAAAAAAAAAAAAAAAAAAAAAAAAAAAAAAAAAAAAAAAGCCGTTTTTCCGAAAATGAATCTTGATATTTTTGTACAAGTAAACACATTACTGAATTTGAGAGATTGTGTTTAACTTATGTCTCTTTAATTAACAATACATTTTATAGGCAAATCTACAACATTCCAATGAAAAAGCTTTTCAGTCCAATCCCGGTTAATTTTTTCATGGAGTGATGTGAAACATCATTACTATCCAAAATATAAATCCTCGATTAAATAAGTTTTTTCAGAAGCTGAATTTGGAGCCAAGAATTTTTATGCAACTAAGAATCCTATATCTAAAGCCTTTTATAAATGCTTATGCCTATAATGAAGAAAAATGAAAAATTTGAGCAGTAATGTTGAAGGTACAATAACCACATCAGTTTATAAACCAAGGTTAAACCCAATGGCAGGCTAGGCACAGCTATGTATTTCCTCCCTCGACTCCAATGACAAAAACTATGTATAGGCGAAACGAATTTCATTACACATGTGTATGAAACGTATGCTAAAAGAGTTAAAACGAGCAGTACGGTGTTTATGCGTCAACCATCACAGTAGAGATTTTGATAACTGCAAACTAGTAGGTGGGAAGATAAACATACAACAACGTAACCATTTATATCAGCATCGTTTCGCTTAAGGGAAATTTTATAGTTGACTAACAAATTATTTTGAAACCCTACCACGGATGGGGTTAGAACCCGCCAGTGGCTAACTCGTCGGTCTGGAGTTTTGAGACTCTCTGATCGCGGGTTCTAATCCCACCAGTGGTATGGTTTGTATGCAATCGTGTCATTACGATTTCGTGTCATTACGATTTCGGAGAGTGTACTTACATATATATATATATTCAAAACAAACACACACAAACACACACACACACACACACACACACACACACAACACACACACACACACACACACACACACACACACACACACACACACACATTTTCGTCATATTGATACAATATCGCTTTTCGCAATTTTCCAAATGCTGCGGCGGGTTTTATCAACTTGCTCTCCTCGGAAGCGACTCAATGAATATCTTAAGGAATATCTTATGCTGTACCCAGTATATACCAATTTACATTCATTCGAAAATGGAGTATTGATATGCTCTTCACGTTAGTTCATGGTTATTTAGAAATATGAGAGAGTAGAGAGAGAGAGAGAGAGAGAGAGAGAGAGAGAGGCTAGTTAGAGCTAGCTAACATTTTGTAAGTTCCGTAATATGGTATCCAGTCGATAACAAATGGCAGCCACATCGCCAATTTAATTATGTACGAGGAGTTAATATAAGGTAGGTAGCAAGGGAGGAGGGGAGGAAATGAGTAAACGGAAGGGATAGTGGAGGGAGGGGGGTGAGGGTACTGCTGGAAAAGGGGAGAACAGAAGTCGAGGTGAGAACGGGAGAAAAGGAAAGAATAGGTAAAAGGAGAAATATTCTAATCAGTGGGTTAGCAGGCACAACAAGATTGGGTAATGAATTACATATATATATATATATATATATATATATATATTATATATATATATATATATATATATATATATATATATATATATATATATATTACGCACACATCACTGGAGGCCAGAGATAAAGAAATCTTTTTATCTAAAATGAAACTGGTAGATGAAACACGATTAGTTAGATAGAAGGTTAATTAATATGTACATATATAATAAGGAGGTATACTTTAGGGGAACTATCCCTTTTGTAAGATATCTTTTCGGACTGGAGTCACTATCTCGCATTCATCTTCTTACCTTTTCAGCACTTATGTTTTTTTGGACTGCAGTTACTGTTACAGGCGAGAAACGGAAGGAGGGTCATGGGAGAGAGAGGAGATGGAATAGGTGAGAGTAAACATGAAGGAGAGAGGAATAGGAAAGTAGTGAATGGGGGGAAGGGTAAATGAGGCAGAGAATGTAAAGGAAGGTGAGAGGGGAATAAGTAATGAACGTGGGGGGAAGTGGGAGGTATATGGGAACGTGAGATTGAGAAGGGCACGGTGAACGTGAGATGAGTAGGGAGGGGAAAAGGACAATGAACGTGGGGGAGGCAAAAAGGAGGACAGGCGGAGAAAGTGAAGGAAGGAGAGATGAGGCAGTAAACACGAGGGAAAAAAAAGGGGGGGGGGAATAGACAGCGAACGTGAGGGAAGGGGAGGGCAGGGGGAATGGGAAAATGTATAAATAAATGGACATGGGAAGTAGAGGGGAAGGGTGCATTTTTAAGAGCAAATTTACCAGTAATTGCCATTTCCCAAGTAAAATTTCATCCGAGTTACTCATTATTTAAACCCCATTTGCAGCAACTGCTATTTTTTCTCTCCATGTTTTCTCTGTTGTTTTGTTTCATAACAAGAAATATTATATATATATATATATATATATTATATATATATATATATATATATATATATATATATATATAATATTATATTATATATTTATGTCGTGCAGAATACGTAAAAATTTTCAATTAGCAAGAACTCATTTAAAATTAAGTCCTTTCTAAAATTTTCTCTTATACGTTTAAAAATATTTTTTTTTCATTTATGTTAATGTAAAAATTAATAATTTTGTACCAAAAGAACCTTTGAAAACTGACCTAACCTTATTATAACAAGCACAATTTAATTTAGACTAATGAAACCAATATATTTTAGATAAGTTTATAGTAATTTATTAATAAACAAACACAACGAAATTTTTTTTTCGTTAGGTTCAGAATGATTTTTGCGAAATTATTGCATACACAAATTTTCGCTTACCTTATTTAGCAAGAGCGTTATTAAAAATCGCAAGCTTTTACCTATTCGGCACGACATGTATGTATATTAACACGCTGGCCGTCTCCTACCGATGCAAGGTGACCCGAATTAGAAACACTTTCACCATCATGCATACTATTACTTTCTTATATATGTATGTATAAGACAATACGAGAGGAAACGCTAAGACTTATTAGAAAACATTCCGGTTATGGGACCTTGATCGCTTCTAACATCAAGGTCCCAGTACCGAAACCCTATTTTTTACGCCCTAGTATTTCCTCACGTTTATAACAATTTGTATTTAAGTCTTGCCTGCCTAGAATGCAGCTGAGACCAGTAGGACTAACAAATATACATGCTAATCCTTGTTATCAATTACCACTTTATCTCCCGTGCATAATTTAACCTCGAGATAAACTAGATAAAGATTTGTTTTACATCAACAAGCTTACCAAATGATCAGACGTGTGTAGTTGTCCTGTACGTCTAAATAATTCACTGTTGGACAGCATGATAGAAATCTAGACAGTCTCTAAGTGCTTAACATATCGATAATGGATGAGATTCTTGTGCAACAATTGGGAATCTTTATTCTGGAAACGTTTCGCCAGCCAGTGGCTGCTTCAGTTCACTGTAATTAGTTTGTCAGGATTATGACCAGCCGCCTACCCACTGTTCTCTACACGTGTGTTATGAAGTTCACAATACATCTAAGGACTAGCATGAAGAATTTTAGTCCTTAGTGTATATATACTGAGATATAAACAACGTTTTATTGAGCATTTACAAACATACACCTTTCGGTGCTCATTCAGATACTTACTTTTTATTGTCAATACACTTCAGGATAAGCAAGTTTCATTGTTTTCTGAGAGATGCAAAACAACCACTGTGAAAAAAATAGTGAAGTTCCAAGCATCCTTGATAATGTGAGAAATCACGAAAACGCTTGGAAGTTTGCTATTTTTTCACAGTGGTTGTTTTGCGGTATCACCCGTTTACTGTGTTCTTATTGCATTCTAAGAGATATACACCTTTCAGTGAATTGACGCAGTGTAGAGGCGTTAGTGCTGCGGCAGAGCTGTTGTTACTGTATTCACTTTCTTGATGGTAATCAAAATATTTTTTAGCACATCCAGTTACTGGCACCTGACGACTGAGCCTGCCACACTAACTCCACGACTGAGCCTGCCACACTAACCCAGATAGCAACGATTCCAAGTTTGTTTTCAACTAATTTAGTACACTGACAACTTTACCCACACACAAACTAAACTTGATGGGTACTATCCTGGCCGTAAGGTACATTAGTTCTTACAGACCGAAACCATTCAGAGAACGTCGACTCAGATTTAAAGTGACTTGCGGAAATAAACGTTGCACACTAAAATTGACAGTTTACCTATAATCTTCAATATCACTTTCAACCAAAGTAGAAGGCAATTTTTTTCTTAAATTTGAAGCTAAGCAGCAGAGGATTTTGAAAGTTATCACACCTGATCCAAGAATCATAAAATATGTTCAACTTTGATCACAATGTATACATGCATCTGCCAATTGTTGCATGAATATTTTCTTTGTCTGGATAAAGAAAAAGAAAAGATAAACGTGATCAAAGCACTCCAAAGGATATAAGCCACTTGGTTTCGCTTTCCTGGGTTAATAACCCTCCGAAGTATCAACATTAAGAAGACAGTATTCGATATCCACTTGTTAAAAATACCTCTCCGAATGTCTGATCATGTCAGATATGTATAAGTATTCATACACTCTTGTCGCAGCTTACTAATGCACTCATCTCGTTATTATTCAATTCTGATCCAGATGGAGAAAGATAATTCTGTCGCTGCAAACCCATGATATATCAGAGTAAAAGTCTTATTATCTGGGAAACGTGAAATATCTCGGCCACAAGACACACTCCAGGCAGGCCAGCTGCTCGCATCCATTCTCATGACTGTGTTATTGAGGCTATAAATGTTTAAAACTTTTCCAATGGCTATAATTTTACGCGAGTTTCTGAATAAGTTTAAATTCTTAATACTTTGCTGGATTTACAGTAGCTATTCCATAAAGGTTTAACATTCCGCAGTTCCTGTGTTATGTGTTTGGAATGAGGCAAAAGGTATTGCGAGAATGACTCCCGCATCTATCAGTGTCAGAAAACGGAGGGTAGGGAATGTTTTTTCCCACGGTGTTTAATTTTTTTTACCATAGAAGCTAGTAGTTTGTCGTATATGTACCTATGTTGCTTTTGAGTGTGTACACACAAGCCTTGGTATCATACCACAAAATGAATAACAAGAATACACACGGATCCAGTGACACTGTTCTCGTTTATTCAGTTATTCCTTATCCGTTACAAGCAAATTTTAGATATGGGCTCAGAATTTTTATCTTTATGTATTTGTATTAATGAAATCTCTTGATATATAAATGTTCGAGAAAGTTATATATAAGATTTAATGCATACTATACATTTAGTTTAATAATTATTTGTGTACAAGCCAAATGTTCTTATAACCTAACACTGTCTACTGAAACATCCATCTGGCTGTTTACATTTTAAGTCGCTACGATGATGAGGATAACCAAATAATTTCTATAGTTGGGTATAACTCAACTGATCCATTTGACTGCCTTCGTGTATCATTTAATCAAATATTTCTCTCCTGTTATCATCATTATTATTATTATTATTTGAAGCATAGCCCGACACTGATTCGATTCTTCCTTCAAAACACTGTCTTCATCCGACTTTTTTCCTTATATGTTAGGAATAAGTTAATGTGGGAGGGAATCCACAATAACTGTACAGTGATTCGTTTCTCACTTTAAATATTTATACCTAGCTAGTGGCTACTCCAATGAACATGTCTGAATCATTATGCGAGTCAAATTCACTCGCAACAGATTACTATCTTATTGAAGAGACGTTTCGCCTGCTCTGCAGGCTTGTTAAGCGGCAATGATAAGCCTCAGAAGACATTGCGTGAATACGAGATGATCAGTCTCTCAGGCAGCCTTGGTGTATGTTCAACTCCACAGTTTAGATGAATGTGAAGCTGGAGTAGATAGGTATAATGTTCATCAGAAAACAGGACAAGTATTTCTTGACGCGGGTCTTAGTCATATGACGACCCACAGCTAGAGTTTTTGGTCATCTGACCGATGACTTAAGCTGGCTTACCACTCCCTCTCTTTAAAAATCATGATTATGAAGCTGAGACGAGTGTGAATGTGTGGAATGGCGTCACAGGATGCTGGGCCACTAGTGGAAGTAAGAACAAGAATTAGAGAGCACTGCAATAATCGTGATGTTCCATGCTAGAGTAGACAGGTCCTCAAAACCATAACCACACCTTCTAGACCATAACTAGAGGCTGAGTAACAAAGTTGTACATATCCTCTGTTCCAAGATACCATCCTGTTTGTCACATTCTGACTACCTTTGAGCGATAGGCTTTAATATAGGTTTTATCTGCCTTACGTATCATTTTACCCTACTAATTCTTCGTGTAGAGGTATTTTATAGAGGAGTTAATTGCGTGTATAGGTGATGGATAGAGGTATCCGTTGTATATAGAGGTGTGGAACAGTGGTTTCATTTGAGTGTGACTGGAAATGGACAGTGTTCGAAACATGCAAGCAAAGAGGGCATCGTAAATTAATGAAAACTGTACTAAACAGAGATTCTGGAATATGGCTGAAGAGTCGAGTGGAGTGGTCAAGGATGGGAAGGAACCAGTGCTTGACTAGATATACAAATATATGTACAGCGTGGAGTGGCAGAGTAATCTGAGGATTCATCTAAAACGCTAATTATCCCTCCCACTCAGGTAGGGTGACCCTCAAAAGTGGTAACGCTTTCTCCATCATTCTCTATAACTTTCCAGAAGCTTGCTGGCATCCCAATTCAGATAAGCCACTGAACAAAAACATCCCCACCACTTCAGAGTGCAGGCACTGTGCTTCCTATCTCGAGAACTCAAGTCTGGCTAACCGGTTTTCTTGAATTCTTTCATAATGTTACCTTCACACACCAGTAACACGTCATAAAAACCACTTGTCTTCACTCACTTCTGTCTGACACGCTCACAAACCTGTTGGATGTCCATGTTCCTAGCACTCGAAGTCTCCTTTACTAACTCAATCTTTCCTGGGAGAACTCTTACCCCTCCTTCCCTCAACCATATATATATATATATATATATATATATATATATATATATATATATATATATATATTAATATAATATATATATATATATATTTAAAAACTTTCTAGTCATCATATTTTTCTTCATCCTCTCTAAATAACCAATCCACCTCAACAAACTTCCCTCAGTCCTGTGAGTAATACTTCTGGTAACCTCTCCCTGCTCTTAATTCACACCACACATTGCTCTCACAATCACATCTCCACTGCCTCCAGCTTCCTCCTTGCTGCAACGTTAGTAACACATCTTGCTCACCAATATAACAGTGTTGATACTACTATACTCTTTTACAGTGCTGTTTTGCTTCGATTATTTAGTACTTTATGTAACCAGATAGCTCAATGCTACACTTGCCACTTTCCCCTCGTCAGTTACATGGTTCAACTCGCCTTTCGTAGACCCATCCTCAGACAAGTTCACTCCCAAATTTCTGAACCAATTTACTTTCTCCGTACAACATCCCTCCAGTCAAATAGTCAATCTTGTATTGCCTAGATTTTTTTTTCAATCACCTTGCTCCTACCTATGTTCTCTTAATTTCTTTCTTTTTCATACCATCTCAAATTCATCCACCAACCTTCGCAACTTTTCTTCAGAATCTCCCAAAAAACAGTGCCATGGGCAATTTACACTGTAACAACTTCCAATTTGTATCAAATTCTAAGGTTTTTAACCCCACAGCTCTCCCAAACCTCCTAGCGTTCACATATTTTAAATTCCCATCTATAACTATCTTTAACAACTATAGTAAAATTTCACAACCGTTCCTAAAGCCCAATAACAATAAATAATAGTCCCTTTTCCCTATAAATAATATGGAAGTCGTGCCGAATAGGTAAAGTTTGCCATTTTGGCTTAAATAGCAACGCTCTTCTTTCTGAATAAGGCAAGGAAAAATTTGTGTATGCAGTAATTTCACAATAATCATTCTGAACCTAACGAAAAAAATATACATTTCATTGTGTTTGTTTATAATTAAATTACTGTAAACTTATCTAAAACATATTTAGTTGGAATAGGCTAAATTAAATAGCGCTTGTTATAATAAGGTTAGGTAATTTTTCTAAGGTTCTTTTGGTACAAAATTATTAATTTTTGCATTAACATAAATGAAAAAAAATATATCTTCAAACTTATACAGTTTTAGAAAAGACTTAATTTCAAACGAGTTCTTGCTAATTGACCAGTTTTTTACCTATTCGGTACGATATTTTATATATTATATATATATATATATATATATATATATATATATATATATATATATATATATATATATATAATATATAATATATATAACGAAAGTTTCTCTTTTTAAATTTAGTAATTTATACAGGTAGAAGGGGTTACTAGCCCCTTGCTCCCGGCATTTTAGTCGCCTCTTACAACACGCATAGCTTACGGAGGAAGAATTCTGTTCCACTTCCCCATGGAGAAATATATATATATATATATATATATATATATATATATATATATATATATATATATATATATATTATA
The DNA here is from genome assembly GCF_026875155.1 of Cherax quadricarinatus. Lineage (NCBI taxonomy): Eukaryota > Metazoa > Arthropoda > Malacostraca > Decapoda > Parastacidae > Cherax > Cherax quadricarinatus. The sequence continues at coordinate 13,823,809 of NC_069482.1, forward strand.
TATATATATATATATATATATATATATATTGTACACTCTGCAAAACAACTTCGAACCTCTACTTTCTGTTCTCACCACTCGTTAATTCTCTTTTTCACCATAAACTTTGCTTTCTTTATCTCATTTTTGCTGTAAAAACCTTTCATATTCTCGGTATTATACAATAGGAAACCAATAAGACGCAAGACAGCGTATATCGTTGAAGCTCGTTATTATACAATAGAAACACACGGGCGGCTTATAAATTTTCCTCTGCAGTCTCTTGAAGCAAACATTAAATTTAACAAAGCCGTGAAATGCGCTTTTTTAGGCTCAGTATTCAAATGGGGAAAAAATACAGAATTATGGTGGGGATATTTACAAGATGTTTTTATGTGTGCGAGTTATCAATATGAACCGAAGATAATAGTGATATGGAGGTCACGAGGTCACTGTACAGACCAGTAATAGCACTATCACCACATGTCACCACCGCTATGACCAGTATAATCAAGTAGCAATATTATCACTTACCAGTGTTATACAAATATTACCACCATCATCACGAAGCATTTTTATCATTACCATCACTATACGGAGCATCATCACAACAGAATATATTAATTACCATCATCACAGTGCAATGTTAACAAGTTCACCATCACGGAGTAATATTATTACATCAACTGAGCGGTAATATTACCATCCCTATTACCTTCACTACAGAGCAATATTACATAAAAGTCGTAATTCTGTCATTCCTGGTACGTCTGTCTGTCTGTCTGTGTCTCTCTCTCTCTCCCCTAAAATTCACGACACCTCAGATTTCCAAGGTTCACAATACCTCGGACTTCCAAGGCTCACTTCTAAGTAATCGCAGACGAGAGGACAAAGTCACTATGCATGAACATGCACTGCACTGTTACCGAGGTTATATCTTGGGCTCCAACCTCAGAGATGGTAATGGGGAGTAACTTGCATAGTATATTTATCCTGTAGATCAGTTGAAGGAAGGCAAGGTAAGGCCAGTTAGTTTAGTTCAAGCTAGTTTACATTAAGCTATGTTAATCTAGTTTAGGTTAAGCCAAGTTAGGCTAAGTTGTGGTAGGACATGTTAGTTTGAGGAGGTGCATTGTTGTAGGTTGACTGCTTCCACATGTATTTCCTCGGTTGTTTATCATCGTTTGATGAACTCGCTAGCACGTCAGGCTCTCTTATATAGTTCTATCTTGATCTAGGAAGATTCACACACATCTCTCAGAGGACTCTGAGTGTTCTGTATTGCTAGAGCTGCGTCGATGCACCAAGGTAGAGTAGCTGTTTCGTGTGTGTTCGTGAGAATGTGCGTGTGTGCGCAGATGTGTTTGAGTGCTCGTGTGCGTCATTTATAGGTAAGGAGCTGAGGGCGCCCTGAACATTCTGGTGCCAAAGCAAACAAGGCAATAGTGTGATTTTAATTTATTTAATTGAGAATACTCTCACTAGCCGAACCTCTTATTACCCTCAATCACCCCCCAATCACCCCCACCCCCCCGACACACACATCAGCTCTCCTGCTAAATCACTGAACGGGTCATGACCATTAGAAGACCTGCAATGTCAGTAACTTTCCTATATCCTGATGAAAAATTACCTCCAAGGAAGACGAATTCTGAAGAAAAAAATATTAGTAGAAATAACAAGAAGTCACAATACCGTGACTGGAACAATACACAAATAACCTGCACATAGGAGAGAGAAGCTAACGACGAGGTTTCGGTCCGACTTAGACCATATGCAAAGTCACACTAAATGGTCGAAGTCAGACCGAAGCATCATCGTTAGCTCCTCTCTCCTGTGTGCGGGCAATTTGTGTATTAGTACAAAAAAAAAAGCACAGAACAAAGCCTTGGATTCAGTTTTAGGGAAAAAGAAAAACTACATAAATAAAAAAATATATATAATTAAATACGACATATATCCACAGTTTGTAACAAAGTTTAAAACAATTTCGATACGTCCTTGACCGATCGAAACGATCCGTCAAGGACATCAAGAGCGCTGCATCGTCGTCCGTGACGACGATGCAGCGCTCTTGTAGACACAACAGCCAGTGAGAATGAAGACCATCGAAAATATATTAAAAATACCTTATCTACTACTTGAACTTAAATATTAATAAGATTTTTTCATCTCTTAAGGAAAAGAAAAGCAGCAAGAAGAACATAAATGATAATACTGCATATATCACAGTGACTATACACTTACTGGTAAAAAAAATATATAAAAGTCCCTCCCCAGATTTATATAGCTGCAAGAGTTACTGGAACGATACATCAGGCTTAATAGCATCACCTCTTTCACGAGACGGATTCCAGACTCACGAACCTGATTCAGGATTCGTGGCATCACGAGACTGATTTCAGACTTGTTCGTTGACGTGATTCGTAGTTGCCGAATGACTAGTCTTGCAACAGTTATGACCAAAAACTCGTACTTAGAAGAGGAACTTTAGGGTGATTAGTTCCAGCTTCTGTTTCGTGACTATTGTTCACCTGTAGATGATTTTATTTTACTTATAAAGTACCGTAGCAATTCTGTAAATTTTTCAGGAAAAACGATTAATAAGAATTGCTTTTTGGAATCTAAATATTATTGGCAGTAACGATGAAGAGAAGGTAACATTAATATTCTATTGACAACTTTCCCCTCTCTCCATACAATCACCTTAGTGTCAGTATGATCAGAATAATTCAAAGATCCGAGGATGGGTTGCTAAGGTAGTCTTGTCATTTAAAAATAAGTTAGTGTTAAATAAACTGACCATGAGGGTGCAAAATTCTGAAGTGGAGGTGTAAGGAACATGCAAGGAAGAGTTGGAATGAAAGTGTGGAGGAGGTTCAGAGTGGTGGAGGCTTGAGCATCCAGCACACGTGTTAGAGCCAAGTCAGTAGCAACAAGTGGTGTTTGGATATTGGGTGCTGTTGGAGTGTCAGAGAGTGTATATCTGTGAAGAGATTCAGTTGAAACCGGCTATCCCCATTTGAGTTTTGGAGGTGGGCAGTACAGTGCCTGCACTTTGAAAAGAGAGTGAGGATGTGCTTCTGGAGGTGGGAAGTACAGTGACTGCACAATGAGGGTAGGGTGAGGATATGGTTCAGGAGGTGGGTAGTACAGTACCAGCACTGGTAGTCCTTCGTTTAGACAATCATTTAAACTGTGACGTCCTCTCACGTCTAGAGAAACCGCTATTGAACAAGTGATAGTGAACGTGCTTTCTTCTTGGACTCATTCTTCTTTTTTGGAAGAAAATCATAGCTGAAATATCATAAATCGTGTATCACAGTCGCTATCGTTTTGTAATAATTAATTCGCCCAAAGAAAAACAGTTCCCGGAATTGAATAGCATAAAACTACTCTGAGTCTCTCCAAGGCAAGCAGACGAAGATCAAGACGACACCACTTGGATATTAATGCAAAAAAAATTAACTCGAATGAATGTAAACAAGAGGATGCGCTGGTCATCCACACACCCATGATTGTAACCATAGGATGGGGTTGTCATCCACACGCACATGATTATAACCATAAGATAGGCTGGTCATCCCCACACCCATGATTGTAACAGTAGGATGAGGTGGTAATCCACATACCCATGATTGTAACCATAGGATTGGTCATCCACATAACCATGATTGTAACCGTAGGATGTGGTCGTCCACATACCCATGATTGTAACCATACGATGGGGTGATCATCCACATACCCATGATTTTAGTCGTAGCATGGGTTGGCCATCCAGTCATCTGAGTATATGGGAGTGCATGGGGAAGACACAACAGAGTACTTGACAGTCTACACTGTCTCCTGAGAACTATCTCCTTCAATCTAGATTTAGGACTATTGTGAATTATCTAGTAAATAATGGAGAGAACAAGAGAGAATGAGATAATACGATGAATGAGAATGAAAGATAATGAGAGGAGAGAATGAGAATTAGCGAATGAGAATGAAAATGGGGATGAGAGATATAAAAGAGAATAAAAATGAAAGAGAATGAGAAGACAGAATGAGACAGAGAGGGAGAGAGACTGACTTCACAAATTCTGAGGATATTCCCGAGGGGGAGATAATGAGAGGTGCTCATGATCAGCTGTCTGTCGCACCAGACTTATCTTTCACTATAACAATATTTTCACCTGCTTGTTCGTTTGTTGCATGCAGTTGATAGACAGTGTGTGTGTGTGTGTGTGTGTGTGTAGTGTGTGGTGGTGTGTGTGGTTGAGTGTGGTGTGTGTGTGTGTTGAGTGTGGTGTGTGTGTGTGTGTGGTTGAGTGTGGTGTGTGTGTGTGTGGTTGAGTGTTGTGTGTGTGTGTGTGGTTGAGTGTTGTGTGTGTGTGTGGTTGTAGTGTTGTGTGTGTGTGTGTGTGGTGTGTGTGTGTGTGTGTGTGTGTGTGTGTGGTGTGTGTGTGGTGTGTGGTGTGTGTGTGGTGTGTGGTGTGTGTGTGTGGTGTGTGGTGTATGTGTGTGTGTGGTGTATGTGTGTGGTGTGTGTGTGTGTGTGGTGTATGTGTGTGTGGTGTATGTGTGTGTGTGGTGTTATGTTGGTATGTGGTGTATTGTGTGTGTGTGGTGTATTGTGTGTGTGTGGTGTATGTGTGGTGTGTGGTGTATGTGTGTGGTGTGTGTGTGTGTGTGTGGTGTATGTGTGTGTGGTGTATGTGTGTATGTGGTGTATGTGTGTGTGTGGTGTATGTGTGTGGTGTGGTGTATGTGTGTGTGTGGTGTATGTGTGTGTGTGGTGTATGTGTGTGTGTGGTGTATGTGTGTGGTGTGTGTGTTGTGTGTGTGGTGTGTGTGTGTGTGGGGGGGGTGTGTGTGTTGGGTATGTGTGTGTTGTGAGTGTGTGTGTGTGTGTGTGTGTGTACACTCACCTATTTGTGGTTGCAGGGGTCGAGTCATAGCTCCTGGCCCCGCCTCTTCACTGATTGCTACTAGGTCCTCTCTCTCCCTGCTCCATGAGCTTTATCATACCTCGCCTTAAAACTATGTATGGTTCCCGCCTCCACTACTTCACTTTCTAGGCTATTCCACGGCTTGACTACTCTATGACTGAAGAAATACTTCCTAACATCCCTTTGATTCATCTGAGTCTTCAACTTCCAATTGTGACCTCTTGTGTCCCGTCTTTGTCCACCTCGTCTATTCCGCGCAGTATTTTATATGTCGTTATCATGTCTCCCCTGACTCTCCTTGCCTCCAGTGTCGTCAGGCCGATTTCCCTCAACCTTTCTTCGTAGGACAATCCCCGTAGCTCTGGGACTAGTCTTGTTGCAAACCTTTGCACTTTCTCTAATTTCTTGACGTGCTTGACTAGGTGTGGATTCCAAACTGGTGCTGCATACTCCAGTATGGGCCTGACGTAAATGGTATACAGAGTCTTGAACGAATCCTTACTTAGGTATCGGAACGCTATCCGTAGGTTTGCTAGGCGCCCGAATGCTGCAGCAGTTATCTGATTGATGTGCGCCTCGGGAGATATGCTCGGTGTTATACTCACCCCAGATCTTTTCTTGAGTGAGGTTTGCAGACTTTGGCCGTCTAAACTATATTGTGTCTGCGGTCTTCTTTGCCCTTCCCAAATCTTCATGACTTTGCATTTGGCAGGGTTAAACTCAAGGAGCCAGTTGCTGGACCAGGCTTGTAGCCTGTCCAGGTCTCTTTGTAGTCCTGCCTGATCCTCATCGATTTGATTCTTCTCATTAACTTCACATCATCTGCAAACAAGGACACTTCTGAGTCTATCCCTTCCGTTATGTCATTCACATATACCAAGAACAGCACAGGTCCTAGGACTGACCCCTGTGGAACCCCGCTTGTCACAGGCGCCCACTCTGACACCTCGTCACGTACCATGACTCGTTGTTGCTCCCTGTCAGGTATTCTCTGATCCATTGCAGTGCCTTTCCTGTTATGTGTGCCTGATCCTCTAGCTTTTGCAGTAACCTCTTATGAGGAACTGTGTCGAAGGCCTTCTTGCGTCCAAAAAAATGCAGTCGATCCACCCCTCTCTCTTGTCTTACTTCTGTCACCTTGTCATAAAACTTAGTAGGTTTCTGACACAGGTGTTCCCTCCCTGAAACCATGCTGGTTTCAATTTATACTTTTTTTTTCCGGTGCTCCACCACTCTCCTCCTGATGATTTTCCATGCCCTTGATACTATACCGTTAGTATACGGTCGGTTTAGTCCCTCATTTGTTTTCCTTTTTTAAAAAAAAATGGACTACATTTGCCATCTTCCCCCCTCAGGGAGTTCCCCAGTTTCAAATGATGTTTTGAAGATCTTTGTTAACGGTACACAAATATCTCTGCTCCCTCTTAAGGCCCCCGAGAGATGTTGTTGGCCCACCGCCTTTGAGGGTCAAGTTCGCTAGCAGCTTCTTCCCCCCCTCCTTGCTTATATGTACCTCATCCGCCTTGTGGTGCCCCCCCCCTGCTCTTTTTCCCTGGAGTCCTACGGTTTCCACTGTTGTGTGTGTGTTGTGGTGTGTGTGGTGTGTGTGTTTGTGTGGTGTGGGGGTGTGTGTGGTGTGTGTGTGTGTGTGGTGTTTGGTGTGGGTTTTTGGTTGGGGGTGGTGTGTGTGGTGTGTGTGTTGGGTGTGTGTGGTGTGGGGTTGTGTGGGTGTGGGTGTGTGGTGTGGTGTGTTTTGGGGTGTGGTGTGTGTGTGTGTGTGTGGTGTGTGTGTGGTGTGTGTGTGGTGGGGGTTGTGTTGGTTGGGTGTGTGGGTTTTGGGGGGGTGTGTGGTGTTGTGGGGGGTGTGTGGTGGGTTGTGTTGTGGTGTGTGTGTGTGGTTGGTGTGTGGTGGTGTGTGTGGTTGTGTGTGTGGTGTGTGTGGGTGTGTGTGTTGGTGTGTGTGTGTGGGTGTGTTGTGTGGGTGTGTGGTGTGTGGTGTGTGTGTGTGTGGTGTGTGGGTGTTGGTGTGGTGTGTGTGTGTGGTGTGGTGTGTGTGGTGGGGTGTGTTGTGGTGGTGTGGTGTTGTGTGTGGTGTGTGTGTGTGTGGTGTGTGTGTTGTGGTGTGGGGGTGTGTGGGGTGGTGTGGTGTGTGTGGTGTGTGTGTGTGGTGTGTGTGTGTGGTGTGTGTGTGGGGTGTGTGTGGTGGGGTGTGGTGTGTGTGTGGTGTTGTGGTGTGTGTGGTGGTGTGGTGTGTGGTTGGGTGTGTTTTTGGTTTGGTGTGGTGTGTGTGTGGTGTGTGTGGTGTGTGGGGTGTTTTGGTCCCCCCCTATTTGTGGTTGCAGGGGTCGAGTCTTGTCTGGCCCGCCTCTTCACCGGTTGCTACGGGCCTCTCTCTCCCCCCCATGAGCTTTTTCAAACCTCGTCTTAAAACTGTGTAGGGTTTCCTTTCCCCCACTACGTCATTTTCTAGGCTATTCACTCCCCTGACACCTATGATAAAAGAAATATTTCCCTAATTCTCTCGACTCATTTTGTTTTTCAACTTCCAATTGTGGCTGTTTCTGTGCCCCCTCCCTGGAACATCCTTTGTCCCCTTGTCTATTCCAGCAGAATTTTATTGTCGTTATCTGTCTCCCCGACCCTCCTGTCCTCCGGCGTCAGGCCGATTTCCCTTAATCTTTCTTCATAGGACTTCCCCTTACTTGGAACTAACCTTGCGCAAACCTTTGTACTTCCTCTGTTTTTGAGGCTTTATCAAGTGGGGGTTCCAAACAGGTGCTGATACTCCATATGGGCCTGACTAACGGTTACAGTGTCTTAAAACGATTCCTTACTAAGGTATGGGAAGCTGTTCTCGGGTTTGCCAGGGGCCCATATGCTGCGGCAGTTTCTATTGATGTGTGCTTCCGGAGACATGCCGGTGTTTTACTCACCCCAAAATCTTTCTCCCTTTAGTGGGGTTTTCAGTCTTGGCCCCCTGCTATCTTGTCTGTTTCTTCTTGCCCCTTCCCCCCATCTTCTGACTTTGCTTTGGCAGGATTAAATTGAGAAGCCCCTTTGCTGGGCCAGGTGTCCAGTTGTCCAGTCTCTTTGAAGTCCTGCCCGGTCCTCTTGATTTAATTTCTCCCCATTAAAATTCACATCTCTGCAAAAAAGGGACACTTCCCATTTTAACCCTTCCATCTGTTCAATATACCAAAAATGAATGGTCCCAGGACCGACCCCGTGGGACCCCCCTCGTCACAGGTGCCCCTGTGATATCATTTCGTCATGACTCGTTTTTGCCTCCCTGTCAGGTATTTTTTGATCCATTGCAGTGCCCTTTGTTTATGCGCTGTGTTGCTTCTGCACTAATTTTGTGAGGAACTGTGTCAAAGGCCTTTTGGCCAAAAAGACAATCAACCTACCCCCGTCTTGTGCTTACTTTGTTTTTTATCATAAAACTCCAGAAATTTGTGAACAGGATTTGCCTTTTCCCTGAATCCGTGCTGGTTGGCATTTAACCTTGTTCCGTTCCAGGTGCTCACCACTTCCTCCTGATAATCTTTTCCATAACTTTGCTACTATACCGTCAATGACAAGGTCTATAGTTTAGTGCCCCTTTTCTGTCTTTTTTTTTAAAAAGGGAACTCATTTCCCTCTTCCAAACCCCAGGGAGTTGCCCCCTTCCCCGGGAGTGTTTGAAGATTTTGGTAATGGGACGCACAAAATATTGTCCCCCTTTTAAAAGGATCCACGGGGAGATGTCCCGGGCCCCTTTGCCTTTGAGGTATCGATGTCCCTTGCAGTTTCTTCACCTCATCGTATGTTGTTCTCCAACACTTGTTGGTGTTTCCTTGCTGGTGTCCCCAAGGCCCTGTCCCCCCGGGGTCCTTCCTTTCTATGTAAATATTTCCCTTAAATCTCGTTTGAGCTCCTCAATACCTCTTGTCGTTTCTTGTGAGTTCTCCACCTTCTTTCCTCAGCCTTTTCACCTGGTCCTTTTACTGTTTCTTTCCCCCTAATTGGGGGTATACAGCAGTTTGGGTCAGATTGACTTTTGATGCTATGTGTTTTTTTATACTGTCGTGGGCCTCCCCCCTTATTGTGCATACTCGTTTCTGGCTTTCACTAATCTCCTTGTTTTCCTGGGTCCCATCCTCCTTACTTTTTATTCTCTGTTGCACTTGTTTTTGCCTCCCTACACCTTGGGAAAACCCAAAGGGGTTTGGTCTTCCTATTTTTTGTTTCCTGGGGAAAAAAAACCTTTCCCCTGCCCCCTTGCACTTTTTTCCCCCAAATTTTCCCTATCTCGTTTACTGTTTTTCCACCCTTTCTCTGTCCCACTGAACCCCCGCGGAAATTTCTCATCCCGTGTAGTCTCCCCTTTTATAGTTGGCCTGTCCCCCTTAGTTCCCGTTTTCTCCACTTTTAACTCTACTATATAATCAAACTCGAACCCGTGATCGCTAGCTCCAAGGGGCCCCTCGTAAGTGGCCCCAAAAGTCTGAATGCTCAGGGTGAACACAAGATCCGTCTTGCTGGTCATCCCCCCTTTCCCTGTGTCCCGACATGTTGGCTGAGGTTTTCAAGTACCATCCATCATTTGGCTCTCCTTTTTCGGGCCCCCTTTGGGTTGAAATGTGGTGTGGTGTGTGTGTGTGTGTGGTGGTGTTGGTGTGGTGTGTTGGGTGGTGTGTGTTTGGTGTGTGTTGTGGTGTTGTGTGTGGTGTGGGTGTGTGTGTGGGGTGTTGTGGGGTGTGTGGTGGTGTGGTGTTGTGGTGTGTGTTGTGGTGTGTGTGGTGGTGTGTGTGTGTGGTGTGTTGTGTGGTGTGTGTGTGGTGTGGTGTGTGTGGTGTGTGTGTGTGGGTGTGGTGGTGGGGTGTGGGTGTGTTTGTGGTGTGTTGGTGTGTGTGTGGTGTGTGTGGTGTGTGTGGGGTGTGTGGTGGGTGGGTGTGTGTGGTGTGGTGGGTGTGTGGGTGTGGTGTGGTGTGTGGGGGTTTTGGGGTTGTGTTTGTGTGGTGTGGGGGTTGTGGGGTTTTTTTTTGGGGGTGTGTGTTTGTGTGTTTGGTGTGTGTGGTGTGGTGTGTGTGGTGTGTGTGTGGTTTTGGTGTGTGTGTGGTGTGGTGTGTGTGTGGGGGGTTTTGTGTGGTGTGGTGGTTTTGGGGTGTGGTGTGGTGTGTGGGTGTGTTGTGTGTGGGTGGTGTGTGTGTGGTGGGGTGTGTGGTGTGTGTGGGTGTGTGGTGTGGTGGTGTGTGTGGTGTGGGTGTGGTTGGTTTGTGGTGTGGTGGTGTGGTGTGGTGTGTGGGGTGTGTGGGGTGCTGTGTGTTGGTGGTGGTGTGGTGTGGTGTGGGGTTGTGGTGGTTTGGGGTGTGTGTGTTGTGTGTGTGGTGTGTGTGTGTGGTGTGTGTGTGGTGGTTTGTGGGTGGTTTGTGGTGGGGGTGTGTGTGGGTGGTGTGTGTGGTGTGGGTGTGGGTGTGTGTGGTGGTGTGGGGGTGTGTTGGGGGTGGTGGTGTGTGTGGTTTTGGGGTTTGGGGGGTAGTGTGTGGTGTGGGACTTATTGCTGTCTTTCCCTACTGGAGTGTCCCGATGGTTGAAAATTGTTAAGTGGCGCACACGCGCCCTCTGTCCCTCCTGGACCCTGGAGAGTGTTTCCCGCCCATGCCTTTGTGGGTTTTAGCTCGTTTAGCAGTCTCTCCACTTCCTCCTCGGTTGTACACCACCAAACACTTAATGGTGTACCCCACCTCTCCATCTTTCCGGAGTCCCATCTGTCTCCTCTGTGAACACTTCTTTGAATCTCATGTTGAGCTCCTCACGTATTTCTTGGTCGTTTCTTGTGGTCTCCCCTCCTCCCTTCCTCAGCCTGATTACCTGATCCTTGACTGTTGTTTTCCTCCTGATGTGGCTGTACAACAGCTTCGGGTCAAATTTGTCTATAGCTGCTATGTCATTTTCGTATTTTCGTTTGGCCTCTCTTCTTACCTGCGCATATTCATTTCTGGCTCTTCGACTTCTCTCCTTATTCTCCTGGGTCCCTTGCCTTCTATAATTCTTCCATTCTCTAGCACACTTGGTTTTGGCCTTCTCTACACCTTCGGGTGAACTAAGGGCTCATCCTGGCCTTCTCGTTATTTCTGTTACCCTTGAATACAAACCCCTCCTCAGCTTCCTTGTATATCGTTGTCATATATTCCATCATCTCATTTACTGACTTCCCTGCCAGTGCTCTGTTTCACTGAACCTCGTGCAGGAAATTCTTCATGCTTCTCTAGTCCCTTCAATGTAGTTTGGCTTCGTTTGCCCTGCCCTTCTTGTTTTCCTCTCCACTTGTAACTCAGAACCACGTGGTCACTGGCCCCAAGGGGTCTTTCATATGTGATGTCCTCAATATCTGCACTAATCAAGGTGAATACTAGGTCCAGTCTTGCTGGTTCATCCTCTCCTCTCTCTCTGGTAGTGTCCCTTACGTGTTGGTACAGGAGGTTTTCCAGTACCACCTCCATCATGTTAGTCCACTAGGTTTCTGGGCCCCCATGTGGCTCTAGGTTCTCCCAGTCGATTTCTTTGTGACTGAAGTCACCCATAATCAGCAGCTTTGCAATACTTGCATGAGCCCTTCTGACCACTTTAGCCAGTGTGTCAACCATCGCTCTGTTACAATCATACTCTTACTTCGGCCTCCTGCTGTTCTGTAGTGGGTTATACATCACTGCAGGTACCACCTTAGGACCTCCAGACTGAAGTTTTCCTATTATGTAGTCTCTTGCTTCTCCTCTATCTCCTCTCTCCAGCTCATCAAAATCCAATTGGTTTTTGATGAGCAGTGCCAGTCCTCCACCCCCTAAAATCCCTTTGTCTTTCCTCAAAATCTGATATCCCGTTGGAAAGATGGCATCTGTTACCATTAATGTGAGCTTGGTTTCGGTGAGAGCTATGATGTTCCGTGATGCCTCTTTCTTTCGTGCCGCTCCTCCACTTATTCGTTATTTCATCAGCGTTGGTGTACAATACCTTCAGTTTTCTCTCCAACACTGGTCTGGGGGAGGGTCTGTGAGGGTGGGGGAGCCTGGTAGTGTGCTATGTGATTCTACAGCATATTGTGGGGTGGGGGCTGTAAGTGTGGATTGTTTTGTGTTGGGATTCTGTGAGTGCTTACGCTTGTTGCTCTGCCCTGTTCTACGTACGTGTGTGTGTGTGTGTGTGTGGTGTGTGTGTGTGAGAATGTATGAGAATGTGTGTGAATGTGTGAGATGTGTGTGTGTGTGTGTGTGTGTGTGTGTGTGTGTGTGTGTGTGTGGTGTGTGTGTGATGTGTGTGTGTGTGAATGTGTGTGTGTGAATGTGTGTGAATGTGTGTGAATGTGTGTGGAATGTGTGTGTGAATGTGTGTGTAGAATGTGTGTGTGTGAATGTGTGTGTGTGAATGTGTTTGTGTGTGTGTGTGTGTGAATGTGTGTGTGTGAATGTGTGTGTGTGAATGGTGTGTGTGAATGTGTGTATGAATGTGTGTGTTGAATGTGTGTGAATGTGTGGTGTGAATGTGTGGTGAATGTGTTGTTGTGAATGTGTGTGAGTGTGATGTGTGTGTGTGATGTGTGTTGTGTGTGTGTTGTGTGTGTGTGTGTGTGTGTGTGTGTGTGTGTGTGTTACAAAAAACGCGATTCTAAAAGTAGGACTCCAGTGATCAGAAGATGCCCTTCTAGCATCAGCTGATTACTGGTTTCGTAACAAGTAGTCAGTATCTGTCCAATTATCCATTAGATTCAGTAGATTCAATAGGGCTTCAGATTACAATGGTAGTACTAATAAAATTAAAATTTAATAAATTTATTAATCATTAAGTTGTCTAGAGGTATATTATCAAATTAAATTAAATTAATCACAGTAATCAAAATAATATCACTTCTCTCTCGTATTCAATATTATTGTGCTGAAAGCACCTATCACATTTATAATTCTTAAGTACCGTCTGGTACATTAACATTTAATAAGATATTACAAATATGTACAACTAAGTTTGTGTGTGTGTGTGCAAGTGCTCTAAGTAGTTCGCTATGTCTCAAGACTCGACTAGACTTAAACAAGTGACTGACAAAGTCCTCAAATAAACTAACTTCTTGACCGACTGGCAACCAGAACAGTCTGCTTGAACAACAAAAAGAATGCTAAGCCCAATAGCCATACAACAAGCGACTGCAACACAGAATCAGGAACAAGGAGATAATATAACGACACTAAGTAGGGACCATCAGCAGATCCTCCACAAAAGTTACAAAACTCCCATACTACTGAATATAAGTTCAGCATAGGAAAAACCCTGACTGTGATTATACTCAGATACCAGTATAAATTAGGTCAGAAGCTAAAGCTCAGGACCTGAGATACTCAGAGTGTCTATGAGACACACAACCTCAGTACAACGTCGAAAATCACTAAGTCTATACAAGGTTCTGTGAACAGAGTTCTACAGAACTAACAAGAATAATGAGACACACAATCTGTCCAACCACCAAGCGAGTCTCGAGCAGACTGAGTACTTCACGTGAGGTGAGGACACCCCCCCCCCTCGATCACGTGATAGCTCCGTGGACAACTGCAGCTCAGAAGCCGGCAGTCTAACGAGCCACAAGCGATAATTACAGTAGTTTGACAATCAAGACTTGAACTGAGCACATAATATGTTACATCCTACCTAACAACATAACTACGTCAAATAACAATATAAAGCAATACATTTACGATTTAGCTATTATCGCAAATATAAGCAATATAAAATTCAATGAAAAGGTAATGATTATATTTGAAAAAAATTCATTGAAAACCATTCGGGGGTTGCAACAGTGTTGTGTGTGTGTGTGTGTGTGTGAATGTGTGTGTGTGAATGTGTGTGTGTGTGAAAGTGTGTGTAAATGTGTGTGTGGGTGTGTGTGATGTGTTGTGTGTGTGGTTTTTGTGTGGGTGGTGTGTGTGTGTGGTGTGTGTGTGTGTTGTGTTGTGGTGTATGTGTCAAAAGGGTAGAGAGCGTGGAGAGAGAGAGGTAAGGAGGGGGAGAGGAGGAGGGTAGGGAAGGAGAAAAGGGGAAAGAGGAGGGTGGAGAAAAAAAAGAGGAGAGAAAGGGGATAAAAAAGGGTGGGGTGGGGGGGGGTTGCAAGGGTTGAAAAAATGGGGGGGAGGGGGGGGAAAAGGGAAAGCGATGGGAAGGTGGAGAAAAGACGGGAAGGGGGATATTATTTTTAAAAATCAAGGGGGAAAAGCGCTAAACCCGGGGGATTTCAGCCCCTGGGGGGGGGGATGGGAAAGGGCATTCAGGTTTAAATTTGGGGGAATGGAGCCAGACCCCAATTCCCAAAATCAAGAGCCCCTCACCACTCAAGGAACCTTCCTTGGGGGGGGGGGGAAGGGGGTAGGGGAGAGAGGGGGGGAAAGGAAGGAGAGAGGGGGAAAAGAAAAGGAGAGGGAAGGGGGGAAGGGTGTTGTGTGGTACTTGTGTGAGCGTTGTTTTGGGTTTTGTGCTGGGGCGCGCTTTTTGCGTGCGAAAGGGCTTCAGAAATTATACAGGGCCCGCGTGTAATGTGGCATGGCCTGATGTGATGCTGACTCAACCCTACACGCTAAAACCCTTTGTGATTATCCCTTTTTTTGAATACCCATTTCTAGATTTCTCTACTAGTGTGTTGTGTGGTGTGTGGTGAAAGAGACCAACGGGAAGTGCACAAATATCACTCCCCTACTTATATATGAGAATGTTTAAACGTCATAGAACTTGCTATACCCTGTTAAAATTTTTTGGGTGTTTTGAACATCCAAGAACCCCCCAAAAAACTGATAACGTAGTGTTTTTTCGAGTTTTTTTTTTTTTCGTCAAGGGAAATTTAGAAATCCTTTCCTTCCCAAAATAACCCCGAATTCCCCCTGACGCTGGATACCCTGAGGGATTAGGCCTTCAGGAAAAACAACAAAAATAAAAAAATAATTTCCTGCGATAATTACCCCCAATCAGCTTCCCCTCTTTATTCCCCCCCCCACATTCCCCCTTTTTAAAATCCTACTCTTTGTATTCCCCCCTATCCTTTTCCTTTTCTATTCCCCATTCCCCTCTTCTCTCTTCTCTCTCTTTTTCTTTTCTCCCCTGTACCCCCTTACCTTCTACTCCTTTTATCTCCCCTTACATCCCCCCCTTTTTTTTACCCCCTAAATTAATTGCCATCATTCCAACCTTTTCCCCCTTTGGCTCTTCCATTTTGTTCCCCCTTTTTTCTCCCCCTTCATTTTAAACCCCCCTTTCCCCCTTTCCCTTTTTCCCCGTTGTCCACTTCCCTTTTTGGCTCTCTTTCACCCGTTGCAGAACCCGTTTTAATTTGAGAAACTTTTTGCTCGTTTCAGAGCTTTATCAAGTAATGTTTCATTCGGTACAGAGCTTCATTAAATCAGTTTTTGCACGTTATTGATCTTCATGTCATGTACTGCTGCTGTTGTACCTACATCTGCACACTTCTAGAACTGCTGCTGTATCTACCTCTTCAACTTCTAGAACTGTTGCTGTTGTATCTACTTTACACTAGTGCTGCTGCTGTATCTACATACTTCTATAGTTCTAGTGCTGTTGTATCTACTTCTACACATCTATTACTACTGTTGTATTTACCCCTACAGTTCTAGTGCTGCTGATGTGTCATCTTCTACAAACTTCAGGAGTTCTTCAAGGCAGTAGTTTGTAAAACAGTAATGAAGACTGTTTTATGATCCAAAGTCTTTTGACTTTGAATCATGAAACTAATACTATTCTTACGGTTGACGACCCAACATTATCACAGCTACGCAAGTTACTCTGGTAAAGAGAGGCATCTTCACCAGTCCTTCAGTATTTCTTGAGGTTTTAGCTCTCAACAGGCCCAGGGGCTGTAGATCAATACCCTCGAAAGGTTCAGGAGCTGTAGTTTAACACCCCTCTATTGGCCCAGGTGGTATAGATCAACACCTCTTTAGCGTCACAGCTGTAAATCAACACCCTCTAACAGCCCAGGAACTGGAGATCAGCATCCCTCTAGCCGTCCATGAGCTTGAGCTCGTCTCAGAACATTAAAAAAACGTCTGACGAAACACGGCTAGTGAAGTCCATAGAGTTTCACAACTACTGAACGATGTTAGTGTTTCTCAGTTGCGTTTTGCCTCACTCTTGCGTCACTTATCCAGAAGGGTCATTATCAATTGCCGTGTTTACCTCACACAGGAACAAATCGACATTTTCCGAGTGCAGATTTTTTTTTGTCTCGTGCAGATAAAAAAAAATCATGACCGCTTGCCACTGTCCTCGGCGCTCACCGCTCACGATTTGATACGAGGAAAGAAAGGGAAGCTCTAATTTCTTGAATCAAAAGCCCATCAACGTAATCAAGGCACGTCTTAAGTGAGGCCAGCACTGCTCGCTTCATGACTCCGGCGTCTGCTGTGGACTCTGTACAGAGATGGCTCTTTGTAGAGCATCAGAGAGATCCATAGGTCATAATAAAGGCCTGCACAGAGCCAGACTTCATCTATAATAAATGGTGGCTCTGTGCCAGGTCTCTCATTACTGTACTAGTTGGTGATACAGTCAACACTCACTCGAGTGCGACACAGTACAGTCATCCACCACCTGAGTGTCAGTGTGGCACAGTACAAATATTCGCCGTGTGTCCAAGTTTAACAAGAAAAACTATTATTCTCTCATTCTCATTCTTCCATTATTATTCTCCACTATTATTATTCTCCACTATTATTCTCCATTATTATTATTCTCCTTTATTATTATTATTATTATTGTCAATTATTATTATTTTCTCATTCTCACATTATTCATTCCCCCTCTCTCTCTCTCCTAACCTACAATTATTACTTCTCTCCCCCACAAGTCTTTTATCTGGTCTCCCTCTCCACTTCCTACACAACCATCACTTGACTTTTTTTCCCAGAGCGATCAAGGTTAAGTTTGTTGTTAGTTACCCTTCGTTAAAGGCACTTGTGAAAAGACACTTCATCTTTTATTTTTCAAATATAATATTGATAATATCGGCACTCGGTTTAAAATGGCACGTGGGCAAACACTGGGCATCTTTATCAGATGATGTTTCGGTCTTTGGGTATCAGAAGTGGTTGAGGTCCCAGGACCGAAACGTTCTATAATAATGTCTCATTGTTTGCTCACGCTTCTTTTTTTTAACTAAGATTAGATTAGGTTTTGTTAGGTAAGGTAAGTTTAAGTAAGGTTAGATTAAGTTAATTTGGGTTATGTTAGATTTTGTTAGGTTGGGCTATGTTAGATTGGATTAGGTTAGGTTGAGTTAGATTAGGCTAGGTTAGACTGGGCTATGTTAGACTGGGCTATGTTAGACTGGGCAAGGCTAGGTTAAGTTGAGTTAGGCTGGCCTATGTTAAATTGGGTTAGGTTATGTTTAGTTAGGGCATGTTAAATTGGGTTAGATTATGTTAGGTTAGGTTGGGCCATGTTAGCTTGGATTAGGTTAGGATGTGTTAAGTTGG
The DNA here is from genome assembly GCF_026875155.1 of Cherax quadricarinatus. Lineage (NCBI taxonomy): Eukaryota > Metazoa > Arthropoda > Malacostraca > Decapoda > Parastacidae > Cherax > Cherax quadricarinatus. The sequence continues at coordinate 13,841,222 of NC_069482.1, forward strand.
GCGGTGATAGATTGGGTTAGGTTAGGATAGGTTAGGATAGGTAAAGATAGGTTAGGTTAGGATAGGTAAGGATAGGTTAGGTTAGATTAGGTTAGGATAGGTTAGATTAGAATAGGTTAGGATAGGTAAGGATAGGTTAGGTTAGGATAGGTAAGATAGGTTAGGTTAGGATAGGTAAGGATAGGTTAGGTTAGGATAGGTTAGGATAGGTAAGGATAGGTTTGGTTAGGTAAGGATAGGTAAGGATAGGTTAGGATAGGTAAGGATAGGTTAGGATAGGTAAGGATAGGTTAGGTTAGGTTAGGTCATTTATTCCACCTTTTCTCTGTTTACATGTAAACCATTCAAGTCTGATGTCGGACCTAAGCTGGAATATGTTAGAATCAAGAGTTTTTGTGCACACACACAAACACACACACACACACACACACACACACACACACACACACACACACACACACACACACACACCGAATCGTTCAAGACACTGTTCACCGTGTACGTCAGGCCCATACTGGAGTATGCAGCACCTGTTTGGAACCCGCACTTGATCAAGCACGTCAAAAAATTAGAGAAAGTGAAAAGGTTTGCGACAAGGTTAGTTCCAGAGCTAAGGAGAATGTTCTATGAAGAAAGGTTAAGTGTTATATCTTCGAAATTGGTCATCCTGTGTTATTTAACTATTGTAAGAGAATATGTTCATCACTTAATATTATAGCGCGAAAGTCCCCGTTTATAGCTAAAATAGAGACTTTCGGCGTTATATTATCTGTTAATATATAAAAAATACCATGGTATTATCGCTATTATCACTTATCACTATTATCGTTATCACTATTTTGTTATTATCACTATTATTTTAGTATTATTGTTAGGTAGGATTTCTTGTGTATATAGAGTTTAAGTCTCGGAACTATCCGGTGAATTGTTCAATTGTTTATGTCCGGCTGGCTGACGTGGCTCAGCTGATCCAACCTGACGACACGTCAACAGACTGGCAAGTAGTCAGTCTGCTCCCTGCTCTAGCCCTGACAACTGATCGTATATTGGCTCTTACGGTGTACAGTTTGAATGGTTTTGAGAATTGGACTCAAGAGCTGACTCACTTTGTTCCTCATTGCTTTGAAAGACTCTTTTGATATTTATATTCTTGGTCAGTTCAGTAAGCCATAGAGATACTTTACGGCCAGATTCAAAGGTCTTGTTAAATCTTGTACCTTTCGTATTTTGAGTTTACAGTCTTGTTAAGACAAAGACGTAAATGTTATTGAAGACTTAATTACAGGAAGAATAATTTAACTTCCTTATTAATGACACATTTCCATGATTTTGAACTAAATGTATATGGTAAATTTATTGTACAAAGTATTAAGTTACATTAACTACAAAGAGAAGATAAAGTATTGTATTTAAATACTTTAATAAATTTGAATATTATTCTATGGAGTTTCCCAGTTGAAATTATTTCCCCTAGACTCTAAAACTTTAAATAACTCGGATCCAAAAATCTTGTTGCATAAGAAATGAATGGTAACAGGCCACATTCTGAAGTTCTTTAAAAAATTTCTTATTCGCAACATAAGGGAAATCGGACTGACGACACTGGAGGACAGGAGGGTCAGGGAAGACATGATAACGACATATAAAATACTGCGCAGAATAGACAAGGTGGACAAAGACAGGATGTTCCAGGGAGGGGACACAGAAACACGAGGTCACAATTGGAAGTTGAAGACTCAAATGATTCAAAGGGATGTTAGCAAGTATTTCTTCAGTCATAGAGTTGTCAGGCAGTGGAATAGCCTAGAAAGTGACTTAGTGGAAGCGGGAACCATACATAGTTTTAAGACGAGGTATGATAAAACTCATGGAGCAGGGAGAGAGAGGATCCAGTAGCAACCAGTGAAGAGGCGGGACCAGGAGCTAAGACTCGACCCCTGCAACCACAAATAGGCGAGTACAAATAGGTGAACACACACACACACACACATACACACTCCTGGCGGGGCCAGGAGCTCGGACTCGACCCCCGCAACCTCAACTAGGTGAGTACACACACAAGGGCATCACAGATGGCCGTTTCTTGAGCCTCAGAGTAGTCAGGAAAGAGGCAAAAACTACACCTCATTCTCAAGACAGTATGCTAGAGCTACAAAAACCTGGTATATGTTGACCCACTAAATGTAACTAAGACATTTGTCCAACAATAAAATGTTTTATTTGAATATATTCCACTCTTAGAATTTCTTTCAATATACACCACGAGAGGTTAGCATATATAGGGAAAATTGTCAGGGGCAGGAGACAGGTCATTCATGTTTTGGATGGATACCTAATTCATCAGTGCCTTAGTGACAAATATTGACAAGGAATAGCTGCAGGCTGAGTGGTTCAGAACCATCAGCAACGGTTGAGTGGTTCAGAATCATCAGCAACGGTTGAGGGGTTCAGAACCAGCAACGGTTGAGGGGTTCAGAACCATCAGCAACGGCTGAGTGGTTCAGAACCATCAGCAGCGGCTGAGTGGTTCAGAACCATCAGCAGCGGCTGAGTGATTCAGAACCATCAGCACCGGCTGAGCGGTTCAGAACCATCAGCAGCGGCTGAGTATTTCAGATCAGCAGCGGCTGAGTATTTCAGAACCATCAGCAGCGGCTGAGCGGTTCAGAACCATCAGGAGCGGTTAAGCGGTTCAGAACTACCAGCGGTTGAGTGGTTCAAAGCCATCAGCAGCGGTTAAGCGGTTCAGAACCATCAGTAGCGGTTGCGTGGTTCAGAACCATCAGCAGCGGTTAAGCGGTTCAGAACCATCAGCAGCGGTTGAGCTGTTCAGAACCATCAGTTGTTGAGCGGTTCAGAACCATCAGCAGCGGTTGAGCGGTTCAGAACCATCAGTAGCGGCTGAGTGGTTCAGAACCATCAGCAGCGGCTGAGTGGTTCAGAACCATCAGCAGCGGCTGAGTGGTTCAGAACCATCAGCAGCGGCTGAGTGATTCAGAACCATGAGCAGCGGCTGAGTGGTTCAGAACCATCAGCAGCGGCTGAGTGTTCAGAACCACACGCACTGGCTGAGTGTTTCAGAACCATCAGCACTGGCTGAGGGGTTCAGAACCATCAGCACTGGCTGAGGGGTTCAGAACCATCAGCAGAGGATGAGTGGTTCAGAACCATCAGCAGTGGCTGAGTGGTTCAGAACCATCAGCACTGGCTGAGTGGTTTCAGAACCATCAGCACTGGCTGAGTGGTTTCAGAACATCAGCAGTGGCTGAGTGTTCAGAACCATCAGCAGTGGCTGAGTTGTTCAGAAATATCAGCACTGGCTGAGTGGTTCAGAACCATCAGCAGTGGCTGAGTGTTTCAGAACCAGCAGTGGCTGAGTGGTTCAGAACCATCAGCACTGGCTGAGTGGTTCAGAACCATCAGCACTGGCTGAGTGGTTCAGAACCATCAGCACTGGCTGAGTGGTTCAGAACCATCTGTAACTGGCTGAGTGGTTCAGAACCATCAGCAGCGGCTGAGTGGTTCAGAACCATCAGCAGCGGCTGAGTGGTTCAGAACCATCAGCAGCGGCTGAGTGGTTCAGAACCATCAGCAGCGGCTGAGTGGTTCAGAACCAGCAGCGGTTGAGTGGTTCAGAACCAGCAGCGGTTGAGTGGTTCAGAACCATCAGCAGCGGTTGAGTGGTTCAGAACCACAGTAGCGGTTGAGTGGTTTAGAACCATCAGCGGCTGAGTGGTTCAGAACCATCAGCAGCGGCTGAGTGGTTCAGAACCACCAGCAGCCGTTGAGTGGTTCAGAACCATCAGCAGCCGTTGAGTGGTTCAGAACCATCAGCAGCCGTTGAGTGGTTCAGAACCATCAGCAGCCGTTGAGTGGTTCAGAACCATCAGCAGCGGCTGAGTGGTTTCAAAACCATCAGCACTGGCTGAGTGGTTCAGAACCATCAGCAGCGGTTGAGTGGTTCAGAACCATCAGGAGCGGCTGAGTGGTTCAGAACCATCAGGAGCGGCTGAGTGGTTCAGAACCATCAGGAGTGGCTGAGTGGATCAGGGTCATCAGCAGTGGCTGAGTGGTTCAGAACCATCAACAGTAGCTGAGTGGTTCAGAACCATCAACAGTAGCTGAGTGGTTCAGAACCATCAGGAGTGGCTGAGTGGTTTAGGACCATCAGCAGTGGCTGAGTGGTTCAGAACCATCAGCAGCGGCTGAGTGCTTCAGAACCATCAGCACTGGCTGAGTGGTTCAGAACCATCAGCAGAGGCTGAGTGGTTCAGAACCATCAGCAGAGGCTGAGTGGTTCAGAACCATCAGCAGCGGCTGAGTGGTTCAGAACAATCAGTAGTGGCTGAGTGGTTCAGAACAATCAGTAGTGGCTGAGTGGTTCAGAACCATCAGCAGCGGCTGAGTGGTTCAGAACCATCAGCAGCGGCTGAGTGGTTCAGAACCATCAGCAGAGGTTGAGTGGTTCAGAACCATCAGCAGTGGCTGAGTGGATCAGAACCATCAACAGTGGCTGAGAGGTTCAGAACCATCAGCAGCGGCTGAGTGGTTCAGAACCATCAGCAGCGGCTGAGTGGTTCAGAACCATCAGCAGCTGCTGAGTGGTTCAGAACCAGCAACGGTTAAGCGGTTCAGAACCATCAGCAGCGGTTGAGTGGTTCAGAACCAGTAGCGGTTGAGTGGTTTAGAACCATCATCAGCTGCTGAGTGGTTCAGAACCATCAGCAGCGGCTGAGTGGTTCAGAACCATCAGCAGCCGTTGAGTGGTTCAGAACCATCAGCAGCCGTTGAGTGGTTCAGAACCATCAGCAGCGGCTGAGTGGTTCAGAACCATCAGCAGCGGCTGAGTGGTTCAGAACCATCAGCCGAGGTTGAGTGGTTCAGAACCATCAGCAGAGGTTGAGTGGTTCAGAACCATCAGCAGTGGCTGAGTGGTTCAGAACCATCAGCACTGGCTGAGTGGTTCAGAACCATCAGCAGCGGCTGAGTGGTTCAGAACCATCAGCAGAGGTTGAGTGGTTCAGAACCATCAGCAGCGGTTGAGTGGTTCAGAACCATCACGAGCGGCTGAGTGGTTCAGAACCATCAGGAGTGGCTGAGTGGTTCAGGGCCATCAGCAGTGGCTGAGTGGTTCAGAACCATCAGGAGTGGCTGAGTGGTTCAGAACCATCAGGAGTGGCTGAGTGGTTCAGGGCCATCAGCAGTGGCTGAGTGGTTCAGAACCATCAGGAGTGGCTGAGTGGTTCAGAACCATCAGGAGTGGCTGAGTGGTTCACAACCATCAGGAGTGGCTGAGTGGTTCAGAACCATCAGGAGTGGCTGAGTGGTTAAGGACCATCAACAGTGGCTGAGTGGTTCAGAACCATCAGCAGTGGCTGAGTGGTTCAGAACCATCAGCAGTGGCTGAGTGCTTCAGAACCATCAGCAGTGGCTGAGTGGTTCAGAACCATCAGCACTGGCTGAGTGCTTCAGAACCATCAGCAGTGGCTGAGTGCTTCAGAACCATCAGCAGAGGCTGAGTGGTTCAGAACCATCAGCAGAGGCTGAGTGGTTTAGAACCATCAGCAGCGGCTGAGTGCTTCAGAACCATCAGCAGTGGCTGAGTGCTTCAGAAACCATCAGCAGAGGCTGAGTGGTTCAGAACCATCAGCAGAGGCTGAGTGGTTTTAGAACCATCAGCAGAGGCTGAGTGGCTTAGAACCATCAGCAGCGCTGAGTGGCTTAGAACCATTAGCAGCGGCTGAGTGGTTCAGAACCATCAGTAGTGGCTGAGTGGTTCAGAACCATCAGCAGCGACTGAGTGGTTCAGAACCATCAGCAGTGGCTGAGTGGTTCAGAACCATCAGCAGTGGCTGAGTGGTGCAGAACCATCAGCAGTGGCTGAGTGGTTCAGAACCATCAGCAGTGGCTGAGTGGCTCAGAACTATCAGCAGTGGCTGCGTGACGTGCTTGTTCGAGGCTATATTGGTCATCTGTCCTACAAGGGTTGAGACATTCAAAACTTACATTCCTCCATAAAGAGTATAACAGCAGCTCATCAATTTATCCTAGAGGTGTAAATAAACTAACAACTCACGTTCCTTGATGTCCTGTTGTGCAGAGTGGATGATCCCCTCGTTACCAAAGTTTTCTGTAAGCCACTAGCGAAGATGATCTCTTACGTTACTACTACTACCAATACACTCGGACCAAAGGAGGAGTTGTAACTGATTTATTCTTGAGAACCAGCAGGAGCCCCTGCTCAGCCTTCCTTGAAGAGAAGTGCTTTTACAGCTAACTTGCATTCATTGGTCTCTAGTTTCCGTCCTATTGTTTGTAATGAGAGAAAAACAACGTATCGCGTACACTACTTCAGATAGCCCCACTACAAAGTACATTATCTTCTTTTGTGTAGGCAACCAGGACGTAGCCAGAAAAATGGAAAATGCCCAAACAAGTTATAAAATGAGTGTAGCCTCCAGCTCTACACGGTCAAAGACCTAGTTAAGGCGGCCACCACCACTCCCTTAGACGCCAACACAGGGATCAACGTCATCCTGGGTGGTGACTGATAAAATATTTGTGCGAAAGACCGCAGAAGTCTCAAACTGTGCCTCCTAGATTATACGTCTGTATTTGGGACGGCATAAAGCACGCGTGTGTGATTTACCGTAGTTCGCATGACCATCTGGTTAGTGGGGAGAAACCAAGATCGTAATCAGAGACATTTCTGCCCCCAAAAAAACGCTGCTTCGAGGCTGCATTGATCGCTGTTCTAACATTGCTGTCCAGATATCAAGTAATTTCAACATCTAACCCCAATCAAGACACTGCCGTCCAGTGACCTGAACCATACATAACTGACCTGACGCCTTTCGCACCTGATTTCTTTCCCTATACACACTATTAATATCTACATTTGCCTGACAAAACTCCTAGCGTTGCACAAGCGTCTTATTTACTTAGTATACATATGATAGGACTCAGGAAGCCAGGAGAGCCCAGTAGCGTCCAGATTAAGAGACAGGGCCGGGAGCTTGGACTCGACCTCTGCAACCAAAAATAGATTTGAACGCGCACGCACACACACACACACACACACACACACACACACACACACACACACACACACACACACACACACACACACACCAAGGCTACACACTACAATTACTTCACCAGTGCCATAAATTGCGGCGAGATATAAAGTATTTCCAAACTGTAATTCTAAATTGATCTATAACATTAGCTTTTTTGGGTTTTACCTTGACGTGCACCTTTAATTGTTGTGATAAAGGTGATGGAGTTCTATCTGCCAGATGATTTAGGTATGGAGGGCCCAATTACTGAGGATTTCGCCAGTCAAGGGTCAGTAAGGGGGAAATCATGGGTAGTGAGGGATCATGGGTAAATGGGTAGGGAGCCATAGGTAAGCAAAGGGGAGGTATGAGTGTTTTGGGGGCAAGGAGGGATTTTGGGATAGCAGGCATGAATTGGGTCATCTATGCGTGAAGGATTATGAGTGGGGGGTCACTGGGGGAGGATTCATGGGTGAGGGCCACTGGGGAGAATTCATAGTGACGTGGATGGGTGTCATGGGTGGTCGGGATCACTGGGGGGTTGGATTCATGGGTGTTAGGGTCATGAGTGGGGGGGGTCCCTGGGGGTGAATTCATGGGTGTTAGGGTCATGAGTGGGGGGGTCCCTGGGGGTGAATTCATGGGTGTTAGGGTCATGAGTGGGGGTCACAGAGGGGAAAATTCATTTGTGGAGAGTCATGAGTGGGGAGGAGGCCTTCATAGGCAGAAAATTTAGCTTTGACAGTTAATAGAGTCTCGTGGCTACATCCTTTCAATATATCAATAAAACGCGAAATATTCTAGATACGAATAACACACATGAGTATTGATAAAAAAAATCTCCTAACAATGCAAATAATAATATATCATAAAAGCATCATAAACAATATCAGTAATGAATAAATGAATTATTTATTGGACAGTGTTGACAAGCATACACAGGAAAAAAAAGTGCATGGACAATGGTATATGGGAGAAAAATGCTATACTCATGTTATTAGTGCTGGTATAATTTATATATGTTCAAAGGCCTGGTCAAACACTAGGTTGCGAGGGCTTTGATTCCCCGGAATGACCTCCAGCTAGATGCTATATATATATAGTTTGAGGGAAGTTTTAGATATCTTCTCAGTAATATAAATTTAGCTTTTGATGAAGTGGACTGGTGATCCAGTGGAAGGCCTCGGTCAGATGGCCAAAAGCTCCAGTGGTGGGTCAACATATGACAAAGACCCGCGTCGGGTAACGCTTGTCCTGTTCTCTGACCAATCTTACCTAACCTAACCTGATATCTTCTGGTTAACACACTGCCGTGAAGTGATTCTTTTTCTTAAATGTAGCGTAAAATTAAGGTGAGTAGGACAGCGGATGCTAAATCCACTGACACTGTCATTATCTATTAAGACCCGTGTCAGGAAACACTTATTTCCTGAAGAATGAGCAACAACCAGTGGGTAAGACTCACGGTATCATTTTAAAATACATTGCAAAGTAGTAATTATATTCTTAATAGGAGCCGAGCCCCGGTAAACCAGCGGATGCTTAAACTAGTTAGGGGGTTATCATCTGACTAAAGCTGTCATGTTTCTTGACAGATAAACCGCGAGGTCACAGATCCACAACCACATTTAAAATAACCTTAACACTAATCTGGCGTCCCTTTGTTTATGTGGGGTAGAAATACTGTCTTTTTATTCTATGAAGTTACTCAATAGCAAACGCGTTGAATGTCGGTGAGAATGGAAATGGACTTCCTGTCCCCTTTAGATCGAACCTGAATGGCACCCATTTCCGAGGTACTCTACAATCCCTGTGGGTTTAACGCTTCCCATTCGTCAAAATAAATTCTGTATAGAGATTTTTTAACAGTTTGCGAGTTAAATCGAAGCTCTCCGCTGGTTGTAAAGCTTCGCTCATATGGCTAAAAGCTCCAATTATCTGGTCATTTATGCTATACTCGTGTCAGTAAACACTTGTCTTATTTCATGGCGAATAATTCACCCTCATATTGAAAGTAAGAGAAATGCTTTAATAAAGTCTTGTGGCTTGTGTTGCTCTCAACTTGAGTTGTCATCCTCTTTCCTAGAAGAGGAAGAATGTGGGAGAATGAATGCAATGAATAATAAGCCTCTTGCTCCGGCATTTTAGTCGCCTCTTACGACACGCATGGCTTACGGAGGAAGAAATCTGTTCCACTTCCCCATGGAGATGAGAGGAAATAAACAAGAACTAATAAGAAAATAGAAGAAAAGCAGGTGGGTGTCTATATATATGCGTGTTCATGCATGTGTAGTGTGACCTAAGTATAAGTAGAAGTAGCAAGACGTACCTGTTATCCCGCACGTTTATGAGACAGATAAAGGACACCAGGAATCCTACCATCAAGTAAAACAATTACAGCTTACTGTTTCACACTCGCCTGGCAGAACGGTAGTACCTCCCTGGGTGGTTACTGTCTACCAACTACTACCACAGGACGGTAGTACCTCCCTGGGTACGCTAGACGTTGATCAACATCTAGCATGAGCTGCACGCCAAGGTATTGGTGTGGTGAGAATGGTAAAGCACTGCGTACCTTGTTCCAAGGTTCGTATGTTCGAGTCTCCTTCGGTCACAGATCAGTGTTTGTGTATATTTCGCCTGCTCTTGCGAATTCCTTTATATATATAATGTCGAATACGTAAAATTGACCAGTTAGCAAGAACTCATTTAAAATTAAGTCCTTTCCAAAATTTTGTTGTACACGTTTAAAGTTATATTTTTTTTCAGTCATGTTAATATAAAAATTAATAGCATTGTACTAAAAGAACCATAGAAAACTTTTCTTTATTAACCCATCGGCCGATTCCCACCAAGATAGGGTGGCCCGAAAAAGAAAAACCATCATTCACTCCATCACTGTCTTGCCGAAGGGATACTTACACTACAGTTATAATACTGCAACATTAGCACCCCTTAATTTAATTTAGCCTAATCTAACGAAATATATTTTAGATAACTTTACAATAATAATACAAAAATAATGAAATATATTTTTTCGTTAGGTTCAGAATTATTTTTTGCGAAATTATTGTATACACAAATTTTCGCTTGCCTTATTCGCCAAGAACAGCATTGCTATTTAAGCCAAAATTGCAAGTTTTACTTATCTGGCATGACACACGCACACTCGCCCACGCGCGCGCGCACGCGCGCACACACAGCACACACACACACACACACACACACACACACACACACACACACACACACACACACACACACAAAAGATAAAGAAAGCTTAACAACAGCCAACACGGTTTCAGGGACGGAAAATCCTGTCATAAATCTATTGGAGTTCTATGACAGGGTGACAGCAGTAAGACAGGAAAGAGAGAGGTGGGTATATTGCATTTTCTTGGGCTGTAAGAAGGCGTTTGACACAGTTCCCCACAAGAGATTAGTGCAAAAACTGGAGGACCAAGCAGGGATAACAGGGAAGGCACTACAATGGATCAGGGAATACTTGTCAGGAAGACAGCATCGAGTCATGGTACGAGGTGTGGTATCAGAATTGGCTCTTGTGGCAAGTGGGAGTCCACAGGGATCAGTCCTAGGACCAGTGCTGTTTCTGGTGTTCGTGAACGACGTGACGGAAGGAATAGCCTCCTAAGTGTTTGCAGATGATGAGAAGTTGATGAGAAGAATACAATCGGACGAGCACCAGGAAGAACTACAAAGGGATCTGGGCAGGCTGTAGACCTGGCCCAGCAATTGGCTCCTGGAGTTCAACCCCACCAAGTGCAAAGTCATGAAGATTGGGGAAGGGCAAAGACCGCAGACGGAGTACAGTCTAGGGGGCCAGAGACTACAAACTTCACTCAAGGAAATAGATCTTGGTGTGGGTATAACACCAGGCACATCTCCTGAGGCGCACATCAACCAAATAACTGCTGCAGCATATGGGCGCCAAGCAAACCTCAGAACAGCATTCCGCCATCTTAATAAGGAATCGTTCAGGACCCTGTACACCGTGTACGTTAGGCCCATATTGGAGTATGCGGCACCAGTTTGGAACCCACATCTAGCCAAGCACGTAAAGAAACTAGAGAAAGTGCAAAGGTTTGCAACAAGACTAGTCCCAGAGCTAAGGGGCATGTCCTACGAGGAGAGGTTAAGGGAAATCTACCTGACGACACTGGAGGACAGGAGAGATAGGGGGAAATATGATAACGACGTATAAAATACTGAGAGGAATTGACAAAGTGGACAAAGGCAGAATGCTCCAGAGATGGGACACAGCAACAAGGGGACACAATTGGAAGTTGAAGACACAGATGAATCACAGGGATGTTAGGAAGTATTTCGTCAGTCAGAGATGTCAGGAAGTGGAATAGTTTGGGAAGCGATGTAGTGGAGGCAGGATCCATTCATAGCTTTAAGAGGAGGTATGATAAAGCTCACGGTGCATGGAGAGTGACCCAGTAGCGGCCAGTGAAGAGGCGGGACCAGGAGCTATGAATCGACCCTTGCAACCCCAACTAGTTGAGTACAACTAGGTTAATACACACACACACACACACACACACACACACACACACACACACACACACACACACACACACACACACACACACACACACAACCACCATCACAATGTAACGTATGTCTGTTTACTGATTTTTTTTTCATTTAATACGCATTTATCTACCTTTGTTTTATATAATTCATATTTTCTATTCAAAGCAATATTATTGTAGCTTTTAACACTTTTAAAGAGAGCGAGGGAAAATTACGTCAGGTATGATTCGTCAGGAAACAGAACAAGTGTTTCCTGACGAGGAGTCTTAGTCATATGATGATTCACTACTGGACGATTTGGTCATCTGATTGAGGCCTTCCGCTGGTTTACCAGTCCACAACTTGAAACATTAAATTCTTATTGCATAGAGAGAAGAGGTTGCAAGAGCAAGTAATTTATAGATAATTTAAAAAATATATATTTTAATTATTATACAAGTCCTCTGGGAAAGGGAGGTAATCAGGTTTGATTTCAAAGGATATTTTTAATTCCTTGGATTAAGAGCTCTTCTCCAGCATCTAGGCGCCCCCTCGAAGGACAAGTTACTAGTACAGGTTACTAGTACAGCCAGAGTACAGGTTACCAGTACAACCAGAATACAGGTTTACCAGTACAACCAGAGTACAGGTTACCAGTACAACCAGAGTACAGGTTACCAGTACACAAGGACCAGTACAGATACAGGTTACCAGTACAACCAGAGTACAGGTTACCAGTACAACCAGAGTACAGGTTACCAGTACAACTAGAGTACAGATTACCAGTACAACCAGAATACAGGTTTTCCAGTGCAACTAGAGTACACGTTAATAGTGCAACCAGAGTACATGTTACCAGTACAACCAGAGTACAGGTTACAAGTAGAGAGTACACAACTAGGCTGCAAGTACTGAGTACAGTACTTGCAGCCTGGTTGTACAGGTAACCTACAACACAATGCGAACACAGGTTACAAAGACAGGTGAGACGCAAGTCTTAACAAATCATTCACTGTGTTCCTTCTACCTTACAACAATGTATAAAAACTCGAACCAGCGATAAATTAACAAAAAAAGCTAAATTTTATATGCTTGTTTGTCGACCTCATAACCCCAGTGAAGGTCGGTACGCTCTGACCAGTGATAAATAACGCGTATAGCATTATACTCCTGTTTCAGAGTTTTTCAATGTAAATAGCTTTTAAAGTCTACCTTGTGAATATTTATGTATATAATAAACACTCGGGTTTTAAATTTTGTTTTACGACCGTGAAGATTACTGTAATTATCCTAACATAATAATACCTGACGCAGAGAATTTTTTATGTATCGGTGTTGTTAATTCTTCAAGTTTTGCCTTTGTTGTTGTAGTGGCAGAGAACGAACATGTGAGCAAAGATGCTAAGCTACTTGTCAATAGCCATACATTATACATACCGTATGTATCATGCATGCCACAAATA
>NC_069482.1:13859281-13866781 GCF_026875155.1 Cherax quadricarinatus
ACAGTATTCCTGGTACATGCTCTTACAGCATGAAGTTCAAGGTCAGGTCTGAAATCCATTGCGATGTTGACTCTCACAACAGCGAGTCGGTGAAAACGGAAGAACTATGTGAAAAGCTAGGCTGCTTAGCTTCAAGTAAAAAAAAAAATAAATTATTGAGGCTCGAAATTGTAATGATAATTTTTAAGAGTAAGACACATGTTCAACAGTTGGGTATCCATATTGTTGACTGATACGTTCTGAATACACGTAAGACAAAACGTTTAATAAATGGTATTATGTAGTATTTTCAACATGTAATAATTTTGTAAACTCATTTTTGGAACGGCTTTCAAAGGGAGAGAGAGAGAGAGAGAGAGAGTGAGAGAGAGACAGAGACAGACAGAGTAGAGAACAGAGCAAGATGTCTCATCTCTCGCCTTAACCCATCCTGGATAGTTGTGATGAATGGTTTGAAAAACCGACAAGTTGAAGATTGAGACACTTATGCAGCATATGGGAACCTTTATTCAGGAAACGTTTCGCCACACAGTGGCTTCATCAGCCCAATACAAAGAGGAAGGCGTAAGGAGAGGAGGAGTATGAGGTAATCAGTCCCTCAGCCTAGAGTCGATGTGTTCAGTCCAAGATTGATGGACTGAACACATCGACTCCAGGCTAAGGGACTGATTACCTCATACTCCTCCTCTCCTTACGCCTTCCTCTTTGTATTGGACTGATGAAGCCACTGTGTGGCGAAACGTTTCCTGAATAAAGGTTCCCATATGCTGCATAAATGTCTCAATCTTCATCCTGGGTAGATCTGTCTTCTCAGCAGAGCCTTCAACGCAGGAGGGATGTGGGTTTACTTACTGTTATGTACAAGACCAACATTGTCAAAGTACCACACTTGGCTCCACTTCGAGGACAGCGAGAATCAAGCTTCTATACCACAAGACGGGCAGAAAGCAGCAACTTAACTCCGGCTGTACCCTTCTCCAGAACATCACTTCATCTGAGATCATTTATCCCCAGGATGACTCGAGTATGGAACACATTCGTACAGCATTATGATGTCAACGAGATAAAGTCAGCTGATCAAATGAAAATAATGCTTACAGATGGCTCCAGCTCCATCCTGTTCCCTACTTGTATGTTTCATAACAATAAAAATACTTTCAAATGAGCTGATGTGGGGAACAGCTCTTAACTTGTCAATAAAGTTAGGAATCCTTAACTTGTAAATAGCTTGTCAATAAAGTTAGGAATCCTTAACTTGTAAATAGCTTGTCAATAAAGTTAGGAATCCTTAACTTGTAAATAGCTTGTCAATAAAGTTAGGAATCCTTAACTTGTAAATAGCTTGTCAATAAAGTTAGGAATCCTTAACTTGTAAATAGCTTGTCAATAAAGTTAGGAATCCTTAACTTGTAAATAGCTTGTCAATAAAGTTAGGAATACTTAACTTGTAAATAGCTTGTCAATAAAGTTAGGAATCCTTAACTTGTAAATAGCGTGTCAATAAAGTTAGGAATCCTTAACTTGTAAATAGCTTGTCAATAAAGTTAGGAATCCTTAACTTGTAAATAGCTTGTCAATAAAGTTAGGAATCCTTAACTTGTAAATAGCTTGTCAATAAAGTTAGGAATCCTTAACTTTTAAATAGCTTGTCAATAAAGTTAGGAATCCTTAACTTGTAAATAGCTTGTCAATAAAGTTAGGAATCCTTAACTTGTAAATAGCTTGTCAATAAAGTTAGGAATCCTTAACTTGTAAATAGCTTGTCAATAAAGTTAGGAATCCTTAACTTGTAAATAGCTTGTCAATAAATTTAGGAATCCTTAACTTGTAAATAGCTTGTCAATAAAGTTAGGAATCCTTAACTTGTAAATAGCTTGTCAATAAAGTTAGGAATCCTTAACTTGTAAATAGCTTGTCAATAAAGTTAGGAATCCTTAACCTAACCTTGTCAAACCCTGTGTAAAAAAAAAAATGTGCTTTTGTTTCAAAACAACAAGTGAAGGAGAGATGCACTAGCAGCAGCATGGCAATCCTCACATTATATCAGTGTTTGACCAAGCTGAAACCACGACTTAATCTCTAGTTTCCATGGAGAACGTATAGTCCACTCATCCACTCGCTCACCCATCCATCCACTCACTCACCCGTTCATACAGGACGCAAACCCACAAATCTACTACTCACAACACTCACCCTACTCACAACACATCACTCACCCTACTCACAACCCACGCACTCACCCTACTCACAACACACTCACCCTACTCACAGCACACTCACTCACCCTACTCACAACACACTCACCCTACTCACAACCACGCACTCACCCTACTCACAACACACTCACCCTACTCAACACACTCACCCTACTCACAACACACTCACCCTACTCACAACACACTCACCCTACTCACAACACACTCACCCTACTCACAAACACACTCACTCACCCTACTCACAACACACTCACCCTACTCACAACCACGCACTCACCCTACTCACAACACACTCACCCTACTCAACACACTCACCTACTCACAACACACTCACCCTACTCACAACACACTCACCCTACTCACAACACACTCACCCTACTCACAACACACTCACCCCACTCATGCCTAAACATGTGGCACGAATCAAAGCAGAATAAATTCCCTTCAGCCTCACGCCCCATGTGGTAGTTATCAAACAAAATTAATGTGATTTTATTTATAATTGCGTCCGATAACACGCAAAATGTTTCACGGAAACACTGCATTTTACATATATTTTCTGTATTGAGATTCTAATTTTTTGTGTGTAATTCATTTCATTTTTGTTTACATCGGCTATTTTTTAACGTTTTTCAACATTCCTGAACTGGCCCGATTGATGTTTCTTTATTTTTTTAATATGTAAATAAAAAATCAGGGTCATTTGTAATAAAGGAATTTGCGTGAATATGCTGGACTTAAAGTGTTTTCACGTCACTTAACTCTTGCAGTTTGCAGTGTGTGGAGGTGGTGGTGGTTGCTGTGAGGGTGGTAGTTTTTGTGGTGGTGGCTGTTGTGATGGTAGTTGTGATGGTAGTAGTTGTGATGGTAGTAGTTGTGATGGTAGTTGTGATGGTAGTAGTTGTGATGGTAGTTGTGATGGTAGTAGTGATGGTGGTAGTAGTGATGGTAGTAGTTGTGATGGTAGTAGTTGTGATGGTAGTAGTGATGGTGGTAGTAGTGATGGTGGTAGTAGTGATGGTGGTAGTAGTGATGGTGGTAGTAGTGATGGTGGTAGTTGTGATGGTGGTAGTTGTGATGGTGGTAGTTGTGATGGTGGTAGTTAGGATGGTGGTAGTTGTGATGGTGGTAATTGTGAGAGTTGTAATAGTGGTAGATGTGATGGTAGTCGTTGTCATAGTGGTAGTTGTTGTGATGGTGTAGTTGTGATGATGGTAACCGTTGTGAGAATGGTGGCTGTGTTTCAGTTTAAGTGGATGAATGTATTGTGGCTGCATTGGTATAATAACACTGTTATATACACTTCAGATATAACCAGATCTAAACTGTATAAACAACATGAACTAAAGGCAAAGCTTCTTTCTTGTACAGCATTTACAGTCATAACTGAAAAACGCAATACAAGTACATCAATGCAAATAACGAAATTTAAATTCTGCAGTGTAAATATCAAAACTAAGTGAGCAATGTTAATAAATTATATACTCATCACAAATCAAATATAGAAAAGTGGCAGAGGCTAGTGGACGAGTTTGGGAGGGTGTGCAAAGGTAAAAAGTTGAAACTGAACAGATAAGAGTAAAGTGATGAGGATATCGAACAATTTAAAAGAAAAACTGGATATCACATTGGAGTATGGACGAAGTGAATGTTTTCAGATTTTTGGGAGTTGACTTGTCAGCAGATGGATATATGAAGGATGAGGTTAGCCACTGAACTGATGAAGGAAAAAAGATGAGTGGTGTGTTGAGGTAGCTGCGGAGACAAAAAAAAAAAACACGCTATCTATGGAGGCAAAGAAGGGAATGTGCGAGAGTATAGTGGGACCAACACTTATAAGTGGGTGAAGCTTGGGTTGTAAATGCTGCAGCGAGGAGGAGGCTGGAGGCAGTGGAGATGTCCTGTCTAAGGCAGTGGTGTAAATATTATGCAGAAAATTCGTAGTGTGGAAATTAGGATGAGGTGTGGAGTTACTAAAAGTATTAGTCAGAGAGCTGAAGAGGGGTTGTTGAGGTGGTTTGGTCATTTAAAGAGAATGGAAAGAAGTAGAAGGACTTGGAGAGCATATATATCTGTAAAGGAAGGAAGGCGGGGTAGGGGTCGTCCTCGAAAAGGTTGGGAGGGAGGAAGTAAAGGTTTTGTGGGGGAGGGGCTTGGACTTCCAGCAAGCGTGCATGAGCGTGTTAGATACGAGAAAACTGAGACAAACGGTTTTTGGAGACTTAACGAGCTGTTGGAGTGTGAGCAAGGCATAATTTTGTGAAGGGATTCAGGGAAACCGGTTAGCTGGACTTTAGTCCTGGAAATGGGAAGTACAATGCCTGCACTTTAAAGGAGGGGTTTGGGATATTGGCAGTTTGGAGGGATATGTTGTGTATCTTTATGCGTATATACTTCTAAACTGTTGTATTCTGGGCACCTCTGCAAAAACAGTGATTATAGAATCGTTCGAACCTCCCAGTTATTCACCCAGAGATTAGCACTATTACGAACATTCCTGCTCTGAATCTCTCTCTAGTTAACCCCTGCTTCTCACTCATAGTTCGAGGTCAGTTAGTCAGTGACCTCTCGATCATGGAGTCGCTTCCATGTTACATTCATTTCTGGAGGGAAGTCAGCCCAGAGAACTAATCTATAAATATTGTTAAGTCCACAGTGACTGTAGTAGTGGATAAAGGCGCGCAACAAAAATATATGCAAACGCGTGTAATACCGTTGCACTAACTGAGAATTGGAGGAAATGATGAAACCTAAAATGTAAAGAATCGAGGTTAAAAAAGAAGGATCAGGAGACGCTTGTCTCCTGACGAATAAAACAGTAAAAAAAAATGTAGAACACTTTTAGATTCTGACGAGTATCTCTTGATTCTTGATGTGTGTTCACTGTGTATGGGCTTGTGGAGGGTATGCGTTTCAGTATATGTACACACTTTGCTCTCCTTTAATTCCAATAGGCCGATATATGGAACTAAAGTGCTCAGGACAAATGGTGAACAAGCTGCATAAAGTCTTAATGATCCTCGTGTAGTCGATAGATTTTAAATCCAATAAACCAACTCTCAAGCCAAAATTAGAGTACTACAGTGAATAGTTATATGTAAGTCTACATGTATTGACTGCTTGGGCAGACATCGCCAACACAGGATATACTGCAACATTTGTCTACCATGGTGTCTGCATCTCCTGCCATTATCTAACTTTACAATGTGCTATCATGTTACAATATTCGCTACTACGCTATGATCCACTATTAGGCAGCGTTACAATGCGCTTTCACACGAGGATGCAATACGCTATTACGTAACAATACAAATACCATTCCACAATGCACAACGCGATCACGGCAATTATTTTTTTTTTTTTACAATTCAGAAACTTGTTGCTTCATATATATATATATATATATATATATATATATATATATTATATATATATATATATATATATATATATATATATATATATATATATATACATATAATATATATACATATATATATGAAGCATATATATAAATGAAGCGTAGTAGCGAATATTGTAACATGATAGCACATTGTAAAGTTAGATAATGGCAGGAGATGCAGACACCATGGTAGACAAATGTTGCAGTATATCCTGTGTTGGCGATGTCTGCCCAAGCAGTCAATACATGTAGACTTACATATAACTATTCACTGTAGTACTCTAATTTTGGCTTGAGAGTTGGTTTATTGGATTTAAAATCTATCGACTACACGAGGATCATTAAGACTTTATGCAGCTTGTTCACCATTTGTCCTGAGCACTTTAGTTCCATATATCGGCCTATTGGAATTAAAGGAGAGCTAAGTGTGCACATATACTGAAACGCATACCCTCGACAAGCACATACACAGTGAACACACACCAAGAATCAAGAGATACTCGTCAGAATCTAAAAGTGTTCTACATTTTTTTTATTGTTTTATTCGTCAGGAGACAAGAGTCTCCTGATCCTTCTTTTTTAACCTCGATTCTTTACATTTTAGGTTTCATCATTTCCTCCAATTCTCAGTTAGTGCAACGGTATTACACGCGTTTGCATATATTTTTGTTGCGCGCCTTTATCCACTACTACAGTCACTGTGGACTTAACAATATTTATAGATTAGTTCTCTGGGCTGACTTCCCTCCAAAAATGGATGTAACATGGAAGCGACTCCATGATCGAGAGGTCACTGACTAACTGACCTCGAACTATGAGTGAGAAGCAGGGGTTAACTAGAGAGAGATTCAGAGCAGGAATGTTCGTAATAGTGCTAATCTCTGGGTGAATAACTGGGAGGTTCGAACGATTCTATAATCTCTTTGGTCATAAGTTTCAGAACACCTTTTATTTCTACTAATTTATGAAGCCTTAGAACGCTCTCAAATTTATGTACTACAGAGGGCCCAAAATTTTTACGATTGAAATATTTTTATTTTGATATTAATATTTTTTTTTTTTTTACCTTGAGGGTAGAAATCAAGTAACCGTATATTAAGTCTCTTATTTTATTTTGTACCCAAAATACTATCAACTAGCATTCCTCTATTCAACAATATATTTGTCCATAAAGCAAACTATTTCAAAATGCTTCTGATACATGTATAAACCGAGAAAGACTATCCCTTACTCTATTTTTCGCGATACATCCAGTTTTAATGACCCTCGTACAGACGATAGGTTTTAAACACCATTAACCAACTTTTAGAGATATTATGTCTAAGCTGTAAAAGAATGGATCAGTAAAAACAGTGGAAGGTCTCGGTCATATTACCAAAAACAGTGGGGATAGGGGGGGGGTCATCATACGAGTAATACCCACATTCTTATGCTCCTTTGCCTACTTGACGGCATAAGACTGATCCAACTCCCTACCACCTGTTCTCGCCCATGTATTTGTCCAACATAGCTCTATTAGCTACCTTCAAATATTCACACCATTAAGAGCACACAAATGTTAATGGGTCATCTATATGAAAAGCTTGCCCTCTTTCCTGACGAATAAAACAACAGCTATTCACAGGATATACATATATACACGAGGTGTATTTCTCAGTGTATATAGGCTGAGAGTTTACTTTAATCAATATTTTAGGGATTAAAGTATTCTTGTCTGGTGATGAAAAGGTTACGTGCAACTTTAATGAGCCTTGTGTAGTCCACTGGCTTTAAACTTTATTAAGCAACCAACCATCACTTCAGTGACGGTACATGGAAGTTTGTTACATTTACCTTCAACTGTTTGAGAGACAGACACCATGTTTACTGAGAAACATTATA
>NC_069482.1:13869281-13874281 GCF_026875155.1 Cherax quadricarinatus
TAGACACACCAGCATTGCTCGACGCCAAACCAGAAAAAATATTGCAGTCTGAGGCCGACTGAGGGTAACCAGAATAACGCCTCTCCCCGGCGGCAAGATAATGATAACCCCCCTTCCACAACAACGCCGTTAATCACCGTTCATTCCACGGTACTTGCACCTTTCTGACCCTTGAGCGGATATACCTCCCTTGGCCCCTCTCTAACCCACATAATATAGAGCACGAGAAACTAGCATATATCATAACAACTGCCTAAGCCGCAACCTAATTAGAGATTTAACCAGTATCTTTTGACTTTTAATTCCTCTACCAATTACATATGAACTGCGCGGTACGGATGATAAATGGACCCGCCTCAGACCCAACCCATTCTGCTTTCGACAAATGCCAAAGATTATAGTCATGCATTAGTATAAACGGTCGCTGCATCGAGGTTGCCGTTATCGACGCCCCCAGCCCCTACGTAAGTCTTGGGTCATCTTGAAAGTCTGGCTGAACGGATCCAATCCTACACAACCTTTCTGAAACAACTCGAAACTCACTGGTATCTGAAAAAAACACGATCGGATATTCTTTTTGCTTTTCATATTAGTCACATTGGAAGACATATATGCGTTTAACATGATCATTCCATTGTTATCTGCTTTTTTGCCTAGTGGTTGGGGTGATGGGAGGGGATGGTGGGGTATGGAGGGAAGGGTGTGGCAGTTGGTGATGGGGGGGGTCGGGAGGGAGGGCTAATAGTGGGTTTAATATTAATTGCTTCTGTGTTCTAGTGTGATGGCCGTAACTACAATAATTGAGACTGAAAATCCGCAGAATAATAAGCTCTGAACGCGAGGGTGTGAGTACCTACCCTTCAGAAATAATAAGAACGTACTACAATGACTATGTAATATGTATTCCCGATCTGTTATTATCCTGTTTGCTACAAATAACTGTCCCCTGAAGGCACGGTTAAATATATATGCAAATATAAAATTACATATGAAAGGAATCACAATAGAACGCGTGACTACAACTATAAAAAAGTGTAAATATGTTTTTCTCTTTAATTTTCACTGGGGTAATTATATATATATATATATATATATATATATATATATATATATATATATATATATATATATATAATATATATATAATATATATATAATCTCAATGCACCACACAGAAGCAAGCGGGTATAGTATACAGAGAAAGATCGCAGTCAGCAGGATTCGATACTGCTACTGAGAGACAGGCAAGATTTCCAGGCAGCGCTCTTATTAACTCAGCCACAGATGCCTCAAAGCTGGGCAGCCTGGTTTACAAGCCAGACAAATAGCTTGAATCCATGCTTGAGGCATTATATATATATATATATATATATATATATATATATTATATATATATATATATATATATATATATATATATATATATATATATATATATATATACATACACTAATCACAACTGCGCTCTGCCTGGATTCAACCGAGGTAAATCTAGATTTAGTCTGCTGATGAGGGTCTCCGAGACAAATGTACAACAGCAACCTGTTTTGTCTTAACATGGATTAGCTTGTGCAATCGATCAATGTTTATTACACCCATGTATATGCTTTTAGATCAAATTTCTATGTGCTAGTCTTTGCAAAACGAGTAATGATCCCAGGGTATTTGTAATGCCCATTCATGTTCAGAATTCTCAAATTCTGAACCACTTCGTATGAGAAGACAAGTAAGTTAGCGTAAACAAACAGGTAAAGTCTTTCAGAAAAGACACGAGTGCACAGGGACCGTCTAATAGGACAACGCTTGCCTCTATGTAAAGCTTTATCAAGTTAATCGTTTCGTTCAATGTAAAGCTTTATCAAGTCAACAGAGCGAAACTGTTGGCAATAACAGCTGGCTCTACGCCTGTTTCTATCCTCTGTTACTCTCACCAGTACGCCGTTGTATCCCGATCGAGTCTTGCCTTGAGATTCTAGGCTGCGAGAATTTATGCTTCCCTTAATTGCTTGTCATATTTGGCACATAAAGCCTTGTCGCATTTCGTATATAAAGATGCCATACTGGTACACTTAAATTTTAAAAAGAGCTACAGAGCAAGATAAATGTGTGTTCTTGCTGTTTGAATGTATTAAACACTTTTATGAGAGCGAGTGAGCAATACGAGAGGGGTAAATACTTAATATTTAAGTCTCCCCTCGATTGCTGTGAAACAGGCGTCACTTGGACAATACCGTCACATTAGTCACACACACTCGCCTTAAAATTACTAGCCAAAACCTATTTTGTTCTTATGTTCATGTTTTATGTACAATTTTGTGGCAATCAGAAATAATTAATTAGTTCAGGGGCTTTTTATTGTTCTTTTAAGAGAGGTTATTATGTAAATTTTCCTTTATTAAGTGGGTTATGCAATGGCCATAAGTTCTCTTTTGGGCCTATTGGATACCATCTCATTTTTATACGCGTTTTCATGGCACAACTAATTTAAAAAAAATTGTATAGCAGTAACAAGCCCTTAAACTAAATATTAGTCCAATGAGAAAACGAAAATTTGTATAATAATACATACAGAGACCAATATTGTGATTGCCGAGTTAGTGATATCTGCATATTTAAAGAGACAGTGATGGAGCTGATATCGTCAATGGTGGCATTTTATTTCTCAGGAGAAATACGATTTTTGTTCTTGATGCGAATCTTTATAAGTGATGACTCAGTTGAGCTTTTGCTCGTAAATTGGAAGCATAGGTCTTTTCCTGGTTTCTCAGTCCAACCTCTTAAACGTAAAAAATTAAGATCACATAAAATCAGAGGGAAGGATCCCCATAAAATAAACACACAACACCTAATGTCCAATGGTGATAGTGGTAGCGTTTTACTCGTTAGGAAACAGGACAAGCGTTTCCTGACTCGGGTCTCTGTCCTCTGATCAGCTAGCTAATCATATGATCAAGGCCTTCCACTAGACCATCCTCGTTAAAAAATAAAAATGCTAATAATAAATGCTATTCTAGTGCAGATGTATATTCGTCAGGAACCGGGACAATTGTTTCCCCTTCATTGGTCTTAGTCATATGAAGTCCCACTACTGTCTGCTACAAATTGCTTATTGACTATCTAGGCTGTAATGTACTGTTGATATGAAGCCATACTAACAGCACTACTGGTGCTGCCCTGGTAGGCCACTCCTAGAAGCAAAATCTAATTCTGATATTCCTCTTCTCGTTCATTTTCCTTTACCTCTGCGTAAGTTTTTTTCATTTTCCTCTACCTCTGCATATTCTGTATTATAATTTTCTTCTTCTTCACTTTCTTCTCCTCTTTTTTCTAAACTGTAATGCCCCTGAAATTTCTTGATTTGACCGAGAAGTTAATATTAACGGAAATAGTTGAACAAAGTTACTATTTTTGTCTGTCTTCTGAACTCAGCTTATCAAATACAGTTAATGTGACAGTGGCAGCTATTTAACAACTCCAGTCTTAATAACCCTACTTCTACGGAACTTGCGTGCATATTTGTGATAATACAACGTGTTGTGATCCTAATCTATCGAAAAAAATCGAAATAGGAGTTTTTGGTCAAAAATCCAATAAATTTTCAACAATTTCAAAATATCCCAGTTGACATTCACTAAAACACTCACTAAATGGTTGGTTACTTTGGCTTAACCAACGTCTATTGGCACAAGACGGCCATTAATGCTGTCCATCACTTATAAAGGAATGCTTTAATCCCTATATAGACTTCTTGGTATTAAACTCTAAGAGTATATTTATATACCTCAACGTGTAGATGCGCTGTTACTCTCAGTGCACATGTTAGTGGGATGAATTGTAAAGGACCTGCCTAGTTTGGGCCAGCAGGCCTCCTGCAGCGTTCCTCCTTTCTTATGTTCTTATATGTTCATGAGTATACAAAGTGTTTTCCATAATCGATATTTCAGTTTTATCGTCACTTTAATTATTCTTAAAGAAAGGGAATAAAAAACACCCGAAAACAAAAAAAAAGACAAAAATCTCTCTGCAATCCCGAATAAATCATAACAATAATAATTTATTTCGGCATGATATAGTATTTGTACGAAGATGTACGTCATTTAGGTGTGCACTCATTAAGTTCCTTAATATGCAGAAAACTTTGGTAAAATTACTGACAACGTGATGTATGGGACATGTGCAACACCTACAACACCACTGCACGTGTGTTTTATTCATCATATTGTCAAAATTTCACACCTTTGATCTAACGATACCGATAACAAGTTAGGAAGGACACGAGAGTATTATTATTATTATAATCAAAAAGAAGCGCTAAGCCACAAGGGCTATACAGCGGACACGAGAGTAACTACTGAGACATTTACTACAGCGACATTTCGCTCTTCAAAGTTGAATGCAATAAATATTTAGACGTTTCGACGAAGTGAAACGTCGTCCCAAGTTTCATCTCATATATTTATGGGGAGCGCAAAACCCAACGAGGTCATACAACGCCTGGGAAAAAGGAGAAATGGAAGAAGAAATGGTCACGTGTGGGGCGGGGGGTGGGGAGTATACGTACTGCTAGGCATCTAGTGAAGATTTGGATTAACACATCTCAGCAGTTTCGTACCAGTTAGGTTTCTGAAGAGTTTGAATGATATTATGACCTAGTTATATATAATTCTTATATATGGTGTAACAAATACAGCATAATTCTGGGTAATGTACTGTCTTCTAGAGAGCTGCAGAGTGCACAGATGCTCATAACTTATTTGAATCCCTAATTTAGCCATTAAAGTGTCCTTCACTGGTAGTATATCTTATGCTAGCCTACTAACACCCTAGCCTACTAGCATCCTAGCCTACGAGCATCCTAGCCTAATAGCATGACTAACGAAAGCTTAAGAGATGGCACCAAGAACGTTATTTGTTAGGAGAACAAATGTTACTAATGTGACATTTTATTGCTGCATTTGTGTCCATTTGCCTAACATTTTGTTGGAAATTCTACCATTATT
>NC_069482.1:13876781-13934655 GCF_026875155.1 Cherax quadricarinatus
GTCTGTGTGTGTGTCTCTGTGTGTGTCTGTGTGTCTGTGTGTGTGTCTGTGTCTTGTGCTGTGTGTGTGCTGTCTGTGTGTGTGTCTGTGTGTGTGTGTGTCGTCCTGGTGTGTGTCTCTTGTGTGTGTGTCTGTGTGTGTGTCGTGTGTGTGTCCGTTCGTGTGTGTGTGTGTGTCTGGTCTGTGTGTGTGTGTCGGTCTGTGTGTGTGTTTTGTCGGTGTGTGTTGTGTGTCTGTGTGCGCGTCTGTGTGTTGCCGCGTCTGTGTGTGTGTCCGCGTTGTGTGTGTGTCCGCGTGTGGTGTGTGTGTCCGCGTCTGTGTGTGTGTCCGCGTCTGTGTGTGTCCGCGTCCGTCTGTGTGTCTGTGTCCCTGGGCGAGCGGGCGTTGGCGGTCGGACGCGCGCGTGCTCACCTAGCTGGTGGGAATTATGGTGGTGGGTGGCTTGATGGTGGTGGTTGGTAATAGTGGTGGTGGGTGGCATGGTGGTTGGTAATAGTGGTGGTGGGTGGCATGGGGTTGGTAATAGTGGTGGTGGGTGGCATGGTGGTGGCAATGGTGGTGGTGGGTGGCATGGTGGTGGTAATGGTGGGTGGCTTGGTGTGTGTGTTAGTGGCATGGTAGTAGTAATGATAGTGGTGGGTGGCATGGTGGTGATAATGGTTGTGGTGGGTGGCTGGTGGTGATAATGGTTGTGGTGGGTGGCTTGGTGGTGTGGTGGTGCTGGTGGTGGTTGGGGTGGGGGGTGGGTGGCGTTAACAGTCGAGGTGGCAATACTAGTGGTTATAATGGTAGTGGTTATAATAGTAATGGTGGTTATAATGGTAGTGATGGATATAATGGTAGTGATTGTGATTAAAATGGCAGTGATGGTGATTAAAATGGTAGTGATGGTTATAATGGTAGTGATGGTTATACTGGTAGTGATGGTTATACTGGTAGTGATGGTTATAATGGTAGTGATGGTTATAATGGTAGTAATGGTGGTTATAATGGTAGTGATGGTGGTTATAATGGTAGTAATGGTTATGGTAGTAATGGTTATGGTAGTAATGGTTATGGTAGTAATGGTTATAATGGTAGTAATGGTTATAATGGTAGTAATGGTTATAATTGTAATGGTTATAATGGTAGTAATGGTTATAATGGTAGTAATGGTTATAATGGTAGTGATGGTGGTTATAATGGTAGTGATGGTTGTGCAGGAAAGGTCATGTCATGAGCAAATAACAGTATGAATTACAGCGTAATCGCCCGCCGCTTCTTAAGGTAGGAGCGAGAGTGCTGGTTGTAGCTGATGGAGCCAATACACGTTACCAGGAGGAGAGAGCAGAGGAGGAGGAGGGAAGGGGTGAGAAGAGGAAGAGGGAAGAGGAAAGAGGGAAGAGGAGGGAGGGAAGAGGAGGAGGGAGAAGGTGGGAAGAGGAAGAGAAGAGGAAAAAAGAGGAAGAGGAGTGAGGGGAGGGAAGAGGAGGAAGAGAAGGGAAAAGGAAGAAAAAGGGAGGGAAGAGGAGAGGAGGGGAAGGAGGAAGGAACCGTATGATTAGCATACATTAGTTTTAATTTACTTACGTGAACTAAAATCATTGTCTTTTTTTATCCCAGTTGTTTGTGAGATGTTACCCCAACAACCAGTCCTCAAGATTGGTTGTTAGGAGGTAACAGACGTAAAAAGCATCAATAGATGTACGTGGGATTAAGAGACGCCAGAGAGATTGAAGGTCACATGGATCTATTATAGACAAAGGCCAAATTAATAGAAGTACAGGACTTGAACAGAGCAAGCGGGAACTGATAGCCAATAGTCTATAAAGGTCGTAATCCAATAACTAAACGGACTACCCTCAAGGTGACTTGGTAAGTCAGTGGATACTCAACATACCACAACAAAAGGCCTATTTTTTCTAAGTCACGCCGTGAGTCGCACCAAATAACTCGTGTGGACAATGTTTTAACAGTTGCAATTTTGATCACTTTTCAAACAAATGCCTTCGTAGAGTAAGAAAGTACAATATTTGATCTGAACTACACAGCTACAGGACATGTACTACAAAACAACTCAGAATGTGCCCTGTGTTCCCAGAGCCACACTGCACTTTCCTTATGATGTCTTATGCTCTAAGCCACAATAAAGGATATTGAGGAGGCAACACACCATCACTGGATCCTTCCTCCTTTCCTAATTTCAAAAGTACCAGCAGCGCTACTTATTTTTTTAATCATTTTGCAGACTAAGAGATGTTATCTTACCTCAGTTCATTTTAAAGCTCCAGCCTCCACCCTCGCACGATGCCACCATCACCAGTCTGCCAACACCCAGGTACCTGGAGATGAAGATAGATGGTATAAAATACCGACACAATGGAAAAATAGACACAAATGCAGTATAATGCTATTCTTTATTGACTACGTTTCGCCCACACAGTGGACTTCATCAATTCACATTATTATAATCATGTGGGGCGGTAAACCCGTAGGATTATACAGCGCATGCGAAGGGGGGGAGGTGATGGAAGGTATTCAGGCTCAATTCAGGGAACTGGAGCACAGATCCAATTCCCTAGATCAAGAGCCCCTCACCAGCGTCAAGGAACCTCCCTTGAGGGGACCAAGTCACAAACAGATCTACCTGGGCAAATAGAATATGAGTGTAAATAGAGTGGGGGAACAGGTGGAGAATGTTGGATCTGAGATGGCCCTGTACGGATCCGTATCAAATACAACATGTAAAGCCGAGATCCACTGTGCACTCGACAGGTAGAAGTCCCTCGCTAAGTTGTCATATTATGTTTTATTTATTAAAGTGTTAACCAGTTGGAATCTTACAGTTTTGGAAATCTTACTAATATGGAAACATCCTGGACATTTAAACCAAAGAAAATGCTGGATCATTCGCCCAGGCATGGTGGGTGGGAGGTAGTAGTCGCGTCACCCACGCACATCCCACGGAACCCCAACACGTCAGTGTGATAACTCAGTTTCGCCCGCGTACCTGGGGACAATTTTCGCTCAAACGTAAACAACTGAATTCTCCCACCAACCAATTAAGATGACAGGATCAACTCGTTCACACAGATGGCAGCTCCTGCTACAGGTAATCATTTGACTTTCCCACTGTGCTTACAATGCGCGTGGTTGCAAAGGCAAACTTACTTGTGCATTCCTGCAAAAGCGCTCTTATTGGAGAGGGCTTGCAAATGGCCACTTACGTGCGTTTGCAAGGCGCGATTATACGCGCACTTTTGCAAAGTGCCCATCTATAAAACTGATGACCTTGCAAATCATTAATGTCGTTTAAACTATTGTAAAGTTTTCCATGGCAAACAGTCGCCTTACCTTGGTATCAGAGGTACTTGGTTGGGACACTGTGGAAGATTACAAGAGTCTTTTTCACCGAGAGTTCTAAACACACTGGGCAGGACGTCTTTTTAAGGATCACCGAAAGGTGTGTAGACAGACAGTCGAGAAAACACGAGCGTTTTTCCTACACTTATCACTGAACATGAAAAATGGTGTACGTAGCTGGAAACTTACAAATGATACTGCAGATTGTCACTTCGTACCGCAGCTTACGAACGTTACTGTAACACCCTAATAAATGTTGCTGTACCACAGGAGTCAACGTTTTCGTACCACACTCCATACACTCACACCCTCACTCGAGTATACACACCCATACACAGAGGCAAGAAGGTACTGAAGTTTGTCACCCCATCCTTCACCCTTTCCCCCAGTAATCTCACGCACACGGCTTGGGCACAAAACAGCCTGCTAATCACCTCAACGAGGTCAGTCAGTTGCTTCGCAGCTAGTTAGCGCTTGTCCGAGATGAAAATGTTTCTACATAATTTCGTGTCATTTTTAATTCAAATCTGTTGTATATATTTATATATAGTGTATATGCATACACATTTTCTAACTCAAACACCATTTTAAGCAGTCGTTTATTTTCCCAATGAGCTCGTCTTCCACGGAATTAGAGCTATTCTTCCATTCCTCGAATCAAATATGATTACTTCCTATTCCAAATGCACTTTATGATCTTTGCTTAGTTCCGCTCCACGATAATAATAATAATAATAATAATAATAATAATAATAACAATAATACACTTTACACAATAAAAGACTTACATGTTTGTATAATGAAATATATCTTAACCTTGTGTATGAACTAGCAGTAAGGTGTAATAAAAGGTCGGAGGATTACCTAAGCTATTACTTAACGCTGACGCAAGGAAGATTATAATGCTGAACCTATCTGCTGAAGCTTAAGCATGGTAATATCTTTGTTGGGTTTAAGATTGGTATTATCTGTGTTGTGTGTAAACATGGTAGTATTTACGTTGGGTGTGTGAACATGGTATTACCTGTAGTATGTTGGGTATGAGCATGGTGTTATTCACAATATGTTGAGTATTAGAATGATAATATTTGCGTTGGGTGTGTGAGCATGATAATGCTGTGTTTGGTATAAGCATAGTAATATCTGCGTGGGGTGTATGAGCACCGTAATGCCTAAGTTAGGTATGAGCGTGGTTGTATCCGTGTTTGTTGTGAGCATTGTAGCACCTTCTAGGTATTCACGGAAACCGGTTAACCGGGCAAGAGTACTTGGGTGGGAAAACCGTGAAACACGGTATTTCCCACAATACAAATCTCGACGTTCAATGGACTTCGGCTGACAACTAAAAGAACCAGGTTCAATTTTGGGGAGGATTGAGATGTACAGGTATGTTTCCTTTAAATGTTGTTCTATTTCCCCTGGCTGTAAATAGGTACCTGAGAGTTAGTCGACTATATGGTGATAATTTCCCTAGGGTAGGGTAAGGTCAAGGATAAACTGAGGTAGGATAAAAGATCTTAGCTTGAATATGAGCCAAGGAAGGATAATGGCTATTAGCCTGAATATGAGCCAAAGAATGGCAGTAGCGAGCTGAGGAAACATAACAGCTATTAGCCTGATCGTGAGCTGAGGAAACAACAGCTATTAGCCTGATGGTGAGCTGAAGGATAAGAGCTATTAACCTGATCGTGAGCTGAGGAAGGATAACAGTTATTAGCCTCATCATAAGCTAAATCCTGAAAAAGAATGTGTGATGTCAACTGGGATTATTAATTGATGTCATCTCACTAACATGTAGCAAACCAGAAGAATAAAGGTCACAATACCATTTCTGGAAAAAAGTCCCAAATACTCCACGGAGAGGAAACTTTTCACGACATTTCGCTCCGACCTTGACCAATAAGATAACTAGATAACTGCATATTACAAACCTTAACTTCGCCTAAAGAATTTACTCATTAAAGTCTGTATTGTGTATCGTAGTTTAGCAAAACTTGCAAAATATTCTTGTTTTCAAGTCCTCATGGAGTAAGAGCTGGCTGGATAATTTTCCATTGGATAGAAGAATGTGTCTATCAATTCCCGTGAAAACTGCCGTCTGTGTTGGACGAATAAAAAAAAATAATGCCAAAATTCAGCCACAGTCAAAACGTTGTATGGTAGACTGTTATCCTTCCTGCGCTGGTGCTGTGTTGTGGTGGTGCTGTGTTGTTGGTGCTGTGTTGGTGGTGCTTTGGTGTTGATGTGGTAGTGCTGTGTTTTGTTGTGGTGCTGTGTTTTGTTGTGGTGGTGCTGTGGTGTTGCTGTGGTGGTGGTTCTGGAGGTGCTGGAGGTTCTGTGGTATTGGTGGTGTGGTGTTGTGGTATTGGTACTGTGGTGTTGGTGTTGTTGTGTTGCTGTGTTTTGGTGTTGGCGCTGTGGTGGTGCTGTGTTTTGGTATTGTAGTGGTGTTGCTGTGTTTTGGTGTTGGTGCTGTGGTGGTGCTGTGTGTTTGTATTGTATGGTGGTGCTGTGTTTTGGTATGTGATGGGGCTGTGGTGTTGGTGGTGCTGTGTTTTGATGTGTGGTGTTGTGGGTGCTGTTGGTGCTCAGGTGCTCGGTATGGTGCTGTAGTGGCGCTGATGGTGCTGTGATGTGGTGCATTGTGTTGGTGGTCTGTGGTTTGGTAGTGCTTGTGACGTGGTGTGACCTGTGATGGTTTATGATGCTGTGATTGTGTGGTGCTGTGTTGGTAGTGCATGGTGATGACGTGGTGTACTGTGATGCTGATGTGTGGTGTTGGTGCTGTGGTGTTGGGATGCTTTGGTGGCTGTGTGTAGTGCTGTGATTGCTGGTGGTGCTGTATGTAGCTGTGTGTTGGTGTGTTGTGGTGTTGGTGGTGCTGTGGTGTTGTGGTGCGTGGGCTGTGGTGTGGTGCTGTGGTGTTGGTGGTGCTGTGGTGTTGGTGGTGCTGTGGTGTTGGTGGTGCTGTGGTGTTGGTGGTGCTGTGGTGTTGGTGGCGCTGTGGTGTTGGTGGTGCTGTGGAGCTGGTGGTGCTGTGTTGGTGGTGGCAGCAGAAGTGGCGGCGGAGGCAACTGTAGTGGCGGCGGCGGCGACAGTAGTGGCGGCGATGGTGACAGTAGTGACGGGGGTGACAGCGGCAGAAGTAGCGGCGGCCTGAGTGTCGGAAGCGCCGTTGTAGGCCGCTTGTAGTCCATTCATTCACCTTGCTCTAATTCCTATTAATATTCATACCTCTGGCGTTTGATTAAATAATTCCTCGCCCCAACATAGCCGAGAACAACACCAACGCGTATATCTTCCCCTCCCTCTCCCCATTCTTCCTCCCCCCTTCCCCTTCATCTGAACTCTCCCTTACCCCTTCTCCTTGCTTACAGTCCCCGGGAAGTGGCTCTCACTAACTGCATAATACTAAGAGGAAGCAGTTATAATGCTGAAGTGGAGCCCCTCTTCCTCTTTACTTCTTCCCCTTCCTGTTTCCCTTCCTCCTACTCCTGGCTAGTGTTCCCCTGATACAAGAAACCCATTGAGTATGAGGGGAACAAAACACTGAAACATTGCATGTCTTTTATTCCCACAATGTAAGTGATTAGGAGTAGAATAGCAGCACACTGAAGATGTATCAAATTTTATTTGATAAATGAAGTGTCTCCCATGTTGGTAGTGAAACACATCCTCCTGAGGTACTGGGTTGGTGTACAGAAGGTGGCAAGTATCTGCCCGTGCAGACAGATAAGCCACCTGCTTCAGCAGACCAGGTGCCAGGAGAGGGCAAAGGGGGAAGGGAGCAATCCAAGAATCATAATATATCGATGACAACAACTGCGAGAAGGGAGGAAGCACACACACACAACTGGGTTATTCAAGACACTCTATGCAACACCACCACCACTCACTCCTCTTCCTCCTCCTCTTCCTCCTCCTCTTCCTCCTCCTCGTCCTCTTCCTCGTCCTCTTCCTCTTCCTCCTCCTCGTCCTCTTCCTCCTCCCTTTTCTCCTCCTTTTTCTCCTCTTCCTACTCCACATGTTTAATCCTCTAACTTTTTGCCCTTTTCATTTTCTCCAACTTTTATCTCTTCTTCTCAACATTTCCCGTGAAATGTGGCTGTCAGCACAAGAATCACCAGGAGAAAAAATACAGCACAACATTCTTAGATATTAATTTTTAAGATGCTGTTTTTGGTTTGAGAGAAATCACGGTATTTTATGAAGTTTTCTTCCGCATCTACAAAGTGGCTACAATGAACACGTTTAGCGAAACTAGCAACCATCTTGTCTAAATTCAAGTTATTTGTTTCACTTAATAAAATGTACTGGAGGAGCACACCTACGATCCTATTATGGGGAGTTTCACAGACTGTAAAACATTTTTTTTATACCAATGTCGGTGATTCTTTCTGTGGCCATTTGGGACATTTGGTAATTTAGAGTCAGAGTAAATATTCATACTGGACTGGAATCGAAGAAAAAACACTGTACATACGTGGATATACTACGATAATATAAGTGCCAATACTCAGTTTAGCAAACATGTGTTTCTGATGTGCAACATATCAAAGACACTTGTTGGTATGCAGGGAGTTACAACTGAATGACCTGGCATCCAAAATTTCGCAGGCAGGTATTAGTATTATAACTAAGCTGCTTGTGTTGACGTTATTAAAATAAAATAGACAGGTAAGGTAGGAAGATGACGGCAGATCCAAGGACTTTCAGATGAGCAGCTTGGGCTTCGAGGGAGAATTTCTGGACAACCAGGAAACCTCCCTGGATATGCTCCTACCGTTCAACAGGTTCCTCAGTATGCGAGGGTATTAATGTATCCACGTTCTACTGAAGAAGCCTCTTGTGTAGGTGAAACACTTCGGGAAAGGTACCCAAGTGTTACCCATGTGTCTTACTCACCACCTTGTTGGTATCGTGTAACATAAATCAGGAGTGCCCAAACTAGGGTACAAGTACCCCGATGAGTACGCGAAATGATCTGTTTCGATGTGATTGTAATTACTGAGGTTTTAAATTTATCTACATATACTATGTTTAGACTTCGCGGAACAAGCTAAATATTTTACATACATTTATGTCAAGCCAGAAGAGATTAAAATCCAACTATGGGACAAAGTACACAGTACTATACAGACCATGCCAGACCAAACAATACTCTGACGCCCAGCGAAGATAGGCGTTTGTTTCTGAGTAGCTGGCAAGCGGCTGGTGAATAGTTATTCTTCATCTCTCCAGAATGAACCGACCAACAAAAGATATTAGAATGCTTAGACTTGGCAGAACTATTGAGATAACCTTTCCTAATTTATGAAACGTTTTAGTACATCGATGAATAATTATATTGTAATAATATGAATAGATAATGTGTGGGATAAGCGCCAGCACCATCAAGCTCTGCCCAGCCTCATGACTACGTAGGCGTCAAAGATAAAATTAATTTTAGGGGAACAAAATATCAAGACAGGAAAATCGTGGGCATCTAAATTACTTATTCTCCTCTTCACATTCTTTAGGTATTTAAAGTTAAATACTGTGATCAAGTTAACAGCTTGGGGGCATAGAGGTGCTCCCAGTAGAAAGCTATTAGATAAATATATATATATATATATATTAGTACGAATGCGAAAATAAACCTATATGAATTCAGAGAGATTAGCGCACACAACAAAAATATAATCGAGTGAGCGCGATGTACGTAAACGATTTTTCATTGGAAAGTAAAACTAGTAAATATTAGATAGCAATCACAGGCAGGAATAACGACTGACACACGGTAATGACACGGCTAGTGTTCCTAAAATATTGCACTCAACTCTTCATCCACCTGCCAGAGTTTTACCTATATTGTATATAGAATAATACTAATATATATATATATATATATATATATATATATATATATATATATATATATATATATATATATATATATATTATATTATGCCGAAGAAGAAGAAAGAAGAAGGAAGAAACAGAGCAGTAATTTCATGCACTGGTCAGGAGGTATACCATCTTTTAGGAGTGAAGAAGAGCAGAATGTAAGTGTGGTGGAGGTACGTGAGGCATTACGTAAAATGAAAGGGGGTAAAGCAGCTGGAACTGATGGGATCTACAGAAATGTTAAAAGCAGGGGGGATATAGTGTTGGAGTGGTTGGTACTTTTGTTTAATAAATGTATGAAAGAGGGGAAGGTACCTAGGATTGGCGAGAGCATGTATAGTCCCTTTATATAAAGGGAAAGGGGACAAAAGAGACTGTAAAAATTATAGAGGAATAAGCTTACTGAGTATCCGGGAAAAGTGTACGGTAGGGTTATAATTGAAAGAATTAGAGGTAAGACAGAATGTATGATTTGCGATGGAAGGAGGTTTCAGAGTGGGTAGGGGATGTGTAAAACAAGTGTTTACATTGAAGCATATATGTAAACAGAAATTTAGTAAAGGTAGGGAAGTTTTTATTGCATTTATGGATTTAGAAAAGGATATGATAGAGTGGATAGAGCCAATGGGGCAGATGTTGCAAGTATATGGAATAGGGGGTAAGTTATTAAATGCTGTAAAGAGTTTTTTATGAGGTTTAGTGGGCTCGGGTTAGGGTGTGTAGAAGAGAGGGGAGACTACTTCCGGTAAAAGTAGGTCTTAGACAGGGATGTGTAATGTCACCATGGTTGTTTAATTTTTTTTTATAGATGGGGTTGTAAAGGAAGTAAATGCTAGGGTGTTTCGGGAGAGGGGTGGGATTAAATTTTGGGGAATCAAATTCAAAATGGGAATTGACACAGTTACTTTTTGTGATGATACTGTGCTTAGGGGAGATTCTAAAGAAAAATTGCAAAGGTTAGTGGATGAGTTTGGGAATGTGTGTAAAGGTAGAAAGTTGAAAGTGAACATAGAAAAGAGTAAGGTGATGAGGGTGTCAAATGATTTAGATAAAGAAAAATTGGATACAAATTGGGGAGGAGGAGTATGGAAGAAGTGAATGTTTTCAGATACTTGGGAGTTGACGTGTCGGCGGATGGATTTATGAAGGATGAGGTTAATCATAGAATTGATGAGGGAAAAAAGGTAGTGGTGCGTTGAGGTATATGTGGAGTCAAAAAAAGTTATCTATGGAGGCAAAGAAGGGAATGTAGAAAGTGTTTGTAGTACCAACACTCTTATATGGGTTTAAGCTTGGGTGGTAAATGCAGCAGCGAGGGGAGAACGGTTGGAGGCAGTGGAGATGTCCTGTTTTTAAAGGGGAATGTGTGGTTTCAAATATTATGCAGAAAATTCGGAGTGTGGAAATTAGAAGGTGTGGAGGGTTTAAAAAAAGTATTGTCAGAGGGCAGAAGGGGTCGTTGAGGTGGTTTGGTCATTTAGAGAATTGGATCAAAGTAGAATGACACGGAAAGCATATAAATTATAGGGGAAGGGGGGCGGGGAGGGGGTCGTCCTCGAAAGGGGTTGGAGAGAGGGGGTAAAGGAGGTTTTGTGGGCAAGGGCTTGGACTTCCAGGAAGCGTGCGTGGGGCGTGTTAGATAGGAGTGAATGGAGACGAATGGTACTTGGGACCCTGACGATCTGTTGGAGTGTGAGCAGGGTAATATTTAGTGAAGGGATTCAGGGAAACCGGTTATTTTCATATAGTCGGACTTGAGCCCTGGAAATGGGAATACAATGCCTGCACTTTAAAGGAGGGGTTTGGGAATTGGCAGTTTGGAGGGATATGTTGTGTATCTTTATATGTGTATGCTTCTAGACTGTTGTATTCTGAGCACCTCTGGCAAAAACAGTGATAATGTCCCGAGTGTGGGAAATGTTGAATGATGATGAAAGAAATTTTCTTTTTGGGGATTTTCTTTCTTTTTTGGGTCACCCTGCCTCGGTGGGAGACGGCCGACTTGTTGAAAAAAAAAAAAATATGCCGAATAGGTAAAATTGGTCAGTTAACAAGAACTCATTTAAAATTAAATCCTTTCTAAAA
Source organism: Cherax quadricarinatus (assembly GCF_026875155.1). Taxonomy (NCBI): domain Eukaryota; kingdom Metazoa; phylum Arthropoda; class Malacostraca; order Decapoda; family Parastacidae; genus Cherax; species Cherax quadricarinatus. The sequence continues at coordinate 13,888,095 of NC_069482.1, forward strand.
TTTTCTCTAATACGTTTACAAATATGTACATATTTTTCATTTGTGCTAACGTAAAAATTAATAATTTTGTATCAAAAGAACCTTAGAAAACTTACCTAACCTTATAACACGCGCAATTTAATTTAGCCTAATTCAACTAAATATATTTTAGATAAGTTTACAGGAAGTTAATAAACAAACACAATGAAATATATTTTTTTCGTTACGTTCAGAATGATTTTCGAAATTATTGCATACACAAATTTTCGCTTGCCTTATTTGGCAAGAAAAGTGTTGCTATTTAAGACAAAATCGCAAGTTTTACCTATTCGGCACGACATTATATATATATATATATATATATATATATATTAGTGCACCCACGAACGTGTGATTTTAAACCTTATTCCACTCAGCCATCAATGCTGAAGACATCAGGTGGCCAGTACCACTGGACATATCACCCCTGATGCCAGTACATACGTAGCCACGGAAATTGCATGACTAATTTCATTCTCCTCCCGTTTGGAATACCAGTCTTCACTAGCAGTACGCTTATTAATGCATCCTCGAACGAATGGTTTTAAGCAAATAATGCTGCGAATGGCCGGAATATAACCCCCGATATTTCGCACGTCATCCGGGAAGCCCTCCAAAACTGCGAAAAGCCTTAGTCCGAAACGTCGTCCTAAGTCTCTTTCTCCTACTTACATGTTATTTGTGTATATCTCCTATATTCAGGTTGTGTATTTAATACCAGCAAGTTGATGAGTGGGACATTTGTAACGTCAGTGCCTGTTAATCACGAATTTCGTTCACGATACTTTAACCGTCAAAACATAGATTAAATTAAGCTCACAGCATATATACACTGAGATAGACCCATCCCCATCGGTGTATATATCCCTGTGTAGATACTTTGAAATCAGATCCACGTTACAGAACTTCTATAATTTACATAGAGGGCCTTTTCATTTCTATAAATACACAATTTGCACACCCCAAATCAGAAAAAAAAATATTCCTCAAACTATTAAAACAGTCACCTATGCCAAAAAAGATCACATACGTTAAAAGAAAATGTGTAGTTGCGCCAAAGTTGACAACGAGTTTCGTGGTAACTTTTCGTAGTGCCCCCTCCAACTCCATAATATTTCCGCGGAGGAAAGAAAACGGCGTCATTACTGGTAAACAATACAAATTACGTCAAAGGAATTTCGTGTCGTATTATTAAAATTAGGGGGGTTTGTTATCCTTAAGTATAATCAGCATGAGACGTGGTATTAGCGAGTTCAAATTACAGCCATGAAACTGAGCAAAAGTTGGTGAAATATTCTTGAAAATGGATTTCATTTTACGTGGTCATGGTTACCAGGGGATTTGAGAGAAAGAGAGTTTAAGAGAAAAACAGAGACAGAAGGGGTAGGGAGAGAGAGGGGGAGAGAGAGAGGGAGAGAGAGAGAAGGAGGGAGAGAGTGAGAGAGAGAGAGAGAGAGAGAGAGAGAGACAGAGACAGACAGACAGACAGACAGACAGACAGACAGACAGACAGACAGACAGACAGACAGACAGACCAGTATCACTCCTGTCAATCAATGGCAAGATCCTTGAGACAATAATTTCAAGACAAATGAGAGTTTTTTGACTACCACTCACTACTTTGTGATCGTCAATATGGCTTCAGGAAAGGTTACTCTGCTGCTGAAACCTCTCCACTAAATGGCACCAGTCACTGGATGAATCCAAAGTCAGCTGTGTGATAGCACTGGACATTGCTGGTGCTTTCGACCGAGTGTGGCACCAGGGTCTTTCGGCAAAACGCAAGCACTGGGAATTGCAGGCTCTACGCTACGTCTCCTCAGTGATTACCTTCATAGTAAATCTCTAAGGGTAGTTCTCAGTGGAACATAATCAGCAAGACATCCTACTGGGGCAAGTGTTCCACAGGGAAGTGTGCACGGGCCATTGTTATGGAATGTCAACTTCAATGACCTCCTCCATCTCATCCGAGAATCCCATGCAAATGCAGACGACTGTACTGACATTTACTTATCCAAGAGAAGAAATGCCAGCTGCTCTAAGCTACATCAATCACCAGCTAAGAGCTATATCAGCTTGGGGAAACCGATGGCAAGTAACATTTGCACCTGAGAAAACACAAATGATGATGGTCTCTAGGCACCATGATGGTAATGCCGGAGCAGTAGTAAGTATGAATGGGAAAGTGTAGGTACCTGGGAAAGAAGTTGATATCCTTGGGATGAAACTCGACTCCAAACTGACCATGAAGAACCACGCTGTATATCTTGCAAACAAGGCAGCTAGGAAGCTTGCAGCACTTCGACGTATCTGCATCTGCTTGACAGTAGGGGCTGCAAGGTTCTGTATGAGGCACAAGTACGCTTACACCTTGAGTATGCTACACTTTCTTGGTTTGCCTGCCCCCATCTCATTTGCGACTGCTTGACAGAGTAGATAACAGAACAAGACGTCTCACCTCTCGCCTGGACCCATCCTGGATAGATCTGTCATATCAGCAGAGACTTCAACACACGAGGGATGTGGGTGGCCTTACTGTTATGTACAAGGCCAACAGTGTCAAAGTACCACACTTGGCTCCACTTCGAGAACAGCGAGAAGCAAGACGGGCAGAAAGCAACTTCACTCTGGCTGTACCCTTCTCCAGAACATCACTTCATCTGAGATCATTTATCCCCAGGATGACTCGAGTCTGGAACACATTTGTACAGCATTATGATGTCAACGAGATCAAGTCAGATGACCAAATGAAAATGCTGGTCTACAGATGGCTCCAACTTCATCCTGTTCCCTACTTGCATGTTTCATAACAATAAAAATGCTTTCAAATAAGCTGATGTAGGTAACAGCTCTTAGCTTGTCAATAAAGTTAGGAATCCTTAACCTGTAAATAGTTTGTCAATAAAGCTGGGGCTCCTTAACCTAACCTTGTCAAACCATTTGTGTAAAAAAAGAGGGAGAGAGAGAGAGAGAGAGAGAGAGAGAGGGGGGGGGGATCCTTAACCTAACCTTGTCAAACCCTGTGTTAAAAAAAAAGAGAGAGAGATGGAACTGATGGAAATAGCCAAATATATTCAAATTCTTAGACAGTTAAGGTGAATTAAGCTCTTCGATATTCCAAAAAATTTAGCAAGGTTAGGCTAGGATTCTAGATCAAAATGGGTACAAAATTGAACTAAAAAAAAAAAGATGCCTAAGTTTTGCTAACGGTTGTCTTTAAGGAAGAAACTTCAGAGAATCCATTCTTGATAAAATACTGAAATGCTACAGTTTTTTAGAACTTAAATACATCTAATACTGTATTGTATATCTACAATTATCTTTATATGCAACCTGTATACACAACAATAACAATAATAAATTAACCTTCTAATATGAAATACATTTCTACACCCAGACCTGTGTATGAGTATGTATTCTAGTGTTGAAGTCGAGAAAAATTGTAGCCTTAATGACCCTCGTTTAGTCGATAGCCTTTAAGCATAACAAACCTACTATAGGAGAGGTGTATATATGCACACATTTTGCTTCGATCCGTATTAATGCATTCCTGGCTGGTGGTGCGCAAATAATATGCAGCTTTAATGACCTTAAACGCATAAGAAAGAAGGCACTGCAGTGGGCCTTTCGGCCCATGCTAGCCACTTCAAACTCAGACACATCCAGCTTACATTTAAAGCTTCTCAACACTTCTTGCCGCAGTAACACTACTTGGGAGTTTGTTCCACTCGTCTTCAACTATTTCTAAATCAGTGTTTCATTATAGCTTTTCTAAATCTAAATTATCCAACTTGAATCCATTGCTGTGAATCCTGACTTGGTTAGATTCTTTCAGCACGCCATTTAATATCCCTTTTATTTTTTCCTGCAGTCGATTTGTTCGCTTCAGTCGCATCGACTCGAATTTCACGCGTTTCCAGAGAGTGTAAACTTAATGCCCTCAGCCTGTCTTCGTACGAAAGGTTTCTTATACATGGGATCAACTTTGTCATGCTAGCTCTGTATATTTTATAGCGCGTTTATGTTCATACTGTAATATGCAGACCAGAACTGAGCGGCATAATGTAAATGAGGTTTTACCAAAGGCATATACAACTAAAGTTTAACATTAGGGCTTAAAAATGGTTATAATTATGACTATATTTTGTAAAGGAGTGGACCAGTAAGTCAGCAGAAGGCCTCAGTCGGATGGCCAAAAGCTCCAGTGGCGCCAGGAAAAAAAATTTCCGTTTCCTGACGAATCTTACCTTACCTCACCTAATTAGGACTTTTGTTGTTATACGTTTTGATATGAATCCAAAAAGCCTATAAGCTTTACTTCTTTTTAATAATCAGTTTGACTAAGCTCTGCATTATTTTGCTTATACGCGCCATAGTTATTTTTTCCCTAGGATTAAAATCTTGCTTTTGTCCGCACTGAACAGTATCTGCTGCTACACTGACCACAACATGAAGCTATCCAGGTCATCCTATACCTTTCTCATGTCAGCATAGTAAATGATCTGAAAACCTTTTTCGTCGTCGACATTTTTGTCTATATTCCCTTATCGACGTTTATGTAGATCATGAACAACAAGGGTCTCAATATTGTGGCACACCACTTGTGACTGGTCCTTATTCTATTCTCTCACTATTTATGCACACAGGCGCACGCTGTTGCTTATCACTCAGCCATGACTCGACCAATGAGAAAATTTCTCATACTATACCATGGGCTGCCACTTTCTTCGGTCTCCTGTGTGGGACTCTGTCAAGGGCCTTACTGAAATAAATATACACAATATTATAATTTTTCTTGGTCTACTGTCTCGAATTCCGTAATTATAAAACTTAGTTAATTCGTAAGAATAAATGTTGTATTGAAAACTGTGTTGAATTTCAATGATCAGATTATGTCTTTCAAGAAAGCTTCGAATGGCATCCACAACTGATTCCGTCAACTTTCCCACAATTGTGGTTAGGTTGATTGATCTATAATTTAAAGCCAAGGACCTGCCTCCCACCTTGTATATGGATATTACATTTGTCCTTTTCCACTTATCTGGTACGAAACCCGTTTGTAGCAATCTGCTGAAGATACTAGCTAATGGTTTGCTAAGTAATCTTTTGCATTGGTTTAGAACTACTGAAAACAGCTCGTCTGGGCCGGTTGACTTGTTTGGTTTCAACCTTATGAAGTTGTCTGAGAATCTTGCCAATAGTGTCATTGATCTTGTATTATTTATTCTCGTCCTGACCTGTATAATTATTGATCTCCGGGATTTCATTTGAATCTTTTTGTATAAAAACAGAGAGGAAAGAGTGTTAAAACAAGTTGCACACTACTTTGTCACTAACAGTAAGCTGACCTGAGTTACATTTAAGTGAGATACTATTTCCCCTAACCTGATGCCTTTATATCTGAAAGAAACTTCGGGTTTGCCTCTAATTCTCTTCACAACCTTAATTTCATAATCTCTTCTGGCTTTTCCTATTCATTTTTTTACTTCTCTCTAAAATTAAATCGTCAGTATATTTAATGTATTTTATATTCTATTTTTATATTCTATTTTTTTTTTTGCTAACACGTGTTTAGCATGACCTACTTCCACTACCCAGCCCAGCTCACCTGTGACCTCATATTTCACCTGTTACACTTCACCTCCCGTTATGTACACTAAGCTCCTGGCCACACGCTTCTGCTTTAGGCTAAGAAACGATGATGTCTCCAGCAATGTAATAGTATATATATCTCTGAATTCTACCGATGAAGCCTATGGGTAGGCGAAACTTTTCGTCAATAAAGATTCTTAGTGTTGCACGTGTGTCTTAGTCATCAACTTGTTGATATTGTATATTATTTTAAATATGAATGAGCTTTTCAATCTCATTCTTGTTAAACACAAGTTACCAGAACCTTTTCCTTAAAGATGGTACCAAGATCTTTCATTCTCATCTTCATTCTTGGAGTCCAGGTTACCAAACTATGAGAACCTTTTCCTTTTATCTTTTAACCTCGTATCTATTTTTTTTTTAAACTCGCTAAGCCCCGAGAACTTCTTTCTACTTAGGGGCGGACATTACCACCTTCTTAATACCAGTATTGGGTTTCTGAGCCGTCAAGTTGCCTGACAGCGAGGTAATGAAAAGGTGTTGCCCACGGCTAGGAAACAAAAATTGCGAGGCTTGTTGGATAAATTTGCAGTGCCGGTCCGAGCCACCCGCATACCGAGTGAAAAAAAAAAACGAGAACTGCTGGAACCAGTCAACCGGGTGTGTTTCCGGGTATTGTATTTATTGGTTGTTTGACATGAGGTTCTTTATTACTCGAGAGCTTCCATTATTTCATTGGCTAGGATTCTGACAGCGTCAAAATTCGCCTTAATTGCACAGAACGTGGAGATCGGAGCCGTAAATTTGAGTTCGGAATTATTCCCTTTGTATGCAAATCAGATGACCACCCTCTTGACTCCAGACTTGCGCCTTTGTGGTCTTCATCGTAACCAATGGTTGTGGTCCTGTCGCTTGTGGTCTTTATCAAGTCCACAAACCATATTCCTTATGTGTGAGGGGCCATTATCAAGATCACTGGCCATAGTCCTCTTGCCTGTGGTCTTTATCGAGGTCACTAGTTATAGTTCTCTTGCCCGTGGTTATCAAGGCCACTAGCTATGCTTCTTGCAATAAGATCACAGTAAACAGGTAATATCACCAAATATAAAAACACTGTGAAAAAAATATAATGAAACTGTAAGTGCTTTCGTGATTTCTCACATATCAGTGTTTGTTTTACACACATACATAAGCTATATATAGACACGCTATATATATATATATATATATATATATATATATATATATATATATATATATATATATATATATATATATATATATATATATATATTAATATATATATATATATATTCAAAACAACCACTGTGAAAGAATAGTGAATTATTATTATAATCAAGGGGGAAGCGCTAAACCCGGAGGATTATACAGCGCCTGGTGGGTATGTGGAAGGTATTCAGGCTTAATTCGGGGAGCTGGAGCACAGATCCAATTCCCTAAATCAAGAGCCCCTCACCAACATAAAGAATAGTGAAATTCCAAGCGTTTCGTGACTTCTCACGTTATCAAGTCATGAAAGAGCTTGGAATTTCACTATTCTTTCACAGTGGTTGTTTTGCATAATCTGATATTACCTGTTTACTGTGATCTTATTGCATGCTATTATATATATATATATATATATATATATTATATATATATATATATATATATATATATATATATATATATATATATATATAAATTCAAGTCGACAAACGATTGTTGATGAATAAACAGAATGGTGAACGGGATGCTCGAGCTGTTTGTCCCCTTATATACTAGGATTTCACACTACTGTCTATTGGCTTACTGAAGAATGAGACTAGCAGCTCACAGTGCTACTACTCCCTTTCGACAGAGATATTATCTGGTCCCACTGTCTTCCAGATATCCAGCTCGTACAGTTGTTTCCTCCTGTCGTTTGTATTGTGCTCGGTAGCCTGCCTTTGTGGCTCTCTTGGTAACCTCCCAATTTCCTCCGAGAATGCCTCGTTAAATTTCTTGCTGAGCTCCTCAAAAACTTCCTGGTCATTTCTTGTGAGCTCTTCCTTTTTTAGCCTGATTACCTGGTCCTTTACTGTTATCTTTTTCTCCTCATGTGGCTCTTTAACAAGTTTGAATTGGATTTTATTTTCGATGCTATGTCAAAGTGTGAGTGTGAGTGTGTGTGTATGTTTTGTGTGTGTGTGTGTGTGTGTGTGTGTGTGTGTGTTGTGTGTGTGTGTGTGTGTGTGTTGTGTGTGTGTGTTCATTATCATGAACAGGTTACATAAAATAACCGGTAACGTCTGGCCACGGTTAGGATCGTTAAAAGTTTAGATCGTTAAAAGCAAGACTTCTTCATGTACGATGTAAGGACGAGTTGAGGAGCATCCAGTGTGTCTAGTACAGTACCAGTGTGTCTAGTACAGTACCAGTGTGTCTAGTACAGTACCAGTGTGTCTAGTACAGTACCAGTGTGTCTAGTACAGTACCAGATGTGCTATACAGTACCATGTGTCCTAGTACAGACCAGTGTGTCTAGTACAGTACCTGTGTGTCAGTACTCCGTTGTCTAGTACAGTACCATGTGCTATACATACCGTGTGTCTAGTACAGTACCAGTGTGTTAGTACAGTCCATGTGGTCTATTAACATAAGTTTCAGTACAGTACCAGTGGATTTAGTACATACCAGTGTGTCTAGTCATACCAGTGTGTCTAGTACAGTACGCAGTGTGTTAGTACGACCAGTGTGTTGTACAGTACCAGTGTGTCAGTACAGTAGTACAGTGTGTCTAGTACGTACCAGTGTGTCTAGTCAGTACAGTACCAGTGTGTCTAGTACAGTGCCAGTGTGTCTAGTAATATCAGTGTGTCTAGAACAGTACCAGTGTGTCATATACAGTACCAGGTGTAGACAGTACCACGTGTCTAGTACAGTAAAAGTTTCGATCGTGTCTAGTACAGTACAAGTACCGTTTCTAGTACAGTACAGTACCAGTTGTAGTACAGTACCAGTGTGTCTAGTACAGTACCAGTGTGTCTAGTACAGTACAGTACCAGTGTGTCTAGTACAGTACCAGTGTCTCTAGTACAGTACAGTACCAGTGTGTCTAGTACAGTACAGTACCAGTGTGTCTAGTACAGTACCAGTGTGTCTCGTACAGTACAGTACCAGTGTGTCTAGTATAGTACCAGTGTGTCTCGTACAGTACAGTACCAGTGTGTCTAGTATAGTACCAGTGTCTAGTATAGTACCAGTGTGTCTCGTACAGTACAGTACCAGTGTGTCTAGTATAGTACCAGTGTCTAGTATAGTACCAGTGTGTCTCGTACAGTACAGTACCAGTGTGTCTAGTATAGTACCAGTGTCTAGTATAGTACCAGTATGTCTCGTACAGTACAGTGTCTAGTATAGTACCAGTGTGTCTAGTACAGTACCAGTGTGTCTAGTACAGTACCAGTGTGTCTAGTACAGTACCAGTGTGTCTAGTACAGTACCAGTGTGTCTAGTACAGTACCAGTGTGTCTAGTACAGTACTAGTGTGTCTAGTACAGTACCAGTGTGTCTAGTACAGTACCAGTGTGTTTAGTACAGTACTAGTGTGTCTAGTACAGTACCAGTGTGTCTATACAGTGCCATGTCTAGTACAGTACCAGTGTGTCTAGTACAGTACCAGTGTGTCTAGTACAGTACCAGTGTGTCTAGTATAGTACCAGTATGTCTCGTACAGTACAGTGTCTAGTACAGTACCAGTTTGTCTGGTACAATATCAGCGTGTTTGGCACAGTACCAATATGGTACTTGATTGTTGTCATACGAGGTAGTTACTATCTAGTTGGGGCGTCGAAGACCATAACAGTTCATCGAGATTATTGTATAACTACCTGAATATGCATAGTAAGACTGACATTTCACTCTAAGGAGAGCGAAACGTGTTCTCAATTAAAGCTTATTCTGCTGCATGTGTATTTGTCTCCATGATAATCGTCATTACCTACATCAAACAGCGCAAGATGTTTCGTAATTAGCTAAAAGAGGTCACACTTGTACCCGTTTTCTGTGTTGTTAGGTAAGACACATATGCAACAGTTAGGTATCTTTATTTCGAAACGTTTCGCCTACACAGTAGGCTTCTTCAGTCGAGTACAGAAAAGTTGATAGAAGCAGAAGATACTTGAAGACGATGTAATCAGTCCATCACCCTTAAAGTTTCGAGGTGGTCAGTCCCTCAGTCTGCTTCTATCAACTTTTCTGTACTCGACTGAAGAAGCCTACTGTGTAGGCGAAACGTTTCGAAATAAAGATACCTACCTGTTGCATATGTGTCTTACCTAACAATCTGTCGGTATTTTATACTATTTTAATGTTCAACCCGTTTTCTGTGTTTAATCCATTATATATTTGTTTTGATTTTTGTTTTTTGCTTGTATTCAAATATAAATGTGCGTTTGTGAATTTACAAAATACATAGTATATATACACCGAAAAAGATGTATGTCCCTCAGTGTACATACGATCAGAGTTTACGTTAGTCTCCATTTTAGGGGTTAAAATATTCTCGACTTGTAGTGGACAGGTTACATACAGCCTTAATGACTCGTGTAGTCGATATATTTTTTTTAACTCATTACCCAGTGTAGGACAAATTTTACATATTCGCAATAAAACTAGTTTAGTAACTAGAGCTAACCTTTCTAAACAAAGTTGAATAATTAATTTAATAATTTTGGTCTTCTCTTACACCAGCGTAATTCCATTTGTTGTTTAGTTAATTGAGTTTAAAACCTATCGACTACACGAGGGTCATTAAGGCTGCATGTGACCTGTACAACACCAGGCAAGATCACTTTAAACCAACATAGAACTTCAAAATGTGAAACCTACTTTTTAAGTTATGTTTCTTAAGAAGTATCCTTGCGGTCTTGTCGTATGATTTAACCCTAGGTTTTTGGCATTGACGAGGCCTTCCACTGGTTACCTGTCCACCCCCTCAATCAAACATTTCGTTATAGTAGATTATTTAACATCAGTGAAGTGTGTTTCATTACATGTATGACTGACTTTTGCGTTCTGCGAAATTAATTTACGCTCCTAGGGTATTACTTTACCTCGTGAGGACGTTAAACCTTAAGTCATAGTCATAAAACTTGCGAGTAGGTATTAATTAGGCTCTATCAGAGTAAAGGGCCTCATAAATAATTTAATTAAGAGTTTTCAGTTTATCAATATATTAATACATATAAGTATATTCAAATTATAGATTTATTATTATAAACGTATAAGAGGAACTTTTAGAAGACTTAATTTTAAATGAGTTCTTTGCTAATTTGACCATTTTAATAATATCGGACTAACATTATATATATATATATATATATATATATATATATATATATAATGTATGTCGGCCAATATAAAACTGGTCAATTAGCAAGAACTCATTTAAAATTAAGTCCTTTCTAAAAATTCCTCTTATACGTTTAAAAATATATTTTTTTCATTAATGCTGATGTAAAAATTTATAATTTTGCACCAAAAGGAACTTAGAAAACTTACCTAACCTTATTATAACAAGAACAATTTATTTTAGCCTAACCCAACTAAATATATTTTAGATTTGTTTACAATAATTTAATACCAGACAAACACAGCAAAATATATTTTTTTCGTTAGGTTCAGAATGATTTTGGCGAAATTATTGCATACACAAATTTTCACTTGTCCTATATGGCAAGATAAGCGTTGCTATTTAAGCCAAGATCGCAAGTTCTGCCTATTCGGCACGACATATATATATATATATATATATATATATATATATATATATATATATATATATATTATAATATATATATATATATATATATATATATATATTATATAACAACACTGCATTAGCCAAGGACTCGAACCCATGCTGCTTTGGCCTGCCTCATGGTGGGCGAAAACACATGACGCCCTTATCCACTGAACCATACGATCCTTAAGAGTAGGGCATCCAGCGGAACTGGATGTGGTACTCCCTACCCAAGGACACGAACGAATGGAATATTCAAACGGCTTCAGGAAGAAATCCAAATATTCTTCCTTGAAGCCTTTTCACCCACTTCTCCGAGGCTATGGGTCCCACAATTTACACCAGAGGTGGACCCCTCCCCCCAAAATTTTTATTATATATATAATATATATAATATATTATATATATATTATATATATATATATATATATATATATATATATATATATATATTATTAGTTAAATACTTCTGTGCTTCAACATCCAGCAGAAAAAATAAATATTTAAATGTACCTGAAATTATATTAGTAATGCAAGTATTGCACGTTAAAATTAGTCATCCCTGTTAAATAATAATAATATTACATAATTCAGTGAGGTTTTACATAAATGTGGCTGGGATCATTAGGCTATCATGGTTGGTATTTTGCATTAATTTACTCAGTGTTTCCCGGATGTACAGGGCGCAGATTGTTATAATTATGATGTTGGAGGCGTTTGTGTGTGTGTGTGTGTGTGTGTGTGTGTGTGTGTGTGTGTGTGTGTGCACTCACCTAGTTGTACTCACCTAGTTGAGGTTGCAGGGGTCGAGTCCAAGCTCCTAGCCCCGCTTCTTCACTGGTCGCTACTAGGTCACTCTCCCTGAACCGTGAGCTTCATCATACCTCTGCTTAAAGCTATGTATGGATCCTGCCTCCACTACATCGCTTCCCAAACTATTCCACTTCCTGACTACTCTGTGGCTGAAGAAATACTTCCTAACATCCGTGTGATTCATCTGTGTCTTCAACTTCCTACTGTGTCCCCTTGTTGCTGTGTCCCATCTCAGGAACATCCTGTCTTTGTCCACCTTGCCAATTCCTCTCAGTATTTTGTATGTCGTTATCATGTCCCCCCTATCTCTCCTGTCCTCCAGTGTCGTCAGGTTGATTTCCCTTAACCTCTCCTCGTAGGACATACCTCTTAGCTCTGGGACTAGTCTTGTTGCAAACCTTTGCACTTTCTCTAGTTTCTTTACGTGCTTGGCTAGGTGTGGGTTCCAAACTGGTGCCGCATACTCCAATATGGGCCTAACGTACATGGTGAACAGGGTCCTGAACGATTCCTTATTAAGATGTCGGAATGCTGTTCTGAGGTTTGCTTGGCGCCCATATGCTGCAGCAGTTACTTGGTTGATGTGCACTTCAGGAGATGTGCCTGGTGTTATACTCACCCCAAGATCTTTTTCCTTAAGCGAGGTAGACTGTACTCCGTCTGCGGTCTTCTTTGTCCCTCCCCAATCTTCATCACTTTGCAATTGGTGGGGGTTGAACTCCAGGAGCCAATTGCTGGACCAGGTCTGCAGCCTGTCCAGATCCCTTTGTAGTTCTGCCTGGTCTTCGATCGAATGAATTCTTCTCATCAACTTCACGTCATCCGCAAACAGGGAAACTTCCGAGTCTATTCCTTCCGTCATGTCGTTCACAAATACCAGAAACAGCACTGGTCCTAGGACTGACCCCTGTGGGACCCCGCTGGTCACAGGTGCCCACTCTGACTCCTAGCCACGTACCATGACTCGCTGCTGTCTTCCTGACAAGTATTCCCTGATCCATTGTAGTGCCTCCCCTGTTATCCCTGCTTGGTCCTCCAGTTTTTGCACTAATCTCTTGTGTGGAACTGTGTCAAACGCCTTCTTGCAGTCCAAGAAAATGCAATCCACCCACCCCTCTCTCTCTTGTCTTACTGCTGTCACCATGTCATAGAACTCCAGTAGGTTTGTGACACAGGATTTCCCGTCCCTGAAACCACGTTGGCTGCTGTTGACGAGATCATTCCTTTCTAGGAGTTTCACCACTCTTCTCCTGATAATCTTCTCCATGACTTTGCATACTGTACATGTAAGCGACACTGGTCTGTAGTTTAGTGCTTCATGCCTGTCTCCTTTTTTAAAGATTGAGACTACATTTGCTGTCTTCCATGCCTCAGGCAATCTCCCCGTTTCTATAGGTGTATTGAATATTGTTGTTAGGGGTACACATAGCACCTCTGCTCCCTCTCTCAGGACCCATGGAGAGATGTTATCCCGCCCCATTGCCTTTGAAGTATCTAGCTTACTTAGAAGCCTCTTCACTTCTTCCTCGGTTGTGTGTACTGTGTCCAGCACTTGGTGGTGTGCCCCACCTCTCTGTCTTTCTGGAGCCCCTTCTGTCCCCTCTGTGAACACTTCTTTGAATCTCTTGTTGAGTTCCTCACATATTTCACAGTCATTTCTTGTTGTCTCTCCTCCTTCCTTCCTTAGCCTGATTACCTGGTCCTTGACTGTTGTTTTCCTCCTGATGTGGCTGTATAACAGCTTTGGGTCAGATTTGGCTTTCGCTTCTATGTCGTTTTCATATTATCGTTGAGCCTCCCTTCTTATCTGTGCATATTCATTTCTGGCTCTACGACTGCTCTCCTTATTCTCCTGGGTCCTTTGCCTTCTATATTTCTTCCATTCCCTAGCACACTTGGTTTTCTGCCTCCCTGCACCTTTGGGTGAACCATGGGCTCATCCTGGCTTTTTCATTATTCCTGTTACCCTTGGGTACAAACATCTCCTCAGCCTCCTTGCACATTGTTGCTACATATTCCATCTCATTAACTGGCTTCCCTGCCAGTTCTCTGTCCCATTGAACCCCGTTCAGGAAGTTCCTCATTCCCATGTAGTCCCCTTTCTTGTAGTTTGGCTTCATTCGTCCTGGCCTTCATGCTTCCCCCTCCACTTGTAGCTCTACTGTGTATTCGAAGCTTAAAACCACATGATCGCTGGCCCCAAGGGGTCTTTCATGTGAATACTAGGTCCAGTCTTACTGGTTCATCCTCTCCTCTCTCTCTCTTGTAGTGTCCCTTACGTGTTGGTACATGAAGTTTTCCAGTAGCACCTCCATCATCTTAGCCCTCCATGTATCTGGCCCCCCCATGTGGCTCCAAGTTCTCCCAATCGATCTCCTTGTGGTTAAAGTCACCCATGATCAGGAACTTTGCCCTGCATGCATGAGCTCTTCTGGCCACTGCAGCCAGTGTGTCAACCATCGCTCTATTGCTCTCGTCATACTCTTGCCTTGGCCTCCTGCTGTTCTGTGGTGGGTTATACATCACTGCAATTGCCACCTTGGGACCTCCAGAGTGAAGCATTCCCGCTATGTAATCGCTTGTTTCTCTGCTGTCTCCTCTCTCCAGCTCATCAAAATTCCATCGGTTTTTGATCAGCAGTGACACTCCTCCAACCCCCTGTTCCCTCTGTCTTTCCTCATGATCTGGTATCCCATTGGAAAGATGGTGTCTGTTATCATAAATGTAAGCTTGGTTTCTGTGAGAGCTATGATGTCTGGTGATGCCTCTGACTCTTTTGTGCCACTCCTCCCACTTATTTGTTATTCCATCAGCGTTTGTGTATGATACCTTCAGTTTCCTTTCCAACACTGTGGTTTGGGGGGCCTGTGAGGGTGGGAGACCTGGTAGCATACTGCGGGATTCTATAGCTGGGTGTTGGGTGGAAGCTGTGAGTATGGATTGTAGTTTGTGTTGGGATGGTGTGATAAGTTGTGGGGTTCTGAGGATAGTTGTGTGTGCGCTTGCCCTTGCTGCTCTGTCCTGCTCTGGTTGAGCTCTGCTGGTTCCATTCTTGTCTCCTTTCTTAGCTCCTTTCGCTTTTTTGTCCTCTCCCTCAGCTGCTGTCGTTCTGTTTGTATTCTGTCTCTGTCTAGGAACACCCTCTTGTACCCTCTCAACCATTTCAACCGTGGTTTCTCTTGGAGAATCCTGTTCTGCACTGTTTCTGTCATGAGAATCAGCTTGATCAGTCGTTTTCTCCCCTTCAGATACCCCCCTATTCTCTGAAAATTTAATCTCGTCCATGTCTTCTTCACCTATTTCCATGATGATGTTCTCAATCTCCTTTCTTTCTGCCTGTCGTCTTTCAGTATGTGTCCTTTCCTCTCTCTCCTGAAGCCCATGGATAAACACTGATTTTGCCCTTTCCTCCTCCCATTGCCTCTCCCTCTGTAACTCTGGTTCCTGTCTGTGTGTGGTCATTTTCTACCTTGTTTTTTTCCAGTGGCTTTGGTAGCATGGTTGCGCCTCCACATTTGACCTATCACCCTCTCCATCTGCACCCAGCTGCTCTCCCCTTTCACTCCTTGGCCCTTCTTGGCAGGCTGATATAACCTTAGCATAATTCATATCTCCTTCCTGTTTGGCCTCACAGCTTCACATGCTGTGTCTTCTCTGGTCAATGCCCTTGTAACTTGCTTCAGCCTGTTTACTTTATCTTCTAGGACCCTTATCCTGGCTACTGCAGTTTCAACTTGTGCCTCCCAATTCTTCTTCTCCTTCTCCAACCTCTTTTCTAATTTCACAGAAAGCTGTCTCCATTTTTTCAGAAAGCTCTCCTAATTTTCTCTCCCACTCTTGTTCCATCCTTTTCCACTGCCCCTCTATCCACTCCTCCCTACCTGTGTGTGTGTGTACTCACCTATTTGTGGTTGCAGGGGTCGATTCATAGCTCCTGGCCCCGCCTCTTCACTGTGTGTGTGTGTGTGTGTGTGTGTGGTGTGTGGTGTGTTGTGTGAGCTGACCTGCCTACCCTCCCTCCTTTCCTCTATGACTCATCTCCCTTCTCCCTTTAATCTGATCAACACAATTCGGTGAGATTCTCTCCCCATATTCCCTACTTCTGCCTCTTCCCCAACACTTCTCTCCCCCCCCCCGCCACTACCTCCGCCTCTTCTCCAAAACTACTTCACTCACCCCCTCCAATACTTGTCTTCTCCCTCACAACCACCACCTTTTTTTTCACCACCACCACTCCCCATTCCCCACCGCCATTTCCCGTTTCTCCTCACCGCCCCTTCCCCTACTCCCAAGACGTCCTCTGGCCGTAACCATGTATACAAGATATGTACTTACCATACCAATCTACCCAGTGCATCTGTACTGAAGAACCCGCCTTGGTGCCTGGTCCAGTATCACCAGTGATCATTGTAATGATCTCCTCTACGCTATCATGAGAAACTCTATCCCCCCCAGCTGTAGAAAAAGCATAAATTCAAATATTATGATTATGTTAAGAGGCGCTGTCCAGTCGAATACAAAAGGTTGTGCAAGTCCCTTGGGGTCACACCGCCATGGAAATTTTCATTGGCTGTACAGTCATGTAAAATTACTGAGTAGGTCGCCACCTTGTATTTGTATGCTTGTTTAAAAGATTGTCAAGGCATTTGATTTTGCTTATACATAACTCACTGTTTCCCCCAATGTGTAATTTTTTTTTGTGTGTGTGTGTGCTTAGATACAATATCACAATATAATTGTACCTCATTACTCAAAAAAATATAATATCTATACACTGCATAATTGTAGTCAATTATCCAAACAAAATAGATAACTGTATTACCGGTGGTCTTAAAGAAAGCACCACCCTTGATGTACTCAAAGATATTGAAATTCCTGGCAAAAAACTGTAACCAATCTTACTGAGGACAGATAGGTTGAAATTTATTCTCAAAAGTATCTGAACGCTAAGCGTTCTGTTAGATATACACTAGACATTTCAGCAGCTATATATAATATCATCAAGCATAGCTATAAAATTAATCGTGAAGCTGTTTCGGTTATATAAAAAATACATTATATACACACTGCAACAAGATCAAACTTCAACCTCTGAGATGGCCACTGCAAACCTGATTCTATTATTATTGTTACCTTTGTGAATAAGTTATAATCAATGCACACTTTTTAGTCCACTGAACCGGGCCTCAGCAGTAAGCCAAAATATGTAGTAGTCTCGATATCTACCTATATATTTTTATCAAGTGAGCAGCAGAATGATGAGGATTGGCTGGTCCTGTGGGTTAGCGCGTCGTGAATTTTCGCTCACCATGATGCAGGTTAAAGGAACATGGGTTCAAGCCCCCAGCTAGTCGCAGTGTTTATATATATATATATATATATATATATATATATATATATATATATATATATATATATATATATATATATATATATATATAAAATGTCAAATTTAGTTTTCCCGTGAAAATAACCGCCAGCAACATTGTTAGTTAAACAAGGATAACTGAACAAAAGTCACTTCGCATATAGCCTCTACAGTTACAAATTGCAAAACACACAGCGTCCCATGTGGATCATGTTTACCAGCTCGCGACTCTAAATCTTTTACTCTATCGATAACTCATCAGCAAATTACATAAATAGCATGACCTTATCAGCAACAATTAGTCTCGCAGGTGAAAAGCTTTGCAGTCGAAAATGAATGTCCAGAGTTCCGTAGTTGACCTTTCTGGGTGAGACACAAAGTTATTGTTTTGGTCAAGTGCTGAGGATAACTCAAGTGCTGAGGAAAATATAGGTGGTTGTCAAGTGAAGTGAAGATAATTCCTGACCGGGCAAGTGTTGTGACTATAACTCTCAGCAGTGATACTCAAGTGTTTACGTCAAGTGCGCTGACTATAACTCACAGCAGTGTTGCTCAGGTGTTTACAAGTGCTGTGACTGACTCATTACCGGGCAATGGTAATGAGTCAGTCACAGAATTCACTCTAGACAGTCTAGAGGTACAGATCAGCGGATACTTAACCAGTTAACAGGTTATTACCTGACAAAGACCTGTGCCATGGCCCGTGTCGGGAGACACTAATGTTTCCCAGCGGACAAAATACCACAAAATAAACCTCATGCGCTGTATAACCCTAACTGATTTAGCGCTTCCCATGAATAATAATAAAAACAATAATAATACAATAATAATAATAATAAATAATAATAATACAAACAAGAACCGATCTATTAGTGCAAACATCATAGAGGAATGTAGATTCATAAATCATGGACTATTGTACAGAATAGATGTATGCGTGATGGACCAGTGTATACATTAGTGATGAACCAGTGTATAGATGGATACATCATGGATCAATATAGATGCATGTATGATGACTCAGTGTTGAGGTGCATAAACGATACACCAATGTATAGATGATGGACTAGTGTATAGAAGATGGACCAGTGTATAGAAGATGGACCAGTGTATACATGCATGGATCAGTGTACATACATCTTGGACTAGTTCATAGTTGCAAAAAGGATAGACGAGCCAGCCAGTTCGTGGCTGAAGAAAACCATGTCAAGTGTTGAGAAGTTAGGGTTAACAGTCTAGTAACTACAGAATCAAGATCTTTGCAGGAGGTACGTTGATTTTAGTGAAGAGCTCTTGACCCAAGGAAATACATCAGTACGGGTTGTCCGAGGAGGTAGTTCCAGCTCCTCGAATCACGATCCCTTCACCAGAACATCAACCCACCACCCTTGAAGGCATGGGTAGCCTAAGATCAGGATTTTTTTTTTTTTTTTTTTTTTTTTGGGGGGGGGGGTTGGGAGGTAATCTCATGTCATCAATGTCACCATCATTGATAACTTGACATCCTTTAGGTCATCAATGGGTTCTTGTAACGTCATGATGTAGTCTGTCGTTACCGTCACTGCTCTTAATAACAATGTGGTAAAAAACGAGATGGAATCGTGACGACATCAGTCATTACATGATTGATGCTTCTGGTAACACGATCAATTTTGATGTCGTCTATCATAGCCGATGATGTCACATATCCTATTTTTTTTTCCTTTTACGCCGCGGCTGTCAAAATCTGGTCCTATTAATCACTCCGTTTTGTGACGTCAGGCACTGAGTTTTGATTGACATCTCTTCACGTGACGCAAAATACCGTGATTAATATCGTTAATGACGTCACCCATGAGGTGTTTACCTGACGTCAAGCATCAGCTGCTCACGTGACATTATCAGTCAGCTGATCTACCCATGTCATCCATCATCGATAGTCGTGGTTTCACCCATCAGCTGTTCTCGTTACTTCATCCACCAGCTGCTCGTGTGACGTCATCCATCAGCTGTACCCGTGACGTCATCCCTCATCTGTACCCGTGACGTCATCCATCAGCTGTACCCATGGCGTCATCCATCAGCTGTACCCGTGGCGTCATCCATCAGCTGTACTCGTGACGTCATCCATCAGCTGTTCTCGTGACCTCATCAATCAGCTGTGACGTCAATAAACACAACATTGCGTCCATTAATTATCAGGAGAGAATGGGGGGGAAGGGAAGGGGAGAAAGGGGGAAGAGAGGAGAGGGGAATAGAGGAGGAGGTGGAGGGGGGGGAAGGGAGGGGAGAAG
Source organism: Cherax quadricarinatus (assembly GCF_026875155.1). NCBI lineage: Eukaryota > Metazoa > Arthropoda > Malacostraca > Decapoda > Parastacidae > Cherax > Cherax quadricarinatus. The sequence goes on from NC_069482.1 coordinate 13,907,944, forward strand.
GATTTAGTAGCAAAACGGGTCATCCGGATTTATAACATAACAGTTGACTGAAGGCTGTACATTAACCGGATTTACTTAATGGCATTGTATTAGCATACTCTAGATCTGCGTAATGATAATGCCGCAGTATATGCAGCCCAGGGAGCCGGAAAAAAAGAATTTCCACTCACTGACTTTTTTTTTTTTTTTTTTTTTTTGACTGGTGCGGTGACTGTTACAATCTATTCTCGTTGTATTACATAGTTTTTTCGGACTTAATACTTGAAATTCTTAATATTTCCACTTTTTTCGAATACCATTTAGGTTAGGTAGGTTCGTCAGCAAACAGGACAAATGTTTCCTGACTCGGGTCTTAGTCATATGATGACCCGTAGCTGGAGCTTTTGGTCATCTAACCGAGGCCTTCCGCTGGCTTACCGGCCACCCCCTTTTAAAAATACAGTATTTTTACATTAATTCCTCGAATCCCATTTTCTTTCGAACTTGTTAAAATAATTCAAGATAGCCTAGGATACATAATTTTTGGTTAGGTTACATAAATGTTTATGTACTCACAGACAGGAAACGTAAAGAAGGCAAAGTGCGTCTGGCAACCAAGTGGTCTAAAAAAATACTGGTAACGTACAAATATTAACGTTTATTACTGGTGATGCGTAGATAGGCTGTCCGGTTGTGTGATGAGCTGGCGCCAGGAGGTGGATGGGTGATCATATGTCTGAGTGATTAACTGGTGGCATAATGTGAATGTCTGATACCCTGAATGGCTAGATGACTGATTAGTTTAATGACTGGATCAAACAACAGTTAAACTGTGAATTTTTGTAATATTTTCATTTCAGTTTCCTAAGAGAAAGTTATTTTTTATTAGCAAGAAAACTGAAATAATGTCTATGTTGAAACGTTTACTTTCTGATTTACGGTTTCTGTTCCAAGGAAATAATGCACTTCAGATATCGAAATGTTTCATATTGTATTATTTCTTCTAAAACATAAATAGATATTATTGTTTCACTTAGCTGGTTTAAGTTAACAGGTTTAAAGTCGATTGGATGAGGCTTTAAGTCGTAACCAAAATCTTGGAGAAAAGGGAAAAAAACCGGCACAACTAGATTAAGTAGCCCTTGGGTAGGTCTAATATCCCTCTCAGTGTTTATACACTAAGAGTGTATCACTCGGTGTATAAAAATATGGGTGAGCACCTCGCATGTATATACACTGAGATGTTTGTATCTCTCAGTGTATATTCACTGAGATGTTTGTATCTCTCAGTGTATATACACTGAGATGTTTGTATCTCTCAGTGTATATACACTGAGATGTTTGTATCTCTCAGTGTATATACACTGATGTTTGTGTTTAGTGTAACTTATTATTTTTCACATCTAATTCACACTTTGCACACGTATATGTAAACGACCTTTCGGTCAGTACTGACCCATTATCAAGGTTCACGACTGATAGAAACGTCATCCATGTTTCTTTAAATTTAGTCTTCAAGGCTAATAGTGAATTCTTCCAGCCACGATGATGCAACTTTCTCCCAAATTGATAATCTCTTTCCCTTGACCAATTTATTATGAAAAAAACAATTTACTGGCTAATATTCCCTTTAAAGACGGTCCATTCATGCTATTAAAGAGCTTTAGATTTCAGGAATTGGAGCTTCCACGTTGATGAAATCTGATTACCTGCCGTTTTTCCAATTCTATTTACTAATTACGAATTCAGCGCTTCTCATGATAATAATAATAATAATAATAATAATAATAATAATAATAATAATAATAATAATAATAATATTAGAATTTACCGCCGAAGTGGCTTATTTTTTGTGCACCCCCCCCCTATATCCTAGGCCTAGGAACTAGGCCCCAAGAGGGTTTACAGCAGTACATCAGGATGTATATCTACAAACCATATCTTATCTGTTGCAATCAAATTTAGAATATTTACTAATATGTCTGGTATCTTATCGTCATTAATAATAATTCCTTTACATATCACATACCTTATTATACTATCTCTATATTCTTCAATAAGTGGATAGATAATCTTGTATATAGTGTTCAAGTGACCATAAGGCTGACAGATTTATCATGTGTGTCAGGCTGCCAGAAGTACTTGTAACCAAGTCTATGCCTGGCTACTACATCAGCCAGTCTGTTCAATATGCTTATCTATGTTCATATTAACATTGTGAGTTATGGGTCTCCTCAGACTTGTAACTGCATTCCTATGGCATTTAGATTCTTTTATTTCTCTCCTCCTATAATTTCCAGTGCTTGATACAGATATATCCAAGTTATATTCCACATTTTCTTTCAGGGTACCTTGGTTAATTTATCAATTTTATCGTGTAAGAATTATTTAATGTGTGAAGGAATCCATAATTATTGTACAGTCACTTATTTCATTGATTTTTTCAGTATCTAGATCTGGTTTCACCAATGAACATTTTGCTAGTCATTATGTGAGTGAGGTGCCTTCAGTCAAGACACAGAATCAATAATAATCAAGGAGTCACAAGTTAACTTAAGCGCCATTAGGATGGCAAACAATTCAATTTGCAGTGTAGACGCCTAGTTGTTAATGTTTGTGCCAAACTCAACATGGCTGCTCTAGTTCTTATCAATGGAGACTGCAAAAAGAGCAGATGCAGCCTAGTAAGATTTCCCCTAAGATCCATTAATATAATTTGTGATATATTAGGAATAATAATAATAGTAATGTGTATATTCCTTGCACACTCATCACCCTGTCTATCCCTGCAGTTGCTCACTGACACCCCTCGTCTACTCCTGTCTAACTGACTGTCGTCCACCTGATTGACTGGCTATTTGACTAACTGGCAATTTGTGTGACTGATGAGCGTCGGGCTACGTATCTATATTGCGGTGCGACAAAATTTATGGCCGCGTAAAAGCGGCCCAAACATGTGATTTGTCATTTGTAGGCTTGGTCCTGTGATGATCCCTTGTATAATGACGATCCACTGTGAGGGCTCTCCCACCTCATTATACCGTATGTGTGTGTGTGTGTGTGTGTGTGTGTGTGTGTGTGTGTGTGTGTGGTGTGTGTGTGTGTGTGTGTGTAGTGTGTGTTTAGCTGTGGTAGTTACTAGTTGTCAAAGGCATTTGTCGATTAACACTTGGCCTGTTGTGTGTAGTGTTTGTGCATGTGTGTGTATATGCGTGTGTGAGCGCGTGCGCGCGCGTGTACGTGTGTGTGTAGGCATGGGAAGGGGTTGAATCTCAGCTCCTGTCTCCAGCATCATACAACTTTTATCACAAGTTTCCTGCCGTATACGTCCTTAAAACTGTGTATGATGTTTCATTCTCTCACCTTATTTACGTCGTTCCTCTTCTTGATCTTTTTCAGGGCTGAAGAAATAATTCCTAACATCCCAGTGACTCACTTGCATCTTCTGTATTCAGTTAGGTCCGTCTTCCAAATTCTCACCTTTCAAACAATGTCTACGTCTATTCTCTCAATTTCTCTGAGCATTTATAATTTAATACGTCTAATCCTTGTTCTTCTTTCAAAATAAAGTTCAACTCTTTAGTCTTTTATTATTGATGCTGTTCTTGTTGCAGCTTTTATTCATCATACTGTTGTTTCTATTGTCTACGTTGTTACTGTTGCTGTTCTGAATGTTTTTGATGTTGTGTTCTTAATATTGTTGCTGTTTCTATTGTTATTCCTCCTGTTCATATTTTGGTTCCTATTGTTGTTGTTGCCATTTTTGTTGAATATTCACCTTGTTGATGTGTCTATGATTGTTACTACTGTTGTTCGTTTTGTCGTTCTTGTTAATGCTTCTGTTATTTCAGGTGATGGTGGTGGAAGTAGTAATAGTGGCAGTAGTAGTAGTACTAGTAGTAGTGGTAGTACTAGTAATAGTGGTAGTAGTATTAATAGTAGTAGTACTAGTAATAGTGGTAGTAGTACCAATAGTAGTAATAGTAGTAATAGTAATAGTAGTAATAGTAATAGTAGTAATAGTAATAGTAGTAGTAGTAGTAGTAGTGGCAACAGCAGTGCTAGTAGTAGTGGCAATAGTAGTAGTAGTGGTAGCAGTAGTAGCAGTAGTAGTAATAATAGTTGTAGTAATAGTTGTAGTAATAATAGTTGTAGTAATAGTTGTAGTAATAGTAGTTGTAGTAATAGTAGTTGTAGTAATAGTAGTTGTAGTAATAGTAGTTGCAGTAATAGTAGTTGCAGTAGTGGTAGTAGCAGTATCAGCAGTAGTGGCAATAGTAGTAGTAGCAGTAATAGTGGTAGTGGTGGTAGCAGTAATAGTAGCAGTATGAGGAAGAGTAGAGAGGTTGATAAGTTTTGAAGGAACTTAAGGAAGATAGTGATAAGGTATAACGCCATTAATGGAGGGACATGATGAGTTATGGTACAATTAACATCGAATAATGATAAGATGTTGGCCATTCAGGACGTGTAATTATGAGTTTTGTCACGATTAAGGTAGTGTAATGAGTTAAGGCACCTTGAAGGGACAGAAATGAGCTGTCACCATTAAGGTGGACTAATGAAGAATTCATCATTAAGGAAAAAAACTGAGTTATGGTACCATTAAGGGAAAGTAATTGAGAATTATAGCACCATTAGTGATGAATTTCTTACCATTAAGGGACCAATAAAGAAACATGAGTTAAACACTGTTTAATAAGTGTAACGATAATTTCTAGCCTAAGGGGGACTATTTGTGAATAAAGTACCATTAACAGAGTAATGAATAACGGCCCCATTAATGTAATGATGAATTGTGGCATCAATAAGGAAGTTATGAAGAGTTATTGAGCATTAAGGTAGAGTAATGGTGAGTCATGGCACCATTAAGACAAACTAATGATGAATCATGGCATCACCGATAGAGAGCAATGAAGTATGGCACATTACGAGAGAGTAATAATGAGTTATGGTACCATTAAGAGAGCGTAATGGTGAGTTATGGCACCATTAAGGGAGCGTAATGATGAGCCATAACGGCACTAGAGGGCATAAAATGGTGCCATTTAAAATAGCAGAAAATTTAATTCAACTGTGATATGATAATGAAAGAGTTTTACAGAGTTTAATGACGTGATTACAACACTAAACTAGACCAGAGATAACTACCAGCATCATCAACACTAGACCAGAGATAACTACCAGCATCAACAACACTAGACCGGAGATAACTACCAGCATCAACAACACTAGACCGGAGATAACTACCAGCATCATCAACACTAGACCAGAGATAACTACCAGCATCAACAACACTAGACCAGAGATAACTACCAGCATCAACACTAGACCGGAGATAACTACCAGCATCAACAACACTAGACCGGAGATAACTACCAGCATCAACAACACTAGACCGGAGATAACTACCAGCATCAACACACTAGACCAGAGATAACTACCAGCATCAACAACACTAGACCAGAGATAACTACCAGCATCAACAACACTAGACCAGAGATAACTACCAGCATCAACAACACTAGACCAGAGGTAACTACCAGCATCAACAACACTAGACCAGAGGTAACTACCAGCATCAACAACACTATACCAGAGATAACTACCAGCATCAACAACACTAGACCAGAGATAACTACACAGCATCAACACTAGACCGGAGATAACTACCAGCATCAACAACACTAGACCAGAGATAACTACCAGCATCAACACTAGACCAGAGATTACCAGCATCAACAACACTAGACCAGAGATAACTACCAGCATCAACACTAGACCAGAGATAACTACCAGCATCAACAACACTAGACCAGAGATAACTACCAGCATCAACAACACTAGACCAGAGGTAACTACCAGCATCAACAAACACTAGACCAGAGGTAACTACCAGCATCAACAACACTATACCAGAGATAACTACCAGCATCAACAACACTAGACCAGAGATAACTACCAGCATCAACACTAGACCGGAGATAACTACCAGCATCAACAACACTAGACCAGAGATAACTACCAGCATCAACACTAGACCAGAGATTACCAGCATCAACAACACTAGACCAGAGATAACTACCAGCATCAACACTAGACCAGAGATAACTACCAGCATCAACAACACTAGACCAGAGATAACTACCAGCATCAACAACACTAGACCTGAGATAACTACCAGCATTAAAAACACTAGACCGGAGATAACTACCAGCATTAACAACACTAGACCGGAGATAACTACCAGCATCAACAGCACTAGACTGGAGATAACTACCAGCATCAACAGCACTAGACTGGAGATAACTACCAGCATCAACAGCACTAGACTGGAGATAACTACAACCAGCATCAGCAACACTAACTACGGTACAGATGGGGATCAAATTCACGGCAAGCGAGTCGTAAAACTCCAGGCCAGCGTAGCCACTCCCCTCCACTATAGGGAGGATAGCATGGGCCACAACTGTGACCACAAATACATGATTTTACAGATGAATCTCCCTTCAGTGTGGCGGGACCTATGGTGTATAAATATACCTGGTTTGTTGAATCTAATTGTAGCCAGCTGGCCCAGTGGCTTTCGCGCTGGCCTGGAGTTTTACGAGTCGCTTGCCGCGAGTTCGACCCCTACCTAACCGTGGTTTGTTTTCAATCGTGTTATTAAGATCAACAACACTAGACTAGACCAGAGAGTTATGAAGCTGAGCACTTCTCCAGGATGGGGGACCGACCACCTCAAAAACTTTCTCCAAGGTTGATGGACTGACTGAATCATCTTTACTTCGCCACTACGTATGTTGCCTCTGGATCTGACTGAAGATCTCTACCGTATAGGCGAAACGTTTCATTCAAGAATGAAGATACTCAACTGTTTCACAACTCACAGTATAGTTGATTTGAGTGGGGGGGGGGGGGCGGGCACAGTGTATATACAGGGTATGTATATAGTGTGTATATATAACATTTGTACACTGTATGTACTGTGTATACCTGGAGTATACCTGGAGAGGGTTTCGGAGGTCAAGGCCCCCGCTGCCCGGTCTGTGACCAGGTCTCATTATGGTATATGTACAGCATATGTACACAATGTACAAGTAACACTTGGTACAGGCTGAAGTATCTAGTAATCCGATTATTATTATAATCATGGGGAGCGCTAAACCCGTAGGATTATACAGTCTAGTAATCCGAAATGTTCCGCATAACAAGCGGCTTTCTGTAGTAATATGTTATTGATGTCAGCTAAAACTGTATACCTTGTATATGTACTTGTAGAAATAAAGATATATATTATTATTTAAATTCTTAGTCACTCGTGCGAAAATGAACGCACCAAATGCAACGATACGTCCCGAGAGCTGCCAGACGTAAGCCACCTTTTTTATTATTGTTTTTATTGCCAGATAATTATTCAATAATATAGGTTAATATATGCTAACAAAACCTTAGCTAACCTATCTAGCGTAACCTAACTAATATTAAAATTTCCCATCCATTGAAGAAAATAAAGGAGGAGCACTGCAGCAGGCCTGCTGGCCCAGGCTAGGCAAGTTCAACTCACGCTTGCCAACACCCACTAACCTTCCTACATAAATACACGAAGAGGAATTTGTTCGAAACTGGCTACCCTAATTGGAAAACAAGCCGTACTAACGTCGTACAGTCGTACCTACCTTGCACAAACATTACGTAGACGTACAGACGTACCTACGTTGCACAGACGTTTCTGACAAACACTCGTCTACATATGTCCTTTTTGAGATTCTTGAGAATATTCATATATATTCTCCAGCCTCACATGTGTTGCTAAAAACCTTAAAATGGACGGGGATTTGAACCCCGGGCATGCAACTCACGTGTACCACGGTTCGAGTCCCAGTCTATCACGTTCTGAGTTTGTGTCATATGTTCAGAGTTGTGTTTGTGGGAGTTGAGTCTCAGTTCCTGGTCTCATTTCTTAGGCAACAATCAACCGACATCCCTGGGTTTCGAGTCATGTCATACCTACTTCTGAAACTGTTTGCGAATTCAGTTCCATTCAATTTCTTATCACCCTGAAAATGATAAGAAATAAGTGAAATTTTCTTAAGTGATATGTTTTTAATTGAGACACTTGGGAAACGTTACGGAATCTTCACTATGGAAACGTTTCACAAGCCAGTGACTTCTACAGTCTAATACAAAGAACGGTGGAAGATTTGGAGGAGTTTGAGGTAATCACTCCCTTAACCTTGAGTCTATGTGTTCAGTCCATCAATTGTGTGGTGCTTGCAAGATCGTAAGAATGTGTACGATCTAGCGTCCACGGCAGTACCAGCGCTCACTGGCCTGATATTAACAATATTAACAATATTCCCGCATCAGAAAGCCAGACAATGTACCCCGTGTTTTCCCACTCATCTTCTCGACTGAACCTCACTCATAACTATTTCACATTTCAAAGATAAACTTGTTTGTTTCCTAGCGATGTAGTCTGACCCTCCACTTCAAGTCTTGATGCAGGATTATTAAGCAATGCTCTTGATCTTTTTTTTCCATGAGATAAAACAGGAACTGTATTTCCCCTTCGCCCATGGTTGAGCAAGATGGATCCCGAGCATCGGGAAAATAATGAATCTGGAGTTGAATATCTTATGAAGGCTCTCTCTTGCGGTATGAGATAAAGGAATTCAATTCTCTCTATCATAGTTGTATGAAGGTTTGGAATTTAACTTTAATAGGTGCAGAATTTTAATTTTTTGCTCTAATTTCCAATACGTTATTACCGGTTAACACGGATAAAGCTTATTATATGTACAATATACAGTAATTAAAACAGCAGACTAAAACAGTATTACACCTGTAAACCGCAAAACTTCAACAATTGGATACAATAAATCTACTACATCCAAATATGAAGTCAGGAAGATAATCAATATACAGTCTATTATTATTATTATTATTATTATTATTATTATTATAACTGACTCACGAAATCGTAATGACACGATTGCAAACAAACCATACCACGGGCGGGGATAGAGCCCGCGACGGTCTGGAGTTTTGAGACTCTCTGATCGCGGGTTCTATCCCCGCCCGTGGTATGATTTGATTATTATTATTATTATTCTCTTCAGGTGGAGTTCTGGAAACTATCCTCCGTGTATAACCGAGGCAGACACGTTACCTGTGTTAATACAGAGAAAAGCAACGTATTGCAAGTCGTATTTAAAGCGCTGGCTCACTATTTACTAAGCTAAGCCAGTAGATGACAATTTGATTCAATGTATATTCTTGCATATTAGGGACATACTCGGAAATGATTGTGTGTAATGGATACTCAGAAGAGCAGTTACGTATTAGGAACATGTAAGAGAACTTGTGAATTATGAGCACTCTCATCTGTATCTAATGTATCACAAAACATACACGAGAACCTGTGTATTAAGAACATAAACAAAAACACTTATGCATCGGGTTTTTCACAGTACAAAATCGATATTACCCTGAATTGCGCATATTGAAAAACCTTATATATATATATATATATAATATATATATATATATTATATATATATATATATATATATAATATATAATATATATATATAATATATAATATAATATATAAATTATATATATATAATATATATATATATATATATATATATATATATATAATTTGACCTCTCCATTGGTTCTGGCTTAATTTTTAAGGTTTAACGTGGAATCTTAACTAACTCAGGTTTGCTGAGTTTGGGAGTCTCGTCTTCCCACAGTACTGGGTCCAAGTCTGTTGTGTTCGTGAGTTTACTCTTCCCACAACGCAGGTTCAAGGTCTTCGTGAGTCTCGTCTTAACACAACATTAATTTCAAGTCTTTTATATAAACGTATACCAAGATTTATTGTTTCATCATTAATTTCTAACCCACGTATACACACACACACACACACGCACAATCACACACACATACACAAACACACAAGAGCTGTAAAGACAGAATCACAGAGATACACAAAGACGGACGAATAAACGATTCCACAGCCTGCAGAGATACACAGACACGCCCTTGTAGAAGGCTACGTTGAACTTTACGTCATCTGTTTCTTCTGTAATTAAACTGCTTTACTAAGATATCACTCAGCTCTGCCAATAAATATTTCTCCACGTCTCCCTCTTAATCCCTCCCTCTCTCCTCCTCGCCCCTTCTCCTCCACCTTTCCCCTCCTCCTCGACCCCTCCCCTCCACCTTTCCCCTCCTCTGATAATATCCACAGCACCACTGCTTCAAATGAACAAACTCAACCAGTTTTTTTTTTTTATTTCGCTGTTGCATTATCCCCCATGCCATCTCAAGTCTTCATTCGTTGCAACTGTCATAACAATTCATTCTCTCTCTCTCCTGTAAATACACACACACACACACACACACACTAAATATATTATAATATATATGTATATATATATATATATTAATATATATATATATATTATATATATATAATATATAATTCTGCTGTGGACTGAGAGATAATGTTTGTAAATAATTTCGCCTGTTTTGCGAATTGTTCAGCATTTCAAAATCACTGTCTGCCTCTGTCTGTCTCAATATATATATAATATATATTTTAATATATATATATATAATATAAAAAAATATAAAATAATAAAATTTTATATATCCCTATATATATATACATATAATATAATAAAAATAATATTTAATATATAAATTTTAATAAATAAAATTTTAAAAACATATAAAATTTTATTTTAATATATAATACATATATAATTAATATTTTTATATAAAAATATATATATATATACATATATATATAATTATTTTATATTTTATATTAATAATTTTAAATTTTTTTAATTTTTTATATTTTTATAATATAAATTTTAATTTTTATTTTATATATAAGTAAAAATTTTTATTATTTAAAATATTTTATATATAAAATTTTAATTAAAATTTTTAATATATATAATAAAAATTAATTTTTAAAATATATATAATATATTTTTTTATATAATATATTTTTTTTTTATTTTTATTTATATACTTTTATTAAAAATTTTAAAAATTTATTTTAAATTATATAAAATATTAAAACCCTTATATTATTATATAAATATATTATATATTTTATACATTATATATATAAAAACATAAAAATATAAAATATTACCATAAAACAAATTTTTATACATATTATTTTAAAATTATTTTAAAATATAATTTTTAAATATATTTTTTTATATAATTTTTAATATATTATAAAAATCCCAATATATATAAATATAATTTTAATTTTTTTTTAAAAATAAAAACCATAAAATATTTAAAATTTTATTTTCTTTATTATATATTTTTCATATATTTAATTTTTTATATATTACCCAAATATATAATATTTATATAAATAACATATATATTTTATACATATAAATATATAAATTTTTATAAAAACTTTTATAATAAAAGAATTTTTATATATTATATAAATATTTTATATAATATATATATATTTTTTAAATATTTTTATTTTTTTTATAATATATATATTTTAAAATTTTTATATTTTATTTTAATATATATATAAAATAATATATAATAAAATATATTTTTATATAAATAACTTTTATTTTAATTTTAATATAAGAAAAAAAACTTTTTTATATATAATATAGAAAATATATATGGTTAAAATATAATATATATATTTTTTAAAAACATATATATAAAAAACATTATATTAATAAAACATATAAAATATATAAATATATAAAAACTTTAATATATATATAATTTTAAAATATCATATATATATATAATTAATATATTTTACATATATATAATAATATATAATAAATATAAAATATACATTTTTAATTTTACATATATATTTTAAAACATATATATAAAATAATATATAAATTATTATATTACATATATAATATAAATATATATTAACATATATATATATATACATATATATATACATATATATATATTTTAAATATACATAATAAAATTAATTATATACATTTTTATATATATATATAAAATTATACATATTTATATATACAATTTATATATACAAAGATATATAATTTATATTATATACATATATTTATAAATTAAAATTTATACTTTTTAATAACAATTTTTTAAAATAAAACATATATATATATACATAATATATAATAATAAAATATAATATACCCCCCAAAATAAAATATAATACATATTTTTATAAAATTATATTTTACTTTAATATTTTATAAAATATAATATAAAAATATCCCCATATATATATAATATCATATTTTATATTACATATATATATATACATATTTTTAATATACAATATATATTACATATATATATATAAATAATAAAAATATATTTTTCCCATAATATATATACAAAAATAAAAATTTTTTTATATATATATATATATATACTTTATTATAAATATAAAAACATATATATATAATAAATTTATATAATTATATATATTTTTATACTTTATATATATAATCTAATATAATATACATTTTAAAATATAAACATAAAATATTTACATATTATATATACATAAATATAATATACATATATATAAAATACATATTTATATATACATTATATATATTTCCATATATATATATAAATACAAATATTATTAATAAAAATAAAATTAATTTTACATATATATTATACATATATAAATATAATAAAACAATTTTTAATTATAATAATATATATATATACTTTATATATATAAACATATATATATAAAACATTTTATATATATACATAAATATATATACATAAATTTATTTTACTTATAATATATACAAATATATATATACTTTTATATATAATATAATTTTCAAAATAAAAAAAATTTTTAAAATTTTTCAATTTATAATATAATATAATATAAAATAAATAAATACTTAATATATATATATATTTTTACATATATATATAAAAATATATATATAAAATTTAATAATAAAATATAATATCTATATATATATACATAATTTTTTATTAAAATATTTATTTTAAAATTTTATTTTATAAAACATATATATTACATATATTTTAAATAAATTTTTATATTAAATATACATATTTTATATATAAAATTATAAAATATAAAAATTTTAATACATTATTAACTATTAAATACATATATATTTTATACATAAAATATTTAAAATATATACATTTTTTATATAAAATTAACATAAATATATATATATTAAAATATATATATACATATATATAATATAAAAATTTTAAAATATATATCCAAATATTAATATATAATAATTTTATATAAAAACATATAATATATACAATATTTATATACTTTATTTTTATAAAACATATATATATAAATTTAAAACTTTTATATATATACAAATATATTTTACATATTTTAATATCAATATATTTATAAAACATATATATATAATAATATATAATAATATAAATATACAAATTATTTTTACATATAATAAAACCATAATATAAAATATAAAACATATATATATTTTACATTATATTTTATATACATAATTAAAAACATTAAATATATAAATATATTATAATATAAAAATTTTATACATTTTTATATATATACATATATATATATCCCATTAAATAAAAATAAATATTATAAATATAATATATAAAAATTATATATTTACATATATATATAAAAATATAAAAAATAGAAAAATATATTTTTAAATATTAAATAATAAATATATTAAAAAAATAAAATTTTATTATTATATTTGTCGTCCCGAATGGGTAAACGGGTTTCATTATCAAGAATCTTTTTAAAATTTAAAAAGTCCTTTCTAAAAAAATTCTCTTATATTTAAAAATATATTTTTTTTTTCCTTTTAATTTTAATGTAAAAATTAATAATTTTTTTCCCACGGAACCTTAGAAAACCCTTTCCAAAACCCTTTTTATAACAAGGCAAATTAATTTAGCTTAAACCAATTAAAAAATATTTTAGATACGTTTACAATAATTTAATTTAAAAAAACAAGTAAAATGAAATTTCATTTTTTTTCGGTTTTTTTGGGGTTTTTAATGATTTTTTTCGAAAAATTTCTGCATACACAAATTTTCGCTTTTCCCCCTTTTTCGGCCCAAAAAACGTTTTCTATTTTTAATCCAAAATCCCCAAAGTTTACCCTTTCGGCACGACCTATATATATTTCCTTGCCGAATAGGTAAAATATTTGCTATGGAATTAGCAATTTATAAAAATTTTAATAATAAAGGTATATAATACCCATAAGGGCAACATCCCCATCTTCCCGCTATTCTGCCCTCTCCAAATTTTTTTTCCCCCTCTGCAAAAAAAACTGAAGGGAAACCTAATGGTAGGCTTAATGTTTTTGGGAAAGAATAAACCAAAATGTTGTTTCATTTTCTTATTCATCATAAAATTGACAAATATATTAATGATGCAAAATATGCCCATCGGGGGTTGACAAAGAAATCACAGTGCCCCTTTAATTCCCTTTTTGGGCTCCCGCTCACATGGTGAAATTGCGGGGGCCCCAAAACAAATGCCGCTTTGGGAGCACACACTAAGTGCTTTGTTATATGTTATGTAATGTGAACATATTACAAATGTAAATCAATGTAACATTAAAGTTACAAATAATTTATTTTTATTATTATTATTAATGCACGGAATTATATTTTAAACACCGTTATATCGGACCTCACGAGAGGTAAACACAATCACTAGTACAGACTTGACCGCCAGTATGGCGGACGGTGTGTGATGCTCCGTGGAAACACAACTGTATTCCGCCAGTACATTGTAATTTCAGAATCCGTGTCTTGCAAAATGGCTATGATGGAATTCTTGGGCTGTGTGTTTGTGTGTGTGTGTGTGTGTGTGTGTGTGGTGTGTGTGTGTGTGTGTGTGTGTGTGTGTGTGAGAGAGAGAGAGAGAAAATAAAACGCAGGTCGGCTTATTCATAAGAACTAACGATACGTATCAGACCTAGCCTTTGTCTTTACCTTAGCTCTTCTACCCCCTTAAAAATATTTTTAAATTATCGACGGCCATACATTCCCCACTGACATGACACAAGCGAGGCCTGTCCTAGATCGGACCTGTACCAGCAACTAAAACTCACCCCTATCCTCCCACACCATAATGCCCAATATTAATACCCCCAAAGTTCTTTATACTGAGGTGAGGTGAGCCGAGTATGACAGTCATTTCTATACAAGTACCTATCAAGATTTCGAAGGAAGATAGGTATGTTCAGCCGTTCAGCCGATTCTTTTCTTTATCATTGCCGTTCTCAGTTCTGCTCCTGGTATCAATAGATACAAGGGAAAAGGATTTGAGCCTCTTCACTTGTCATTAATGTTCTTTTTTTTTGTTATTGGTATCTAGGGGCACGAGGAAAGAGTATTTGAGATTCTTTTTTATTAGCTTGTTTATTTTTGCTCTTGATAGTCACTGATATAAAAAAAGAGGATCTAAACCTCTTCTTCACTTGTTGCTGCATAGCTAAGTTTTGTTTGTGGTATCTATGAATACAAAGAAAAAGGATCTGAATCTCTTCAGTTGTCAATGACGAACATTTTTTTTGTGTTATCTGTGAATACAAAAGGATCCGAGCCTTTTTACTTGTCACTGACGAGCTTATTCTTTTTTGTGATATCTATGAATACCAGGGGAGAGAATCTGAATCTCTTCACTTGTCACTGAAGAGCTTGTCTTGGTATCAATGAATACAAGGAAAGAGGATCCGAGCCTCTTCCCTTGTCACTGACGATCGCACAAGAGTCGGGTTAAAGACATTGTAATGATATGTTCCCGGCGCCAGCCCGCCATCATGGCCCAAGCCTATAATTTGCCAGCGTGATTTCGCGATATCGCTTAATGTACAGTTGAAAATATTGCGGCTCCGAGGCGAGTCAGCTCAGTTAGAAATGTTTTCTCACAACAAATTGCGAGGGTAGGGCCAAATCCTCTTCAACATGCAATGTTAAAAACAGCGTCACTAACTGATGTGTAAATGTAAAAAGTTCGGATATGTAAAAAATATAATGTAAACGATACAATTTAAATTCTATAAAATGTAAACAAAATAAGTGAAATAGGCTTGAAAAACGCAAACAAATATAAACTGGAAAATAAGTTTAAAATGAAAGTTGAAGCTCAAAATGTGTAAAAAAAAAAAAAATGTAAAAAAGCTTTAGGTAAATAATCTCATTTTGTATGATCGTGTTTACAAGGTGTAACATGAGCAAGGTGGGGGGAGGAGATGACAACGAAAAATTGGAGTGGAGAAAGAAAGTGGAGAGAGGGGAATCACTGGATAGGGAAGGCGTGCCAGGGGATAAGGAAGGGTGGAGTGAGGGGAAGGGAAGATAAAGTGGTTGAAACAGGAGTGTGAGGAGTAAGAATGAAGGGATCTGAAGAGAAACGAAAGAAATTTGAAGATAGTGGGGAAAAAGCCGTTAGGAGAGAAGGGAACAATGGAAGAGGAAGTGGAGACGTAACTAAGAAGGAGAAGAGTGAATAAGAGAACAGGATAGGGATCACGGAAGAAGAGTGTAGTATTTTATAGTTACTTTCCTTAACAGGCTGCTACAGCTCCTTTTTATTATTACAAAGTTCTTATAGTAGGAGAGAAGTAAATAATGAAACAATGTTATAGAAATGCAGTTTGAAGCCTGAGTAGATCTATAGTTCACTGTGATAACATGAACGACTCTGCCACCTGGCTTTAGTAAGATTCATCGAACTAGGTATATTTCTGTGCACCAAAGAGAGGTTAGCATGGGCCACCACTGTGACCACAAATGCAGGATTTTACAGATGAATCCCACACCAGCGTGGCTATGGTGTAAACCATGTCCCATTCTCTCTCTCTCTCTCCTCTCCCCCCTTTCTTTGGGTTTAGGCAACTCCTACCTTATGTGAATGGAATAATACCGAGAGCGGAAGTCGTATCGTGGCTTCGATTTTCAACGGAAGTGCAGAAAACGTGGCAACAAAAGTATGCATTTACCTGTGTGAGTGGGATGTTGAACTGCAGCTCCTGGACCCGTATCTTAACTGTCAGTTGACTCATTTTTATCTCTGTCGTGTTT
The DNA here is from genome assembly GCF_026875155.1 of Cherax quadricarinatus. Lineage (NCBI taxonomy): Eukaryota > Metazoa > Arthropoda > Malacostraca > Decapoda > Parastacidae > Cherax > Cherax quadricarinatus. Next base: position 13,925,083 of record NC_069482.1, read on the forward strand.
GCTTTTCCTAGACGGTGAACGGATTTTGTTTGTGCTTTATTCTCTGGTTTGTTCGCTGTCACTCCCCGTTGTCCTGTTAGCTCTTTGGTTTGTACATCTCTCTCTCCGTCGTCTGGTTCATCCCACTGCATTAATATCCCTATGCTGCAAAAGTGCTATCTAGCTTCTCTGTCTCTCCTGTTATTCATTGATCTTTCTGAACTTATGTGGAGGTCGTATTGTTTTATTTCGAAGCTCCACTACAAGTCTGGTGGTATACCTGTGTGCACAGCCTTGGTGTGGGCTCCATGCTGGTGTTGCATACACGAAACTGACGATATGTGGTGCATGATAATTTGTAAGATCACTTGTGGGCTTCCTGTACACTGGTGCTGCATATACAAAGAGTGGAGTGGCCTCCAAGCTAGTGTTACATACACGATAACTAGCATGAACTCCACTGTTACGCTGCTTACACGACAATTGGTGAAATGCAGTGAATGCTTGGAAAGATTCCTGGCTCAAGTTTCTGAAGAGCATTTTTACGTGTGTTCGTCTGGCATGTCCCGCTGATGTTCACATGTTTGTGTTCTTCGGGAGCTTGGCTGTTTACTTAAATGTTTACTGCCAGTCTTTGTTGTTACCTTTGGTGCGGCACCTCCCTATGGAGGTAAGCTGCCTCTGCTATCCTTTCTTCTATATCCCTTTGTATCACTTTATATTATCTATGACAACTCTAGTATTCATTTTTTATTAATTTCTACCACTATAGAGAATTTTGTTTAGATCTTTTTCCATTTGTATATACTTTGTAATAACACTGATTTTGGGTTTTAGGACTTATTTTCCATAGGTTCCGTGATCTGCATATACTTTGTTAACTCTGCTTTGTTTGGGAACATAGATTATACATCAACTATAATAAAGGTTGGCCTCACCCAACCTATGTTTCCTCTTTCATATTTTTGGTCTTTCCCAATTTTATCTAACAACTTTAGTAGCCAACATGTTACTCTGGTCTTCAAGCCCAGTTTTTTCACCAATCTTCTGTGTAGCAGTTTACCTGGAGAGAGTTCCGGGGGTCAACGCCCCCGCGGCCCGGTCTGAGACCAGGCCTCCTGGTGGATCAGAGCCTGATCAACCAGGCTGTTGCTGCTGGCTGCACGCAAACCAACATACGAGCCACAGCCCGGCTGATCCGGAACTGACTTTAGGTGCTTGTCCAGTGCCAGCTTGAAGACTGCCAGGGGTCTGTTGGTAATCCCCCTTATGTGTGCTGGGAGGCAGTTGAACAGTCTCGGGCCCCTGACACTTATTGTATGGTCTCTTAACGTGCTAGTGACACCCCTGCTTTTCATTGGGGGGATGGTGCATCGTCTGCCAAGTCTTTTGCTTTCGTAGTGGGTGATTTTCGTGTGCAAGTTCGGTACTAGTCCCTCTAGGATTTTCCAGGTGTATATAATCATGTATCTCTCCCTCCTGCGTTCCAGGGAATACAGGTTTAGGAACCTCAAGCGCTCCCAATAATTGAGGTGTTTTATCTCCGTTATGCGCGCCGTGAAAGTTCTCTGTACATTTTCTAGGTCGGCAATTTCACCTGCCTTGAAAGGTGCTGTTAGTGTGCAGCAATATTCCAGCCTAGATAGAACAAGTGACCTGAAGAGTGTCATCATGGGCTTGGCCTCCCTAGTTTTGAAGGTTCTCATTATCCATCCTGTATTTTTCTAGCAGATGCGATTGATACAATGTTATGGTCCTTGAAGGTGAGATCCTCCGACATGATCACTCCCAGGTCTTTGACGTTGGTGTTTCGCTCTATTTGTGGCCAGAATTTGTTTTGTACTCTGATGAAGATTTAATTTTCCTCATGTTACCATATCTGAGTAATTGAAATTTCTCATCGTTGAACTTCATATTGTTTTCTGCAGCCCACTGAAAGATTTGGTTGATGTCTGTCTGGAGCTTTGCAGTGTCTGCAATGGAAGACACTGTCATGCAGATTCGGGTGTCATCTGCAAAGGAAGACACAGTGCTGTGGCTGACATCCTTGTCTATGTCGGATATAAGGATGAGGAACAAGATGGGAGCGAGTACTGTGCCTTGTGGAACAGAGCTTTTCACCGTAGCTGCCTCGGACTTTACTCTGTTGACGACTACTCTCTGTGTTCTGTTAGTGAGGAAATTATAGATCCATCGACCGACTTTTCCTGTTATTCCTTTAGCACGCATTTTGTGCGCTATTACGCCATGGTCACACTTGTCGAAGGCTTTTGCAAAGTCTGTATATATTACATCTGCATTCTTTTTGTCTTCTAGTGCATTTAGGACCTTGTCGTAGTGGTCCAATAGTTGAGACAGACAGGAGCGACCTGTTCTAAACCCATGTTGCCCTGGGTTGTGTAACTGATGGGTTTCTAGATGCGTGGTGATCTTGCTTCTTAGGACCCTTTCAAAGATTTTTATGATATGGGATGTTAGTGCTATTGGTCTGTAGTTCTTTGCTGTTGCTTTACTGCCCCCTTTGTGGAGTGGGGCTATGTCTGTTGTTTTTAGTAACTGTGGGACGACCCCCGTGTCCATGCTCCCTCTCCATAGGATGGAAAAGGCTCGTGATAGGGGCTTCTTGCAGTTCTTGATGAACACAGAGTTCCATGAGTCTGGCCCTGGGGCAGAGTGCATGGGCATGTCATTTATCGCCTGTTCGAAGTCATTTGGCGTCAGGATAACATCGGATAGGCTTGTGTTAATCAAATTTTGTGGCTCTCTCATAAAAAAATTCATTTTGATCTTCGACTCTCAGTCTGGTTAGCGGCTTGCTAAAAACTGAGTCATATTGGGACTTGAGTAGCTCACTCATTTCCTTGTTGTCATCTGTGTAGGACCCATCTTGTTTAAGTAGGGGCCCAATACTGGACGTTGTTCTCGATTTGATTTGGCATAGGAGAAGAAATACTTTGGGTTTCTTTCGATTTCATTTATGCTTTTAGTTCTTCCCGCGATTCCTGACTCCTAAAGGATTCTTTTAGCTTAAGTTCGATGCTTGCTATTTCTCTGACCAGTGTCTCCCTACGCATTTCAGATATATTGACCTCTTTTAGCCGCTCTGTTATTCTTTTCCGTCGCCTGTAAAGGGAGCGCCTGTCTCTTTCTGTTTTACATCTACTCCTCCTTTTTCTTAGAGGAATAAGCCTTGTGCATACATCGAGTGCTACCGAGTTAATCTGTTCTAGGCATAAGTTGGGGTCTGTGTTGCTTAGTATATCTTCCCAGCTTATATCGGTTAGGACTTGGTTTACTTGGTCCCACTTTATGTTTTTGTTATTGAAGTTGAATTTGGTGAATGCTCCCCCGTGACTAATCTCATTATGTCGGTCTGGGGCTCCGCGCATACATGACTGAACCTCAATTATGTTGTGATCTGAGTATATTGTTTTTGATATGGTGATATTTCTTATCAGATCATCATTGTTAGTGAAGATGAGGTCTAGTGTATTCTCCAGTCTAGTAGGCTCTATTATTTGCTGGTTTAAATTGAATTTTGTGCAGAGATTTAAAAGCTCGCGTGAGTGTGAGTTTTCATCAGAGCTGCCTCCTGGTGTTATTACTGCAACAATATTATTTGCTATATTTCCTCCATTTTAGGTGCCTTAAGTTGAAATCCCCCAGGAGCAAGATGTTGGGTGCAGGAGCTGGAAGGTTTTCCAGACAGTGGTCAATTTTTAACAGCTGTTCCTGGAATTGCTGGGATGTTGCATCCGGAGGCTTGTAGACTATCACAATGACTAGGTTTTGGTTCTCGACCTTTACTGCTAAAACTTCCACTACATCATTTGAGGCATTAGCAGTTCTGTGCAAACAAGTGACTCTGCAATGTACAGGCCAACCCTTCCCTTTTGCCTGTTCACTCTGTCACATCTGTATAGGTTGTAAACCTGGATCCATATTTCGTTGTCCAAGTGATCCTTTATGTGGGTCTCAGTGAAAGCCGCGAACATTGCCTTTGCCTCTGCAAGCAGTCCACGGATGAAAGGTATTTTGTTGTTTGTTGCTGGCTTTAGACCCTGTATATTTGCAAAGAAGAATGTTATCGGACTGGTGGTATTGTTGGTACTGGGGGGGGGGATTTTTTTTCCGGCATTAGTATCTGTATCTGTTGGTTTGGAGTGGAGGCCATCGACTGTGGTTCCACTCCAGGAATGACTGGATTTGGTGTACGATTTCTGCCATTTCCTGCCAGTTTTTTTTCCTTCCTGGCACTAAAAAACCTCTCCCTCTTGAGTGGAGGTTCCTTTACAGTTAAGGAACATGCAATCAACCCAACCTAAATTTTGACTGATCTTTCATGCTCTTTCACAGGTGTGTTCTAGGTTTGTGAAACAAGACATTGTTCCCATACCAGTGGTCGTAATATTATTCTGTTATGCTTGTACTCTCAAGGTGTTCCACTAGTCTCTTATTTTCTCCTTCGCCCTGCATGGCAAGATTGTCAGGGATACATTCCTAGTGTCTGTCACCTGTCTCGAATACTGTGGTTATGCACACCGTTTTCAGGTATCTGGCAGTTCTCCTTTCTCTAGTATTTTATTGAAGATTTGGATAAGCGGTTTGCCCAGGGTTGCCGCTCCCACATTCAACATTCAAGGCGATATCTTGTCCCTTCCCTTTGCTTTGATGTGTCTGACTGTCAGCAGTTTCTCTTTCTCGCTTATTGTTTTCACACTTGTCAGTTTTATGATGTTCGTTCTTACCTTTTCTGACCCTGGTACTGTACATCCTTTGGCTGTGAATATGTCATGAGATCTTTTGGGTCTTTAACGTACATCCTTTTATGTCATATTTTTAATCTGTTTTACCACTGGGTTCATATTTATCATCTTTTTTTCTGATGTGAGCGAGGAGTATGATTTAGCCTTTACTTCTGAGTCTATGTCATTTTCATACTACATTTCCGCTTCCCTCCTAATTCTGGCGTATTCAGTGAGTGCGCTCCGGCTTTTCTTTCTTATCTTCTCTAGGTTTTTCTCTCTACTTTTCCCCTGCACTGTTGCTTATGAATTTTGCTTCCTCGTTGTGTTGGTTTAACCATCGATTTCTCTTGTATCTCTTGTCCATTTCCTTTTGGGCAGCAATGATAACACTGTTGTTCACCAGTACATTCCAGTGACGATGTTTAATTTGTTGCTAAGTAAGCTTCTCCTCCCATTATATTTTAACTATGTATGAATCTCATACCTATAGTCACTTATTCCATGTGTTTCTCTGTTTTTCGTGATTTTCTTTTTCCATGCATCCTGTCTCGTCGTTCTACGAAGTTGTTTATTCCTCTGTAGAATCTAACCTCTCATAGAATACCAAAGCCAGGCCTCACTGTTTCAGGATACCCTTGTAAGGTATAGATTGCAGATATGGACTGTAATACAAGGGCTTAAAAATGCGTAAGAATTTCGGAGACACTCAGGTGTGTGTGTGTGTTTATATATATATATATATATATATATATATATATATATATATATATATATATAATATATTATATATATATATATATATATATATTGTGTGTGTGTGTGTGTGTGTGTGTGTGTGTGGTGTGGAGAGAGAGAATATACGTGTGCGTGAGTGTACAGTATGCATGTATTTGTGGTTGTGACTGTCTGGGTGAATCCCACAGATTATTCCCAGTCATGAACAATTTGCGACGCTGGCGGATACAGCAATATTAGTTAAGAGTTATGAAGGATGCTGTAACGGCTGCCAGCAAGGATAAGTACACCTGTGATATAAACTTCAGGAAACCAAGTTTCGTTATTCTTACCTGCACACACACGCCACCATCCACTGTGATGCTCAATCTTCCTACATGTACTTGCAGTACCTATTATTATTATTATAATTACAATTAAAATTATTACATTACAATTATTACTCCTGACTCACGAAATCGTAATAACGCGATTATTACAATTATTATTATTAAAGTTATTATTAACTTGTTATATTATTATTCAATAATATAATTATTTTTTACTGGAATGTGCTAATACTGAACGGGTTGTACAGCACCTGTAAAATGGGAGATAATCAGGTTTGATACGAGGGAGTTATAGCTTTGATTCCTTGAATCTAAAGTAGTTCGTGGACAGCAAGACTCCTGGGTTCATCTCCTCCACTCTATCTCATACAAGTGTTACAACTTCTGTCTGACAGGTGGTGACTTACACATGAGTGACCTGCAGTGACTTTCTCGTGTGACCTGCAGTGATTTACTCATGACTTGCAGTGACTTACTCGTGATTGACCTGCAGTGAATTACTCGTAATTGACCTGCAATGACTTATTAATGAGAGGCAGCGATTCATGACTTATCGGCAGTGAATTATAACTGACAGGGAATGGCTTAATCATGATTGATCAGCAGTTACTTACTCATGATTGAGAGGCAATGACTTATTCGTGAATTACCCGTAATTACCAGTAAGTGATTTACTCATGACTGAATGGCAGTGACTTTCTCATGACTCACAGGCAGTGATGGACTCATGAAAAACAGTGATTTACTCATGATTAACAGTAGTTAACTCATAACTGACAATGACTTACTCATGACTGACAGTGACAATGATGCTTGGCAGGCAGACATTAACTCATGACAGAGACAGTGACTTAATCATGACTGACAGGCAGTGACATACTCTCCCTCTACTTACAGTGACTCCGGGGTATCATTCCAGCAGTGAATTATGATACGCTTCAAACGCTGAATTACTGTGAATTGATGCTCTTTGAGAGACACGTGTGTCTGTGGTTTCTTCAAGGTGACGAGGACACTGTTGCTGTGGTGGTAGTGGTGAGTGGTTGTGATGGTTGTGGTGGTGGTGAGTGCTTGTGGTGAGTGACTGTAGGGGTTGTGGTAATGGTGAGTGCTTGTGGTAGTGATTGTGGTTAGTGATTGTGATCGTTGTTATTGTTACTACTTTCTGTGGAGGTTCTATTGTTAACTAGAAACACCTGTCACTAAAAAGACCTGTTCTATCACTAGAAACCCCTGTTTTGTCACAACACCTGTTCCCTCCAAAAAAAACTTGTTCAGCCAATAAAAACACCTGTAACTAAATACGCATGTTTACACTAAAAACACCTCTTCCATCACTAAAAACACATTTTCTGTCACACCTCTCTCACCAAAAACACCTGTTTTTTTAATGAAATCACCTGTTGTATCACTAACTACAAACAACTTTTCAACAGGTGTGACTATACGTACACCTGTAGTATTGTAGCAATCACTGAATAATAATGGGTTATTAGAAGGGTGACAGTTGACGTGATGGATGAGTGACATGACATGATGAGTGACAACTGACGTGATGAACAGGTGACATTTGACGTGATAGATTAATGATAGTTGAGATGGATGAGAGTTGAAGCAGATGGGTGACAGTCGATGTGATGGATGAGTGACATGACGTGATGGATGAATGACTGTTGAGCAAATGGACGGGTGACAATTGCCACTGTAGATGAGCAATAGTTGTCGTAATGGATGGTTGACAGTTGACGTGATGGATTTGTGACGAAAACAAAAGCATAAATTTCCTACAACACAACCACAAAATCGCTTTTGTTTAAAATGTCATATATTTAGTGGAACAAGTTACATGTATGGTGGTACAATTTACATGTACCACCATACATGTAACTTGTACCACTATACATGTAAATTGTACCACCATACATGTAACTTATACCACTATACAAGTTACATGTATGGTGGTACAAGTTGCATATATGGTGGTACAAGTTACATATATGGTGGTACAAGTTACATGTATGGTGGTACAAGTTGCATATATGGTGGTACAAGTTACATATATGGTGGTACAAGTTACATATATGGTAGTACAAGTTACATATATGGTGATACAATACCTAAAATCTAACATTATTTAATATTAGCTTCTCGCAATTATTTTAACAAAGTCAAGAGATTTTCTAAATATGATTTATTTTTGGTTAAAAATAGGCCTAACGCATTGACCTGGAGTTTTAGGACTTGCCATGGGTTCAATCCCCGCCCGTTTCGTGGTTTAAGTAGGCCTAAGTTGTTAAAAGATGTTTACCTGCTTGCCTCTCTTCCCCCCCCCCACACACACACACGAAGAGTTACGATAAAGCTCATGGAGCAGGGAGAGAATAGACCTAGTAACTACCAGCGAAGAGGCGGGGCCAGGAGCTGTGAATCGACCCCTGTAACCATAAACAGGTGAGTAAAAATAGAGTGTACACACACACAAACAAAAAAGAGGGGGCCATGTGTCTATCGGCATGTGTCTTTGACAAATAGTAGCAAACACACTCACCAGGACTCTCTCTCTCTCTCTCTCTCCTCTCCTCTCTCTCTCTCTCCCCACTGAGCTGTAGCTGTAACCTACCTGCTGTATCACTGTAATCGCTGGCCTGGTTTGTATCACCATTGCCGTCGTTGTAATAGCCTTCATACCCTCATAAAAAAAAGGAAACTTTGAAATTTCTCGTAAAATGCCAAAAATGGTTTATACCTCAGCGCTGGAAACCAAATCATGATTTTTATAGTACTTGTTATACATATTTATCGCTCTGGGCCCAAATAGGTTGTGGATCCACAGCATAAATATTTGGACTCGGGTTTAATAAGCTGAATAAAACAGCATCGAAGTATTGTGTGTTTTATTGTCCAGTTGACTTGATAAAGCAGCTGACTTACTCTTGTTTATTTCTCTACCTTGATTAATTTATGAACGCGACTGTAATAATAATACTAAATAATAATAACAATAATAATAATAATAATAATAATAATAATAATAATAATAATGCATTTATGACTTTTTATCAAATTGTGGTTGAGGTTTTTAAAATATTGCTGATAATGATGAAGATAAGATTGATATATATCCCTCCATGCATATATACATTGCTCATTCCATTGCAAATATATCAACATATCAGCACGAATATATCCAACGTACTTAAAAACTTCAAAGTGTCTGGGAATAAACTGAAATATTTCAGTATATATAATTTTTACCATTTTGTACGTAAGATTATGGTTAAACAGGAATTCTCAAACGTGATTTCCTTACTTATTTGTGGGTAACCAAACGAAAATATAAAATCTTTAACTAAAAATCCTCGACTTTCCAAATTTATCTCTAATTTAGTCATTTAGGGCAATTTGAGGCCAGTCACGCCGTTTTTAAACATCCAACTTAAAAAAAACTGAAGTTCCGCTAGGCCATAAGTGTCAGGGGAAATGAATGTGTAATTACTTAAAAATATATATATAAATGACGCAGGAAAGAGTGATCAGAATATTACCTCGCCTTGAACTAAGAATTCCAGTGGAGGAGACGATAATTTCTGAAGTCTTCCCTGTCGACGAGCTTACCCGTGTCGTAATATCTCGTTATAGCATATTAGTATATATATATATATATATTATATATATAAATAATTATATATAAAAATATATATATAATTTTGGGGGGGGTGTGTGTGTGTGTGTGTGTGGTGTGTGTGTCGTGCGAGTAGTTTTTCGTAAAACTTATGATTTTC
>NC_069482.1:13935155-13942655 GCF_026875155.1 Cherax quadricarinatus
ATAACAAAAAATTGACATATTATTGGGTCTAAGAAATCCCTTCAGGACCCAAGGTACGAGTTACATACAAAAGGTACACAATATATGGATCCAACACCTCGTTAAGCATATTCAGAAACACGAGAAAAATCAAGTTCTAAGCTTTACGAGCAGATTAATCCCGACAAAATCCGAACTATGAGAAAAGAACGGAACTGAATCTTGCAACCCTAGAAGAGAGGAGGGAGACATGATCGCGACGTGCAAGATAGAAGGCGTATTTGACAAAATGAATACGGACAAATATTTAAGTACTAGGAAAGGGGGCTATAGCTAACATCGCAATTAGCTAAAAGCGCAGATTATCTCTAGGGATGTTACGAAACAATTCTAGTTTCTGGACGGTAAGAAACTGAATGAGGAAGCGGTGGAAACAAACTCCATACACATCTTCAGGAGTAGTAAGAGTATCCCCAAGAGTCAAGGAATAAACAATGCTGGTTGGTAGTAGTTTAAAAAACTGGGGCCAGGAGAAGCGATTCAAACCCTCAGACTCGACCCTGGCAACTCAACAAGTATGCAATCATGTGCGCGCGCGCGCACACACACACACACACACACACACACACACACACACACACCTTGACTGTGAATTATACTTTTGGGGTAAGGAACAGAACCCTTTCGTCTATTGTATAAACATGGTGTAATGTCCGATAAATATTGGCCAATGTGTGCTCTCTCTCTCTCTCTCTCTCTCAAACAATTAATAAAACCATATCCAAATAAATACAGTTTTATTTCGGCGACCATCGACCTCGCCGTTGAAATAATTACTTTCTAAGCTTCTCATATATTATTGTCGCCGCGAAAAAATAAAAATTATAATAAATATTTTCACGACTAAAGCCCTTAATAACAACTATCATCCGGTGATTTATTTGTTTATTGTTGATTTTATTTATTTTACTATTTATTAGTCGATATAAAATACCGTAAAGCGCAGTAATGTTCGTAATTGTTTGGTTATATTTTTCTCTCCTCCTGTCTCGTGTGTGTGTGTGTGTGTGTGTGTGTGTGTGTGTGTGTGTGTGTGTGTGTGTGTGTGTGTGTGTGTGTGTGTGTCGTGCCGAATAATAAAAGCTTGCCGAATAAGGCAAACGAAAATTTGTGTATGCAATAATTTTGCAAAAATCATTCTGAACCTAACGAAAAAAAATATATTTCATTATGTTTCTTTATTATTGAATTATTGTAAACTTATCTAAAATATATTTAGTTACAATAAGGTTGCATATGTTATCTAAGATTCTTTTGGTACATAATTATAAACTTTTACATTAACATAAATGGAAAAAAATATATTTTTAAACACATAAGAGAAGATTTTAGAAAGGACTTAATTCTAAATAAGTTCTTGCTAACTGATCAGTTTTACCTATACGGTACGGTACAATATATATATAAATATGTCGTGCCGAATATGTAAAACTGGTCAATTAGCAAGAACTCATTTAAAATTAAGTCCTTTTTAAATTTTCTCTTATAAGTTTAAAGATATATTTTTTTCATTAATGTTAATGTAAAAATTTTTAATTTTGCTCCAAAAGAATCTTAGAAAACTTACCTAACCTTATTGTAACAAGAACATATTATTTTAGCCTAACTCAACTAAATATATTTTAGATTTTTTTACAATAATTTAGTACTAAACACACACAGTGAAATATATTTTTTTCGTTAGGTTCAGAATGATTTTGGCGAAATTACTGCATACACAAATTTTCGCTTGTCCTATATAGCAAAATGAGCGTTGCTATTTAAGCCAAGATGGCAAGTTCTGCCTATTCGGCACGACATCTATTATATATAATATATATATATATTATATATATATTATATATATATATATATATAATATATATATACACTGAAATGTGTTGTGTACTTTTTCGAGCCACAAATAATGATATTTCTAGAACTTGAGTTGGAAGAAAATATTAGTGACATTTCCTTAGGGCGTAGAAAAGATGAACACAACACATACATTGGTTAAACTGTCACCAATCTTTTACACACCTATCCAAAAATCCAACAGCTTTTGTAGCTTCTCTTCTCCATCTTGCAAAAGCTATTCCTTAACTGGTTTACAAATATTTCTTTCACAAAGCTCGATTATAACTGCTTCTTTCTTAGACTCGTCTGCAGTCGCTTCTTTCAAAACCCCATCAAAAACATTGCTTTCACCTAAGTCTCCAAATGTTTCTTTTATAGACCCATCTACAAATTCTTCTTTCACAGTGCACTATATAAGAGCTTTTCACAGCCCAACTATAAACACCATTTTTTCCACAGCTCTAAGAACTCTAAGAACTTTAACATTGGTGACATCACACAAATGTGTCTAAGTTCCAACACTTCCCAGAACATTTTACTTTCCTAGACGTTCTCTTCGTTATTTCGTCCTACCTTCACCACCCTTTCGTCCAACAGGTGTTCGTACCTCTAACTCTTCTCTTCTCCAATTCATTCGCTTTCCTTTCTATATACTTCGCCCTCTATTATTGTAGCTGCCAATAAATGAGATATATCATTCAAAAAAAAAAAGAAATTACTAATACATAATAAATACACAAAAAAGCGCACATAGGAGAATGAAACTTATTCTCGGACCATTAACTATTGACTAGTTGAAGGTAACTAGTTAATGGTCCAAGTCGGACCGAAACGTCACCATAACCTTCATTCTATGTGCGGAGTAGTGTGTATTGTTCCAGTAACGGTATTGTGCCTTTTTATTCTTTACTCAGTACATAATCTAGCCAACTGCTCTCTTTGCTTTGGTTGCAAATGACACTGATTCCGACAAACTGTGAAAATGACTTGTGTACAGTTTAAGACATTAATGTGAGCATGTCCTTTTCCACAATGCTCTCCTTGCATACATTATACCTCGTTTATTTAAAAAATTTCATCTTGAAACTTATATATTAACCTACATCAAAGAAAAAAAATATTATTTTATTAGACTGGTTATAAATGACCATAATTTTTAAAGGGGTGGACCGGTAAGCCAGCGGAAGGCCTCGGTCAGATGACCAAAAGCTCCAAAGGCGGGTCATCATCTGACTAAGACCCGCGTCAGGAAACATTTGTCCTGTTTCCTGACGAACCTTACCTAACCTAAGAAAAAAATATTTCCTCCAGTATTACTCCAAATTTTCTTACTGACACCTCGACACCAATATTTCTCTCTCCTATGTCCGGGTTATTTGTGTATTGTTCTAGTTACGGTATTGTGCCTTTTATTTCTTAACATCTCACAAAATCTCATATTTTACTTTTTATTTATTCCACCTTTTCTTATACGACTGTTCATTCAACATTAATAACCTTACAGCATCTTTCTCTCAGAGGCACACGACTTGAAATTATTTTATTTCCTATGATTTTAACTCTCACATATTTTTAATAGTTTCACTCAGCGTTGAACGCCAAGCTTCCTGTCGCACATCACTACATCCACGCGCATTCAAATCTCCCAACTTCAAAATGTCTCTCCTTTTACCTTTTAGTACCAAGTAAACTCCAGGTAAACATTCAGAAAAAGGAGTAATCAGACCCTTGTTCCTAGTATTCTAGTAGCATTCAACGACAAGTATTTCTACAGGAAAATGGTGCCAAACCTGGAAAGATTACAAAGAAGATATTTTAAGAAACACAGGACAAAAGACGAAAGAGCACAATTAATAAGATCTTTCAGGGAACACACATTTGCCCGATATTTTCGGTGTTCTCGAGACACTAAAATATCCGCAATCCTGTCCCAGTGCAAAAAAAAAAAATGTAAAAGGTTTCCATTATACAGTCAAATAGCTGTGTAATGGAGATAAAAGATATTCGTGTTTGCTTAAATCTGATTATTTTCAAGACTTGCCTGGGAGTCTTAACTATCAGTAACAGCAGTAGCTGCCACGGCATTTGTAACTTTATATGAAGTGTTAATATATTTCAAGAAATGCTGAGTGACGATATATTTCAACAATATTTATAAACTACAAATATATTTCAAATATTCTTACAAGCTACAAAAATATTTTTGCATGCCATACAAATTCCGGTATACTACAGAAAGTCTTACAATCAATTGCACACTTCAGTAAATCTTGTAAATGATTATATATTTCAGCATCTCTTACAAGTAACGATACATATCAACAAGTTTTAAGAATAAAGATTTATCTAAGCCAATCCTATAAACAGCAACATTTTAATTAGGTATCCCAGGAGGAGTAACTTTAAAAGGTTGTCTGACATGTACTTTTTCTTCCAATTTTTCGATTTTATTTTGCTCCTAACTCGAGAACGGATTATTCGATCACCTTCAAATTTTCAACACATGTGTACGGTAACGAGGACCAAATTCTTGGAACAGCTGACATGTTCATGTACCCTATGACCAAAAATGTTAATCCCATTACCATCTTTCTGGAATAGCGTCGGATAGCTTTCAAAATCTCCAGTGGTGGAGCTTCAAACGTTCTTAAAGCGGTGCCAAAAAAAAAAAAATCGACAACGGCAGAGAGACATTCAGATGTGCAGGTGCAAAGTGAACGATTTCATGTGTGAGGGTGACATTTTTATTTCCGTTAATCCACGTTAAATATTTAATAATCAAATTAATTTCTGTGAAATAATTGGTGAATGTCTCTTCTGATCAGCAATGAGTCGCACTGCTTGACTGCATTTGATTCTCCTGGTTAAATAAACTTAACGGTCTTTTCTATGTGCCTATAACATGTGTATTCATCAATACCATTGTTAAAAATTAGTACTTTAAGCACAGTAAGCCTACATAAAAGCTTAAAAGCTGGTCAGTCTTACTTAGGGAAATGTTTGGATTAATTTTTGCCTGAGTAGGTTCCACTATGATTGTTTACGGGAAAAGAATGGAAAAATTTAAAAGCTGTTTCTCACGCAATAATTTCTGAGTGTCACACGTGATTATATTCAACCCTTTCATGATGACTGCTTGATAGTGCAACATCTGATCGGCTTCATGGTTTATGTAGTACTTGTAAAGATTAGGATATTGGTCTCTTTGGTCCCTCTGAATTGCTTGAATTAGTTTTGGTCTGCCTATGTCCTAATTTACAATTTTTATCGAAGAAATTTGTATGTTAGTTTCCATATGATGACTTTTTGAATCCCTCTTCTGATTCCCATCAAATCTTCAATACTAATATGGAACTGCATTATCAACTTATGCCGCACTCCATACTATTCCTGTAGCGTGAATTGAGGCACAGGGAACTATGGTTATAGAACCTTGGGGGATACCTTCCTCGTATCGTGCAGCGACCGAAATGCATCTAATATCTGACTATTATCAACTATGCTGCATTCTGTACTGTTCCAGTCGAGTGGCCTGGAGCACAAGGGATTGGGACTATGAAACACGGGGATACTTTTCTCGGATCACGTCACAGCCAACATATATTTAGTTATAGGGGTATTTTTTTTTTGTACTCTAGCTCCGACCTCCTCGCCCTGGCCTCTCGTTGCCACGTTGCTCAGAACACCTGCCGGACTGCACCGGAATCCAGAACCATGTCATCGTGAACCCCGTTCGGAGCGGGACTCTTGAAGGAGCGATAGACGGGGACTAATAATATACAACACATGATGTACACGGGCGCCCCGCTGACGGCAGTCGTAATAATAATACTAGCGGCAATGTAGGATAAAAAGAGATGGAAGAGGACGAAATGACAGGGATTAGCCCCATGCACCATGGGAAAAAATAAAAGTGATGATGATAATATTTATACCCGTTTGTGAGAAAAAATTATTACATGTGGGAAGATTTTTCCTTTGACAAGGAGAGATGCAGATGACATGTAATCGTCCCCCTGGTGGTAGAAATATCATAATAGTCATAGGATGGACTTGAAAAAATACACGCAAAAGAGTCCAAAAAGGCTTTGCCGAAGATTATCTTTGAGGAAGACAAGCTGGTGTTCGGTCCCTAATGATATCTCTCTCAAATAAATAACGGTGATTGCAATATTTCACGGAACTGAAAGACCCTTCATTTGCGTCCTTCAGTTTGTGGCAACGGAGGTAAAAATGTGCATCCTTTCGGCAGCAGAGAATCGTTGATTGCAATGTCGGTGGATTATTTCTATAGCGGGTCTCCTTAACGCCCCCTAACCATGTATACTTTTTATTTATGTGGAAGGAGCGTGGATATGCGCACGTTTTATGCTCATCAGGACTTAATCTATGAGTAGAGGTATGTCTTGAGGTCGAGCAAAGACGACTGGAGTTTCTCAAGAAAATTGTTTGATGTTCAAGCATTTCAGTTGATGCTTTGATATGTTTGTCGGTGGAAGGCAGTAATTAGAGATTGTTTTTTTTTAACGCTTAAATTAGCGTTTTATTAATTCAGATGTGAGCTTGCGATAGGAGAAATGGGTAATGTAGAGGTTGGAGTGTTAGCATGGCTGATTCTTGGCCTGACCGCACGCCTCCGACAAATGGTTAATTCTGCGAGAGGATGCGGCAGCACGATTGGCTGGATTTTATGGGCTTCTCGTGTCTCTTGTCCAAGACCCGGCCGTCCACACCGGCCACCCATGTCCCATACCAGCCTGCCCACACCGGCCACCCATGTCCCATACCAGCCTGCCCACACCGGCCACCCATGTCCCATACCAGCCTGCCCACACCGGCCACCCATGTCCCATACCAGCCTGCCCACACCGGCCACCCATGTCTCATACCCGCCTGTCCACAAGAACCCCAATGGAAATAACTTACTTTGTCTGACTTTTTGGGGTTCTAGGTAATCTACACATGTGTTGTTATGTATGATTATTTATGTAACTGTATTTATGTGCACCTATACCTGAATAAATTTACACTGCCCACCCATATTCCATACCCGCTCGTCCAAACAGCACACCCATGTTCCATACCCACCTGTCCAGAAGGCCCGCCCATGTCGGATACCCGCCTGCCTACACCGGCCACCCATGTCCAACCTCAGTCTACTCATCCACACACCACCCTCCATGCACACTCACACAGTAAATGGAACAATCTTCAGAGTGATGTAGTGGAGGCAGGATCCATACAGAGCTTTAAGAAGAGATACGATGAACCTCGTGGAGCAGGGAGAGACTAGATTTAGTAGCGGCTAGCGAAGAGGCCGGATCAGGAACTGTGAATCGACCCCTGTAACAACAAATAGGTAAGTACAAATAGATAAATACACACCATCCTTCGTATGTAGTATACACGGACTTCGCTAAGACATTTGACAAATGCGATCACAAAATGTCCATACGAGATCAAGAGGCACACCACGAAAAAATTAACAAAGGGTATTTTTTCAACAAATACAGAACAAACAGTAGTAGTAAACGAAGCAAAATTGAACCTCAGAGGTAAAAGTAGAGTTCCCCCATGGTACAGTTCTGTCATTCAGTGAACACAATGTAAATGGTGCGAAGGACT
>NC_069482.1:13947655-13952655 GCF_026875155.1 Cherax quadricarinatus
TTCTGCTTCCAGGGAGGATACGTACACACCTTTCTCAACACTGTCCTTGGTCAACGTTGTCCTTGGATTTATATTTGACTACTAGTCTGTTGTTATTGTATCACTAAGTCACATCAAAGCCCACTTTACGACAAATCATTTAGTTATTATAGCCTTCTATAACAAGCTAGCACGAAACATGAACTAAAATTCTCGTATCGGCGTTTAAACTGCATAACAAGATTTTCTGGCAGCATAATAAACTATTAAGATGATTTGTTGTCTAACGAAAAGATTTCTGAAGTTATAAGTGAAACCCTTAGAATTAGAGAGGAGGAAACTATGGCTAACAGATGACTGGCTCTGGCATCACGCCGTACAGTATTTAAGGTTAGGTTAGTTAAGGTTCGTCAGGAAGCAGGACAAGTGTTTCCTCACGCGGATCTTAGATGATGACCCACCCTTGGAGCTTTTGGTCATCTGACCGAAGCCTTCCGCTGGCTTACTGATCCACCCCTTTAAAAATTATGGTTATAGTTATAACCATTTTGATTCACTATGGGTTTACTTGACTCAGGAAATTTAAAAAAAAAAAAAAAAAAAAAAAAAAAAAAAACTTTTCAATATTCTTCCTTTTTATTTTTTACAGTTTTACAAGAGTTAAAATTCTATAAAACCTCTTAAAAAAATTGTGTTTTTTAAGCTAGTTCAATTTGATATAAATTCCAATGATTCCAAGTTTAATTTTTTTTACTGCACTTACAAATTTGCCCACACAAACTAAACTCCTGAAAAAGGAACGAGGAGGGGGGAATATAGTTGTTTTCTGACTACTTTCTCTTTTTTTTTCTGCCTCCAAGTTCAAGTTATCGTTCCTACATGAATAACGCCTGCGCCGATCATCTCATGAAATTTAGGGACGCCCGACTAGTGATCAAAGAACCTAATTTCCGAAGACGTAAATGCCTTGAATCATCATTAATAGCTATTTCTAACACAATCAAACAAGAGAGAGGCAGCTTCTTCATCTCTGAAGTCTTAGCGAGAATCCTCCTGAAAACAGTAAACCCTGCCATCACATAATTGCTACTACATAAAGGACATGCCTAGTTTGGGCCAACAGGCCTACTCCAGTGTTCCTCCTTTCTTATGTTCTTATATAATAGATTGACATTGAAACAGGTCTTCTCAAATCCAGCCATATACATTTGCCAATCTTATTTTTATGCTACCCAAGCCATAGCTTTTGTAATCTTTTTACTAATGTACCAACTGACTTTTCCACATGTATAACTAATACTACCATCTCCACTAGTTCTACGCCTTACTCAGCCAATGTATACCCTCTGTGTCCATGTATTGTTTGTAACGGCTTAATGAAGCTCCTGGAGAGCGAACGTTGCCACAATAATGTGTCACATTAGTTGCACTTGTGTCCTTTACTTAACACACTATATGGAGAACAGTCACACTATATGGAGAACAGTCACACTATATGGAGAACAGACACACTATATGGAGAACAGACACACTATATGGAGAACAGACACACTATATGGAGAACACACTATATGGAGAACAGACACACTATATGGAGAACAGACACACTATATGGGCAGAATAACTGTATGGAGACACTGATGGAGACACACGCTATGGAGAACACACTATATGGAGAACACACACTATACGGAGCACACACTATATGGAGAACACACACTATATGGAGCACAGACACACTATATGGAGAACACACTATATGGAGATCACACTATTTGGAGACGACACTATATGGAGATGACACTATATGGAGAACACACTATATGGAGATGACACTATATGGAGATGACACTATATGGAGATGACACTATATGGAGAACACACACACTATATGCAGTACACACTATATGGAGAACACACTATATGGAGAAAACACTATATGGAGAACACACACTATATGGAGAACTGACACGCTATATGGAGAACACACTATATGGAGAACACACTATATGGAGAACACACTATATGGAGAACACACTATATGGAGAACACACTATATGGAGAACACACTATATGGAGAAAAAAGTCAAGACGTCACAAATTATTTGAGCTTAACATGCCAAAAATAAATCTTTCCTCTATAGACCCCTCAAGGGAGGTTCCTTGACGTTGGTGAGGGGCTCTTGATCTAGGGAACTGGATCTGTGCTCCAGTTCTCTGAATTGTGCCTGAATACCTTCCATGCCCCCCCCCACATGCGCTGTATAATCCTACTGGTTTAGCGCTCCCCACGATTAAAATAATAAATAATAATTTCGTCTCTAGACGGCGCATTCCTACATCGTTTTCTTATTTTGTTTAAGCAAGCAAAGAAATCAGGCTTTTTTTTTTTTTTTTTTTTTTTTTTTTTTTTTTTGCTATTACGGTTTTTTTTTTTCATTTATAGCGAAGAAATCTATCGCGCACAGCGGCGACAAATGGCATTCAGGATGGTCGTCAGCATGATGGCTTCTCGTCGTCTTTTGTATTTCACGACCATTTGTCGCCCCCCGAAGCGTCGCTCGGCTCCCAGCATTCCTCCCCTTGACGAATCAGACTGTTGCTGTTGGCTAAATTTAAGGATATTACTTTTGTGTGTTTTCGTCGTATTGTTTGGCTTACTTGGCGCGAGTGTGTGCAGTTACCAGTTGTCAAAGGCACTTGTCGACCGACGCTTGGCCTGCTGAGTGGTTGTGTGTGTGTGTGTGTGTGTACTCACCTAGTTGTACTCACCTAGTTGAGGTTGCGGGGGTCGAGTCCGAGCTCCTGGCCCCGCCTCTTCACTGATCGTGTGTGTGTGTGTGTGTGTGTGTGTGTGTGTGTGTGTCCTCTTCTGTATTTCAGTAGTTAGATTAAATCCATATTACATAAATACACCTGAACATATTTGTGGTAACTATTACTACAACACACAAGTTCGTTAGAAAGTATTTTTATAGTCTATGAGATGTAAGCGGATAAAAATATATAACGAGGTGATAGAGGCAAATACTATACAGTTTCAAGACTGGGTACCATTGATCCCTGAAGACTAAGAATTAATGAAACAGGCTGATAAGAACTACGAGGCGGGACCAGGAGCTATGAATTAACCCTCCTGCGATTATAACCAGGAGAGTACAAACCTGACGCATGGATTTGTCATAACATCCTCACAAGCGTCTTAAATCTTTCTGCAGCACACGCATTACACAAACCATTTTTTCTTGCTTTCTTGAAAAAATATCACCTGAAGAACTGTAATTTCGGAGAATTCACCAAATTTAAAGAAATATTCTCCAAGTTTCGACAATAATACAACGTTGCAAAACACACCCCGGTTAATGCTGTTAAATATGCCAGGGGAGTCGGGGCTTGAACAAGCAACACCTGAAGAATGCACGGTTGATACGGACAAGTATCACGCACACTCCTCCTCAATTACCCCTGTTAACCGCGCGTTTGACTCGAAAATCAACCATATATTATCCTCCGTCAGCGTGGCATTTTTACATGTGTTATACCCATCCAACACAAGCAATATGGAACTTATATGGCAAAAGCCTTCGTAGCCCTTCAACACCATCACCAACAACAATCACAGGGAATAACACCCATCAAGCGGGCGAAACATACAAAACATCAGACGAGCGAAACTTGCAAGACAGTAACAAACTGCAGGGTTTTTCCCCTAAAAACCATAAATTTTCTCTTAAATACACTCGAGAACCGTCTTTCCGTGGATAAATTTCGCCTCTCTGCCCCATTACCACAAGGATTAATTAATAGTGAAAAATACAGAGGGGATATTTCTCGCCGAGTGGTGGACCGGCTAGCAATTTGAAGTCGTTGGTATGTGGATTGGTAAGCGCCAGGGAAGGGCATTAAGGCGTTGGTTAGAAAACAAGATTTTCGGTTTAGCGCTTGAGAAGAAATTAAAGACACCAATAAGCATTGATTTTTGGCTCTGTAACTCTCTTTACTTCTTACTTTAGCAGCAGCTCCAGCTCCAGCTCCTCCTCCTGCTGCTGCTGCTGCTCCTGCTGCTGCTCCTGTTCCTCCTCCTCCTCCTCCTGCTCCTCCTCCTCCTGCTCCTCCTCCTCCTGCTGCTCCTCCTCCTCCTCCTCCTCCTCTCATGTTACCTGTCTTGTTCCCTTCTTCGCTGCTGCTGCACTTCCTCTACCTTCTCTTCATTATTTCCTTCTCCTGCTCTTCTTCCTCCCTATTATTTTCTTCAAAAATCTCTCTACATTAGTAGTGAATTTAATACACCAAAAACCGAGCATGTCCATTTGTTATACCGTATTTAAATCACATAAAAATTAAATACTCTACCAATGAAGAAAACTTTTTACGTTATTGAAAAATCAAACGAAACCTAACAAAAAAAATCAGTAAATCACAGGAAAATTATTGAATTTGTTTAAAAGTATAAACGCGTCCTACAAAATGGTTTCCATGAAGTCCCGACTTGGACTGTCTGTTGTTTAAACTTTTTAATATTCTTAAGTTTAGCTAATTATACGTTTTAGCTATAATTTAAAAAATAGATCGAGTGTAGTTTTTACATTTTCTGCACAAATCCTGACAGCAGAAAATGGGAGCATTATCAGGAGAAAATTTTTCTCCGAGTTCACTAATTTTAATTCTAAAATTTCGAAGAGTTCGGTCAATATATCCTATACGTCAATCTGTATTCGTATACTGCTATAGTCTATTTGAAAACAAAGGACCACAATGGAAATCTTAAACCTAAATTCAATATTATCTATTAACGGTTCTGGGGATTAGCTACCCCACGTCCTGGTCTCAGACTAGGCCTCATAGGCTGGAAAGCAAATATCACATGACTAACTAGTGGCATGGTCCTCAGACAAATAGAGAAACTAAAACCTAAAATTCCCAGACACTACAAACTGGCATAGTGCCTGATAAGTGGAAAATGGCAAATGTAACTATTTACAAGGCAGGTGACAGGTCCTTGGCTTCGAACTATAGACCAA
>NC_069482.1:13957655-13962408 GCF_026875155.1 Cherax quadricarinatus
GGAACCTATCCAGTTCCCTCTTCAAAACATCCAAAGATCTATTGGTAATCTTTATGTATTATGGGAGGCTGCTTAATAGTTTTTGACCCTATTCACTTATGTTGTCTCTGTACTCATGGTATCCCTGCTTTCACTTGGGTATATTGTATTGTATTGTCTTCCGAACATTTTGCTTTCGTTGGGAGTGATTTGTATGCGCAGATTTTGACCTAATCTCTCTAGGATTTTCCAGGTGTAAATTATAATGCATCTTTCTCGCCTGCATTCCAAGGAGTACAGGTCGAGAGACTTCAAACATTCTCAGTAATTGAAGTGCTTGACTGAACTTATACGTATAGTGAGGGTTCTCTGTACATTTTCTAGATCTGCAATTTCTCATACCTAAGTTATAAGAGGCTGTTATTGTATAGCAGTATTCCAGCTTAGCGAGAACAAATGACAAAGAAAATCAGCATTGTCTTGGCGTCCTTTGGTTTGAAAGTGCCTGTTATCCATTTTTATGTAATAATGACATTGCTGTGATCATTGAAGGCGAGATCCTCTGACATTATCACTCTTATGTCCTTCACGTTAGTTTTTCGCTCTACTGAGTGGTTAGAATCAGTTTTATACTCCGTTTTAGCTTTTATTTTTTCAACTTTTTCACAACACAAATTTGCCTTCATTGAGCATGGTACTATTTTCTGTGGACCACAATAAGACATGGTTCATATCCGCCTGAGGATTTTCAGTATCCTCACTGGACACTGAAAAAAAAGATACGGTGCTATAGTTTACGTCTCCATGTAAGATGGAGGAGAATACTGAACCCTGGGGAAGAGTTAATTCTTTTTAAGACACTTGTTCGGATACATGTTATTTAAAATATCTTTCCACCATATTTCAATAGGGACATGATTTATTTGATCCCAGATGATGGTCTTGTTGTTAAAGTTGAATTTGGTGAAAACAACCCCATGACGATGCATTTTGCTAGTCAATACCCCCAATGAATGCTGGTCTGAATCTCCATTAGGTTATCAGCATTTGTCTTCGATACCGTTATATTTATCAGATCATTATTGTTCTTGATAAGGTGAATAGTATTTTTCCACTATTTACTGGCTTAAGGAGACTTTAATACAAAGTTTCAACAGTTCATTTAAGAATATTCGTCTTAGCTGCCTCCTGGAATTATATCTGCTATTACACTGTTTTCTACGCTTCTCCACTTTAAATGTCTTAAACTGAAATTATTAAGCAGGAAAATATTTGGGACTGCGGTTGGAAGATTTTCCAGACAGCATTCAGTTTTCAGCAGCCGTTTCTTGCACTGTTGGTAACTTGTATCTGCCGGCTTATATACAACCACAATGACTAGGTTTTGGTTCTCGTACTACATTATGTGTGGTACTCGGTAACTCTGTGCAAAAAAGGACTCTTTGAACTCTAGGTCAACCTCCGTCCCCCCAAGCCTTGTAGCCTATTCCTTCGGTCGCATCTAAATAAACTGTACCCTGATGTCCATATTTAGTTTCAAAGTGTAGGTTTCTGTGAAAGCTGCAAACACTGCGTTTGACTCCGTGAGGTCTTTTGTTGGTGGTGGATGGTTTAAGGCTCTGTATATTTGCGAAAACAAACGATGTTGTCTTACCTGTTAGAGGATTTTTTGTTGGCAAAGATATCTATGATTCTGGAGTGGAGGCCCTTGACTGTGCCTCTAATAAAAACAGGCTCCGAGACATAGCATTTTTACATTTCTTGCCGTTTTTCTGCTTCCTGGCACTAAAAATTCTCTTGCAGTTGAATGGGTGTAATTACATTGGTTAGTTTCCCATGATCTATGGAGTTTGTACTTTCTGGTTCAACGTGAAATTGTTGGCAGGAGGTAGAACGACACATTCCTCTGGTTAGGAGATCCATTCGTTTTCTAGATATTCCATTCCTGCAGATACACCAAGCAGAGAAACTGTACATTTGTTTATTGTTTGCCGAGATTCGGGGAGGAGGGATTTTCAACTGGTGCTGTTTCTAGATTAGCACCTCTAGCACCATTTTCAGTAACATCAGAACCGACACCACAACCAGCTGTTTTCAGAACTGCTCCAACATAGTTTTCAGAAGCAGCAACAGTACCAGCTGAAGCATTATTTTGTATATCTAACCCTGTTCCCGCTCCTACTTCGAAAACACCAGAACCAGCAACACCAACTGACGCCCTGTCCCGTCCTATTTCTGATGCTGTTTTCGACGACGGTGCTAACACCGTCGTCGTTTACTGCGTAAGTGGTACTTCCCCACCATCTCTTGTCTGCCATGTAGATCTCAAAACGCTTCCCTGTATCAGTATCACTGCTGGAGGAAAAGACGTCAGCACGCGATGCAAGGCACCTACCCTCCCTGATACACAAAGCACTTAACTCTCAGTTCGTTCTACTTCACTGTTACGCTGTACATAAGTTTTAATCATAATTCAAATTTTTTCCAGTAAGTTTAGTGAATCTTATAATTACAATTTAATTGATAACAGTCATTCTTGTAGTTCAACTTATCGTGACTACTGGAGACGTCTGGGAGCTGCACATGGGAAGAAGTCTCAGTTGACGTCTGCAGCGCCGCAGCGGCAGTGTGGATTTACATGTTATTCATTATGTATCTACTAAACAGCTGGAGATGATATCGTAAATATTTAATAAAATAAATTTCCACTGTTTACAGGCCTGGTCAATGACCGGGCCGCGAGGTCGTTGGCCCCTGGAACACCATCCAGGTAGACTCCTCTAAGTAGACCCTCTCATTTTTTCTCTAAAGGGCAATGTTAATATATTAAATAATGAATATATTAATGAACAAATATTTATGATTTGCATACGCTTTTGGTGTGTGTAAATAACCACATAAATTTTTTATAATATTCTCATATACTATTCATTGATTTCTTGAGGGTAGTTAAGCTTATTACATACATTGAGTGTATGTGTGAAGGTGTATTTACCTATTTGTGATTGCACGGCCGTGTGTGGATTTACGTATATATACCTGTTTATATGTAGCTGCGGGGTTTGAGACCTAGCTCCTAGTCCTGCCTACTGACACTTGCCAGAATCATTCCTTCTCTCATAGCTATATTTGGAACCCTTCTCCACTATTTCTCCTTACTGGTTATTCCACTTCCTGACCACGTTGAAAATGGAATAAAATATCGACAACATGATGAGTAAGACACATGTGCACCAGTGATATATTTGTTGTTCAAACGTTACCCCTACGCGGTGGGCTTCATCAGTCAGGAGAATGTGTTGTTGGAAGCAGCTGAGGCGAGGTGATATATCAGTCCACCAACCTTAGAGAAATGTGGGACTGCCCACCTAAACCTTTCCCCAAATGAGGGATGAAACTCTTTACAGCGGCATACTCTCCCCACGACACATTCTCTCGAATTTGATGAGGCTTATTGTGTGGGCGAAACTTTCAACAATATATCAACTGTTGCAATGTATCTTTTAAAACCCTAATCATCTAGACTGAAGAAATACACCCCCTATGATCGTTGTGTAATTTAAAGTGTCTTCGTGAATTTTGTTTCCCGTTTCCCAGCCCCTTTGTACATAGAATTTCCTGATATTATGTATTTTGCCAGTCTTCCCGGGTTTTTCCCTTAATTTCTTTAATTTTATATTCTTTCCTCATATCTTATTCTTTTATTTTAAAACTACCTCCTTTGCATCCCTCTGCCTTTCCCCATTTTCCCTTAAACATGCTTTATTAGGTGGGGGGTTTCATGGTGGGCTGCGTACCCCAGTGGGCCCGATATAAGTTTAATAAAAGGTGTGAATACTTTGAGATCCTGAGGCCAGTCCTTAGAATTGCCAAAAATATGTTTGGGCCCCGGGTTATTAGGTTGTGTGTCTGTCGATATACTTTGGGACTGTGCTCAGAGTGTGTACCTATTTGTGGTTGTAGGGGTCGGGTTTACAGTTCTGGCCCCGCCTCTTCGTTTGGGCGCTATTAGGTCCTTCTCCCTGTCCATAACCCCTTTTTCGTATCTTACTTAAAGCTATGTAGGATTCTGCCCCCATATTTATCTCCAGATTGTTCTGTGACAACTATGGCTAAAAAAATATTCCTAAATCCCCCTGTCATCTGGTTTTCAACTTTTGTTGTGTCCGTTTTTGTGTCCTATTTAAAAACATCCCGTCCTTACCACCTGTCAATTTTCTAGTATTTTTATGTCGTTTTTCATGTCTCCCTATCTTCCGTCCTCCCGGTCGTCAGGTTGATTCCCTTTTAACCCCTCCTGTAGGATATCCCCTTAGCTCCGGACTAGTCTTGTTGCCTTTGCATTTCTCTAGTTTCTTGACGTGCTTGACCAGGTGTGGGTTCCCAATGGTTTTTACTCCAAAATGGGCCCCTCCCCTAACCTGTACTCTGCGGTCTTCTTTTCATTTTTCCCTTTCATGACTTTGCATTTGTGGGGTTAAGTTCCAGGAGCCATTGTTGGACCGGCATGCAACTTGTTCAGCTCCCTTTTTATCCCCCTAATCCCATCCCCTTGAAATTCCCCATTAGCTTTGTTCTCTCCCAAAAAGGAACCTCTGAATTATCTCTTCAAAACATGTCTTAAATATGTGTATACCCGAAATAGCACCTGCCCCAGGGCTAACCTTTTGGAACTTATCGTCAAGGGCTCACTCTAACACCTGTCACGACCTCCTCGTTGTTTTCCCTTTCCCGTCAGGTGTTTTTGATCCACTGCAGTGCCCTTTTTTTTATT
>NC_069482.1:13962908-14001791 GCF_026875155.1 Cherax quadricarinatus
AAAAAAAAAAGCTTCCCCTTCACAGAAGGGAGGAAAAAAAAATTTCCCCTTCACAAAAGGGGAGGAAAAAAAAGCTTCCCCCTTTCACAAGGGGGGGAAAATACAAGCTTCCCTTCACAGAAGGGGAGGAAATACAAGCTTCCCCTTCACAGAAGGGGAGGAAATACAAGCTTCCCCTTCACAGAATGGGAGGAAATACAAGCTTCCCCTTCACAGAGAGGGGGGAATACAAGCTTCCCCTTCACAGAAGGGGAGGAAATACAAGCTTCCACTTCACAGAAGGGGAGGAAATACAAGCTTCCCCTTCACAGAAGGGGAGGAAATACAAGCTTCCCCTTCACAGAGAGGGGGGAATACAAGCTTCCCCTTCACAGAAGGGGGAGGGAATACAAGCTTCCCCTTCACATAGAGGGGGGAATACAAGCTTCTCTTCACATAGGGGAGGGAATACAAGCTTCCTTTTCACAGAGAGGGGAGGGAATACAAGCTTCCCCTTCAGAGAGGGGAGGGAATACAAGCTTCCCCTTCACATAGAGGGGAGGGAATACAAGCTTCCCCTTCACAGATAGGGGAGGGAATACAAGCTTCCCCTTCACAGAAGGGGGAGGGTATACAAGCTTCCCTTTCATAGAAGGGGGAGGGAATACAAGCTTCCTCTTCACATAGAGGGGAGGGAATACAAGCTTCCCCTTCACAGAAGGGGGAGGGTATACAAGCTTCCCTTTCATAGAAGGGGGAGGGAATACAAGCTTCCTCTTCACAGAGAGGGGAGGGAATACAAGCTTCCCCTTCACAGAGAGGGGAGGGAATACAAGCTTCTCTTCACGGGGGGGGGGGAAGGATAAATAAAGCACTTTCACTTGCTTCAACTCCAGTTACTCAGTACTACAATTATCAGTGAAATTATTCTGGATAAAGTAACATACAAGTGTAAAGGAAAACATTTATTGGACTAATAATGAGAATATAGAAAATATATAATTACTGGTTAAGTAGTGAGAAGGGAGGAAAATAACACGTAATTTTATGGGGAGAGAGAGAGAGAGAGAGAGAGATAATTCAATGATCTATTAAGCAGCTATGAGTAATAGGAATACCATCTAGATGATTAATAAATGAACCAAGAGAGAGTTGATTATGATAATTTTTCTCCACTAAGAGGACTGCAGCATCGTCTCTCCTCCGTTTATGGAGTCCTGGATCCTGTTTCCTCTCTATCCACTACCAGAATCCTTCGTCCATAGCAGAAAAAAGAGAAAACACTGTCTAGAGACACACTTGCCCCCCAAAATCAAACACCAGTGGGTAAACTGTCGCCCAGCATCACAAGATTAGACAGCTATGACATCTGCAAACATAAACTTTGATATGTATATTTTCTGGAGACAATTTATAAAATATTCTAAAGCGTACTGCATTTATTATAGGACACTGCTGTGTTATGATAGTCATGTATACAGAACGCAGGCACAGTGCCGTGACTGCAACAGTTGATAAATTAGACACATGTGCAACTCTTGGGTATCTTTATTGAGGAAACGTTTCGCCACACAGTGGCTTCATCAGTCCATACAAAGGAGAATCTTGAAGAACAGGAGGAGAATGAGGTAATCAGTCCCTCAACCTTGAGTCGATGTGGTCAGTCCATCAGTCGGTTCTCTGAACCATTCATCTACAAACTGCAACAGTACACATAGGAGAAACAAACTTTATGACGACGTTTCGGTCCGACTTGGACCATTAACTAGTCACACGTGTATGTCAGGTTAGGCAAAATTTGCCAGAAAATTGTATAACTACTTCCTGACGTTCTTGTAGGCATATGACGACCACCGCTGGAGCTTCGGTCATGTGACCGAGGTCTTCCTCAGCCTCGCTAGTCCATCACTTTAACATTTAAAGATAACTTTTGGTGTTCATTTCGTGTTTGTAGTGAAAAACTTAGCATCACATCCTTTAATGTGATACGTGATAACTGATGCGGTGGACTGGTAAGCCAGCAGGAGGCCTCGAGCATATGACTGAAACCACCATGAGCTTGATCATCGTATTGTCCCGCGTCAGGAAAATAAATTCCCCATTTCTTCTGCCAAACAAAATGCCACCAAATCCAAATTTCTCTCTCATGAATCCAAACCATTTCAGGATGGTTGTAGTTGAGGCTCCGGGGCGAGACAGCACAACCTGGATGGAAACTGGAATTAAAGGCAAGTGAAGAATAAGACTTAAAGGGCCGTAGGTAGAATAATTCATAAATAGTCCCCACTTTTGAAAGGAAACTGGTGAGATTTCGGTTCATCCTGGGCCATTATCTAGTCAAGTAAATGTGGTAAATTGATAATGGTCCAGGGTGGACCTAAACATCGTCTAAGGTGGACCTAAACGTCCTCTTCGGTTTCCTCTGCAAAGTGTGAATTATTTGTGAGTAGGGGTAAGCGTTCAATTTATTAATTATTAACTATAAATAATACTGGGCATAGCTTAGAGCCTGTAGTAAACAAGAATTATATTCTAGATGCTGAAAATTTTCAAATTAGAATATGCTATCTGAACCACTGCCATTATCACTGAGAATCACTAATGGCAAACACAGCCCGAGTCATTGACAAAAACAGCCTGTATCTTTGACAAAACCAGTGTCTGGCAGAGACTTTATTACAGATGAAATATCAGAATATGACTTCATAGTCATACTAGGAGGGAGATACATGGGAGGAGAGTCCCAGACAACGCACATCATGGCAGGAGAGTCCCAGACAACGCACATCATGGTAGAGTCCCAGACAACGCACATCATGGTAGAGTCCCAGACAACGCACATCATGGTAGAGTCCCAGACAACGCACATCATGGTAGAGTCCCAGACAACGCACATCATGGCAGGAGAGTCCCAGACAACGCACATCATGGCAGGAGAGTCCCAGACAACGCACATCATGGTAGGAGAGTCCCAGATAACACACATCATGGCAGGAGAGTCCCAGACAAGACGCATCATGGCAGGAGAGTCCCAGACAAAGCACATCATGGTAGGAGAGTCCCAGACAAGACACGTCATGGTTGGAGTCCCAGACAAGACACATCATGATAGGAGAGTCCCAGACACGGACATCATGGCAGGAGAGTCCCAGATAACACGCATTATTGTAGGAGAGTACCAGACAACAAACATCATGGTAGGAGGGTCCCAGCCATGAAATATCATGGTAGGAGGGTTCTAGACAACACACATCATGGTGGGAGGGTCCCAGACAATGCACATCATGGTGGGAGGGTCCCAGACAATGCACATCATGGTGGGAGGGTCCCAGACAATGCACATCATGGTGGGAGAGTCCCAGACACCACATCATGGAGGGAGGGTCCTAGACAACACACATCATGGAAGGGGGATCCCAGACAACACACATCATGGTAGGGGGGTCCTCAGACATGACACATCATGGTAGGAGGGTCCCAGACATGACACATCACTCAAGGTGAATGAGAAAGAAAATTCAACCTCATGAGAAATTAAAGGTTAGATGGAAGTGGATCAAAGGGGAAGCAACAATGGCCTGATTATACAGAATGTGAGACCGACCGACCGACCGACTTGATCGACATAAATGACCTCCAGAGGTTAAGTCGGAGTGATAGAGGTAGGGAGTTTGTGATGGGTTGGGAAGAGTCAGTGGGGGGAGGGGTACTGGTGGGAGGGTATAATAGGAGGGAGGGCACTGGAGAGGGATGGGAAGGAAGGAAGGAAGGAAGAAAGGAAGGAAGGAATGGGTTACGATACTCAACTTCCTCATTGTGGGAAAATATTTAGTGACGTAGCATCTCTTTTGGTGTCTGCCGGGTCATGCAGCCAGATCATGAAGCCTGGGCACGTAGGCATGATCAGCTGCTAGGGTATGAAGCCAGGGATGAAGCCAGGGTATTATGTTAATGTTATTTTATAAACCTACCTTTCCTCCTTCCTCCATCATCACCACTACATCGGTTCTTCCACCTCTTGTGTATCTCCCCTCCCACTACCTCTTTTTCCTTCCCTCTTCGCCACGTCTTCCACTGCCACGTTTCCTCTCCTGTCCCTCACTATACCTTCCCCCTCTCTCTCCCTTCTCTCACTACCCCTCTCTTATTATCTGTTCCCATTTTTATGTTTAGCAAAATTGTATACATTACCAGTGGATTAGTACCATGTATTGTATGATAGTTACACAGTGCCAACCAAAATTTTATCTTGGTCATATTGCATTGTCCTAATGAACTTTCCCAGCTCAAGCTAACAGATATATGTCAGCCAATGTGTGTGGTATATTATGGAAAGGAAACATAGCTTGAGGCTGAGGAAACACTTCCTAACGTTCCCGTGACTCTTCTGAGGTTTCAGCTTGCTGTTGTACCCTCGTGTACCTGTTTCCCCGCCTCTCGATCATCCTATCTCTGTCTACCCTATCAGTTCGTCGTGAGTATTTTGTATGTTTTTTCGTGTCACCCCTTGTTCATCTGTCCTCAGATATCAGGTTTAGTACCTCTTGTCCCTCACAGCTCGTATCACTTAGCCCTAGAATTTAACCCACGAAACGGGTTCAAACCTCACCTGTTCTGTGGTTTGTTTGCAAACGCTTTGATGCGATTTTGTGAGTCTAGAATTTTCTCTCTGCAATCCCCTGCATTTTTTTCCAGTTTCTTGATTTGCTTAATCAGTTGTGGGTTCCATGCTGGTGCTGCGTACTTCAAGGACGAACCTGTCATATGTTGTATATAGTGTCGTTAATAACACTGTTGATGATCCTGAGAGCTAAATTCAGGTTTTCCAAATGCACATATTCTTCAGAAGTTGGATGATGGGCTTCTAAAACATCATTGTTGTTGATGTAGATATATGGTTCAGAGAACCGACAAGTTGATAAATTAAGCACATCTACAACACTTGGGTATTTTTGTGGAAACGTTCCGCCACACACTTGTTTTCTCAGTCCAATACAGAGAAGAATGGTTGAAGATCAGGAGAAGTTTGAGGTAATCAGTCCCTCAGCAATTTCTGGGGAATAAATTCCAATAATCACTTGTCGGACCCATTTCTGCAGTTCGTCCAGGTCCGTTTCAAAGTTTTCCTTGTTCTTTCCTGTAATATTTTTTTCATTTTTTTACATCTGCTAAATAAAGCTTCCCCTCCGGGTTGCTTTCCCCAATACACCTAAAAGTAAACATTTGGGTCTTAGTATATCCTTGTGGAACCCTAACTTGACAAACTTCCCCTTTTCTCCCACCTTTACGGACTTGTGCGTGTGTGCGCGGCGAGTATTCTCTTTTATGACTATGTCGCCTGGAGAGAAATTTATTAAAATTTTTCCAGAATCTTTTGTGTGTCTGTATTATGAACAATGTTTAATGACCGGAATTAATGCAGCCCAGCGAATTGAAAAAGTAAAATAATTATATATATAATATATTTATATATATATTTTATTTTTTTTATTATTTTTGTTAGCACCTGGTCTTTCCACCAAGGCGGGGTGGCCCGAAAAAGAAAAATTTTCACCATCATTCACCCTCCTGTCTTCCCCAGAAGGGGCTTTTACTCAGTTTTTAAAACTGCAACATTAAAAAAACCCCCTCCTTCAGAGTGCGGCACTGTTCTTCCCTTTCCCCAGGATAAAGCCCGGCCTCCCGGGTTTTCCTGAACCCCTTCAAAAATGTTACTTTGCTCACACCCCCCCCAAAAAGAAAAGTTTAAAAACCATTTGTCTCCATTCACTCCTATCAAACACCTCACGCATCCCCGTGGAAGTCCCCCCTCGCAAAAAAAAACCTCCTTTACCCCTCCCTCCAATTTTTTCCTAGCCGCCCCTTTACCCCCCCTTTCCCTTCCCACTAGACTGATACACTTTTAAAGTCATTCTTTTCGTCCATTTCTCTACATGTCCGAACCACCTCAAAACCCCTTCCTCACCCTCTGGACAACAGTTTTTTGGAAATTTGCACCTCCTCCTAACTTTCAAACTCAAAATTTCTCTGCTTATATTCACGCCACACATTCCCCTTAGACTAAATCTCCACTCCCCTCCAGCCTTCCCCTCGCTGCAGCTTCATCACCCTGCTTCCACCCTACAGGGCGTTGGTAAACTAATCTCATCATTCCCCCCTTTTCCTCCAAGGGAAAAAATTCTTTTCTCCCAACTCCTAAGTGCACCCCCCACCCTTTTCCCCCCATCAAACTATGATTCCCTCATTTTCTGACCCATCCTGACACGTCCATCTCAAAAATTGATAATCCCTCCTCCTACTCTCTCCCTCCAATTGATACCATCTTTCATCACCAATTTTTTGTTATCCCCTAACCCTTTCTCTTTCCCGTATTCACTTTTAATTTTTTCTTTTACATACCCTACCAAACTATCCCCAAATCTGCAACTTTCTTCAGAATCTCCAAGAGCACAGTGTCTCAGCAAAAAGCAACTGTGACAACTCCCACTTGTGGTGATTCTTTATCTTGTAACTCCACGCCTCTTGCCCAAACCTTGCATTTATTTCTTCAACCCCCATCTATAAAAAATTAAGCAACCACGGGGCATCCACATCCTTGTCTAAGGCCTCTTTTACTGGGGAAAAAATTTCCCCTTTCCCACAACTCAACTTGAGCCTCACTATCCTCGTAAAAAATCTTCACTGCTTTCAGTAACCTACCCCCTACACCATACACCTGCAAAATCTGCCCTTGCTTTCCCCATCCCCCCTGCTACGCCTTTTCCAATCCATAAATGCCCAAAGACCTCTTTCCTTTTCTAAATACTGTTTACTTATTGTTTACCGTAAACACCCGGTCCACACCCCCTACCCTTTCTAATGCCCTCCCTTTTTCATCTTTCCTATTTTCCGTCTTACTCTTTTTCTTTCAATAATACTCTCCCTACACTTTACCAGGGATTATTATATATATTTATTATATATTAATTTTTTATAATAATTAATTTATTATATATATATTACACAGTTGCAACGTTCAATGATTATATGACAGCCACGCTACACCTACAAGTGTGATTTTGAAAAATGTCTATTTTTGGGGGGTGGTATCTCGCCCGACTCCCCCCCCCAGAGACTCGGTTTTTTATGGGGAGGGAGGGGGGGAAGAAATACATGGGAAAAATCTCCTTTTTAGAACTGACTGTCACCCCAAAAATAAAAAAATGTAAGAAGAGGGGTCCCGTAACTCGGTGGTAGCGCATTTTCACACTTTGGGTCCCTTTCGTTCCCCGTACTGGGGGAAAAAATGGGGGTGTTCCCTTAATAATTGTGCCCCTTTCATTAGCATAGTAGGTACCCGGATGTTAAAAAAACTGGTTGGGCGACCCGGGAATACAAGTTTTAATTGCCAAATTGCTCTGATAAAGGAGTTTTTCTATATAGTTTCCTGAGTCAGCTTGGTCTGTATAAGTTTTTTCATGTTTTTAAAATAAAAATTATTTTTATTAAATTAGTGGAAAATTTGATTGTTTCTGAGGAGAGCACCTAGTTCGCCATGAAAAAAAGTCACAATATTGGTTTCTGGGTGATTTATTTCGGTTAATAAAAAAAAATAAAAACCCTTTTCGTTTTATTTTTTTTGACCGAGATCCCATATAACGAAAAAAACCCTTTTCCGGCGAGGGATGACCACCTCAAAACTGTCTTTGAGGGTGTGGGCTGGTATCTTTTTTCTTTCTGCCTTCTCTTATTTTATGAAGAAACTCTTTAGGCGAAGCGTTTCGGAATAAAGCTCCTGGACTTGTTAGAAGGGTTGAGATTTGTCTCCTAACCTTAACACCTGTGAGGAGCTCTTCGTCTAATGATCCTTGGATCGATCCTGAGTGCCTTCTATTCCCATGAGGTATATAATCCCTACGGACTAGAGCTTCCCCCAGATAGTAATGATATACCTCCTTCGTCTCTTCAGGAAGTGAGCTGAGGCTCCTCTCTATTGATATTTACATAGCTGCTCCATTAGAAACTTTGTTAATGACTGGTTGGTTAATGAGGTTTAAAGAAAATCAAGTATACAGTGGCCAATAATGCTTCGTGTAACTTTTCAACACAAGAATACACTAATTAAAAAAAACATATAGACTCAGAGATAATTATACCTCTCATTGTATTAATCCTGTGTTATACCGTGACCTACGCTATTCCGTTTCCATACAAGAGCTGGGATACGGGGGATACCGTTCTCGGATCAATCGGCTACAGAAGCGCATCTAATTTCTGAAGTCTCCCTTAGTAGGAGAGAGAGAAAACGGATTGACCCGTGATGAATAACCAAACATCGGCTGTAGTTCCCGCAGAGTTTCCATGACTTTTCTAAGCATTAGGAAGGTGTTGCAAAACATTAATAAGTTTATTTAGACACAGGTACACTTAAGTACAATTATCATGCATAGTGTAAATTACCTAGGATAAAGAACAAAAGGCACAATACCGTGACTGGAACAGTATACAAATAACCCGCACAATATTATATATATATGAACGCCACGAGAGTTAGCTAGATCGTGTCTTTGTTAACTCTATTCACTTGACATTAGCACAAATTAAACTGATAAAAATTATATAACATGATCATGCACGCAGCACCTGAAATCCTGTTTTTCTAAAGAAATACAAAATACCCTTAGTATAATCCCTCAGGTTAAGTCCCAGAGACTTTTACACCATCGGAGCAATGGTGTCAAATTCCCAACTCGTAGCATTAACAGCAAACCTGAAAGCACTGTAACATTTACTTAGGTAGAAAAACATTAGCAACATAACTCAGTTTCCAGTTCTCATGTAGAAAAGCAGAAATAATGTGTCAACATTTTTTGTGATATTTTATGAAGTGTCTATTTCAGTCTTGTCATGTATGTCAAATTCCAAATTTTTTTCGAAAATATAGTTTATTTTTCATAGTTTTTACCTTTGTTTTCAAGATCGGGTTTTACTTAAAATTCTCAATAAATCCATATATATATGACTTGAACTTGTTAGAAATAATTATTCTTGTAGATTACATTACCAATTAAAGACTCGAGTCTTTTAAGAGAACCATTCCCATATTATTTATGGCAAAATAATCACTTTTAGCAATAAATTGGCAGCTACACTCTTAATTACATTTCAGTTATTTTTCCAAGTACAATACCCCGGTGTTGAAAGTCTGAAGCCGAACTGTGAAGTCTTTCTCAAGTTACTACGCCACGTGGAAGCCAAAGCCATTTTTGAGTACATAAAATAAAGCAAAGGAAACACGCACATGACATTAGTTGCGTGAACCTTCCGCTAAATACGGTACACCAGCATTGAAAATTTGAAGCCGATCCGATGAGGCGTTACCAGGTTATAAATGAACCCCCCTTGGGGTTTATATTAAATATGAGTCCCCCATTTTGGATCACCCCTTTAAATTACTTTCAAAAAATAAGCAAAAAAAAATTTTTCCTGTGAGCAAAAAACAAAACAGCAATCCCCCAAAGCGAAAAAACCCACATTACAGAACGAAACATGTTCCCAAAGGACTTGAGAAATTTTAAACCCGGTTTAAAGGGCCCTAATCATTTTACAAAACAAAAAGGACATGTAACAAAAGTCAAAAAATGAATGCATGAACTTTTCAAAACAGAAAAACCGGGTTTATTCTTTACACTGTTTTAAATTCCCTTTTTCACTCAACCCTTGAAATATTTTTCCGTGCTATTTTTCCGTGTAAGGAAGAGAGAGAGAGAATAACGAGGGAAAATTTTGGAATTTTACTACCTTTTTGGGGGGGGTGATAAAATTTTAAGTTTGAAAAATTCTTAAAAATTGAAGGGAGAGCCCCATAATTTTACATTTACAATAATTGGGCAATCGTTTAAATAGCCACACCATTATAGCAACTTACTGGAGTGGGGAGTTGGGAAAACGAAAACCAAGAAAATGTTTTGAAAAGTAGGGCTCGGTATTTCCCCATTACAAAGCACTGTGAAAAACCTCGGTGGCCCCAAACTAAAACCTAAATATCAAAGTATCAGAAATATTGCTCGACCCACAAGCTTTTTTCCAGCCCGGACCAAGTCGGCCCGGGGGAAAAATTTTTGGGGTTTTCAATTAAAGGTTTTCTCCTATAAGTGGGTTGTGTATTTTTCTCTAGTTGCCAAAAAAAACCCCGGGGGTTGTGATGGGTTTTTTAAACCAGCAGTCTATTAGGAAAGAAAGGGCCCGGGTTAATGGGCAGTCAAAAAGGGGAAAATCCAGGGTTAAAACACTTAAAAACCGGGCCACGGGTATATCACATTTAAACTCTATCCCTCCACCGCCCACCCAGCACCCAAAAGCAAACCACACCCCCCTCCACCCACCCATTTTTCACCCCCCCCCCCCGCCCCCCTTAACCCCTCCCGCCCCCCCTGGAACCAGGTACAAAGGGAAAACTTTTATGTGGTAGTTATTCAAAACCTGTTACAAGTTAATTAAATTCTACCTTTGGGACGAATATTAAAATTAAGCCTCAAGTCCATCATTCCCGGTATTCGAGAAAAAAGGGCGGGGCGGCTTCAGGGAAAAAATTACTCTTAAACTTTTGTGTGTATTTAAAAAATTCCCCCCTTTGTACCAATATTAGAAAAACACAAACAGCGCACAGTATGTGGGATATTGACTTTTTTCCCCCCCATGTTGTTTTTTCAACGGGGCCCAAAAAACAGGCAGCGGGGGATTTTTCACGCCCGCAAAAAAACCCTCGGCACCCCCCGCACGCCCGCCCACACACCCCAAAACACACACAAAAACCACACATACACAAACCCCACACACACCAACACATACACACAAAAAAAACACACACAAAAACACACACACACAAAAACCCAACACACACACACACACACACACCCCCACACACACACAACACACACCCCACAAAACACACACCATACACAAAACACACACACACACACACACCCCTACACCACACCACACAAAACACAAAACCACACACACAAAACCAGTAGTAAAAAAAGAAGATGGAGGAGGTTGAAGCAAAAAAAAAAAGGGAAAGTTTAAAATAGGCTTAAAATTTTCCTTTTAGAAAATATTTTAACAGTTTGGGGAAAAGTTTAAAAAGGTGTTTGATAGTGGTGTGAGGAGGAGGGGGAGGGGGAAAAAAGGAAATGAATATGGTATAAGGGGGAAAACTAGGCGTAAAGATGAGTGTAGGAGGAGGAAGTTTACAGTAAAAAAAGGAGAAGTGATTCTGGGGGAAAACCCCACAAGGGTACAAAACTTTTCCAAAATTTAAAAAAACCCGCAGCGACTTAAGTTTCCCCATATTATACACGGGGGTTTGGGGAATATACCGGGAAACCGGGGGTTTGGGGAATATACCAGGAAAACGGGGGTGGAAAATATACCAGGAACGCAAAGGTGAGAATATACCAGGAGACCGGGGGTGAGAATATCCCAATGGGGGAAGCGGGGTGAGAAAAACCCGGGAAAGGGGGCGCGAGGTGAGAAAAATACCAGGAAAACGCACACGGGGGGAAAATTTTCCCAGGAGACCGAGGTGAGTTGGTGGGGGGGAGGGTGGGTGCAGGGCCCCAAAGCAAACAGGGGGGGGGGAAGAGGGGGGGAGGGGGGAAGAAACGGGTAAATGGGGGAGTGAGAGAAGGGAGAAAGGAGAACTGGAAGAGGGTTTTAAAGGGGGAAACCATTGCTGAGGACAAACTAGAAAAAGAGAAAAATTTAAAGGTTTGGGGAAAAAGGAAGGGGAAAAAAAGAAAAAAGTTTTTTAGTATAGGAAAATTGAAGAATTTAAAGGGGGATTTTAAACCCTTTGGGGATTTGGGGTTTGAAGTGGGGGGGAAAAAAGGGCTCCGCTGCCGTTTTTAGTTTGGTGTCTATTGACGGGTTTAAAACGTCTAACAGACAGAACAAAATTTGGTGTGTAAACGTTTGTGCGAAAAAAATGACAGCCCCCAGTCTTTTTCCCTGTGACAACTTTAAACTATCTGTTTAACTATTACCTCTGATACAAAGGATCCCAAAAACGAAAGCATTTTGTGTTACAAAAAACAGGGAAAGGGTGGGGTGGCCTGGGTCTTGGTGCTTTTTCCAGAAACACAAAAAGTCAGCACTGAACTGTAAAAAGCCCCCCTGACTTGCATCCTTTTTCCCAACCCCTTACATCTCTTTGCCATAAACATTTCCTTGTAGTATGATGTGTACCAGTGGTTCGGGTAAGTTCAACTCACCGTGGTTCTTTTACATTTGGGTTTTTTGGTAAAAAAAAAAGAAACTTCGGGGACATCTTTGATCCATTTTCTATTTTGAGGGTTTTTGTCGTCTTGCATGGAGTAGTTATTCCACTAAAACCTCACGCCTGTTGGGTGTTCTGCGTCAGGGGGGGTTTAATTGGCTTTCCCCTTAAATTCTGGTGTTTAGATTAGGGTCTAGTTTCCCAAATGAAATGGGGGTATGCCCCTGTGCATACCACTACAGGTGGTTTTATGTCAAATTCTTCAGTTTAAATATTTTTTCTGGCTGCAGTGAAATTTTTTGGTTAATTCCTAATATTTTCAAAGGGGTCACATTGTGAGATTCATTCTGTTTTTTCCCTTTAAGCGTGGCGATTTTTTGCAGTGCACTTAGGGGGGAAAAATGACCCGTCTGTTGCAATTATTGCTCATTTTTGGGTCTTAAAGAATTTTAGGCCTGCAATTTGGTGAAGTAAAAAGGGGGAAAAGTAGCGGGGTTAAAGATAAACCCTTGTCTTCGCGAATCATAGCTGAAATACTTAAAAAAGCTAAAAAAAAAAAAAAAATTTTTTGGAAAATAAAAAATTTAAACGATTTTTCGTCCTGTTTTAAACCCAATTAATAAGTTGGTATAAACATTGGTAATAAATACCGCCCAATTTGGGTTTAAAAAAGGCCCCGTAAGAAAACACTATGCATATTTATTAGAAAACGAAAAGGCCCTGGGCCCTTGATCAAGGTCCCAGGCCCAAAAACGTTTTCTAATAAAAAATGTCATAGCTTTTGTTTAAACGGGGGTTTTTCTAAACCATTAAAAAAGTTGCAAAGGGGGTTTAAGGGTCCAGGGGGAAACGAAAAAATCCCCTAAAGATTAATTCCCAATTAATGGATTTTCTTTCCCCAAAAAGGGAAAAAACAATCCCAATAGCAACCCCCCCGAAAAAAAACCCGAAAAAACATTTTAAATCAAAACATGGAAAATAAAATTGAATACAATAATTTTAAAAATGAAAAAAGCGAAGAAAATCAATGGGGTGTGAAACAAACGAAATGCGAGTGAAAAATTTGGTGGAAAAATGTGCAAGAGTTGGGAAGCACTTAAACCTCAGGGTTTTTAATTTGGGGGAAGATATTTGAAAAAGTGTACATGAAAACAATTGGGAAAGCGGGGGAATGAAAATACGACCAGGGGGGGGAAATGCCCCTTTGGGGTGCAGTGGACATCTTTTTTTGACCACAACTTTTCGCCCACCGTAAAAGCTTCGTCACTGACCTTGATTTTTTTTTGGAAGGCTTTAAAAAAACCCCTTTTTTTTGTTGTTGGTGTTTTTGTTAATTTGTTTTAAATTTTTTGTATGTGGGCCTGGTGTGATGTTTTTTGTGGTGTTTTTGTTGCGGGCTTTGTCTTTGAAAATTTTTCTTACTGTTGAAATAGATTGTTGTGGGGGGTGATTTTATGTTCTGCTATTGGGTTTTTTATGATTGTGTTGCTAGTGTTGTGGTTGTTGGGGTTTTTGATTGTTGTTTTAGGGGTTTTTCGTTGCTGCAAACCGCCACCGGCTTGTAAAGAAAAAAATATCAAAATTCCACAGTGTTAAATTTCCGAGACAGCTGATTTGTGGTAGGGGAAACAGTTTTAATATCGTGGGGTCAACCTTTTAACCCCCCCCCCCCCCTCCCCGATAGGGTCGGTTACGCACCAGACGACCTGGCTGACGGTCTAGGCACCAGAAGGAAACCCGGCTGACGGTTTAGGCACCGCGACCCGGTGCGGTTTAAAAACCAAAACGACCCGGGTGACGGTTTGGCACCAGGGCGCCCCCGGCCCGACGGTTTAGGGACCAACCCACCTTTTGGTGGGCGGTCTAGGCAAACCCGACGACCTGGGTGAGGTTAGTCACTTTTTGGGAAAATGGGCGAGGCCGATAAGGGTGCACATACCTGTAACCCCATAAGTCCCAAAATTATTTTAAAACCCGTAAAATGGGGAAAAAAAAAACAAACTCCCCGATTCCTTTCCTAAAAGAAAATTACTTTTCCCCTTTTAACTTTTTTGGGCGAAATTTTTTTTTGGTGTAAGAGGGTTATCGCTCTCTGTAATTTTTTTCGATTTATTCGTTTAAATTTTACAAAAGGTTTAATTTTTTGGGTTTTAATTATTTTTAAATTTTTATTATTTTTATATTAATTTTTTTTTGGAAAAAACTGTGTTATGAATTTCTCCGGAATATTTTTATTTAATTTAAAAAAAATTTTTTTAATAATTTTTATTTATTTTTTTATATATTTTTTTTTATTTTTATAATTTTAATTTTTTATTTTGTTGGGCCCTTTAAGGGGTTTTTTTGGGGTTTTTTGGGGAACAAAAATTTGGGGGTTGGCCGTTTTCGAAAAAATTTTTAATAACGTAATGTTATTTGGGGTTTTTTTAAAAAATTTTAAAATTTCTTTTATATTAGGGGGTTTTTGGGGGGTTTTGGGGGGGTTTTTGGGGGGCTTTTTTGGTTTAAAAATTTTGTTTTTTTAAAAAAAATTAAAATTTATTTTTTTGGTTTTTGGGGGTGGGGTTTTTTTTTGGGGTTTTTAAATTTTGGGGTTTTTGTTTTGGCCTTTGGGGACCTTTGGCCCCTTTTTGGGGTTTTTTTTAAAAAAATTTGTTTTTTTTTAAATTATTTTTTTTTGTTGTTTTTTTTGGGGGGTTTTTTTTTGTTTGTTTTTTTGTTTTTATGGGTGGGGGTTTTTTGGGGGGGTGTTTTTTTTGTTTTTTGGGGTTGGGGTTTTTTGTTGGGGGGTTTTTTATTTAGTATTTTTATGGGGGGTTATATTTGTTGTTTTTTGTTTTTTGGGGGGTTTTTTTTTGTTGTTTATTTTTGGGGTTGGGGGGTTTATTTTATTTGTTTTTATGTTGGGGTTTTTTGTTGTTTTTTTGTTTTTTTTTTGTTGTTTTTATGTATGGGGGTTTTTTTTTTGTATGTTATTTGGGATTTTTTGTTGTTTATATTTGTGGGGGGTTGTTTTATGTGGGGGGTTTTTGTTGTTTTTTTTGTGGGTTGGGGTTTTTTGGGGTTGGGGGATTTTTTTGTTGTTTTTTGGGGGAAAAATTTTTTATTTGTTGGGGTTTTTTTGGGGTTTTTTTTTCTTGGGGTTTTTTTATTAAGTGTTTTTTGGGGTTTTTTTTTTGGTTGTTTAATATTGTTTGTTTTAATTAAAGATTATTATTTAGTAAAAATTTGGGATGATTTATTTGTAGGGATTTTTTATTGGTAAAAAGGGGGGGTTATGGGGGTTAAAAAAATGTTTTTTTTGGGGTATTTTTTTAAATGTTTGTTAATAGTAATTTTAATGTTATGTTTTTTCCTTTTTTGTTTAAAATATATTATTGTATGTTTAATAATGAAAGAAAAATTGAGATAAAAAAATGTTATTTTTGGATGAAAAAATTAATGGATGGGGAAAATTAATATAGGATTTTATTTTTGTTAATATTAAAAAGGGATAATTTTATTTAAAAAATTTTTGTTTTTAAGGGATTATGTTGTAATTATGTTGTTTTTTTAAAATTTTAATATATTTTAATTAAGAAATAAATTTTAATTATGGTTCCAACCACTATTTGTTTTTCATTTAAACCCCCTTAAAAAGAAAGTTGGGGTTTTGTACTTTTTTGGGG
The DNA here is from genome assembly GCF_026875155.1 of Cherax quadricarinatus. Lineage (NCBI taxonomy): Eukaryota > Metazoa > Arthropoda > Malacostraca > Decapoda > Parastacidae > Cherax > Cherax quadricarinatus. The sequence continues at coordinate 13,978,815 of NC_069482.1, forward strand.
AAACCCTGGGGGTTAAACCTTTTTTAAGGGGGGACTAAAAAAAAACCTCTTTAAAAGGGGTCTTGGGGGGGGGGGAGGGTTTTTCTTTGGCTTTCTTTTGTTTTCCAGCCCCGGGCACTGTGGGTTTGTTTTTGGGTGGTGTTATGTGGGGGGATTTGAGTTGGGGATGTGTAGGGGGCCCCAGTTGTAAAAAATTATGGGGAACCCCGTATGGGGTTAACAGGGGTTGTGTAAAAGGCCAATTTGCCCCCAGGCTTGGGAGGGTTTGAAAAAGGGGAGTTCAGGTTTTTCCCCGGGTATGGGGGAAGGAAAAATTTTGGGTTTTTCGTTGGACAGCAATTTTTAAAAGGTTGACAAACCTTAAATAAACAGGGAAAAACCCGGGTCATACCTAAATTTTAAAACGGGCAACAGGTTCCCTCCGAATTCAAAAATATATAATCAGTCAAAAAGGGGCCCGCCCCCAATTCCAAAACCTATATAAACAAATCAAAAAGGTAATTTTCCCGTGATTTTAAAACCCCTTTTCCCGGAGGACCTTTTTCCCGTTTTCCCGACGAATAAAACAATCTGTACTCGACTGAAAAAGCCCCGTGTACAGGCGAAATGTTTCCGCTTCAAAACTAAAATTTTTCTTTTCCCAAATTTTTAAAGCTATTTTAAAATTTAATTTATAGGGAATACCCCTTTTGGTATCCAGCTAAACTAGGCAAATTTTTATTCACTATACAATGCCAAACCCCCGTAAAAAAAAAATTTCCCGAAATTAAACACGATAAGTGGGTTTTTACATGAAAAGTGGGGTTAATCGGATTTTTAAAGGGGGTATCGACCCGCCAACGGGGTTTAAAAAAGATAAGTTTTAGTGTGGGGACCACCAGTCAAAAAAATACTTCAATTCCACATATAGACCTTGAGGGTTAAAGTAAACTGTAACTGTATAAAAAGAAAGAGAATATACACTCCGCATCGTACGTTCACCCGTTTTCTGCATGCAAAAACACATCAAAAAGTCCCCGTGGAAAAATTTTTGCAAAGTGCTGGTTTAGAGACAAAGCAGAAACATATTTGATGTTTAGAAACTGAGATATAAAACAAGTTAATGTTAATTAAACCTGGAAAAAAGGGCATTTTTGTATAAACACTGATATATTTTCCCCACATATAAACATGGGGTACACATCTTCAGTGTGCAGTACATTCTATGACCCCTCAAAAAATTTGTTGTTTTAGTTGTAAAAAAAACCCGGGGACTTTCCAACTAACACGAAATAAAATAAATTTGGAAAAGTGTCGTCCTGCCCCTCTTAACAAGTTAAAAAAAAATGATTAAAACTTTTTTTTAAAACCAGAATTTTATAAAAAGGTTTTTTTTATATTTTTCATTACTGTACCTGGCAAAGAAAACGGAGAAAGATTTTTTATATTTTCGTTTTTTAAGAAAAGGGAATTTCCGTCACCCAAAATTTAAAAAAATTTTAAAATTTCCCGAAAAAGTTTTTGCGTTGTGTGTATAGAAATTTTAATTTTATTTTTAAGTTTTAAAGTAAAAATATAACTTTTTTTTTAAAAAAAATTGTTTTGAAAATTTTTTGTTTTCAGTTGTTTTGTTTTGTTTTTTTTTTTACTTAATTGTTTAGGGTCGCAAGACAAAAATAAAACCCAGAGGTGTTTTATCAGTGTGGTATAAACCTTGTAATAATACCGGCAAGCTGGGTTTTGATCAAGATCCCCGGACCCAAACGTTGTTCCCAAAAAATTTTATCCTAGTGTTTCCTTGGGTTTTTTTCTAAAAACGATAGCATGTGGGACATTTAAAATTGAGTGTTTACACTTGAGAGTGTATGTGGACAGTATGATACATTTTAAGGGGTTTTTAAATTTTATGTTGTATTTAAAAAAGTCTTCACTGGTGGTAAACAAATTTATATGCAAATCTTAAAGACCCTTTACGTCAACACAAAAAGTTTTTCCCCCCCCCTGCCTTGAGGCTTGGTACCCCTTTCGGGACCTTGTTGGCATGGGTAGTCCTTTTCCCACCCTTAGGGTTTTGGGACTTCCCTTTTCGGTACCTTGCGGGGGCGTGGGTTTTTACTCGTGGGTTGATATAAATTTTTACAAAGACTTTTGCATGTGGAAAAAATCGGGGATTATGTGGCTAGAGGGCGCGGTTGGGTTTCCGGTTTTGTGGGCGAATAAGACGCTGTGGGGGATTTAAATTTTAATGTGGATGGACACCCTCCAAAAAAGTGTTTGTCCCGGTTTTAAAAACGTTTTTGCCCACTTGTACTTCAGTTTTTGGGAAAAAACATATAGGTAGAGTGCACAAAAATACAAAGATGCGGGGGCCAAAAGCTATAAAATCCGACCCCTGCAACTACATATATGGGGGAATTTCAAAAACACAACCTCTTTGGGGGTGTGTGGGGGGAGAGAGACTGAAAGATAATGATGAAATTGAGAGGAAGTGTGTGGGGGGGTTTGGGGTAAAGAGAGAGAAGAGGGGAGAGAGAGAGGAGAATAAATGAAGTATCAGCTTCAGATACCTCCTCCCATATTTCATTCTTCCCACCCCCCCCATCACTCCCTTTTACATTTTATCCCCACTACCCTTTCCCCCATTTCTTAACCCCCCTTTTAATCTAAAACCCCCTTTTCCCAAAAAAACCCCCCCCCCCTAAAAAAAAAATCCCCCCTAACTCCCAAACCCCACACCCCCTATGGTCCATTATTTCCCCAAAAATATAAGAGCACACCCATGGGACGGAAAAGCCCCCTTAAAAAAAGATTAAAAGGCCCCAATTTACCCCCCAAACCCCCCAAAAAAAAAATTATTTTTCTCACTTATCAATTATTAAAAAGTGCAAAAAAAATTTTCAAAAAGTAAAACCCTTAACGGCAGAAAAATGAAAAAGGTAACGAAATTTCGAAATTTTTATAAATAATCACGTCCCCAAAGGGAATGATTTTAGTGAGTGAGTTCGTGTGCCCGGCGTGAGTGAAAGAGCTCGGGCATTTCGTGAAAGGATGGTTCATGCACTCATGAAAATTTTTCCCTTCACTCATGAAAGTTTTCGGGCAATCATGAAAGGGTTTTTGTGACTCATGGAAAAAAAAAAATTTTTTTTGCACTCATGAATGTTTTTGTTTTACTCCCGAATATTTTCGTGCACTCCCTGAAAGTTTTCGTGCACTCATGAAAGTGTGTTCCGGCACTGTTGAAAGTGTGCCTCCCCGGGTGAAAAAGTTCTTGCACTCTTGAAAATTTATTTTGTGCACTTTATTAGCGAAAGTGTTCGTGCACTTACGAGTTTCCGTTTTTTGTTCATGCAAAGTTTAAAGCTTTTTTTTTGCCCTCGAGTGAAATTACGTTTTTTCCCCCGAGTAAAAAAAAGTGTTTAATTTGCGCTCGGTGAAAGTGTGTTCTTGCACTTTCATGTAATGATAGTGTGCTCTTGCGGTTATCCCTATGTTCCTTTGGGTATTAAGAAAGTGCTTTCGGGGGAAATTGTGAGTTTAAAGTGCATTAAACACACCTTTAACGAAAAGTGGGGGTTACCCCACTTGAACGAAAAATGTGTTTCTTTTTCATCCAAGGGGTAATAACCCAAACCCTTTTTTAGTGGGCCCCTTTGTAAATGTTGGGTGGGGTACCAGTTCTAAATTGTAAATTTTGTTAAAAAAAGGAAATCCAGCTGTAAACTTTAAAATTTAACAGGGTTTGAAAATACAAATTTTTTTATCCGTAATTTTTCAGGTTTAAAACTTCTATTTCACTTTCTTCCCAGATAGCACGTCATCTTGCCTTTTAGGGGCAAGCGAAAATTTGTGATGCAATAAAATTTTGCCAAAATCATTCTGAAAAAATAACGAAAAAAATGCATTTCACTGTGTTTGTTTTAGTTTTTTAAAATTTTTGTAAAAAAAACTAAAAATAATTTAGTTGGGGAAAGGTAAAATAAATTGTTCTTGTTAAAATAAGGTTTTGGAAAAATTTTCTAAGATTTTTTTTGATTTCAAAATTATAAAATTTTTTTCATTAAAAAATAATTAAAAAATAATCTTTAAACGTTAATTAAACTTTTTATTTTTTAACCCTTAGAAATTAGAATGTTCCAAAAATTTCCCCAGGGAATTTAGAAACCGCTTCTTTAACACTTCTTTTTAATCATTCTTTTTAATCTTTTTCAAAAGATGAGATTTTTTTACCACATGATTTTTTAACACCTCTAAAGGGGCTGAACATAGCGGTCTTGGTGGTGAACGTGGGTGGTTAGGAGGAGCCTTCGGTAAATTTGGGTATCTAGGGGGAGCAGAGGCAGCTGTAAATCTGTTCGGTTTTTTTTTTTAGATCAGATAACTCATTATAGACTGTAAGGACTTCTCTCAATGTAAAGGACGATCTCTGTCTCTTTCTGTCTCTACCCCTATTTCTCTCTCTCTCTCTCTCTTCTCGGCCTCAGACTAGCATTTATCATCATGGTTCGCATCAGGTTAAGGTTCACCACATCCTGAGTGATGATTTAGTGTCCACACTGATCTTCACGTTGTGTGTGTGCGCGCGCGCGCGCGCGCGTGTGTCGATTAGACACTTGGCCTGTACTCATCTAATTGTAGTTGCAGGGGTCGAGTCCTTGCTCCTGGCACCGCCTCTTCACTGATCGCTACTAGGTCTCTCTCTCCTGCTCAATGAGCTTTATCATACCTCGTCTTTGAGTGAGGTTTGCAGTCTTTGGCCACCTAGCCTATACTCTGTGGTCTTCTTTGCCCTTCCCCGATTTTCATGACTTTGCATTTGGCAGGGTTAATTCCAGGAGCCAGTTGCTGGACCAGGCTTGCAGCCTGTCTATATCCTTTGTAGTCCTGCCTGATCCTCATCCAATTTAATTTTCCTCATTAAGTTCACATCATCTGTAAACAGGGACACTTTTGAGTGTATCCCTTCCGTCATGTCATTCATATATACCAAAACTAGCACTGGTCCTAGGACTGACCCTGTGGAACCCCGCTCGTCACAGGCGTGCACTCTGACACGTCATCACGTACATGACTCGTTGTTGCCTTCCTGTCAGGTATTCTATGATTCACTGCAGTGCCTTTCTGTTATGCATGCCAGATCCTCTAGCTTTTGCACTAATCTTTGTGAGGAACTGTGTCGAAAGCTTTATTGCAGTCCATGAAAATGCAATCTATCCACTGCTCTCCCTCGTGTCGTACTTCCGGTACCTTGTCATAAAACTCCAGTAGGTTTGCGGCACAGGATTTCCCTCCCTGAAATCGTGCTGGTTGTCGTTTATAAACATGTTCCTTTCTTGGTGCTCCACCACACTCCTGATAATCTTGTCCATGATTTTGCATACTATACACGTCAGTGACACTGGTCTGTAGTTCAATGTCTCGTGTTTGTCTCATTCTTAAAAACTGAGACTACATTTGCCGTCTCCATACCTCGGGTAGTTGCCCAATTTCAATGGATGTGTTGAAGATTGCTGTTAGTAACACAAAAAGCGTCTCTGCTCCCTCTCTAACGACCCACGGAGAGATGTCCGGTTCCAGCGCCTTTAAGGGTGTATGTGTGTGTGTAAGTGTTAATGTGGCGTGTGTACGCGATTTTGGCTTAAATAATCAGCCGCTCTTCTTGCCGAATGAGGCAAGCGAAAATTTTGTTTCAATAATTTCGCAAAATCATTCTGAACTAACGAAAAAAAATATATCTTAAGTGTGTTTGTTTATTATTAAAATATTGTAACTTATCTAAAATATATTTAGTTAATAGAACCAAAAAATTAAATTGCGCTTTTTTGAAGAAGGTTAAGTAAGTTTTTCTAAGGTTCTTTGGTTTCAAATATTATTCTTTTTTTACCCCAGCATAAATAAATGAAACTCATATATCTTTGAATGAATACAGAAATTTTTAGATAGAAACTTAATTATATGTAAGTTCTTGCTAAGTGACAATTTTACCGATTTGGCAAAAGGGGACTATTATATAACGTGTATTATATATATATATATATATAATATATATATATATATATATATTATATTTATATTATATATAATTGTCGGTGCCGAATAGGTGAAACTGGTTACTTAGCAAGAACTTGTATAAAATTAAGTTTCTTTCTGAAAAAAAATTCTTAAACGTTGATATAATTTCTTTCATTTAGATGAGTTACTGGGACAAGTTCCTGATGAACCTGAGTTGTGGTGTTTACCTGGAGTGCATGCTGCTAGCTGAAATAACAATGATTGATCAAGCCAGCAACTTTGAGGTGATGGTCCGGGAGTGGCAGCCGGGGGAAAAGGGTGATCCTAGAAATCATAGTGTTGGGGGCAGGTGGGAAGTGGGTTGGGTTTAGGTGGTGAACAGCGTTGGCGACCTTGTGAAACTCCTCTGCAAGATACCGGTCAACGGTTCAGGAAATACACAAACATGCGAGCACTGGATGTTCGTTCTTAAAAACACAATGTGTTTTTTTAACTGGTGTAAACCCCCCCCCCCACACACACACACACATTCAACCAGCAAAACAGGCGGGGCCAGGAGCTGAGACTCAATCCCTAAACCATATATGAGTACATTAGTGATTGAGGACTTTCACCACCCCAAGTGTGGTGTCTACAAGATGTGCAGTTTATATTACAAACCAAATCGTTATTCATATTCAACTCTCACACAAACGCACTCACGCCACTCTAACACACGCATACAAAAACGCACACAGTAACAAATTTAAACTCTCATAAATACACACAAAATACATACATAAAACAGTCAATAAACACAATGCAAAAAATCGTTTTGTAATGTATCTCCCTCTTGTTATTATAGGAAAGGTGTTGTTTCCACTAGGACCTGTTCCTGGAAGCATTTTACTTTTTCTTGGGTCGTACTATGAGTTAACAGAAGCAAGGTATTGAAAGAATATTATAAAGAATAATAAAATGAAAATGGATTAGCAAGAGACGGAGGTGGGGGGGGGTGAGGAGGTAGTGGAGGAGGTACTGGAGGAGGTTACTGGAAGGAGGTATGAAGGAGGTACTGGAGGAGGAGGAGGAGACGAAGTAGAAAAAGTACTGTATAAGGAGGAGGAAAAAAGGAGAGAAGGAAAATATAGATAAAGCGAGAAAGAAGAGGTAGGAGGAGGTATGTCGCAGCAGCTGTACAGAAAAAGAAGAGAGAAGAACAAAAGCTGCCGCTACCACCGCCACACCATTCGCTGCCACCACTGCACGTCGCGTCACCACGTCACCGTTAGTCACTATAACACATCCAGGAGCAGCAGCAGAACCTTTAAAAACTGTCTACACTTGTGTATCTGTTAAAAGGAAGGTTATTTTCTCTGAGGCTGCCCCCCCCCCCTCCCCCTCTATCGTCAACATTGTCCAACCAATGATTGTTTTGCCTTCAGCGTCGTGAAGACATCAGGTCAACGCAGATCAATAATCTGCTACAAACTAATACAGTGCACTACATCGATCAAACCAATACAATAACACCAGAAGCATTATACAAAACAACTGTTGTAACAATTGCATCACCATCAACAATAGGGACAATAATATGATAATTCTGCTATTATTAATGCGGCTAGTACAACACCACTAACAACAATATCTTCAACATTTCTCACTCAAATAACTTCCACGTATCTAAAGTTGACAAAATTCTAACTGGTTCCTCGTATCATAAATGCTCTGAAACTCCACGAGTTGTCATTGGTTGAAACGCTGATCAGAACACATGCACAGGTATGATGGCTACGTTAAAAGTGGAATCAGATTTGCACCTGTGGATTCCCATTTATCACTGATCTTTAAGATGAACGAGAGAACAGTGAATGGCAAGGAGAGTAGATGACAACCTTAGGCTGTAACTAGTAATTTGAGCATTTTATTAATATCACACTGGCCGATTCCCACCAAGGCAGCGGTGGCCCGAAAAGAAAACTTTCACAATCATTCACTCCGTCACTGTCTTGCCAGAAGGGTGCTTTACACTCTGTTTTTAAACTGCAACATTAACACCCGCTTCAGAGTGCAGGGCACTGTACTTCCATTCAGGACTTCAGTCGGCCTGGGCCGTTTCCCTGAACCCTCATAAATGTTTACTTGCTCACACTCCACAGCACGTCAAGTATTAACAACCATTTGTCTCCATTCACTCTATCAAACACGCTCACCGCATGCCTGTCCTGAAGTCAGCCCTCGCACACAAAACCCTCCCTTTACCCCCTCTCTCCACCTTTCCTAGGCCGGACCCCTACCCGCCTTCCTTCACTACAGACCGGATTCACTCTTGAAGTCATTCTGTTTCGACGCTCCATTCTCTCTACATGTCCGAACACCTCAAAACCCTTCCTCAGCCCTTGGACTACAGTTTTGGTAATCCCGCACCTCTTCCTAACTTCCAAACTACGATTTCTGCATTATATCCACCACACATTGCCCTCAGACATGGACATATACACTGCCTCCAGCCTTTCCTCGCTGCACATTCTCACCCTGCTTCACTCCATATAGAGCGTTGGTAAAAACTATACTCTCATACATTCCCTCTCTTTGCCTCCAAGGACAAAGTTATGTGTCTCCACAGGACTCCTAAGGTGCACCACTCACTCTTTTCCCCTCATCAATTCTATGATTCACCTCATCTTTCATAGACCCATCCGCTGACACGTCCACTCCCAAATATTGAAATACATTTACCTACCTCCATACTCTCTCCCTCAATCTGATATTCAATCTTTCATCCCCTAATCTTTTTGTTACCTCATAACCTTACTTCTTTCTGTTTCACTTTAATTTTCTTCTTTTGCACACCCTTACAAATTCATCCACATCTCTGCAACTTCTCTTCAGAATTCCCAAGAGCACAGTGTCATCAGTCAAAGAGCAGCTGTGACAACTCCCACTTTGTGTGTGATCTTTATCTTTTAAACTCCACGCCTCTTGCCAAGACCCTCGCAGTTATTCTCTTACAACCCCATCTATATTATATTAAACACCACGGTGACATCACACATCCTTGTCTAAGGCCTACTTTTACTGGGAAAAAAATTTCCTCTTTCCTACATACTCTAACTTGGAAGCCTACTATCCTCGTTAAAAACTCTTCACTGCTTTCATTTAACCTACCTCCTAACATAGCAGTTGAAATGAATTTCACCCGAACTCCATTAATGGGGATGAGGGAGAATGACAATATTCACTCCTTTATTCTATCATTGCAGGAGTGGGTACTGTCTATAGGTGCAACAATAAATCAAACTCTTGGATGTCATACTGGCCGGCACAAGCTGATATAAAGTTTCTCTGGGAGGCTGCTCCACCAACTGATGTAAACAAAGCTAAATGTAAACTTTTCCAGACGAGCTGGAATGCCAGAAAAAAACTAATAATTCGGTGATAATTTGTCACAAATGTTCAAGAAATTTAAATTATTTTATCAGAGTGGCACATTATCAGCCATTTTTTGAAAAAGACCCTGACTTTGCTTATTATAATTAATGCGAATCAACTTTCACCCTCTCTCCTAATAATAATTTCAATAATTTAAAAAAATAAATCGTAATGGTTTTATGCCAGGAACTTCATGTCTGTTATTAACATCACTAGACTTGTAACCAGATCAAAAAAAATTATAATAGTTTCATTGTTAATGTAACTTACTTAGGTACTGTGGGAATTTTACATTTATCTGAATGTAATCTAATTATGTACATAACAGTAAAATGATAAAGATAATCATTATTTATCAAATGTTACATAGACAGTAGGAAATTTGGGACACCTAGGGCGCAAAAAATGTCCCCCTCGATACCTATCCATGTCATAACCACATGTAGCTCTGGACTATTAATTAAATGAATATACATACAACAGGAATACTGGGTAATATATAAATTGAGGACTGTATTTAAAATAATAAATGATAAATTTATATATATTATTAATTACACATTTATACAAACAGAAGGAGAATATATCTTAATCATAACACTCACAATTTGACTGGAGATTAATGTGTAATTAAGGACCCCCCCCTTATGAATATCTTACTGGCCAGAATTTAAACATAATTTAGACAGCTTATCTGAGGTTCCTGGAGTTGTCCTGTCCTGTCGCCTGATATCTCAAGTTATGCAGGAATGCTCATCCACAATTTGCCTCCTATTTGAGAGGTGTCAGCCCAATTTTAACCTCTAGAAGCACGAAAAATTCCTTCCCATTACCCCAAAAAACTAACGTTGTATCATTCAAAAACCAATATCCGGCGACTGTCTCTTCTTTTTTTCGATACATTACTTCTTTAAAAATTCAATATAAGGCATCTTTTTTCCTAGAAATTTACCGTATTTCGGAAAATATATACAGTTAAATTTTCCACACTGCGGCCGGCGGAGTGTCGTTGCTAAACGAATTCAATTCTCCTTCCTTTAGGAGCGAATTCCAGCCAGTTCTGGCTTGGAGTGGCTGTTATCTTGTAGGTCTTACTCCAATTTCATCTTCCGGCTCACTTGGTCTTGTTTCTTCCATATCACTGTGTCACTTTCCCTCAGATTTTATTTACGTTAGATGAACTCCTAATATCAAGGAAATCAATTTATTAATTGTGCGTAAACTTTCCTGGCCACGACACAACACTTAGACATTTTCCTGACAAACTGTGCATTATGGGTACAATGTCAATACTTTGCCAGAGGCCACAGTGTTCGATGTTGTCGTGTCAATTAAACACTGTGTCACCTGGTTTTGATTGGTCTGTCGGATACTGCTCTGTCGCACCATAAAAGTGTTTCACGTAGTGTAAGAAGATATTCTTACGCCACACATTAGACCATTGATCAATTACTTTATTTAACATTTTAAATTTATTACAAATCACTTGACGCATCATTTGTATCTAATCACTTTCTTCCGGATTATCTCTTTAGGACAGGGGCAGCTTCCAATTTCCTTCCACATTATTAGGAGAAGGTGTTAATACATCTGCATCAGGTGTATCACTCATATCGAGAGAGGCCTATTATTTATACGATTTTTCTGCCTCCACTAACACTGCACAGAATTATTCTAATTAAATTCTCTTCGGTGAAGTACTTTGCGGGACGCCTCTTCAACTGTGCTATCAGTCTTTCGTAAAGCTCCCCCTGCCAAGCGGCTCTAGGAGTAATAAATAAATTTCCAGGTACACCCTCGCTGGGTGAACAGAGGATTGAACTCGTACTATTTTTAATTGCTATCAAGTGTTGAAGCACCTGCTACAAAATTCGTGGCATTATCCGAAAATCATCAAACCTCGGACAGGATCTCCTAGCTGCAAAATTTCGACACGGCTGTTTATATAAACTGTTCTGCAGACAAAGTCCTGTGCCACTTCTAAATGAACTGTCTAGTAGCAGTTAAGGTGAACAAACAAACATGACACTTCAGTGGAAACACCATTGATGTACCTGTTAAAAAAGTATTGGACGTACTATAGTCTACACCTGTTTACATAAATGGTTTCACTAATGTACACGCCCTTTGGCAATGGTTGGAGGACCTGGGTACATATAGGATCTGGCATCCACACGGCGCATATTACACAGATTTAATCACCCTTTTTACACTTTGCCGTCCTTGTGGCATTCCAGAAAGTTTCCCTAATATAAATTAAGGTATCTTGTACCCCACAATGCATTACAATTTTTATGGGATTTAGAACAATCAAATATGTTAGATGATGGAGTTTTGGGGCAGTAAGTTAGGGTGGTTTTAGCATTATCACCCAATTCAGCATTTTGTAACCTACCTCTGCACCTAATTATATTGTTCTCTAAATACAGCCCCAATTTCTCTATTATAGAACCTTTCACAATTTTTCTTTCCATCATCAATTTAATCTCATTTCCATAGATTTCCTCCTGTACCCTCTTTATCCAATATTCAAGAGGATGTGAAAACTTATATGAAATATTTACCTTGTTTAGAAATTCAAACACCAACTTAGTTACATTGATCAGTTTGGGTAAAGAAGAATACCTATTTATATCAATGGATAAAGAAGGACAAACTATTGGAGAGGTGGTCACAGTAATTTCAACAGGAGCAATATAAGCCTTTTGTACAGGCCAATTAGCTTTATTTACCAACCAGCTCGGTCCTTTAAACCATGATACAGCATTTACAAATTTAGGTAAACCTCGAGACCAGAAATCAGCTGGATTCTCCTCACCAGGTATATGATTAAATGTTAACATATGCTGACCCAAACTATTATACTTCTCTTACACATTTAAGTTTCCATGCTTCCTGAATTAATAATTTCCCTCTTATAGTAAGGGGTGACACTAAACCTAGTGGATCAAAACATTTGGAAACTTCAGCAAGCAAGACTCTCTTAGTTAATTTATTGGGTATACTGTAATTATTAGGTTTTAACATTAACAAATCTCTCTCAGTATCCAAGTTAATCCCAATACATTACTACATTTTGGCACTTCATCTCCAGGGTAATCTTTACTTATTTTGTCCTTCAATTTGGACGAATTACTATTCCATTCTCTCAGAGGCATATTGGCACTTTGCATTATTTTATTAGCCTCTCCATAAGTCATTAACAGTTCCTCTTCAGTTGACGTCACACCCAGGAAATTGTCCACATAAAATTGTTTGCTCATTACTTTACTCAATGGACTTTCCATACATTTAAGGTGTGCATTTATCGTCGCTTGAAGTAGGAACGGACTGGAATGTAGCACCAAATAATACGCTCCTAAAGCAAAAGGTTTTCAGAGGGCTAAGTGGGTCAATAGGATTCTCAGGCCATAAGAAGCGGGTACAATCCCGGTCAGCCTCTTGTAAACCCACTCTTAGGAAAGCTTTACTTATATCAGCCGTAAAGGCATAATGCTTCACTCTGAAATTTAATAAGATATCTCCTAATTTTTCCGTCAACGACGGACCTGTCATCAAACAGTCATTTAAACTAGGTACATTTTTGTTAATCCTGGCACTACAATTAAACACAATTCTCAGAGGAGTGGTCTTAGAATCCTTCTTCACTCCGTGATGTGGCAAATAGTGACCATAAATTTTGGCTTGCTCATGAGGTACCTCTTCTATAAATTTATTAATTAACTGCTCAACAATTATATCATTATAGGCAGTTAACAATTCTGGTGTCTTACTCAGTTCGTGGAGCTGAGCCTTTAATTGTCCATATGCCATTCTGTAATTAGTAGGCAATTCTGGATGGTTCAGTCTCCACGGAAGTCGTACCCAGTATTGTCCAGATTCAAATTTTACATCTCTCAGGTATTGTTCTTGAGTAAAAGAATCGTCTCGACTTTCTTCATTTACATTTATTCCAATGCTGTCTAATTCCCACAATTTATGCACTGGCTCCACACCATCCTCTATGGAAGAATTATACTGGGGTACGACTTCATGAGTAAGACACACAGCTATGGTATTTGTAGTTTCCTCTAGTCATGAATTATTATTACGAGGGATCCTACCATACATTACATGGCCTCCTGCAGTCTTCAAAAGGGTGACACAACATTTCTTTACCATACCCTTTACAAAGGAGGCATAATAGTCACTACCTATCAAAATATTTATTGGGCCTACAGAATCATTACTTACACCAGAAGGTGCTAAATTTACATTATGTGAAAGTCTTTCTGTAGCTTTACTAAGCCCTACTCTACATATTTTCTCTGGAAGTCTATCTACAATTACTGCATTAACACGTTTTTTCTCATTGCCCAACCTGACAGTTACATAAACAGTGTCATACAATTGAGCCCTTTTATCTGAGAGAAAACCAGATAATTTTAAAGTTGTGGGATCTCCCATCTGTACTTTCATACCATCAAGACATTTACCTTTTATGAAAGTACGCTGAGATCCCTGGTCCAATAATGCAGTTACATTTTTTGATTTATGCCTTTTATCATCAATTTTTACCTGTAACACAGGTAAGGCTACTTCAGTAAAACCATCATTCTTAACATTAGCAGCAATTTTTACATTAGCTACTGTTGTGTCAGGATTGTCAACATTATCATATAGACCTTTACACATGACTATATGGTGTCTTCCTTTGTGACATTGATAACAGTTGTTTAATTTGGCATGACAATCCTTTACATTGTGATTACCTAAACACCTGATACATCTGTCAAGTTCCTCCAATCTTTCAACTTTATCATTCCATGAATTGTATGCATTGCAATTCTTAGAAAAATGAGTACCCTTGCAGAAAAGACAATCTCTCCTTTCTTTGACTGGTTTCTTATTAACTGGGCTGCTCTTAGGAGGGTACTTATTCTTCTTACCTTGTGGAGAACCATTATTTCTGATTCCTGCTACTTGATATGCACCTATGCAACTCTTTTTAGGAAATGAATTTTGATTATTAACATTGGGATAATTTTTCCCTTTGTGAAACTTGACAGATACATCAGAGTTATTAAGTGTTGCATCTTTAAAATGAGTTAGTTGGCTGGTCTGCCACTGCACAATTAATTCTTGTAGACCTAGTCTTATTTCCTCCAGACCAAAATAACCCTTGTGATATTTGTTCGAGAGTCATTCAAGTGTTTTACAGCTTAATTTATTCTGTACTATGGCACTCAATAACCAGACTGATTCCTTCAGATTATATTTATTACTTAAAGTTTTGAGAGTGCTCTCCAGTTTAACTCTAAACTGCTGTAAACCTTTGTAAGTGTGATCTGGAGATTTTAAATTAACAATGATATTCACTAGATCCAACCTACTTTGTTCTATATTACCATAAGTGACCTTCAACAAGTCAACTGCTTCCTTGTAAGAATCATCTACATTGGGAAAGGCTTGTATGAGTATGTGAGCATCTCCTCTTACCTGTCCTTTGAGGTAAAATAATTTAGTTACACAGGCTAGGTCACTCCTGTCATGCACAGCTGCTTTAAAAATTGACCAAAATTCCTCCCAATTTTCTCCAGGATTAAACACAGTTAAACATAATTCTGGGAGTTTTGGCAAAGACATATTATTTGTTGGAGCAGACTGATTAACCGCCTGGTTTACACATTTTAATTTATTCAAGGCCTGACTTTTACAAGAAAGAATCTTTTCCTCTAATTCATAATACTGATTAATCATGAGATCTATTTCAGTCTCATCTACACAGTTTACTAATAAATCTCCTTCATATTTGTTGTAATATAATTTGTATGAATCATATGTATTCCCTAAAGCATCTAAATACAATTTTAAATCATCAGTATTCACAGTTTCTTGATTCATTAATTCCAAGCACTTATTATATGCCTTGGTTACATGAACTTTTCTAGCCTGTATCGATGCTTTCTTTATTCTATATTCCATATGTTTGTCTTCTATATTAATTTCCTCATTTTCAGCCATGATGCAATGTATTAAATTCAACTTAATAACACTGATTATGTACTAAATTATGCACTTTATAAAGGTAAATAGTACAACTTACCTTTGAATAAATCCTAGCTACTTGAGCTTAACAATTACACATGCAAGAAATTATAATATAATTTTAAATGTGCATTAATACAAACCTTTAGCCAAACTTGGCTTATCAAAATTAATATACAAATTAATATAAATACTTGCCAGAATTTGGCATAGCAAAATTAATATTATACACATTAATATAATTAGCAACACCTGGCTTATCAATTACATATACACTGATATAAATCTTGGCCAGAATTGTCTTATCAAATTAATATTATACAAATTAATATAAACTTAGCCAGACTTGACTTATCAAATTAATTTTGTAATTAAAATCCACTACACATTAAATAAATTTGTGAACTTAACATCCCCCTCCTTCGTATTTCACATATAATTTAAAAGAAAAACATTAAGACTTCACAAATTTCCCTCCGTTTCAAGAAGGAACAAGGGGCAAATTAAAATGGGAAAAATTTTCATTTTTGAATTTTAAAAATAATTAGTACAAACAGTAAATGTAAAGATAATTATTAATTATCAATGTTACATAGAAAAGTAAATTTTTGGGACAAGGTCGCAAAAAAGCCCCCCTTCGATACCTACCATGTCATAACCACGGGCTCGGGCCCTTTTAATTTTAAATAAAATTAAACCCCAGGAAAATGGTAATTATAAATTTGGGGGGACTGTATATTAAAAAAAAATTATGATTATATTTAATATTTTTTTTATATTTTTTATAAAATATATTTAAAAATTATTTAAAAATAATTTTAAATATATATTTATATATAATATTATTAATATTATTTTTTTTATATATATATATGGTGTTATGTTGCAGTTTTAAAAAAATTTGTTAAAGCACCCCTTTTTTTCAAGACAGTGTGGAGTGATGAGGGGAAAGTTTTTTTTTTTTGGGGCCACCGTCCCTTTGGTGGGAAGGGCCCAGTGTGATAATAATAAAAATAATATAAAATATAATATATATAAAATATATATATATAAAATATATATATTAATATATATACACACACCACACATTTATACAACAGAAGGGAATATATCTTAATCATAACACTCATCAATTGACGGAGATTGATGTGTCATGTACAGGCCCCCCCCCCCCCCCTTTTTGCCTACTTTTAAATGAAAATTTTACGGGCCAGAAATTAAACATAAATTAAACAGCTTATCTGAGGTTCCTGGAGTTGCCCCTGCCCTGTCGCCTGAATCTCAAGTTATGCAGGAATGCACATCCAACAATTTCGCCTCCTATTTGAGAGGTGTCAGCCCAATTTAACCTCTAGAGCACGAAAATTCCTTTCCCCATTACACTAACATTGTATCCAATTAAAAAACCAAAAAATGGCGACTGTCTTTTCTTTTTTTCGATAACATACTTTTTTTTAAAAATACAATAAGGGCATCTATTTACCTATATATTACCGTATTCCGGAAAAATAAACAGTATTTTCCATAGGTACCATACACTGGGCCCAGTCCCTGGTCCCATTATGTGCCTCTAATCTTTTGGTGGCCGACCACAGGATGGGCTTGAGGTAAAACAATGAACGTATTGAGCTAACAAAAAACAACAGTAGTAACACTGTCATCAATTATACCTACTATAACTACAAAAAATTTAAATCACCAACATCACTACTTAATTCCTGCTAATGTGTAAACAAATAAAATCTTCATATTGAAAATTAACGTTCATAGTATCGACTTGTTTAAATGGCCCCACTGTATACCCCGCTCTCACTATAAAGAGAGCGACGTTGTACGTTTTTTAAACGACCACTCTCTGGGAGAGTGAGGCTCTACGTTTGTTGAAATTGGTCACTTTGTGTTGGGGGGGGAGAGGCTGATGTTTAAATGGTTCCACTGTGGAGAATGAGGCTCTACCTTTTTTTAAATGGTTCTACTGTGGAAGAGAGTGAACCTTTACCCCCTTTAAAGGGGGGGAGGGAGACAAAGAGAGAGAGAGAGAGAGAAAAGAGAGAGAGAGAGAGAGAGAGAGAGAGAGAGAGAGAGAGAGAGAAGAGAGAGAGAGAGAGAGAGCAAGGCTCTCCAGATTCAAAAGTGTCACACTAGCACTGTTTTCATCACCCTCGTCCTCTATTACCCTTTTTAAAATAAAAAAAAATAAATTTTTGTTGGTGATATAATTTCTGTTATTTACTCACACACATTCCAAAAGCCTATAGCGTGAATCATCAAATTTTGACTGGTTTTAACCCCCCTCCCCTTCCACCATTCCCCCCCTCCCCTTCCACCATTCCTCCCCCTCCCCCCCAATTCTTTTTGGTAGATGAAAATAAAAGAACATTGTTTATTTTTTATTTTTTTAATGATGGTAAGAAACAGGCATTTTTTTTTTAAGAATTTACTAGATTTGTGGGCAGCAGTTGTCCAGGGAAGGTATTGCAAATTTCGACGTGTGAGTGAGGGTTTTGAGAAATGTAATCCTTGTTAAGCTTTTTTGCACTTTGCTGGATTTTTTATGGTCTATTTAAACACTCAAGATGACTAAACATGACACATTTCTACTTGCCTTCTATACTTTGTCTGTATTCTACTTACATTCTACTTATACTCTACGTACATTCTACTCATTTTCTACTTATTCTTCTTGTATTCACTTACAATCCTACTTTTATTCTTGTATTATACTATTGCATTTTATTTGTATTCTTCAAACTTTATTCTACTTGAATTCTACCTATGTTCTTGTATTCTACTTTCTTTTATTTTTATTAATTGCATTCTTGTATTCTTCTTCTTATGTATTTCTGTGCTACTTCATTCTGATTAAATCTTATTTGAAATTCTTGTATTCATTTTATTCAGTGCAGTTTAAGAGTTTGTATTACCTCATATCCCTTATCCCTACAAACTCGTCCCACCTCCTACCAGTCTTTTCCCTAATCTTCCCTCCCCCATCAGTATAAATTTTTTCTGTGACCCTCAGGACCAAGGATCCACTCCTCTCTCACCTACACACTCGCAACTAGAGAGACTCCTTCCCCTTCATCCCCAGGAGATAAACTCCCCAATTCCTACCAGACTCCACACCCCCGAGTGCATCACCTCAACTTTCCCTTCCCACATGAAGGCTCAGCAAGAAATAAATAAGATTTAATGTAAGGTGAGAGAATGAAGGTGACACCGGAAACAAGAGCCGCAAAGAAATGTGGGATAAAATTCAGAAATCATTAGTTGTAATAGCCAAACCTGAGATAGTAATTATTAGTCTGATAGCAAAATGGGAATTTTCTGATGGTATCAGAGAGTAAATGAATGAATGAGAATCAGAAATTAAAAATTACCTGTAGGTGTGGTCATGGACCAGGCCGCGGGGACGTTGACCCCCAGAACACCCTCCAGAATTACCCTCCAGGTATCCATATAATAATATAATTTGAATACCTGGAGGAGGCAAGATTGAAAAGTAAATATTAAGAGAAGGAACAATCAGATTAAACCGGAGGTTATTACATTAATATAAGACATGTCTTAGAGGTTAGTGGGGAGAGAGAGAGAGAGAGGAATGAGAACGAGAATGAGAACGGAGGAACGAGAATGAAAGATTCACAGTGCAAAAGATGTAGAGGTTGTTTAAGATTTATAATAAAATCTCAGATGTGTTTTACATTTGTCAAGAGGAAACAGAATAAAAACACAGAGAAAGAAAGAGCAATAGTTTGCAGTGGAGTGAAGAGGTGCAGAAACTAGGATTAAAAAGGTATAGAAAACAACTCTAAAATAAGGTTGACGGCAGAGATAGGAAAATAAAAAAAAATTAGAGAAGGAACATAAAAGCTAAAGCCTCAATGGAAGCAAATATTAAAGATGGAGGATAGAGAAATGACACAGGAGATATACAAAGAGATGAACCCAGCGTTCATCTGTACATATGCCTCTTAAACTTAAACAAGAAGTTGGGGGGCGAATGTATGAGCAAAGCAACATACAAGATATAAGCAAGATACTAAATAGGAAATGGAAAGGATTATAAGGAACTATGGCAAAAGTAATGAGACTGGGTAAAATATCACCTTTGGCCTTGACGAAAGGAGTAAAATAGTAATATGAGGCCATAGCAAGGATTTAGGGTAAGTGATGGAAATGAATCAACAGCTAGACAGAAAAAAAACTTCACACATTTTCCCAATATTCAGGAAGCACTGGACTGCATCACTGAAAAACTGGGAAACGTACTACAGAAAAACAAGGATAAATAACAGAAGACACAGTGAAGCAAACACATCAATGATAGACAGATGGATTCTAGAATGTTAAAGTTTACATGGGAATGCAAGAGAATGATAACAGAGGACTTAAAGGTCTATACCGAGTTTATCCGCTGAGAAGAATTATTGACGACTGTTAAGGAGACAAGGTTGGGAAGCAAAAGACTTCTGTTTATTACCTTCGTAGATTAGATTATAAAGTAGTAGAGAGGAGGAGGGAAGAATAGATGTAGAGGAGACCGAATATTTTTCATAGCCTGTTGAAAGTATTCGACAAAGACCTGAGCTTCATGCACAGTGGCAGTGGTATGACCAACAACTGCACACTGTGACCAACACCCGTACACGCTGACAAACATCTGCACACTGCGACAGCAACTACACAATGTGACAAACATATAAGTATAGATTGACGTACTAGCAGCCTGTTAATATTTAAAAAAGAAATTAGTTTTTTTTTGTTCAGATTTAACCTGAAAGATTAGACACAAGTGCAACATCTGGATATCTTTATTGTAACGTTTCGCCATCCAGTGGCTTTATCAATACAGATTCTAGACATAATTAAAGACAGAACTATATACCCTTTTTTGCACAGAATTAACCAGCTGAGGAAGGTCCCTCTAAAGCCAATTGAAGGGTGAAGGGAAGCTACGCCCCCCTTCCTAGGGACCAGGGAGTGGTGTGTTACAATGAAGCAGGGTTGTCCCAAGATGTTCAGGCTGTATCAGTACCGTGACTACAATAGTATCGTGACTGCCCCAATACCGTGACTGCCACAGTACCGTGACTGCCACAGTACCGTGACTGCCACAGTAACCGTGACTGCCACAGTAACGTGACTGCAACAATACCGTGATTGCAACAATTCAGTCATTTTGCAAATTAGAAGTATATCTTAAGCGTGTGGGTTTCCGTCAAGCATTGACCATCATCAGGTGTGTGAGTATGGGTGACTACCCCCCATAGGATGTGTATAGGGCTGACTACCGCCCATAGGATGGGTATAGGGCTGACTACCGCCCATAGGATGGGTATAGGGCTGACTACCGCCCATAGGATGGGTATAGGGCTGACTACCGCCCATAGGATGGGTATAGGGGTGACTACCGCCTATAGGGTGGGTATAGAGCTGACTACCGCCCAAAGGATGGGTATAGGGCTGACTACCGCCCATAGGATGGGTATAGGGCTGACTACCGCCCATAGGATGGGTATAGGGCTGACTACCGCCCATAGGATGGGTATAGGGCTGACTACCGCCCATAGGATGGGTATAGGGCTGACTACCGCCCATAGGATGGGTATAGGGCTGACTACCGCCCATAGGATGGGTATAGGGCTGACTACCGCCCATAGGATGGGTATAGGGCTGACTACCGCCCATAGGATGGGTATAAGGCTGACTACCGCCCATAGGATGGGTATAGGGCTGACTATCGCCCATAGGATGGGTATAGGGCTGACTACCGCCCATAGGGTAGTATAGGGCTGACTACCACCCATAGGATGGGTATAGGGCTGACTACCACCCATAGGATGGGTATAGGGCTGACTACCACCCATAGGATGGGTATAGGGCTGACTACCACCCATAGGATGGGTATAGGGCTGACTACCACCCATAGGATGGGTATAGGGCTGACTACCACCCATAGGATGGGTATAGGGCTGACTACCACCATAGGATGGGTATAAGGCTGATTACCACCCATAGGATGGGTATAGGGCTGACTACCACCCATAGTATGGGTATAGGGCTGACTACCACCCATGGGATGGGTATAGGGCTGACTACCACCCATGGGATGGGTATAGGGCTGACTACCACCCATAGGATGGGTATAAAAGGCTGACTACCACCATAGGATGGGTATAGGGCTGACTCCCGCCCATAGGGTGGTATAGGGCTGATAACGCCCATGGGATAGATATTGGGCTTACTACCGCTCATAGGATTGTATTAGGGCTGACTACCACCATAGGATGGTATAGGACTACCACCATAGGATGGTATAGGACTACACCATAGGATGGGTATAGGACTACCACCATGGGATGGGGATAGGACCAGGATGGGTATAGGGCTACCACCATAGGGTGGGTATAGGACTACCACCATAGGATGGGTATAGGACTACCACCATAGGATGGGTATAGGATTGACTACCACCATAGGATGGGTATAGGACTACCATCATAGGGGGGGTATAGGACTACCACCATAGGATGGGTATAGGACTACCACCATAGGATGGGCATAGGACTACCACCATAGGCTGGGTATAGGATAACCAACATAGGATGGGTATAGGACTACCACCATAGGATGGGTATAGACTACCACCATAGGATGGGTATAGGACTACCACCATAGATGGATAATAGGACTACCACCATAGGATGGTATAGGACTACCACCATAGTATGGTATAGGACTGACTACCACCATAAGATGGGTATAGGACTGACTACCACCATAAGATGGGTATAGGACTGACTACCACCATAGGATGGGTATAGAGCTACCACCATAGGAGGGGTTTATAGAGCTGACTACCACCATTGGATGGGTATAGGACTGACTACCACCATAGGATGGGTATAGAGCTACCACCATAGGATGGGTATAGAGCTGACTACCACCATTGGATGGGTATAGGACTACCACCATGGGAAGGGTATAGGGCTACCACCATGGGATGGGTATGGGACTACCACCATAGCATGGGTATAGGACTGACTACCACAATAGAATGGGTATAGGACTGACTACCACCATAGGATGGGTACAGGACTGACTACCACCATAGGATGGGTATAGAACTACCACCAATGGAATGGGTATAGAACTACCACCAATGGATGGGTATAGAACTACACCAATGGATGGATATAGGACTACCACCATAGGATGGATATAGGACTACCACCATAGGATATGTATAGGACTACCACCATAGGATGGATATAGGACTACCACCATAAGATGTGTATGGGACTACCACCATAGGATGGGTATAGAACTACCACCATAGGATGTGTATAGAACTACCACCATAGGATGTGTAGAGGACTACCACCATAGATGTGTAGAGGACTACCACCATAGGATGTTGAGGACTACCACCATAGGATGGTATAGGACTACCACCATAGGATGGGTATAGGACTACCACCATAGGATGGTATAGGACTACCACCATAGGATGGGTATAGGACTACCACCATGGGGATGGAT
>NC_069482.1:14004791-14017360 GCF_026875155.1 Cherax quadricarinatus
CAAGCCTCAGTTTTGTATAACCCACTGATGATCTTTTTGGGTTTATCCCTTGTTTTGATTGTAATAATATAATCCAATGTGATGAGAATGAGTAGACTTATAACCCACTCTGGCAACATGAACGTAAATATAGTTATATAGCAATTTACGATGTCAACAAACTTCAGGATGATGTAGCCGGGCATGATTTTGCAATGTAAATAAACTTCAGGATGATGTAGCCAGACTACCTATCATGGTCTTACAATGTAAATCAGCTTAGGATAATGCAGCCAGGTTTAGTATTCTGATATTCGCTTGATCACCTTCACTGTTAGTCCAGTATTCACTTGAGCACGCCCACTGTTAGTCCAGTATTCACTTGAGCACGCCCACTGTTAGTCCAGTATTCACTTGAGCACGCCCACTGTTAGTCCAGTATTCACTTGAGCACCTTCATTGTTAACCCAGGAGTCACTTGAGCACCTTCACTGTTAACCCAGTATTCACTTGAGCACCTTCACTGTTAACCCAGTATTAACTTAAGAACTTTCGCTTGTTATTCCAGCCTGCCCTTCCAGGTTGTGTCGTCAAAAACTCTCGCTTCCATTGTTGCATTTTTCCTTTATTCACTGTTGCTGTTCCCTCTTACTGTCCTCTTACACTCTACCAGGATTCCTCGTTGAAAATCTCCTTCAATCTTCAGTTCAGTTCTTCACACACCACCTTGTCTTCCTTCATCAACTTATTCCTCTTCTTCAGTCTTACCGAATGGCATCTTACCCTTATCTTTCATCTTATTTGGCTACACAGAAATTTGGATTATATTTTTCAGTCCTTGATTCTACTTGTATTATCTGTTTCTCGTCTTTTCCTTGCTTATTCATTCTTAATTCTTATACTTAGTTTTCTCTTTTCTGTGACCAAATTTTTCTGTGTTTTTTCCATGTTCTTTGACTCTAAGATTTCGCCTCAACACCTCTTCGTAAACCATGGGAGCGCCCTCCTCTTTGTATTCTCTCGTTTTTTCTTACTGCTACATAGATGCAAGGACGCCAGAAGGCAGGTGTGTGTGTGTGTGTGTGTGTGTGTGTGTGTGTGTGTGTGTGTGTGTGTGTGTGTGTGTTTTACTGAGGTTCAAGTCAGCCTGTCCATCAGCATGTCGTGAGGCTGCGAGTTTTTGTTGCATAAGAGCGTAATTGCCTTGCGCCAGTTTAGGGGTGTTGACATAGTCAGTGTGTATATGCACACGTTAGGGTGAGGGTCTTCAAGTGCGTGTAACTGAGTGTCTTCTCTGATTGTTACATCTGAGTGTTTGAGCAAGTCAATGTTGCTCTAGCCTCTTGTTGATGTTTAAATATCTCGGTGCATTATCATTTTAAACAGTGGACAAGTTCGTTTATTTCACAAATACTAAGAAATGACTTGATACATGCACGTAGGTTTTGTGTTTGTTGGAGGTAGGATACAGTCATGAGTGTGTGTGTTGTGTGTGTGTTGTGTGTGTGTTGTGTGTGTGTTGTGTGTGTGTTGTGTGTGTGTTGTGTGTGTTTGTGTGTGTGTGCGGGGAAAGGGTGCATTCGCGAATGGTTGTGACTGTAAAAACGACTTTCTTAAGGAGTAGCAACTTCGTTTACCATACTTCAACATTCGCGGTATTCTGTTCTCTCTCTCTCCCTCTCCCCCCCCTCTCTCTCTCTCTCTCTCCTTCCTCTCTCTCTCACTCACTACCAAACGTCGTTCCTTCCACTGATATTTTTTCCTTAAACCTGTGCACATACTTCATTCTGCCAGCAAGCTCCTGATTATTGTATCTCCTAAACCCGCAGGGGTTCAGCGATTTTTGAACGAGAGGTAATGAAATTTAATCCAAAGGTGACCTCTTCTTCCTTGGATCAAGAGCTCTGGAAGGTAAGGGGTTGGATGGGGGCACCGGGGGGCACCGGGGGGCACCGGGGGGCAAAGCCTCAGCACAATAGCTAAACACTGCGGCGGACAAAATAATTCCTCATGATAAACATACGAGAATAGTTTATTTATACACATGTGATGAACATGAGACCCTGGAGGGGGAGGGGAGAGGTGGGGGAGGGGAGCGGGGGGTGTTTAGGGGAGGGGGAGGGGTTGGAGGGGGAGGAGGGGAAGTGCGAGGGACGGAGGAAGGTAGGGTTGGAGGAGGTGGTGCAAATGGTGAAGAAGAGGAGAATGAAGAGAAGGTAAGAAAGATGAGGAAGAGAAGGTAAGGAGGAGGAGGAAGAATAGGAGCGTGAGGAGGAATAAGAGGGGGAGAAACAGTGACGGTGGTAGGGGAGGTTAAGGAAGTTGTCAGATGGAACAAGGAAGGACAAGTCGGAAACTTCCCCAGCAAGAGCCTGTAGGTCCAGGCCCTCAGGGTCGCCGCAGGGAGGTCCAGGCCCTCAGGGCCGCCGCAGGGAGGTCCAGGCCCTCAGGGCCGCCGCAGGGAGGTCTAGGCCCTCAGGGCCGCCGCAGGGAGGTCCAGGCCCTCAGGGTCGCCGCAGGGAGGTCCAGGGCCTCAGGGCCGCCGCAGGGAGAGCCGGGCCCTCAGGGCCGCCGCAGGGAGAGCCGGGCCCTCAGGGCCACCTCTGGGAGAGCACCAACATGGATGTTGTGCACAAAACCATAAAACTTGGTTGCACGTCTTTCATTTATTTATTCAAGGCAGTGTTTATATAATGATGTTTACCCAAGCGTCGCCCAGCTAGCATGAAAAACGCTCCATCAAGAATTCATTGCTCATCCCTTTCTGCAGTGGGCGCTCTCTTTCACGGGGTTTTGTCTGGTGCACAGACGGGGGAAGGAGGGGGTGGGGAAGGGGAGCAGGTGAGGGGGGAGCAAGTGTGGGGAAGGAAGTAAGCAGAGATGGTAATGGGGAGGAGAAGAGGAAGAAGGGATAAGGTGAGAGAAGTGGAGATTAGAGACGGTGAGGGAGAGGAAGTGAGAGAGATGAAGGTGAGGTGTATTATTTGGTAAAGAGATATTTTATTTTACGTAATAGGATAAACTGGTAATACGTCTCTTATCAAATTTTATATAATAGTCACGTAATATGGACTTCAGACAATGATGAATTGTCGGTTTGAGGTAAGAGACTTCAGCAGGGCATTGAACATATCGTCCATCTGCTACGACAGTTTCAGAGGTCTCAGGCCATTTACATGGGGACGATCATCTCTCAGGATAGTCTATCATACACAAGACCGATGTAGTTTTGATGAGGATATCACCGTCATATACCTAGTTGAATGAAACTTAATAAAGCCAGCTGGCAGAGTGGTTAACGCACTGGCCTTTGAGTTTTAGGACACACTTACAATGGGTTCAAACCTCACCTGTTCCCTGATTTGTTTACAATCGTGTTATTACCATTTCCAGAGTTAAATCTCCATCAGCTCACAACGGGGAGACAAAAAAAAAAAAGTGGTGCTGTGCAGGATGATGATTCTGGACAACATTATATATCTGTCAGTTCATACATACACACACAGAAACAATGAATATTCATTGTTGTAATAGCCTCTCTGCATTTTATAACTATGTTATATGCCTAGGGATATAGACTTGGACTAGGCTGGCGACAACCAGCCTAGTTTACACTATACCCTGTGGAGGCTGTGACAAGATTTACGTAGGTGAAACAGCCAGAAACCTCGACACCCGCCTCAATGAACACATTTACGCATGTAGGAACGATAACCTGAACAACGCCTGTGTACAACACCAAATTCCACCAATCATCTCATGAAATTCAGAGACGCCCAATTAGTGATCAAAGAAACTAATTTCCGCAGACGCAAGTGCCTCGAATCAGCACTGATCGCTGTTTCGAATACAATTAAACAAAACAACGGCAGCTTCACCATCTCCGAAGTCTTAGGAAGAATCCTCCTGAAAACAGTAAACCCTGCCATCACATAGTCTCTCCTGTTATACTACACAAAGCACAGAGAGTGAACACTGAAACAAGCTGCCTCATTCCAGTTTATATTTGTCCAACCTATTTTTATGTTACCCAAGTAATAGCTTTTATATCCTTTTACTCATGTACGAATTAGTTGCTCTACCATATTGTATTACTTTTGTCACTACCACCACTACTACTACTACTACTACTACTACTACTACTACTACTACTACTACTACTACTACCACTACCACTAGTGAACATCGAAATGGTACCTCACTAGTATTCACCTCACTCTGAGCCTTTACATACCCTCTGTGTCCATGTATTGTTTGTAATGGCTTGATAAAGCTCCTGGAGAGCGAAACGTTGCCACAATAAATGTCACATTAGTTGCACTTGTGTCCTTTTACTTTACATATTGTCGGTAATTCTACCAACTTTATTACAACCAGCCTGAGCAACAATCAGTCTCTATTACTAAGCAACACTCAATAAATGCAGGTTGGCTCTAGATGAGGTGGGCAGTGTTAAGCTACATTACCTGGCACTAATTTATCAGGGGCCAGGGCGCTACGCTAGTTTGGTACAAAAACAATGGACACCATGCTAATTATCGTAGTTACATACAAAGCACGATATTCTCCATGGACACACACACCCATGTTAATCAGGGAAGGAAATGTGTTGAAAGAGAGAGAGAGAGAGAGAGAGAGAGAGAGAGAGAGAGAGAGAGAGAGAGAGAGAGAGGAAGAACTACTGATGGTACCATATGTACTTATATTAGCAAAGTACGGAAGTAAATATTTCTCGTGTCCTTGAGTATAACAGCAAAACAAATACGTCAGGTTCATATGGGAAAAATATTGAACTTATTGTTACCACGAAAATAGTGGTGTAATGTAGGTTAGGACGAACATGTAGTATGTGTGTATAAAATATATATATATATATATATATATATATATATATATTATATATATATGTATATATGTATATATATAATATGGGGCTTTTACACGAGTTAATAGGGCTGTTAGGTAAAAGGACAAAAGTGCAACTAATGCGACATTTTATTGTAGCAACGTTTCGCTCTTCAGCAGCTTTGTCAAGCCATTACAAACATTACAGCGGTGACACAGAGGGTATATATATATATATATATATATATATATATATATATATATATATAATATAATATATATATATATTATATATATATTATAGGTACAGAGTGACGTGCAGAGCATAATATAATCATTGTAGGTAGTTGTAGTACTTGGGGTGGTAGTAGTAGTAGTAGTAGTAGCAGCACTTGGGGTAGTAGTAGAAGCAGCAGCTGTGTGATGTCAGGGTTTGTTGTTTGGAGAAGAATTCGTGCTAAATACTTCAGAAATGATGAAGCTATCTTTATTTTCCTTAATTGTGTTAGAAATAGCGATCAATAATGATTCAAGGCATTTACGTTCTTTAATCACTAGGCGGGGTCTATGAATTTCATTAGGTGGCTGGCGGAATTACGGTGTTGTACGCAGGCGTTGCTCAAGTTATCGTTCCTACATGCATTGTGCTAACTGAAATGTATTCCGAAGTTTCTTGCTGTTTCACCTACGTATATTCTGTCACAACCTCCACAGGGAATAGTATAAACCCCTGCGTTCATTGGTTCAATGTTCTTCGATTTCGTTCTAGTCACATCATTTATGTTAGTACTGGTTGCGATGGCGACTCTTGAGACGTTCGGTGTAACCTGGCTGTAGGGAAGAATTATAATTTTGTTAGGAGTAGTATTAGTGCATGGTGAACTGATAATCTGAAGTATTTGATGAAAAAGGAAAGAAAATGTAGCTCCGTGAAGGTTTGGTGTTTGTATATGCACTCCTGGTCAAGAAACTCTGGACCACAAATTCTGTATGCTCTTAGGAAAAATTAAATGATGCCTCTTTTGATCTTAGTATCTTGACTGGAATAGAAGTGTGTGAGATCATCTTTGTAGGCTTCCTGTAAACTTGAAACCTCAGTGTTATCTACTTTGTGAATGAGGACGTCTAGAAAAGATAACTTGCCATTGGATTCTTTTTCAACTGGATGGCCGGTTCAACTGCATTGATTATTCCATGAAGATTCCGCACATCAAAACGTTTGGGAGTTATTATGAGGACGTCGTCCGCAAAATGTAACCAAGTGACACTGGTGGGAATGATGTTGGCGAAGCGTTCAGTTTCCAAGTGTTCCATGTACAAGTCGGCTAAGACGGCGCTGATGGGGACCCCATTCCCATACCATAGGCTTGTTTGTAAAGCCTGTTATTAAAAGAAAAGCAGTTGAAGTTAATGCACAGACCAGTCTACGGGAAGTAGTGGAAATTTAAGGTCCTGATTGGCTTTACGTCGTGGAACATCAATGGCTTGTGTGGTTGGTACTTTAGTGAAGAGGCAAGTTACGTCCAAACTACATATTTTCTTGTTTCGGATGGAGGGGTCTCTGATGCGGTTGAAGTCGCCTGAATGCTGTAGATGGGTGAGGCTGATGGTTCCCAGAAGGCAGGAAAGATGTTTAGCGAGAGAAGTGGCTAATTTTTGTGGTGCACTGCGTATACTTGATGTGACTGGTTTTAGAAGAATATTATGTTTGTGTTTCTTAGGTAGTCCATACATGTGTGCTTGTTTAAGGTTGCTGAGTATCAGGTGCACAAGTTTCTTCCCATCACCAGTGCGTCTAAGTATTTCTCTGGTTTTGAATAGGAAGTCCTTGGTGAGTGTCTCCCACCCATTGAAAGTGAGTTGGGTAAATATTTTTGAAAATGGGTTTGGGTTTCAGAAAGACCTATCTAATATGGGCTATTAGGCCTGTTGCAGTGCTCCTCCTTTCTTATATTCTTATTTACTACACTATGTATGTTATAAAATTGTTTGTGTTAATTTTCTTAGTAGAATTCTCTTCATACTACTGTGTTTTTATATGTTGGTTGGCGAGTTTCAGGGCAACTAGCACTGTTAGTGTTGAAATGAGCCAGCTGATCAGTCTGATTCTATAGTTTTGAAACGTCTATTAGCTTAGATGAATATTTTGCTTGCTACTGCAGTGCGTCCTTTACTCGAGTGAATCCCCCAACCAACTTTCCACATTCATCCCCCAACAGACCTCTCACTCATTCCCCAACCTTTCACACTCGTCCCCCTAAGGTCTAGAGTACTTACAGAATCGCATTTGCTTCATCTCTTAAATATATTGCTCAAAGAACTCGACTTGTGATTTAGAAAGTGTTGTACATAGCTTTCCCGAGACCACAGTCAATACTTCTAGCTGTGAAACATCAAGGAAAGTTTGTAGGCTGTTGAATATGTTGACAAAGATGTAAATATCCGCATGACAGATGACAGTCTCATATTGTACAGGGATGCTGGACTCCAGCCTGAGTACGCCACCCTGAGGTCTTCGCAAGTCTTATCAGTAAGTAAGGTAAGATCGATCAAGAAACAGGACAAGTGTTTCCTGACATATGATAACCAGTCACTGGAGCTTTCGATTATCTAACCGAGGCCTTCCACTGGCTTACCAGTCCACCACTTTCAAAACCGATGTATAGTGAACTTTTGGCACCTTTATAAATGACTGAAGCTGTTCAGGAACTCTATTATCCAGGTTAATTTCCTCTGTCACCGAAGCTGGCTAGTTGTTCCAAGTTCTCTCTTGGTTGTGTCAAAGGCAGGGAGGAGGAGAGGAAGTAGGTGGGATAGAAGATGAGGGGAAGAAAGAGAGGATGTGGAGGCAAGGGGGAAAGAGAAGGTGAGTTGAGAGGGTATACGAAGAGAGAGGTTCACAAGTAAGTGAAAGGAACCGTAGAAAGGGAAAATGAGGGAGGGGAAAGTTAGGGAGGGAGGAGAGGTAGTGGCAGGGGTGAGGGGAGAAAGGAAGGGGGGCGTGGTAAAGGATTAGCATCAGGGTATGGAAGCTGTGCGGTACATGAAAAATGAGGAGACAGGGAGTGTGAAAGGTGGGCGGAGGCGTGTGTGAGATTGGTGAAGCGTGGAAGAGCGGGGGTGAGGAAGTGCCAAGGTGTGGAAGGGAGAGGTATGGAAGGAGAAGGAGAGACGAAAGGGTGAGGTGCTTGGGAAGCGATCATGGTAGGCGAGGTGGGATAAGGAAAAGTGCTGATGAGCACTCTAGGTAGTGAACACTCTAGGTAGGAGGCGTTGGGAATGGTGTAGGGGTGATCGGGGTGGTTAGTGTTGAAGGTGGTGTGGTTGGTGGTGGTGTAGGGATAGTTGGTAGTGGTATAAGGGTGGTTGGTAGTGGTATAGGGGTGGTTTTGGTGTGGGGGATGGGATGAAACATTGCTCTTGAGAAATAATTGAGAGATATGGGGGAAACCAAAAGCTTTCGGTTAGAAATTACACGGAAAAAAATATATATAGTTAATGGGGAAACGAAAACATTTTCACAAAATTGAGGAAATTCAAAATTATTTAAGTTCATTTAAGAAATACGAAAGCAAATTTTTTTTTTTTCTGTATAGAAAAATAATTAAAATTCCTCTTTCTGTATTAGCCTCCAGTTAGTGGTACGTACACTGAGAATGACTAAATCAATAAACTCCAGAAAAAACAGTTTAATCCATATTGGTATTAACAAAATGAGTATAAAAGATCCAGGCAGATTTTCTACGTGTCTGATCCACCATACAAATTTTCATAAATTCTACGGACTTTGAAAGCAAATTTACAGCATAGCCATTCATTTGGCCGAGTCCCAGAACTTTTTTTTTTTTTTTTTTTTTTTTTTTTTTTTTTTTTTTTTTGAAAATGCATTAAAGCATCTCCAGCACTTCAGCTCAGTTTAATGCAAAGAAAACGTCACTAGCATAAGTTTTCGAGACGAAATTGAACCCCCTACCTGACGAGTAGCAGGTCGTGAGGACTGTGTACTGGTGGATCAGGTAGTCAACAATAGTCTCATGTTGTGCTTACCTGGATTACCTGGAGGTTATTCCGGGGATCAACGCCCCCGCGGCCCGGTCCATGACCAGGCTTCCCGATGGATCAGGGCCTGATCAACTAGGCTTCGGGAATACAAGAACTTTCGAAACTGGTTCCTGAGCGGGATACCTTGAGAAATACGTTCTTGTGATGAATAGTTTAAGGGATACCTTCCTGTGAGAGATACCTTGAGGAATACTTCACAAAATAAGGAAAGCTACAGTGTACTCAAGCTAACATCACGTCCAAAGGATTTCCAGGAGGTCCAAAGAAATCACAACCCGAGGTTAACATTGCTGTTGTAAATGAATGGTATACAAGACCGACAAGATGAAAATTAGACACACGTGCAACATCTGGGTATCTTTATTGTAGACGTTTCGCCATCTTTTGTATATAGTTCTTAAGTCTTCCATTTATGTCCTTAAATTTGCATTGATAAAGCCACTGGATGGCGAAACGTCTTCAGTAAAGATACCCAGATGTTGCATGTGTGTCTAACAAAGCTTACAAGCTTTGGAAGAAAATGCAAATGCAAACGTTTCTCACATAGATTTTGTAAAAGGCATTTGTGAAATACAATCAGTACACATTTTACAAAATTATCACTACACACAAGACAAAACTATCACTATTCATTTCAAAACAATTACCTCGACACACAATACAAAAAGATAAAAAAAAAAAAACATGCAGCAGGAAAAGTAAGGAGACGGATATTCGGGTGGTAAGCAAAGTAAAATAAAGTTTGATAAAGGATGAAAGCTCCATACCTCAAAACACTGTCCTGGCACATTTACTGTTTTTCATAATTAGTACATAAAGGCTCAGTCTTGATACCTTTATTTATTCTCATCTTCACAAGGAGAATGCAACGGACAAGTGTAGTAGTAGTAGCAGCAACATTCACAGCAAGAGGCATTCTTGAGCTTCCCAAGCGCTCGGGCGGAATGGCTAAAGCTGGGGTGTGGCTCCAAAAATGATCCTGTAGTGCTTGCTGCCTTTGCACCTCTTGACATCATCTGCTGCTATACATCTGCCATACCCTTCGAGCCCAGTGTGGGCGGGGTTTGTGGCACCCCAAGATGTCTAACTTCTCCCTCAGAGCCCTGTGGGGGGCGGGGAATGAGGCTAGGCCTAGGAACAGCTAGTCCCAGAAGACGAGGAGGTACTTGCACCTCCTCCCATGGCACGCATTGGTCTGAGACACTCCCACGACAGACAGCCAAGGACAGGCCACCTCTTGGAAAAGGCCCGGGCCGGAAGATTATACCGGCGAATCTAGATCATCATCATCACACTCAGTATCTCATTCAGAGTCTTGTCATCTTTACTGATTCCCGTCCTTGTATCAGACTGGCAAGAACATTGAGGGTTCGTATCTTTTACAGACGAGACAAAAGCGAGTTTGAGAATTGCTAGAATATCTTGAAAACCTGAAATAATGGTAAATTCTTCCAGTGGACAAAAGAAAACAAAGTTAAGCGAAAACAGATTGCCATTGTCGATATGAAGTGGATGAAGAACTTGGACACAGACGATCAATCTTCAATCATTTGTGATCTTTCATCTAGAATATCATTTTCTCACAGCTTTATGAAAACATGCGAGATATCATAGGCAAAAAATATTCAGGTAAGGATCACATAGAATAGATAAAACATTTAAACTATTCTCAGCGCCTCAGAGTACACTGTACTCTGGAGCGTGGAAGAAATATATAGCATAATGAATAACTAAATGTAACGAACACTTATCAGTGCTAAATAATAACCCACATGAAGACAGAAATTCGGGAGATTAATTGGTCTGTATATTTCGACCCCCTTTAAGGCAAGGATCTTCTTCAGCAGCTCTACTGAAGAGGATTTCAGAAAGAGCTCGAAATATACAGACTAATTAATCTCCTGAGTTTCTGTCTCTGTGGGTTATTATTGAACATATGGCATAATATTTACAGGGAAAAATATTCGAGGTCCAGGTCCCTAATGTGAGAATGTGCATTGCGTGAAACAATAGCTATTTGAATCCCATTCCGTGGAATGCATCACTGCTTTGCCTGAGGACAGTCACGAGTGTGAGCACTCACTACTCCAGGTGGTATTAGTGTGACAAATACTGGAGGAAGTGTAGTATAAACCCAGTGACGAACAACGGTGTTTCTAAGTACAATTAGACATTGCTGTATCAACATGAATGTTGACACTCGTTAACCTCCTAGCAGCAGAGGTAAGAAATATTGCCGGAGAAAGAGGGGACACTGGGGAAAAAATCTTGCATGGCCTTTAGCAAAATTGGTTACATATGCAGTATGCTACATCACTATTCTACATGACAGCTACATAGAAGGAACAAAAGCTTGCCATGTTTCCTTGTGTGTGTGTGTGTGTGTGTGTGTGTGTGTGGAGGGGGGAGGGACGAGAGGAGGGGATTGGGAATGGGAGCTGTCACAGTAGAGTCATTTGTTGTGCTACCCGTGCATAGTCCTCCCCAGGATCCATACACTGTACACAGGTGGGGAAATGCAGCTTCCCCTCCCTAATTCCCTTTCCTCCCTCCACTCCTTCCCAATTATAGGGGGGACCGTGGCCAGTGTTTGAGGGGGGCTTGTCTCATGTCAAAACACTAAATATTGGATTAGGCATGTTGCCACCTGCGGCTGGGACCTGGTATGTGTAGAGAGAGACCGACCGACCGACATAGAGTGAGGGAGACATAGTGAGACATAGTGAGACATAGTGAGAAAGGGAGTTAGTGAGAACGAGACATACTGAAAAAGACAGAAATGGTGAGAGACATACTGAAATAGAGAGAGAGAGAGAGAGAGAGAGAGAGAGAGAGAGAGAGAGAGAGAGAGAGAGAGAGAGAGAGAGAGAGGAATGGAGAGACGGAAGTAAGAACTGAAGACCTACTATCAATGCCGAGGGACTGATCTCATTTTCTAGACATTTATTTTCCAAACAATGAGGGTCAGCGTTACTCCCTCTATTTTGACGTTCATCAACACTCATTCCTTACCATGGTAACACTAGATAGTATCCATAGAAAAATTATTACCATTTAACCGTGTTCCAGCTTTATTGCTTTTCATATTTTCTCTATAAGATTCACAGTGACATTTCTAATACATTTCTATTACACGAGTTTGGTAATAAATCTAAAATGCAAATACTTCTATTTTTATATTCTTTAAAATTTCAGCGGCTAGTCCTAGGATAACTAGTTGTGTTTGGGTTTATATAATCCTGGATTCTTGTTTCTAAGATGACGAGTTTTATTCATCACGGGAAAATTGTCTTGTAAAGTGGATTTCTAAGGGAAGATGACCCGCTTGTGGGTAGGTGATTCCATCTGGACTACGCTGGGCATCACTATTAAGATTTACCTGTCATCATCACACTTATAGATTCTGTCATCTTTAAAATAGATTCTGTCATCTTCAGAATAAATATTTACCAGTCATCAAAATCAGGAGGTACCTGTCATAATTACAGTTAAGATTGTCATCTTAACAATTACGATTTACCTCTCAGCACAAGAATCAAGATTTACCTGTCATCTTAAAAAAAAAATCACGAAACAGCAGAGAATAATAATTATGCCAAAATGCGAAAAGAAACTAAGAGGCTTCAGTGTCACACTTGTTGAATAGTTTGAGTTCTTGTTCAGTTGCCCATTTAAACAAGTGT
>NC_069482.1:14017860-14042860 GCF_026875155.1 Cherax quadricarinatus
AATTTATTTTATATAATGTATTATATTATATATATTATATGATATTATTATAATATATTATATGTATATATATTATATATATATTATATGTATAATATTATATATATTATATATATTATATATATATATTATTTATGGAATAAACTCGAAGTCCTCACAACCAAAATTACCCATCCAAGACTTGGATAAATGGCGTTATAATAACACGCAGCTGACAAACGAGGCCAAATTACTAAGTTGAGAATAAACGACTAGCTTGCTAAACTCTTCATACATAAGGAATAAAGCATTATGAAGCTTCCCTCAGCATTGCGTGTTCCTTGAGGCTGATGAATATTGGATAAGGCCGCCCTCCCTCCCCCTCACCTCTCCTCGCTAAGAACTGGCAACATTGCCCGGTTCTCAAACTATAATGTAGATGTTATCACTAATTTAAGTACAAAAGTTCTTTATATTAACTGTCTTGTATTACGATGATAATTGTTTATAATGATAATATTGTTGAGGACTTGGGGCACTTACGTCTGGCAATTATTCTTCACAGTGAATATTTAATATGTAATACTCAGAAACAAAGTTATACGTAAATGCATGCATGCATACAACGAAATCAATACTGTGTTTCAAATATAAATACATGACGGCTCGTGTACGTCAGTAGATGGAAAGTTGTGGGACCAAGAGCTAGTGTAGTACTCGCCTAACAAATTTAAATGCGTAATTGTAATAATTACACACAACACACACACACACACACACACACACACACACACCACACACACACACACACACACACACACACACACACACACACACACACACACCTTACCTATCAACAATCATGAGTTTAAGAGCACTGGAGGGCAGTGTTAACGCAATATACACAGAACCTGAGTAAATCTTTGATATTTTTTTATTTTTATTAACACATCGCCCGTTTCCCACCAAGGTAGGGTGGCCCGAAAAAGAAAAACTTTCACTATCATTCACTTCATCACTGTTTTGCCAGAGACAAAACAGTGATGATAGCACTTTGTGAGATCAAAATGAATAACTGGATAATGGGAAGAATAACCTTTATTCATCTAACATAATGAACATTGTCATGTAGTCATCAAACTAACTCGTGAAGCTTTGTTCTTCAAAGCCCAAGACTCGCCTCAATTTTCCCTCATTCTCATATAAGGCGTGAACAAAGATATAACTCGTAGCACTAACATCCTTTGTAAATGATACTAAAATTTAAATGAAAGGATACAGTAAACCTGGCACCAATTATAACTAGGTCTTCCATGGACCACAGAATGCAAAATAATAATGAATAGGACAAAGACGAAAAAATAACGAATAGGCTACAAAACAGTCCACTTGAGCCTTGGGTAAGCACTTTTAAAGCTTTAATACTAATGGGATGTATTGCTACTATCACAACCACATGGAAAAATGAAAGACAGAATATCAAGAGCCATCAGGGCAAGAAATGTCGTACAAATAATGTAATTTAAGGTACCTCTACTCTCTAGATTAAACTACTGTTGTACACTAACTGCTTCTTTTAAGGCAGACGACCCTGCGGATGTAGAGAATAAACAGAGAACTTCCCATAACCCATATCACTTAAGTCAGTCTTTCAAGATTAGGTTAGGTAAGATTCGTTAGGAAAAGGGACAAGTGTTTCCTGACGCGGGTCATTTGGTGACTCACCACTGAAGCTTTTGGTCATCTGACCGAGGCCTTCCACTAGCTTACCAGCCAACCCCTTGATAATTATACTGGTGTAAGACTCTTATTCCAAGGGACTAGAGCTACCCTTACCTAGGATTATACCTGATTACCTCCCATTGCCCAGGCTCTCTTATGACTCCTCACGAATTCAACTTCTGGCAATGATTTTAATTCGACCACTAAAGTTACTGAAGACAGCAACATAAATCGCTTTCCATTGATGTTTTCCTGTAAAATGCGAGAGGGACTAACTTTAAATTTACACTCTGTAAAAACTCCTTACAATAGTGAGATACACAGAAGATGACTGGAAATCACAAAACCCTGGCTGGAAAAAGCACTATGGATGCGAAAAGTGACAATATAATACATGGAACAACTACGCCGTGGCCGAAGCAAGTAACAATATCGTGGCTGAAACAATTTACAAAAATACCCCCCTCCCGGTTCTACACTAAATCTGGGTCACGTTAAAGCGGTGATGGGGTTCGAGATTTGTGTCTTGGGATAGGTGCGTTTTCTCTGGGAAGGATCCCACACTCTTCACAGGATGCCATTCGCCTCACAGGATGTCATTTTCCTCACAGTGTGTTTGTCTAAGAACTCAGCTTATCTTTTGGTGTGAATGGTGGGGATATTTTCCCTTTAGTATAAATTTGCACACACTCCTGGCAGATGACAATGAACGTTTCACAGACACGGATTGTGGAATGTGAAGAAAACAAATTTAAAATAATTTTATGCATTGTGATACTTGTTTATATAATAAGAGAGTAAGTTAACCACGACAGTAGCAGATGGTTATTGACAGTGTGAATTTGTTATGTTAAAGATGGAATAGGATTAAGGCACTTTATAACTAAAAGGTTCTAGTGCTTTGTGAATACAAAAGAGAGAAAATAACACAAGTACCTTCAATTCTGAAATGGAATTCAGACATCGTCTAAAGTTTCCTATAGTATTGGAAGATATTTTAGAAATAAAGGAGATATTAAAATCTATCTGATCATTTCCCAAGACTCAAAACTGTCAATTTTTATCAAATTTAAGCAATCAAGGCGCTAAATACAGAAAAAATTACTGTGAACCAGGAACACAGAAAAACTACCTGGCTTAGTGGTTCAGGACTTACGAGCCCACTAGCACACACAAATTCAATGATTTAGTTGCCACCATTGAGAACTTGTTCACAGATCAAAGGAATAGAAAAAGTGGACATAAATGTCACATAAATAACAAATTCCATCATAAGTACTATAATGTTCCACAAATAACGCAATTTAACACACGTAGCTAGGAGGATTGATGAAGCGTATTGTGAATGTACAACCCCAGACTTATAACTTTCCAGGCTCCACTAACAAATGCAACGAATTTAAAACAAGAACTTATGCAACAGGAATGGGAAAAATTTGTTAGTGGGTTAAATATCTTTACCTCCTTTAAGTTTGACTGTGAGAAATGAGTGGAAATGATACTCCCATTCCCCCTGAAAATAGCAAATTATCTAATAAATAATTAGTCAAAAACATCTAGGTATGAAAATTTCCCAGAAAGTTTCCCATCCCATATTAAAAAAGTCCTAGAGAGTACTTCTGAAGGAAGGTTGAAATTGATAATTTTTGAGCCAAAATATTGGAGAGTGATTGCCTCTTCACCGTATATGAATTAGATAATAAATTAAATAATGGTCGATCAACCACTCCTGGAGAGGATGGTATAACTTATGATAACCTCAGAACTCTAGGGCAGGACCCTGATAACCCTTTGTTAGCACTGTATAATCTCAGTTACATTGACGGTGTTCTTCCTACTTCCTGGACCAATAGTCTCATTGTGCCTATCCTTAGGCTGCAACATCCTCATACGTTTAGACAGATCTTAACTAGTTGTAAAACTTTTGAATGATACTTAGCAAACTAAACTATAGAATCAGACAATAACTTTTCCCTCATCTCTAAGGTTTCATGAAAGAAAAACGTGTGCAGAATTGTATTTCCACCTTTCTGACCACACACACCTTGGTTAATTTCACCACATTTCATGATCTAATATCCTTATTTGATATCGCAAACAGACCCGTTATACTACATGATTTTTGGCTTAAATAGCAACGCTGTTCTTGCCGAATAAGGTAAGCGAAAATTTGTGCATGAAATAATTTCGCAAAAAATCATCTGAACCAAGGAAAACAGATATTTAATTATATATTATTAAATCATTATAAACTTATCTGAAATATAAGTTTTCTCATGGTCTTTTAGTACAAAATTATTATTTTTTTTCATTTACATAAATGAAAAAAAAAAATATCTTTAAACGTATAAGAGAAAATTTTAGAAAGGACTTAATTTTAAATGAGTTCTTGCCAATTGATCAGTTTTACCTATTCGGCACGACATATATACTGCAATGCTTATCTTGGGGAAAGAACGTTAGATAAAGATGCATCAACCAGCGCTGTATGACCCTTAGGGTTTAACCCTTCGTTATGATTATAGTATTACGATACTTAGGGAAGGAAGTTTGGATAGGAAAACTGCATCCTGATACATATTTAACGATTCTCGAGGAGGGAAGGATGGATGCTTCTTAACTATACATCTTAGGAAGGGATGGAGGATGTGGTGAGTGCA
Source organism: Cherax quadricarinatus (assembly GCF_026875155.1). Lineage (NCBI taxonomy): Eukaryota > Metazoa > Arthropoda > Malacostraca > Decapoda > Parastacidae > Cherax > Cherax quadricarinatus. The sequence continues at coordinate 14,022,222 of NC_069482.1, forward strand.
TCTTAATATATATATATTTTCCTGCATCAACTCGGTTTGAATAATGAAAAATATTAACTATTATTGAAGAGCTTTTTCCTGCCATCAGAGTGGAAACATGTTAATTCTGGAAGCTCTACGAACCGTAATATCCTCACAGGATGTAAGTATCGAGTCGTAAATATTTCTTATTGTATATACACCGAGAGTTCATTTAAATCCCATAATTTATTGTCTGACATATTTTTGACTAGTGGTGAGCAGATAACTTGTAGTCTTGGAGATGCTTTAAACAATCGATAGGCTTGAAACCCAATTAAACAAGCAATATTCCTACATAGAAGTCTAGGGAGAGTTTTGTGAGTGCATTGCGGAAGCTTTTCTTAAGAGGTGATGGAGGAAATAGAATGTAGCAGAGCCTACCTACCTGGTAGTTGTTCCGGGGTCAACGCCCCCCGGCCCAGTCAATGACCAGGTTTCCCAGTGGATCAGGGCCTGATCAACCAGGCTGTTAATACAAATCACAGCTCGGTTGACCAGGTACTGACTTTATGTATCTGTTTCCCTATTGCAGGCAGCCAGGAGTCCATTGATAATTCCCTTTATGCATGGTGGGAGGCTGTTAAACAGTCTTGGCCCCCGGACACTTACTGAGTTTTCTTAGTGTACTAATGGCACCCATTATTCCAGTGTGTGTGGTGAGAGTACGAGTGACCCTCCACCAAACATTTTAAAGAATTTTGCAATTAATACACACCAAATGGTGTATGTCTATCAGTGTATAACTGTATATACACCCTGAGTTTTCTTTAATCCCTATCTTAGGAATTAAAGTATACTTGTAAACTGGCAACAAACACCTTTAATGATCCTAGTGTAATCGACAGACTTCAAACCCCATTAACAACTATCTGAAGACATTTTTCAATGCTTTAATGGTTCGTTGCAGCATTGCTAATGTACAAACAAACTCACTTTTAGCCTCTATGGACTATCATTTAATTAACATTATTTTGTATATCCTCCTAAGTATATTCATTTTTATACGATTGAACGTCATTTTTTTTACTCTTCACTTAAAACTAATATTTCAATATTAAGCTGGATTACATAAACCCAAAGAAGTGTATATTTTACAACAAATAGGCAAATAAAATACCGTTGTGACACGTCAAATACAAAGCAGAATCGAAAACGTCCAAATTCTTGCGATTTGGAAGAGGTTAGTGTGTTCCGTGACGCTAAAATTGATGATGATGATGATTCATGTAATGAACGTTCCTTGAGACGTTTCACATTTTTCCTCCGGGCAACACATACGTTTTCCTCAGACAGTGAATGTCTTCTAAGAAACAATTATTGCTCAAGCAGCAGGGAGCTGCTCAGCCCTGACACCAATCAATGGTGATATAGCAAACACAGGTAGTGGACCTGACTGTTACATAGTGCACAGGTAGTGGGACGTGACTTACGTAGTGCACAGGTAGTGGACCTGTTACATACTGCACAGGTAGTGGACCTGACTATTACATAGTGCACAGGTAGTGGACCTGTTACATACTACACAGGTAGTGGACCTGACTGTTACATAGTGCACAGGTAGTGGACCTGGCTGTCATGTAGTGCATAGGAAGTGACCACGACTGTAATATAATGCACAGGTAGTGAGCACGACTGTTACGTAGTGCACAGGTAGTGAGCACGACTGTTACGTAGTGCACAGGTAGTGAGCATGACTGTAACATATGCACAGGTAGTGAGCATGACTGTAACAGTAATGCACAGGTAGTGAGCATGACTGTAACATAATGCACAGGTAATGAGCACGACTGTAACATAATGCACAGGTAGTGAGCACGACTGTAACATGTACAGGTAGTGAGCACGACTGTAACATAATGCACAGGTAGTGAGCATGACTGTAACATAATGCACAGGTAGTGAGCATGACTGTAACATAATGCACAGGTAGTGAGCACGACTGTAACATAATGCACAGGTAGTGAGCACGACTGTAACATAATGCACAGGTAGTGAGCATGACTGTAACATAATGCACAGGTAGTGAGCACGACTGTAACATAATGCACAGGTAGTGAGCACGACTGTAACATAATGCACAGGTAGTGAGCACGACTGTAACATAATGCACAGGTAGTGAGCACGACAGTAACATAATGCACAGGTAGTGAGCATGACTGTAACATAATGCACAGGTAGTGAGCACGACTGTAACATAATGCACAGGTAGTGTAGCATGACTGTAACATAATGCACAGGTAGTGAGCACGACTGTAACATAATGCACAGGTAGTGAGCACGACTGTAACAGAATGCACAGGTAGTGAGCACGACTGTAACATAATGCACAGGTAGTGAGCATGACTGTAACATAATGCACAGGTAGTGAGCACGACTGTAACATAATGCACAGGTAGTGAGCATGACTGTAACATAATGCACAGGTAGTGAGCACGACTGTAACATAATGCACAGGTAGTGAGCATGACTGTAACATAATGCACAGGTAGTGAGCACGACTGTAACATAATGCACAGGTAGTGAGCACGACTGTAACATAATGCACAGGTAGTGAGCACGACTGTAACATAATGCACAGGTAGTGAGCACGACTGTAACATAATGCACAGGTAGTGAGCATGAATGTAACATAATGCACAGGTAGTGAGCATGACTGTAACATAATGCACAGGTAGTGAGCACGACTGTAACATAATGCACAGGTAGTGAGCACGACTGTAACATAATGCACAGGTAGTGAGCACGACTGTAACATAATGCACAGGTAGTGAGCACGACTGTAACATAATGCACAGGTAGTGAGTATGACTGTAACATAATGCACAGGTAGTGAGCACGACTGTAACATAATGCACAGGTAGTGAGCACGACTGTAACATAATGCACAGGTAGTGAGCACGACTGTAACATAATGCACAGGTAGTGAGCACGACTGTAACATAATGCACAGGTAGTGAGCATGACTTTAACATAATGCACAGGTAGTGAGCACGACTGTAACATAATGCACAGGTAGTGAGCACGATTGTAACATAATGCACAGGTAGTGAGCACGACTGTAACATAGATGCACAGGTAGTGAGCACGACTGTAACATAATGCACAGGTAGTGAGTATGGCTGTAACATAATGCACAGGTAATGAGCACGACTGTAACATAATGCACAGGTAGTGAGCACGACTGTAACATAATGCACAGGTAGTGAGCACGACTGTAACATAATGCACAGGTAGTGAGTAGGCTGTAACATAATGCACAGGTAGTGAGCACGACTGTAACATAATGCACAGGTAGTGAGCACGACTGTAACATAATGCACAGGTAGTGAGCACGACTGTAACATAATGCACAGGTAGTGAGCACGACTGTAACGTAATGCACAGGTAGTGAGCACGACTGTAACATAATGCACAGGTAGTGAGTATGGCTGTAACATAATGCACAGGTAGTGAGCACGACTGTAACATAATGCACAGGTAGTGAGCACGACTGTAACATAATGCACAGGTAGTGAGCACGACTGTAACATAATGCACTGGTAGTGAGCACGACTGTAACATAATGCACAGGTAGTGAGCATGACTTTAACATAATGCACAGGTAGTGAGCACGACTGTAACATAATGCACAGGTAGTGAGCACGATTGTAACATAATGCACAGGTAGTGAGCACGACTGTAACATAATGCACAGGTAGTGAGCACGACTGTAACATAATGCACAGGTAGTGAGTATGGCTGTAACATAATGCACAGGTAATGAGCACGACTGTAACATAATGCACAGGTAGTGAGCACGACTGTAACATAATGCACAGGTAGTGAGTATGGCTGTAACATAATGCACAGGTAGTGAGCACGACTGTAACATAATGCACAGGTAGTGAGCACGACTGTAACATAATGCACAGGTAGTGAGCACGATTGTAACAATGCACAGGTAGTGAGCACGACTGTAACATAATGCACAGGTAGTGAGCACGACTGTAACATAATGCACAGGTAGTGAGTATGGCTGTAACATATGCACAGGTAATGAGCACGACTGTAACATAATGCACAGGTAGTGAGCACGACTGTAACATAATGCACAGGTAGTGAGCACGACTGTAACATAATGCACAGGTAGTGAGCATGACTGTAACATAATGCACAGGTAGTGAGCACGACTGTAACATAATGCACAGGTAGTGAGCACGACTGTAACATAATGCACAGGTAGTGAGCATGACGTAACACAATGCACAGGTAGTGAGCATGACTGTAACATAATGCACAGGTAGTGAGCACGACTGTAACATAATGCACAGGTAGTGAGCACGACTGTAACATAATGCACAGGTAGTGAGCATGACTGTAACATAATGCACAGGTAGTGAGCACGACTGTAACATAATGCACAGGTAATGAGCACGACTGTAACATAATGCACAGGTAGTGAGCATGACTGTAACATAATGCACAGGTAGTGAGCACGACTGTAACATAATGCACAGGTAGTGAGTATGGCTGTAACATAATGCACAGTAGTGAGCACGACTGTAACATAATGCACAGGTAGTGAGCACGACTGTAACATAATGCACAGGTAGTGAGCACGACTGTAACATAATGCACATGGTATGAGCACGACTGTAACGTAATGCACAGGTAGTGAGCACGACTGTAACATAATGCACAGGTAGTGAGTATGGCTGTAACATATGCACAGGTAGTGAGCACGACTGTAACATAATGCCTCAGGTAGTGAGCACGACTGTAACATAATGCACAGTAGTGAGCACGACTGTAACATAATGCACTGGTAGTGAGCACGACTGTAACATAATGCACAGGTAGTGAGCATGACTTTAACATAATGCACAGGTAGTGAGCACGACTGTAACATAATGCACAGGTAGTGAGCACGATTGTAACATAATGCACAGGTAGTGAGCACGACTGTACATAATGCACAGGTAGTGAGCACGACTGTAACATAATGCACAGGTAGTGAGTATGGCTGTAACATAATGCACAGGTAATGAGCACGACTGTAACATAATGCACAGTAGTGAGCACGACTGTAAACATAATGCACAGGTAGTGAGTATGGCTGTAACATAATGCACAGGTAGTGAGCACGACTGTAACATAATGCACAGGTAGTGAGCACGACTGTAACATAATGCACAGGTAGGAGCACGATTGTAACAATGCACAGGTAGTTGAGCACGACTGTAACTAATGCACAGGTAGTGAGCACGACTGTAACATAATGCACAGGTAGTGAGTATGGCTGTAACATAATGCACAGGTAATGAGCACGACTGTAACATAATGCACAGGTAGTGAGCACGACTGTAACATAATGCACAGGTAGTGAGCACGACTGTAACATAATGCACAGGTAGTGAGCATAGACTGTAACATAATGCACAGGTGTGAGCACGACTGTAACATAATGCACAGGTAGTGAGCACGACTGTAACATAATGCACAGGTAGTGAGCATGACTGTAACACAATGCACAGGTAGTGAGCATGACTGTAACATAATGCACAGGTAGTGAGCACGACTGTAACATAATGCACAGGTAGTGAGCACGACTGTAACATAATGCACAGGTAGTGAGCATGACTGTAACATAATGCACAGGTAGTGAGCACGACTGTAACATAATGCACAGGTAATGAGCACGACTGTAACATAATGCACAGGTAGTGAGCATGACTGTTACATAATGCACAGGTAGTGAGCATGACTGTAACATAATGCACAGGTAGTGAGCACGACTGTAACATAATGCACAGGTAGTGAGCACGACTGTAACATAATGCACAGGTAGTGAACATGACTGTAACATAATGCACAGGTAGTGAGCACGACTGTTACACAGTGCAGAACTATGTAATACTTAGTGATTGTATAATTGTCCGTCAGGAGAGGAACAACTATACAATCACCTGACAAGTATTGATTGTGATGATGGATAAACCATGAAGGGGTAGGACAGGGATGGAGTGGAGGCGAGGGGGAGGGTGGCGAAAGTGAGTAGTGGGTTGGCGAGAGTGAGTGGTGGGTGGCGAAAATGAGGTTGAAAAAATCCATGACTACCAGATGAAAATTTCCCACTAATTTTCATAATTTTTTTTATTAAATGCCTAGTGAGAGAGGACAGGACGAGTGACATGAGGCACAACCTGAAGTCTGATAATATCTCTATTACCAAACCTTTGGTGGGGAAAATAAATGACAGGCGAATATTTTTAAGTGGTTTGGGGGTCGAGGACCTGCCTATTATGTGCTGGTAGACCTGTTGCAGTGTTCCTTCTGTCTTATGTTCTTAAATAATCCTCTTAAATAACTCTCTTAACACCAGGTATAAACACCATAAACCGCGGAACGGGTGGGATTTGAACCTAGGTAAGAGTGCTAAAATTCGCAGACCAGTGCGTTAGCCACTCGGCCAGCTGGTTATAAGATTCATTCAACAAGGTACAATACACCATAAGAAGGTTAACATGGGTCACCACTGTGACCACAAACGCAGCAAAGAGTATATATAATGCGCTGACTCGGCACAGCTTGGATGTCAGGTGAGACGTGATCAGCTCACGTCCTGACTTCCTAACCTTATCTCTCTCGTAATGAGAGAGGTCTAGTGGCGCAGGTGGTAAAATTCATCACTCCTGTCGGTCACCACTCCTCCCACAGTCCCCCGTCGGGAGGTTTAAGACAGACGAATTTAGTAATAATGGTAGAATCCCCGACAGAATGTTAGGTAAATGGACACAGATGCAACTAATGTGACATTTTAGTTTGGCAACGTTTCGCTCTCCCGGAGTTTTGTCAAGCCGGAAACGTTTCGCCTACACAGTAGGCTTCTTCAGTCGGGTACTGAAGAGTGTGCAGAAACAGTTGAAATGTGAAGACGATAGAATCGTCTTCACATCTCTACTGTTAACTCCTCTGTTCTCGACTGAAGGAGACTAATGTGGAGGCGAAACGTTTCGGAATAAAGATACCTAACTGTTGTACATGTCATAAGAACATAAGAAAGGAGGAACACTGCAGGAGGCCTGTTGGCCCATACTAGGCAGGTCCTTTACAATTCATCCCACTAACAAAACATTTGCCCAACCCAATTTTCAATGCCACCCAAGAAATAAGCTCTGATGTGCAAGTCCCACTCAAATCCAACCCCTCCCACTCATGTACTTATCCAACCTAAATTTGAAACAACCCAAAGTCCCAGCCTCAATAACCCAACTAGGTAGACTGTTCCACTCATCAACTACCCTATTTCCAAACCAATACTTTCCTATGTCCTTTCTAAATCTAAACTTATCTAATTTAAATCCATTACTGCGGGTTCTCTCTTGGAGAGACATCCTCAAGACCTTATTAATATCCCCTTTATTAATACCTATCTTCCACTTATACACTTCGATCAGGTCTCCCCTCATTCTTCGTCTAACAAGTGAATGTAACTTAAGAGTCTTCAATCTTTCTTCATAAGGAAGATTTCTAATGCTATGTATTAATTTAGTCATCCTACGCTGAATGTTTTCTAACGAATTTATGTCCATTCTGTAATATGGAGACCAGAACTGAGCTGATAATCTAGGTGAGGCCTTACTAATGATGTATAAAGCTGCAGTATGACCTCTGGACTTCTGTTGCTTACACTTCTTGATATAAATCCCAGTAATCTATTTGCCTTATTACGTACGCTTAGGCATTGCTGTCTTGGTTTAAGGTTGCTGCTCACCATAACCCCCAAGTCCTTTTCGCAATCTGTATGGCTAAGTTCTACATCATTTAACTTACAAGTACTAGGGTTATGGGCACTCCCAAGCTTCAGAACCTTGCATTTATCTACATTGAACTGCATCTGCCACTTTTCTGACCAAGAATAGAGTTTGTTTAAATCCTCCTGAAGTTCCATAACATCTACGTTTGAATCAATTATCCTACCCATCTTTGTGTCATCGGCGAATTTGCTCATATCACTAGTAATTCCCTCATCAAGATCATTGATATATATTATAAACAACAACGGGCCCAAGACTGATCCCTGTGGAACGCCACATGTTACAGATCCCCACTCGAATTTAACCCCATTTATGAACACTCTCTGCTTCCTGTCAGTGAGCCATGACTCGATCCACGAGAGCACTTTTCCCCCAATGCCATGAGCTGCCACTTTCTTTAACAGTCTATGGTGCGGAACTCTATCAAAAGCCTTACTAAAATCTAAGTAAATAATATCAAATTCTTTATCGTGGTCAACAGCCTCAAAAGCTTTACTGAAGAAACTTAATAAATTAGTTAGACAAGACCGGCCTCTTGTGAATCCATTCTGAGTATCATTAATCAAGCTATGCTTATCGAGATGGCTTCTTATAATCTCAGCTATAATTGACTCTAGTAATTTGCCTACAATTGAGGTCAGGCTTATTGGGCGGTAATTTGACGGTAACGACTTGTCCCCTGTTTTAAAAATAGGAATTACATTAGCCATCTTCCACATATCAGACACTACACCTGTTTGAAGAGATAAATTAAAAATATTAGTTAATGGTTCACAGAGTTCCATTTTGCATTCCTTAAGAACCTTGAAAAAAAACCCCATCAGGACCCGGCGACTTATTTTGCTTCAGTCTGTCTATCTGCTTCACAACCATTTCACTAGTGACTGTGATGTTACATAATTTATCTTCTTCTAGCCCACTATAAAAATTAATCACTGGAGTATTGTTAGTGTCTTCCTGTGTAAAAACTGAGAGAAAATAATTATTAAAAATCGAGCACATTTCATTCTCTTTGTCAGTAAGGTGCCCATAGTTATTTTTAAGGGGACCTATCTTATCTCTAACTTTTGTTCTATAGACCTGGAAAAACTTTTTGGGTTAGTTTTAGAATCCCTAGCAACTTTAATTTCATAGTTCCTTTTAGCTTTTCTTATCCCCTTTTTAATGTCCCTCTTAATGTCAATATACTGATTCATAAGATGACCCTCACCTCTTTTGATACGCCTACAAATTCCTTTCTTATGCCCTAGTAGATATTTGAGCCTATTATTCATCCATTTTGGGTCATTTCTATTTGATCTAATTTCTTTATATGGGATAAACGTTCTTTGAGCAGCATGTATAGTGTTCAGAAAACTGTCATATTGATAGCTCACTTCGTTACGCCAGTCAACAGATGATACGTGTTCTCTAAACCCATCGTAATCTGCTAAGCGAAAATCTGGGACTGTTACTGAGTTATCGCTACTATCGTACTTCCATTCAATGCTAAATGTAATTGATTTGTGGTCGCTAGCACCCAGTTCCTCTGAAATTTCAAAATTATTAACAAGGGATTCATTGTTTGCCATAACTAAGTCAAGCGGGTTATTTCTCCTTGTAGGTTCTGTCACAAACTGCTTCAAAAAACAATCCTGAACTACTACTAAGAAGTCGTATGATTCTAAATTCCCAGTCAAGAATTTCCAATCAATATGACTAAAGTTAAAGTCTCTTAGAATTACTACATTATCGTGCCTTGTGGCCTTAACAATTTCCTCCCATAGTAGTCTCCCTTGGTCCCTATCTAAGTTTGGGGAACGGTATATCACTCCTAAAATCAGTTTTTCATGCCCCTCTGAAAATTCTATCCAAACAGACTCTGTATGTGTTACTTCAGACTTAATACCCGTTTTTATGCAACAGTTCAAGCGATCTCGGACATACAATGCCACCCCACCCCCCTTCCCGATACTTCTATCTACTTGGAACAATTTAAAACCCTGAATATGACATTCCGCAGGCATGTCCCGACTTTTTGAATTAAACCACGTCTCAGTTAAGGCAAATACATCAATGTTACCTGCACTAGCAACTAATCTCAATCGTCCATCTTATTCCTAGCACTACGGCAATTAACATAATAAACATTGAAAGACTCTCCTTTCTCTTACCCTTCCTGCTCATTTCTGTTTTTCTACTAAACCTATTACTGTCCTTATCACCCAAAGTCCTGGCTTTTCAATATCTACCTCGTTCTGCTTATTACTAGTTCCCTAGAACTCGTAATATTACTACACTGGGACTTCACTGTTTTCCTGCCAAAACCCATACCACTACTATTCCTAGTTTAAAGTCCTAACTGCTCCCTCCACTGCAGTTGCCAGTGCTACCACCCCAGACCTAGATAAGTGAACCCCATCCCTGGCATACATGTCATTTCTGCCATAGAAGAGGTCCCAGTTGTCAATGAATGTTACCGCATTTTCCTTACAGTATTTGTCCAGCAAGCAATTGACACCAATTGCCCTGGACAACCATTCATTTCCAACTCCTCTCCTTGGAAAAATACCACATATGACAGGGTTCCCACCCTTACTCCTAATTATTTCTATTGCTGACCTATACCTGCTAACCAGGTCTTCACTCCTACGTCTGCCAACATTGTTTCCTCCAGCACTGAGACAGATAATAGGATTGCTCCCATTACCTCTCATGATGTCATCCAGACGGCTAACAATAATCCTCCATCCCAGCCCCAGGAAAGCAAACTCTCTGTCTCCTACTCCTGTCCTTCAAGCAGAACGCCCTATCCATATACCTAACTTGGCTATCCCCAACAACAACAATATTCTTACCTTCCTTGGTGTCGTTCGTCGTGATGTTCCCAGTAGTCGACTCACATTCGTCGGGTAGCACTGAGAATGTATTTGATGTTTCCACAACAGTTTCCACGGCAGTCTCTTTCTTCTTCATCGTTTCTACTTTCCATTCGTCTTCTTGATCGTCAACTTCGTTCCCTGCTGTCCAGCCACTGACCAGTTTCCCTTCTTGACCTGAGGACTCAAAACAGGAGGACTACTACGAATCTTCTTGTTTTCCTCGGTCAGTCGCCGAATCTCCATCTTCGCCATCCTCAATTCTTCCTTAAGCTGTTGGTAAAGTTGCTCGATGGAGGGCATCTTGCTTCAATTCGTAGAGAGCGCGCAAACAGGTCTTCACAGTGCTAAGTACACGTCACCACTGCGCAAAAGCCAACTCAATCAGGAGCTACTGCGCAGCACGTGGAAAAAGAGGTAAATGCGGTATAATGGAATCCTCTGACAACGTTTCGCCCACACGGTGGACTTTGACAATTCACAATTAGATCTGATGTAAGTGGTTTAGAAAAATATACAAGTTCAAGAGTGAGACACTTGTGCAACATTAAGCAAACGTTTGCCAGCCAGTGACTTCTTCAGTCCAGGTCAGAGAAAAGTGTGGAAGAGGAGGAGTTTAAGGTAATCAGTCCCTCAACCTTGAGTCGATGTGCTCAATCCATCAACCTTGAGAAACTTACATTTCTCAAGACTGATGGATCGAATACATCGACTACAGGCTGAGGGACTGATTACCACAAACTCCTTCTCCTAAACCACTCTTCTATGTAGTGGACTGAGGAAGCCAGTGGCTGGGCAAACGTTTCCTCAATATAGATTCCCAAATGTTACACAGTGTCTAATTCCACGTTATCAGTAATTGATCATATTATTCTTGATCATATTATTCTTATTTCTTGAGTAGCTTTAGGTAGATGTCGTTTTGATAAGGACCTGCCTCGTATGGGCCAGTAGGCCTTCTGCAGTGTTCCTACATTCTTATGTTCTTATGTTCTTATACTTCATCTGTTTGTGTTTTCCATCGCGTCTGCATTTTAATCTCGTCCTCTTCCCTCCATGGATCCATCCTGATATTCCTTCCATTCCCATGACTCCTACGGGTTTAGTGCTTCCTCGCGCATATAAAGAAATGTCTCTAATAAGTTAGAATAAACCAGTCACTTCCGCTTATCATTTTTTTCCAAGCTTTATATAGAAAAAAACAATGCATGTTTTTTAAATTTCCTAAATGTGTGTTCTGTTATTATTTAAGTCACCGGTGGTAGTCCACCGAGGCCGAGCGACCTAAAAAGAAGAACGAAAGTATTTTGTTTTTGCAGTTAGTAATGTATGTAGGAGAGGGGGTTACTAGCCCCTTGCTCCCGGCATTTTAGTCGCCTCTTAGGACACGCATGACTTACGGAGGAAGAATTCTGTTCCACTTCCCCGTGGAGATGAATTATTATTATGATTATTATTATTAGTTTTATTATTGTACACAGGTAGCGCTAAAACAGTAGGGGGTTATAAAGCTCTGGTTATAACAATTATTTAATATTTTACATATTTCTAGAAGAGAATTGCCTGACCGGATATTAATTACTTAATTACTTAAAAAAGTAATTGAAACTGTTCGTGCGATCAATAAAGCATAATTTATATTTTATTACTCAGTGCAATGCAGAGTTTTAACCAATATAATTTTTTTAATCATGCATACAATTATCAGAATAATAATTTAATGTTAATTATCTTGATAATCCAATATATACACGAGATGACAACTAGAATAATGTTTAAAATAATCAGTCGAGTGGTATAATCCACTGACAACTGATGTAATAATCCGTCGAGTGGTATAATCCACTGACAACTGATGTAATAAGTAAAATAATCGGCTAAGCTCTATAATAATTCACTGCCTGACAACTGGTATGACAAGCATGCTGTTGTTGCTGGCAGTTAGTATAATCGTGCAGTAATAACCAGTTGAAATGATAAGCCACTGATGGAAAATGGAAATTGAAATCTGTATGAAATATTGAGGGTGATAACTCAGAGCAAGAGTTGAAATGTGACTCTGGTGACATTCATGACAGTTTTTCACGTTGTTGTTCTTCATACCTTCTTGTCTTGAGGTTGGTGAAGGGCTCTTGGTCCGAGGAAATGAAACCGGCCATCTCGTAGATTAATAGTGATCACCTCCCATTCTTCAGGAGCTGTGTGACCCTTATGCGTTTAGCGCTTCCCCCATGAATATAATAATCGCTGCTAATCCAAGAATTGGATCTGTCCACTTTTCCTTGGATCAAGTGTGGTTACACTCCCTCGAGAGCTTTGTGAACCCTGCGTGTTTAGCGTTTCCCCACAGATGTAAGAAGTCGTGCATTCACCTTTCTCAGTATATATTAATTTCCAAAATTCTGATGTTGAAATTAGGTGCTGGCAGACTAAAGAAATAAAAAAATAGATTGTAGGCTATTGTTTTGGATGTGTATGGGGGTCTAGTGTATTTTGTGAAAGGTATAAATGTAAGGATTGAAAAGTATGAAGAGGAGAGTGGGTGTTACAGCCTTGATGTGTGTTGCTGTAACTCTTGTTTACATTACTCAACATCACACCCCTGCCAAGATAAGATGATAAATAATAATAGGAACAAGAATCAGGCGCTAGCTGTCGGTAGGAGACTGGCTGAAGTCGAGTTGGATCCCCTCATACACACAACCCGAGACCTTGAAGGCGTTCCACGACCGCATTTAAGATGTTTCATTTGTCAGCTCTGTTGTAATTACGCCCTGAACTCTCTGACTTTATAGCGAGCTGCGTGATGGTATAGGCTGGTCCAAACACGCTTAATACCATGGCATTAGCTGCCACAGGCTTCAGCGCCGCCCCATGCTTTATATACGATCTGCAAATGGGGTTAGATCATATACCCTGTGCCAACTACCTCCCCGCTTCCAGACCTCGTCAGTGCTACCTATATTTTTTTTATTTGCATCCTCAGTAAGCGGAATTATGGTGTATTTGTTGCTGGAATGAGCGAGGATGGTGGTGAGGCTGGCAGCGGAGATGATAAGATGGTGAGGATGATGGAAATATGTGGAGGAGGAGGAGAAAGATGAGGAATATTAGGAGTGTTGATATTTACTGTGGTAGTAGCTTCTAGTGGTCGTGTTGAGGTAGTGATGAAAAGGGAAAGACACTGTTGGAGATGATCGCTGAAGTACTGATGGAGATGTAGAGGTGATGATGATAGTAATGTATTCAAGATGATGTGTATAAGAATGATAGTGATAAATGTTTATATGAGAGTGATGAAGAATGTGAGTTAGTGGGATGTTTCTGTGTACTCGACTACATAAGTTGCTTGGAGGATGTCACTATCAGTTACGTATACCATGACTAAAGCATGTGAACGAACAGACGCATGTAGATACATGTAGACATTTAGGCAACTATGTAGACACATTTACGGAAAAATTGCAAGAAAAAAATAAAAAAGCTTTAAATAGGGCGAAATACTGACCATGTAAAGTCTTGCTCTATATACTCGCGTCTTGGTCTAGACTTGCCCACATATATTTGTCCCCATCAACTACACAAGTTTGCAATGAACAAGCTCTGTCTCCTGATCCTCATCCAACTCCTGAACCTGGTTCTTACAGTTCAGTTCGCTGGTGTAATAGATTGCTAGCCTTATACCTCATCTCACAGCACGAAGAGTCTGAACCCATAGTAAGCCATACTTATAACCAGCAGACTGCGTTATCCTCTGTATAGTGACGGTACAGTGGATGGTATCAGTATGGTACATTCAGACTGAAGGAAAAATATATATCTAGTAAGTTTTGACAAATGTGTGTCCTCGGTCTGCTTTTCTTGCTCTCCCCATATTAAAATTTTGAACATCCTGTCAAAATGTCGAAGTATCTTGTATATCGTGAACTTATTTCCCCTTAGTTACTTCTCTGTCATGAGACTTTGGTATTCCACATTTTAGTATTTCACAGTATGTGCCCTCGGCTCCTGAGGTACATCTTTGAGCCTACTACAGCATTTCAAGGTTGCACGCTGGTGCTGTCCACTCGAGGACTGGATATGCTTAATCGTGATCTATACATTTTTTAACTTAATACTCACGATAGAAGAGGCAAGCAAGCAAGCTACTGAGTGAGTTCGATACCCTGAAGGCAATGGGCATGGGTATCTTATAGCTTCTGAAAGAGGAAACAGAAACACCGTGTGAACCACTAAGTGTGTTATTGAAGGTGTGGGTCTCCAAGCATAGATTCTGATGACGGCATTAGCATCAGGAGTGGCATTACAGTAACAGAAGAATAGTACCAGATACTGGTTCGGCTGAGCAACAGAAGCAGTACCTGGAACTGATGTAAGACGGGTGAGAATATCAGCAGTAGAAACAGAGCCAGTAACAGTAATATAAGCATCAGCAGTAAGGAAAGCCTTAAAAAAAGCACCAATAGCGTCACCACAAACACTATCCCCCACTGCACTACAATCACCATCCCAGCACCACACTACAATCACTACCCCGCCATATAACGATATCACCCCACCCTACAATCACTCCACCCTAAGCACACTATCATCCCACCCAACGCAACAACCCTCCACCCAACGCCACAACCCCCCACCCAACGCCACAGTCCTCCACCCTACGCCTGTGTCATCTTTACCGACATTCTCACACCTGAGTTACGTGTGTGGATGCGGGGAATTATCACCTCACACAGTGGTGGGGTGAGACTGGCCGCGCGGGTGGTCCACTGATGATAGTGTTAGCGAATTTGTGAGCCGTGGTGTCCAGGCAGCCCGCACCGCCGCATTTGCATAGCCTCGCAACGTAATCCGCGAAATTATACCTGTCGGTGCGCCAGGCACGCGAAATGACGGTAATCGCGGAGGTTGTGGCTGAGGATGTTAGTGTTCTTTCCGTTTTGTGGTGGGTGGTTGTGGTTGGGGTGACGAGACTTGTGATAATTGGGGTAGTATCGGTGGGGTTGGTCGTGCTAGTTGAATAGCACGTGGTAATAGTTGTACTACTGTTAGTGGTAGTTGTATTACTATTGGTGGTAGTTGTGCTACTGCTGGTGGTAGTTGTGCTACTGCTGGTGGTAGTTGTGCTACTGCTGGTGGTAGTTGTGCTACTGCTGGTGGTAGTTGTGGCACTTGGGATCGTTGTCTAATCTGGCTGTTCTCCCCTCTCTATTTCCTTCTGTTACTGCTGCTACCACCACCACCACAACTGCCGTCACTTACACTACAACAACCAACATTGCTATTTAAAGATCACAACCAACATTACGCCCATCAACTCTACCACTACAACCACCACCACTACCCCCCCACACAACTACACCAACCCCAACCCTCCTATTAATCTCCCTCCAAGGAGAATCATGCAAAAACCCTTCAAGTAAATCCACATTACTTCCTGTTGTAGCTGTGCCTCGCTAGACCTGCTAAACGTTCCCAGCCTGACAACCATTGAACGTAAGCGAATGCCGCTACCACATAAAACGTTTTTACTCCAGCAATTAGGGGACAGTAATGATATAACGATGATGACATAATTGCTACTTCCCCCGACCCCCGAAGAGACAACGTCTGATGTATGCGTCTTTTTTCAGGGGGTTAGTGATAAAGTAAGCAAGGCTAATTGTAAGTCTTGCCTCAGTAGGGGGTGGCAAGCTCTTACCTGTGAGACATGTGGTTAGTACCTGACGAGGGTGCTGATGCAGGCTCGGCCGGGGCTGGTGCCTGGCGCGTAGCCGAGCTGGGAGATTCCCCCTCCCCCTCCCCCTCCCGTCTTCTGGGATGACTGGTGAGTCTGAGTGGCAAGCCAGTGCTAGGAGACCTTCCCCCTCACCTCTCCCAGGATTGCTGATTCTGAGTGGCAAGCCAGTGCTAGGAGACCTTTCCCCTCACCTCTCCCAGGATTGCTGATTCTGAGTGGCAAGCCAGTGCTAGGAGACCTTCCCCCTCACCTCTCCCAGGATTGCTGATTCGGAGTGGCAAGCCAGTGCTAGGAGACCTTCCCCCTCACCTCTCCCAGGATTGCTGATTCGGATGGCAAGCCAGTGCTAGGAGAACCTTCCCCCTCACCTCTCCCAGGATTGCTGATTCGGAGTGGCAAGCCAGTGCTAGGAGACCTTCCCCCTCACCTCTCCCAGGATGACTGCTGTGTCTGGGTGGCCAGCCAGCAGTCAATCTGCGGTGGCCTATCATCGCGTCAACTTTGACCATTTTATGCTAAAATTTCAGTACAAGATACAAGTGGTGGGAAACGTAAGCAAAACCAAGTACATCAATAACATTTTAGAGTTTACAAAACCTCCTAGCAGATGAATAGAACGTTATGCGAGCAAACACAAGGACATAATTATTTACGGAAAGCAAAATTGATCCTAATATCTGGATCACTTCCAACATGACAGACGTGATCGAGGTCCTAGGACTGACTGGTTACCTAATTATGGTCTTATGTTTTCTTACGTCTCTCGATAATCTTCCTCATTAGCGTGTGTTGATAGACATCAACACCATCGTCTATAGCAATGTTGGCCAGCTATGGCCAGAAGGTCACGACACTGGTGACCTGGTCATTGTGACTACGGAACTGTCAGGTTATTTTCTCTGTCCAGTGGGATAACACCAGACTTCGTATAAACCTTAGTAATTGATACCGATAAACTGGTTTAGAAGACACCTGAGCAAGCATTTAGGACAATATTAGAAAACGTTTCGCTCCTGGGACCTAGATCACTTCAAGGTTAAAGGAGGGAAACGTTCTCCAATATATCCTAGTGTTTGATCACAAGTTTTCTCAAACAAATACTATGCTTGCCCTCTCACTGCAAGAAAGGCCCTCACTCCCTCCTCCCTTGCACACTTCACTGGAGTGCAGTCATACAGTAACTGCTGAAGGGATCTTGATGCAAGGAACTGGAGCAACCCTCCCTCTTTGCATCACATCAAATTACTTTTCATTCTCCTGGCGCTGTATAAACAGTATAGTGATTAATTTCATTGACTATTTTAAAGCCATCATTACTGATATTTTATCGTAACTTGCCGTGTTGCAAAAATCATTATTCACAAGGTCAATGAAACATTGCAAAAGTCTAATTCGTATTCTGCAAAATATATGCATAGTTCTTTTCAAATCATGGGTAAGAGATGACTTAAAATAAATTGTGAAGAATAAGGAAATATCCCCACCATTTATGCAGAGGAAAGAGGTACCGGGCAAATGTAACCCCACCTTTGAGGAGGTACAGATGGGTAGAAAGGAAAAGGTTGGGAGAAGTAGAAGAGTGGCAGAGAAATGGGGGAGAGAGAGAGAGAGAGAGAGAAGAGAGAGAGAGAGAGAGAGAGAGAGAGAGAGAGAGAGAGAGAGAGAGCTCACAAGCGCGCACAGGCAGGGAAGGTATAGAGCAACCAAGGCGTTGTTGCTGTAATTCAATTCAACTGACGAGTTTCGGGTAAATGAAATTATTTGGGATAGTTTCTGGCTTGGAGCAACTTGCTGGCGTTACCTTAAAATATGAGGACGAGGCGGCAGCAACAATAAGGTGAGTCAGCTATATAATACTCTCCCCTCCCAATTCTCTTTGTTTTAAACATAGAATTACCAATAGAAATAGATCACATAAAATATATATAGACCAGAGAGGGTGAGATAGGGCGAGACACACCCACACACACACACACACACACACACACACACACACACACACGCACACACGCCACACACACACACACACCACACACACACACACACACCACACACACACACACCACACCATAAACATACACACAAGCATAACCACACATATACACACACACAAACATACACAAAACATGTACACAAACATACACAAACATATAAGAACACATACCCCTTTCTCAAACATACATATACATGGTATAAACCTTGGTAATAAATACCGACAAGTTTGTTTAGAAAGACACGTAAGCAAACACTATGACATATTCATTAGAAAACGTTTCGTTAGAAGTGATCAAGGTCCCAGGAACGAAACGTTTTCTAATGAATATGTCATAGTGTTTGCTTACGTGTCTTTCTAAACCATACATATACATAAACATACACAAACACACACAAACATACACAAACACACACAAAACATACACAACACACACAAACATACACAAACACACACAAACATACACAAACACACACAAACATACACAAACACACACACATACACAAACACACACAAACATACACAAACACACACACAGTTGCCTGGAAAACACTGCAGCTTCCAAGGAAGAAAGACATGAAAATTTTGTAACAATAATGTATGACAAATTATTATAATTATATTATTTTGCATTTTCTCTTTTTCTTGGTGTTCTTTATTGGTTAATTTGTTTAAAACTGTCGACGTACGAGCATCAATAATGCTGCACGTCTCCTTTACGTCAATCAGTCCTAATAAAGTTATATGTCGTGCCGAATAGGTAAAATTTGTTGTTTTGGCTTAAATAGCAACACTCTTCTTGCCGAATAAGGCAAGCGAGAATGTGTGTATGCAATAATTTTTCAAAAAATCAGTCTGAACCTAACGAGAAAAATATATTTCATTGTGTTTGTTAAATTATTGTAAATTTATCTTAAATATATTTAGCTGGGTTAGGCTAAATTAAATAGCGCTTGTTATAATAAGGTTAGGTAAGTTTTCTAAGGTTCTTTTGGTATAAAATTATTAATTTTTACATTAACATAATTGAAAAACTATGTATTGAAACGTACAAGAGAAAATTTTAGAAAGGACTTAATTTTAAACGAGTTCTTGCTAATTGACCAGTTTTACCTATTTGGCACGCACACACACACAAAATATATATATATAAAATATATATATATATATATATATATATATATATATATATATATATATATATATATATATATATATATATATATATAGTATTAATGATATGGTAGGGAGCTGCGGGTGGATTCGGAGGGAGGGAGGGAGGGAGTGAGTGAGAGAGATGGCTTGTGATAAATGAGAAATCAGTGATCACCTGAGGAACTCTGATAATTATAGATTTTCACAGCTTGGAGTCTATCACTTGTTTTCAGGTTTATGAGAGGAAGAGTTGGCGGATCAATGCTTTACTTTTAAAGCTGCAATTGTTTTTAGTCTCACTAGAAGGATTCTTTGTATTACCTTGAATTTCGTTATTTACGAGAGATTAGCACTCCGGTACCACAGGAAGCTTTACTACTGGCTTGTGCGATAATATATGGAAAGCAGTGATATAAGCGGACAAATGTGGAGATGGGTAGACACGCTGAGGAGCTGTGAATATTACATGTGGTATTGAATCACTTCTATATCCGCTCATGAATACCCCAAGCTGGCGCTGCAAAACAAAAGAGAGTCAGCCCAGGCTCCGGGATGAGCACGGCGTTCTTAGTTCCTAGCATCTATAGCGTTGTGGGATTGAAACCTGCGCTATGGCATAGAGTTCCTTCATACAAGACCAGTGTAGGATGGAATTCCTTCATATAAGTTCCGGAGTGTAGGATCGAAAGCCTTCATGTAAGTCCTGCACCGGCCTGTAATTTCTCCAACAGATTAATCCCCTTGTGTAGGGAAATTATTGAAATAATGATAATAATCACCGGCATTACCCGCTGAGTCATTAATGTTGCACTGGTGTGAGAGAAATTTCACTGAAATATTTGATATAATTAACTTTTTCTTATTATATTGGCATCAGTTAAATTTATTAATCTTCACAGAATATATTTTTTTTTTCACCCACTAATATTCTCATTTGTTTGACGATAGTATAAAAAAAGCATATATTGCATTACTGCGCCACTTATGTTAATACCTTGTACATGACGGTATATATAATAATTATATATATATATATATATATATTATATATATTATATATATATTATATATATATA
>NC_069482.1:14047860-14060360 GCF_026875155.1 Cherax quadricarinatus
TATAAACAGGACCATGCAACCACGACTACGTAAGTATAGTAACATAACTTTATTGAGGTTTTCAACACTACGCTTGGGTAGAGAGGGTATGAAGGGTCTCTTGGAAAGCTACGACGAATATACCCTTTATACATCCTCTCATTAAATCATAATCCTTGTGACTACTTCGTGAGTCGTAACATGGAGATCAGGAGATACGGAACGCGCTACGGATATGGACTGTGAACTGTGAAGAGTTAGCCTCAAAGTTTCACTTGCTTTGTAATGTGATTTCTGCAGTATGACTGTGCAGGTATTTCTTCTAATCAAAGTGAGTATATGACTGTGGCTTAGACAATCAAATATGTGACTATGACACTGGAATGAATGTTATTGTGTAAATTTTACACTCTGCTCTGTGGCTCTGTTAGAAAAATCCACAGAGCAGAGTCTTTTAAGTTTTCACGGCCTTACGGCGTCATGTGTAGTGTGGGAAAGAGAGACTTATGTACACTTATGACGTGTCTTTTTCCACATCTTACCGGTATCACCATACCATTTTCAGTCATGTGTAGTGTCATCAAACAAGAGGACATTGGAGTGGGGGTTCAGTGACTCTCTTTCCACTTCATGGCCAGGACTCCATCAGCAGTGGATAAGTAGTTCAGTTTTGTTAACAGACGACAAGTTAACCTAGCTAACGTAAATCGAGAAATTTGTTGAAAACAGTATACGAGAAATCGGCTTAGTATTTAGAAGGATGGATTCGAGGATCGTGTATCATAGAAAATGGTAAGGAGGTGGGAAGCATTGAAAGGGATAAACAAGGTGTTGAGTAAATAGGAGGAAGACAAGAGGCTATTGGTCGATTCACAATGATTTGTAATATTAAATGTAATAATGTATAATTTAGATGATTGACAAGCTAAATATACAAATATTACCACACTTACATCTGTATAAAGGAAAAAAAAGCATGAATATAAATTTGCGCAACTGAACGAGCACATGTAGTTAAACACAAATTATTTCTTCATAACAATGCTCACTTTCGTGAGTGCTCAGAGTGACAAGGTGACGAAGTTTTAAAGATGAAGTTAACGGCATAAGAGGCTTGATGGGAGGCTGGTGCCAGGCACACTGGAACATCCACTTGATGCTGATCAGGTGCTCAGTATTTACACTGCAATTATCGATGGAGTCATCAAATTTTGGAATGGTGTGTATATTACAAAAGTTGCTGTCAGTTTAGGAGTGGCGTCCTTATGTGATGGGTCAATGTGAATTTCCTATTTTTTTTTTTACATAGATGGGAATAGGACGTATTAACATTTCATTCAGTTGTTTCTTGATATGTGGTTGAGCTTGTGAGAGGTACAGCTGGTGAATATGTGGTGGAGCTTGGTGAGAGGTACAGCTGGTGAATGTGGTTGAGCTTGGTGAGAGGTGCAGCTGGTGAATGTGGTATCATAGACCGAGAGTGGTTATCCTTATTAATGTAACGTTTAACTCGTTGCAGTGTCGTTCTGTGCAGTTCTGGGATTGCATAACTGCTCAGGGTGGATCTTCCTTTCAGGTACTTAAAGTTCTCCCGTCTTGTATACTTGAAGTTCTTTGAGTTTGTCCAAACGAGCATTATTGGCATCAATATTATGAATCTCGTAGAGATCCTCCATTCTGATTCTGCCATTCAGGGAAATTCCAGAAACGAAGCGAAGACTTTTAGTTTGTACCTTTGGGGTTTCATAATGTTAGTTTTATTTGTTAATGACGACGGCACTAAAGAGGCACTCTAAAAGTGGACGTATTAACATTTCATTCAGTTGTTTCTTGATATGTGGTTGAGCTTGTGAGAGGTACAGCTGGTGAATATGTGGTGGAGCTTGGTGAGAGGTACAGCTGGTGAATGTGGTTGAGCTTGGTGAGAGGTGCAGCTGGTGAATATGTGGTTGAGCCTGTGAGAGGTACAGCTGGTGAATATGGTTGAGCTTGTGAGAGGTACAGCTGGTGAACATGAGGCGGAGCTTGGTGACAGGTACAGCTGGTGAATATGGTTGAGCTTGTGAGAGGTACAGCTGGTGAACATGAGGCGGAGCTTGGTGACAGGTACAGCTGGTGAACAGGGGCCTTGGCTAAGTTTACTTTACTCTTCAAACAATTCAGTTTAAAAATAAATGAGTATATTAGTTGTTTCAAGACGCCGACCGTCTCCCACCGAGGCAGGTGACCCACAACAGTAGAAACTCTTCTTTTTACATCTATTAATTTTTACAGGAGAGGGGGGTTACTATTCCCTTGCGTCCGGCATTTTAGTCTCCTCTTACGACGCGCACAGCTTACGGAGGAAGAATTCTTCTCCACTCCCTCATGGAGAATGAGTATATTTATTGGATATTAAATTGTCAGTTGGAATTATTGTTGCATGTTTGCACTTGCAACTCTGAAATTGACATTGAATCTTGTTCTTAGATCTTTAACAAAAAATGAAATTTCGATCTCTCCGAGAAAGATATCCCAGCATCCCATAAGCCTAGCCCCTTCTACCTCAGTGCATGCAGTTAGATATTAGAGATGAAGATTTGTAGTGAATTAGGGAAAAAATCATATATTGCATAAACTAACACCCAATACTTTCAATAATGATTGTTGTTAAATATTGGCAAATTGAGATCTACATAACCAAAAAAACTAATACGAAATTTCCACTAAGAAACACCAGATTTGAGAGTTTCAATCTTATCAGAAGAGGCATTTTCGAATTATCTCAGAGCCTAATATACCGCAATAAACCTACATTGCAAGTTTGAAGCTGCTCAGAAGTTGTATAGTTACGTTATCGGCGCTGAAGGTTTGAAGCCGATCTAATGAGGCATTCACAAATTATCCCATGAAAACCTCATTTCACTTTTTTTAATTTCTTCGTAAAAATATCAAATTGGCAACGCCAAAATGAACCCAAATGTCTCTCTACGCAAGATACATAATTGTTTAACACTTAAAACCCTCAGAGAAAGAGTTCTCCAGTTATCTAATGGAACCCAATTTCTTTAATCAAATTGGCAATATAAAACTTTGAAAAACAAAGCAAAACATTAAGAACACACCAGTGCTAAAAGTTTCAAGCAGACCAGAAGATGCATTCTCCAGTTAAAGCCCAGAATCCAACTATTCCTAGTGTATTAATGCTGGATAATTACAGATTTCGTAAATTCTCATTTCAAAGCATAATGACTTAATTTTAATGATCATTGTCATATAAGTATTGATATGACTTATAACATTCTTTTAATAAATAGAATTTGAGCATACTATAAGTTCAAATTTGATATGAAACAGAGTGAAAATATAAGCGATCAGAGAGCATTTTACCAAATCTAAGACAGATGGGAAATTGCTATAGCATTAACTCTGCACTACAGACTTCACAACTTCTAATACATGACACACCACAAGTTACACACAAGTAATAAGCCACAGATAACATACCAGTAACATCAAACCAGAATCACCACTAGTCCATCACGCCACTCACTAATCACTCACCACCAGTACATCAGCCACCACCAGTCCATCACCTCACCACCAGTCCACACACAGTACATCACCACAGTCATCACCACCACCACCAGTACATCACCCACCACCAGTCATCCCACCACCAGTCCATCACCCTCACCACCAGTCCATCACCACCAGTACATCACCACCACCACCAGTACATCACCACCACCAAGTACATCACCACCACCGCCAGTACATCACCCACCAAGTAATTACCACACCGTCCATACCACCAGTTCATCACCACCAGTCCACCGTCCATTCACACCACCAGTCCATCACCACCTCACACCACCAGTCCATCACCACCTGTCCATCACCACCCACACCAGTCCATCCACACCACCACCAGTCCATCACCCTCACCAGCCAGTTACATCACACCCAACAGTGAAATTTACCACACAGTCCTATCACCTTCACCGCCATTCATCACCACAGATCCATGCACGCCAGTTCATCACCACCAGTCCATCACCACCAGTCCATCACCACCTGTCCATCACCACCTGTCCATCACCACCTGTCCATCACCACCTGTCCACCGCCACCTGTCCACCACCAGTCCATCACCACCAGTCCTGAAGTTTCAGGAGTCTCCCCTTGTAGTTTACAAGTGAGGGAAATTTGAAACCGATCAGATGAGGCATTTTTGAGAATGAGGCAACGACTGAGAGGTATCCTCTGCAGGGATACCTAATAGAATTGTTTATGCTAGCCTGGAATATAATGAAGTTAGTGGCGCAGCTGCCAGGTCCAGAGTTCCTCCTCGTATTTTTGTTCCCCCCTCCTTCGATTTCTCTCACACCTCTCCTTCCCTCCCATTCACTTCCACTTCTTCCAGTCCACATCACCACTCCACCTCTCCTCCTCATTTCATACTATTCTGCAATGAATGACAATATAATTCCTCACGTTGTTGATTAGTGTAATGACGTATGCCACGAGTCACGTCTGGCACCCAAATAATCCCGTATGGCAGCACTATGAGCAGCGTGTGGCACACCATGAATCCCGTATGGCACCACCATGAACCACAAATGGCACCACCATGAACCACAAATGGCACCACCATGAACCACGAATGGCACCACCATGAACCACACATGACACCATGAACCACAAATGGCACCACCATGAACCACACATGACACCATGAACCACGTATGGCACCCCCATGAACCACATATGACACCATGAATTGCATATGGCACCATCATGAACCACATATGGCACCACCATGAACCACATATGGCACCACCATGAACCACATATGGCACCACCATGAACCACATATGGCACCACCATGAACCACATATGGCACCACATGAACCACATATGGCACCACCATGAACCACATATGGCACCACCATGAACCACATATGGCACCACATGAACCACATATGGCACCACCATGAACCACATATGGCACCACCATGAACCACATATGGCACCACCATGAACCACATATGGCACCACCATGAACCACATATGGCACCACCATGAACCACATATGGCACCACCATGAACCACATATGGCACCACCATGAACCACATATGGCACCATCCATGAACCACATATGGCACCATCATGAACCACATATGGCACCACCATGAACCACATATGGCACCACCATGAACCACATATGGCACCACCATGAACCACATATGGCACCACCATGAACCACATATGGCACCATCATGAACCATTATGGCACCATCATGAACCACATATGGCACCACCATGAACCACATATGGCACCACCATGAACCACATATGGCACCACCATGAACCACATATGGCACCACCATGAACCAAGTATGGCACCCCATGAACCACATATGGCACCACCATGAACCACATATGGCACCACCATGAACCACATATGGCACCACCATGAACCACATATGGCACCACCATGAACCACATATGGCACCACTATGAACCACGTATAACAGCAACAGACTCCCACTGTTGAACTATTAAAGAAAATGGATGTGTGGGGGTACTGACTAATTATATTCATTAACTAATTACTTGATTAAAAGGCTTCCTTAGCTTTTCAGCGAGAAATTAATTATTTAAACATAATTACGGAATTTTCGACGTAATTTTAATCAAATCCAAGAATTTTTTTTTTTTTTACTTTCAGAAATGAGTAGGTAGCTGCAGTTATTATTGTTTCATGCTGGTGGAAGGTTCTTGATCCAGGGAGATGGTGTTTCTCTCCACTTCCTAGAATTAATGTAGATTTATTTCTCATGCGCTGTATGGCCCTTCCGGGTTTTGCAATGGGCATAAATGTAATAAGGTTAAACTTTATATAATATGATCTGTTGGCTATCATACACATTTGTATTTTCTGTGGAGTGTATTTTCTCTCGATGTATATGCACTGAATAGCAGTGTATATACACCGAGGGATGTATATCTTGGTATATATCTAAGGATGTATATCTTTGTATACATCGAGGGATGTATATCTTGGTACACATTGGGGGATATGTATCTTGGTATACATCGAGGGATGTATATCTTGGTATACATCAAGGGATGTATATCTTGGTATACATCGAGGGATGTATATCTTGGTATACATCGAGGGATGTATATCTTGGTATACATCGAGGGATGTATATCTTGGTATACATCGAGGGATGTATATCTTGGTATACATCAAGGGATTGTATATCTTGTATTTAATCAAGGGATGTATTCTTTGGTGAACATGGGGAGTTATATCTTGTGATACATCGAGGATGTAAAAAATCTTGGTAATCATCGAGGATGTAATACTTGGTATACATCGAGGGATGGTTATCTTGGTAACATACGAGGATTTATATCTTGGTTTACATCGAGGGATAAAATCTTGGTATTACATCGCAGGGATATATTTTGGTATAATCGGAGATGGTATATCTTGGTATACATCGAGAGATGTATATCTCTGTATACATACACTGAGATTTTAATTCTCCCCTTATTCTAGATATCAAAATATTTCTGACTGGTGGTGAACAGGTGATATGCAGCCTTAATGACCCTCGTGTAGTCGATAGACTTCAAACCTGTTAATAAAATCTGAATGATAATGCTAGTGTAAAGCCAAGATATAATGAACGATTGCTACCTGCCAGGACCGCGGTTCGAGTCTCCGAACATACTTGTAATTTTATAGATATTATGTTTAGGGAGCAGATGTTTTTGCCAAAAGCAAAACATTTGTGTAGCTGATATTCTCGCCAAGAATGTTGATATGTTTATTGGAGAAGGGTTCGATCCTAGGATCTTGGTGTTTATGTTTAGTGGTAGGTGTTATAGGAAGATGCGTAGGTAATAATTGTTAATGGTAATTACCAGTAACTACGATTATCTCACTACCACTATCCATCAACCCCTAACATACCACTATCTACACCATCCCCAGCACCCCACTATCTGCACCATTCCCAGCACCCCACTATCTACACATCCAGCACCTCATCTACACGCATCCCCAGCACCCCACTACTGCACCATTTCCCAGCACCCCACTATCTACACCATCCCCAACACCCACTACCACTCTTACACCAACCCCAACACCCACTACCATCTACACCAACCCCAACACCCCATACCACTTTACACCAACCCCAACACCCACTACCACTGTACTACCAACCCCAACACCCCACTACCACTCTACACCAACCCCAACACCCACTACCACTCTACACCAACCCCAACACCCCACTACCACTCTACACCAACCCCAACACCCCACTACCACTCTACACCAACCCCAACACCCCACTACCACTCTACACCAACCCCAAACCCCACTACCACTCTACACCAACCCCAACACCCCACTACCACTCTACACCAACCCCAACACCCCACTACCACTCTACACCAACCCCAACACCCCACTATCACTCTACAACAAATTAACAACACACAACCGTCATCAATCACAACCACCGTCAACCCAAGGCATATCAGCACTACAACCATCTCCCATCATCTCCCAATATTTCCCAGCCACCACCTGCCACCCTTCACCACTCATTGCAACACAGTACAGATGAATTTCATTTCGTTAAAAATGGTACCACTAATACTGCCTAAAACTATCCTACCTCCTCTCCTCCATCCTCTCCCTCCACTACCTCCTTCCCTTCCATCCTTCCACCTTTCAAATTTCTCCTTCCCTTCCCAGTTCTATTCCCCTACCTTCCCAGCTCTTTCCCCTACCCACCTAGGTCTTCCCTACCCTCCCAGTTCTCTCCCCTACCCTCCAACCACTACTACCACCCAACCAGCAAATCACCCCCTTCCTCCTCCCTCCCTGCAACTCCATCACCATCACTCCATCTTGTTTACAACCATCTCGGTAATCTGTTTGACGAGGTCTTGGCCTATTTAACTAAAACCCTCGAGGGTCTCCGAGCCTCCCAAATTTATTTGTCAACAAAACTTGACTATCATTCCCTGAAGGAATTCCTCCCTTACTCTCCACTCCGCTTTCTCTATTTTGGTTACTGTTATTGTGAGATAATGGGTAAGTATAATGAAATGGGGGAAATCACAATGAAAACCGGGATTTATATATCTCTTTATAAAAAAAATACCATTGTGAAAAAATTAATTGGAATACTTGAGCGATTTCATGTGCTTACACATCATCAGAAGAGTCAATCCTCTGAAGATGTGTGTAAACATATGAAAGCGCTCAAGATTTCCTATTTATTTCTTCACAGTGGTATTTTTTAATAATGAGATATATATGGAAATAGTTTAAAAATGCGAGTCCAGTTGCGAGCCAATGACTCTGACCATTGATAAATGGTATGTTGATACTGACATGATGTGGAGAAAGACACACACGTATAGTTCAGAACTGTACACGAGTCCAGGGCCGTACACGAGTCCAGGGCCGTACACGAGTCCAGGGCCGTACACGAGTCCAGGACTGTACACGAGTCCAGGACTGTACACGAGTCCAGGACTGTACACGAGTCCAGGACTGTACACGAGTCCAGGACTGTACACGAGTCCAGGACTGTACACGAGTCCAGGACTGTACACGAGTCCAGGACTGTACACGAGTCCAGAACTGTACACGAGTCCAGAACTGTACACGAGTCCAGAACTGTACACGAGTCCAGAACTGTACACAAGTCCAGAACTGTACACAAGTCCAGGACTGTGCACAAGTCCAGGACTGTGCACAAGTCCAGGACTGTGCACAAGTCAAGGACTGTACGCAAGTGTAGTTCACACCAGATGTTCCCGTACAACAACATGATGAGTCACACATTTACATGGAAAAAAACCAAAACATGTCATGTGCGTGGATTTTGGATAGTTATCACAGTTTCCAGCTGCCAAAATTTTACACGGATCTCATCTTCACCCCACAGGGAAGGACAGAGTATAGTCGTCACTCTTTCAGAAGAATTATAAATCAGGGAAAGGGTGGGGGGTTGAACCACGGTCTGTGTGTGCTGAAACTCACAGGCCAGTGCGTTAACTTCTTCGTTATTTGTTTGCATTCGTGTTATTATAATTTCGTGAGTCAAGAAGAAACATCAGAAGCAGCAGAATACAAGCTCTCAGAAAAATGTGCTTTTGAAAATGCATGTGTGAGGCTTGAACCTGTGAACTCCGACAGAGGAGTAGTGAGGGAGAAGAATGTCCTGTATAGTACACTGTCGAAGCTGGAACAGTTAATGAGCATCTTACCAGCTTACAATACACCTCTTCGTTTTTGTAAGTGTGGGAGGTAGCTGGGGTAGGCCAGCCGAGGCTGAACCACTGAAGAGATCATCTGACTAGCCCGGTCAGGTCTTAATCAGATGACCCGTTCACCACCACTCACAATGACTACTCTCCCACCACCACATCCCCAGTGCCACTTCCTCACCCTACTATCACTCTCCCACTATCACAAAGCAACTTACAATTAAACCAAAATTTAGAGAAGTAATTTTAGATGACGTTTCGGACAGCTCTGTACAATTATTAATTTGCCAGTGATTTCATAATAGTTCAGAACGGAGAATGTTTCGCCCGCGGTGCTGTGATTGCTAATCCTTTCAGGACAAAGTCGGTAGGCGATTTAGAGTTAAGACAAATTAACTGGAATGTCTCCAGGAGAGAATACGCTGGAGGCACTAGAACCAGCAGGAACTGTATGTAAACAGCAGCAGCCGCCCGACACCTGCATTACAGAACAAAACTATGGAAAGAACTGGAACCAGCAGGAACTGTATGTAAACAGAAGCAGCCGCCCGACACGCTGCATTACAGAACAAAACGTTGGAGGAACTAGAACTGGCAGGAATGATATTCCAGCAGGAGCGGTCAGACGACACTCTGCATGACAGAACATGCTGGAGGCACTAGAACCGGCAGGAACGACATGCAAGCAGCAACAGTGGTCAGACGATACACTGTATGGCAGAACAACGCGCTGAAGGCACTAGAACCGACAGGAACGACATGCAAGCAGCAGCAGCAGTCGCAATACACTGCACGAGAGAACACGCTAGATATATCAAGATCAGCAGCATCCACCGTCGCGGCCCGACATGACAGAACGACTTACTCTTGTTTTTCAAGTGAGGTGAAAAGCCAATAAGAGGTAAGTCAACGGAGGCTTAACCACGGGTATGTAGCATTGGTAATCCAACTGATGCTCAACCAGTGATATCCAGCAGTCACATATTTGATACCCAGCACCAGTACACAAGTGATTAATCATTGAGCGAATGATCTGACCAAAAACCAAAGTCAGGAGACAAAAATGTCTACTGCCGAACGCAGCAGCACCACCACCGCCGTGGTGTGGAACAATTATCATATGTGGACAAAGACACTTAAGTATAGTTCAGGACATCTGTTAGACTTAGAGGAAACGTTTCGCCACGTATGGCTTCTTCAGTATTAATACAGAGATAACTGGCGAAACGTTTCCTCTGATAAATTTTCTGAACTGTACGTAGGTGTCATTTGTTCCCACATTTTGCCGGTGTCACCAGACCATTTTTCAATTATCAAATACAGAAGAACAGTAAACAATACCAGATTATGTATAATACCATATCTGATGTCATATGCCTATTGCAGGTATTTCAGTTATGTCAGCCTACTCCTCGAAACACTGAAACACAGAAATATGCAATGAAACAGGTTTTCTCTAATTCGTCATTAGCTGATGAAGAGAGAGCCAGTTGGCCCTCCCACACAGCAATCCCCCAGAACAAGTCCCGCTAACGACCGAGGCCACACGCTAGTTCTCACTCTGCGATCCGCTACGCACCGGGAATTAGCGGAGCGAATTATGACAGGTCAATAAGCGCAGCGCACTAACCCTGGATTTTCCCGGAGGTGTGAAATCTCTCGTGGAAATCTGGCGTCGAGGAAGGCCGTCTGAGCTGCCTTTTTAGCGGCTTCGCGGTAATGAAGCGATTTTACCGATAGATAAATATCTATTATAGTATCGATCTAATGAAATAGATGAACGTCTATTACTTTTTATTGTTGATTGAAATTAGGCGTCGATTTTTTGAGGGGGAAACCGTTTTCTGTGAGCAAGAACGATTCCGGTTTCAAAACTTTTTTCTCCGTTGATACCTTTCGGAACTTTTTAATACTGTTTGGCGTATAAATATTGTTGCTAATGTCTGGACAGAATTCCTAACATAATCTAAGATGTTTAGACGATGTCTTAATCACGTCAATTCTTTTAGGGGTGCTGAATTTTTTACCTATGACATTAAAGAAATATGAACTAATAGATGTGTTATGCTTAATATACGAAATGTTTTGAAAAAAAGACAACGTTTTTGGTACAATTTTGTCTCAGTAAAAGCTTGTTTTGAAGTATTTCTTTTCTAAGCTAATGTTCCATAAGCAATTTTATGTACGTCTCTGTTAGTACTGGATGAGCATTGTTGTGAGTGTATTCACCTAGTTGTGGTTTCAGGAGTCGAGTCACAGCTCCTGGCCCCGTCTCTTCACGAGCCTCTACTAGGTCACTCTTCCTGGTCCATGAGCTTTATCATACATCTTCTCAAAGCTATGTATGGATCCTGCCTCCACTACATCACTTCCCAGACTATTCCACTTCCTGACAACTCTGTGAATGGAGAAATATTTCCTAACATCCTTGTGATTCATCTGAGTCTTCAACTTCCTACTGTGACCCCTTGTTGCTGTGTCCCATCTCTGGAACATCCTGTCTCTATCCATCTTGTCGATTCCTCTCTGTATTTTATATGTCGTTATAATACTCCCTATGTCTCCTGTCTTCGTGTCGTCAGGACATGCGCCCTAGCTCCAAGACTATACTTGTTGCAAATCTTTGCACTTCTCGAATTTCCTTGCGTGCTTGCCCAGGTGTGGGTTTGAAACTGGTGCTGCATACTCCAATAAAGGCCTGACGTACACGGTATACAGGGTCCTGATCGATTCTTTATTGAGATGTCGGAATGCTGTTCTTAGGTTTGCTAGGCGCCGTATACTGCAGCAGTTATTTGGTTGATGTGCGCCTCAGGAGATGTGCGCAGTGTTATACACACACCAGGATCCTTTTCCTTGAGTGAGGTTTTAGTCTCTGGCCTCCTAGGCTGTACTCCGTCTGCGGTCTTCTTTGCCCTTCCCCAATCTTCATGACTTTGCACTTAGTGGGGTTGAACTCAGGAGCCGGTTTCTGGACCAGGCCTGCAGCCTGTCCCGATCCCTTTGTTGTTCTGTCTGGTCCTCGTCCGATTGAATTCTTCTCATCAAATTCACATCCGCAAACAGGGAATATTCTGAGTCTATCCCTTCCGTCATGTCGTTCACATATACCAGAAACAGCACCGGTCCTAGGACTGACCCCTGTGGAAACCCGCTTGTCACAGGCGCCCACTCTGACACCTCGTCACGTACCATGACTCGCCGATATCTTCCTGACAGGTATTCC
>NC_069482.1:14062860-14145360 GCF_026875155.1 Cherax quadricarinatus
ACTTTTGGACATGTCTCCACCCCTCTCCCCGCCTACACCCCTTCTAGTCAACCAGCATCCCTTATCCCCCTCCCCTTCCAGCATCCCTTCCCCCTCCCCGCATAAAAATGGAATACACGCTAGGAGGTTGTGTGATATTTTATGCTTTGTAATCTTTGTGAGCCTAATGATGTCTAGGTTCTCCAGTCCCTAATTTGATATCAGTAAATCATCGTTAATCCGCTCGTCTGTAATGTCTGCCCCCCCCCTTCCCTCCTCCTCCTCCTCCTCCACTTCGCCCCGTCCTCCACCCCCATCCATGGGTGGTAATCCCAGCAAGGGTCAATCCGACGCTTGACAACTAGTCATACTTAATCCACCTCTGTGAGCTTCTAGTGTTGTTGCTTTCTGCTGTGTGTGTGCGTACTCGCCTCTTTGTACTCACCTCTTTGTGGTTGCAGGGGTCGAGAGTCAGCTCCTGGCCCCGCGTCTTCACTGACCGCTACTAGGTCCTCTCTCTCTCGCTTCTCCATGAGTTTTGTATATGTGTACTCACCTAATTGTAGTTACAGAGGTCGAGACTCGGCTCCTGGCCCCGTCTCTTCACTGAACGCTACTAGGTCCTCTCTCTCCCTGCTCCATGAGCTTTATCATACCTCGTCTTCAAGCTATGTATGGTTCCTGCCTCCACTACATCGCTCGCCAGACTGTTCCACTTCCTGAGAACTCTATGACTGAAGAAATGCTTCCTAACATCCCTGTAGCTCTTCTGAGTCTTCATCTTCCAAGAGTGACCCCTTGTTTCTGTGTCCCATCTCTGGAACATCTTGTCTCTGTCCACCTTGTCTATTCCACGCAGTATTTTGTATGTCGTTATCATGTCTCCCCTATCCCTCCTGTCCTCCAGTGTCGTCAGGCCGATTTCCCTCAACCTTTCTTCGTAGGACATTCTTCTTAGCTCTGGAACTAACCTTGTCGCAAACCTTTGCACTTTCTCTAATTTTTTAACGTGCTTGACCCGGTGCGGGTTCCGAACTGTTGCTGCATACTCCGGTATGGGCCTGACGTACACGGTGTACAGTGTCTTGAATGATTCCTTAATTAGGCATCGGAATGCTAATCTCAGGTTTGCCAGGCGTCCATATGCTGCAGCAGTTATCTAGTTGATTGTGTGCTTCCGGAGACGTGTTCGGTGTTATACTCACGCCAACTCAAGTCAAGATCTTTCTCCCTGAGCGAGGTTTGCAGTCGTTGGCCACCTAGCCTATACTCTGTCTGCGGTCTTCTTTGCCCTTCTCCGATCTTCATGACTTTGCATTTGGCAGAGTTGAATTCGAGAAGCCAGTTGCTGGACCACGTGTCCAGCCTTTCCAGGTTTCTTTGAAGGACTGCCTGATCCTTATCTGACTTAATTCTCCTCATTAACTTCACAACTGCTAACAGGGACACCTCTTAGTCTATCCCTTCCATCATGTCATTCACATATACTAAAAATAGCACTGGTCCTAGGACCGACCCCTGTGGGATTCCGCTCGTCACAGGTGCCCACTGTTATACCTCATCATGTACCATGACTCGTTGTTGCCTCCCAGTCAGGTATTCTCTGATCCATTGAAGCGGCCTCCCCGTTATACGTGTCTGATCCTCTAGTTTCTGCACTAATCTCTTGTGAGGAACTGTGTCGAAGGCCTTCTTGCAGTCCAGGAAGATGCAATCAACCCACCCCTCTCTCTCGTCTCTTACTTCTTTTACTTTATCATAAAACTCCAGAAGGTTTGTGACACAGGATTTGTCTTCCATGAAACCGTGCTGGTTGTCATTTATACGTTTGTTCCGTTCCAGGTGCTCCACTACTCTCCTCCTGATAATCTTTTCCATGACTTTGCATACTCTACACGTCAGTGACACTGGTCTGTAGTTTAGTGCCTCTTTTCTGTCTCCTTTTTTTAACAATGGGAACTACATTTGCCGTTTTCCATACCTCAGGTAGTTGCCCAGTTTCAAGGGATGTGTTGAAGATTGTGGTTAATGGGACACACAGCATTTCTGCTCCCTCTCTAAGGACCCACGGGGAGATGTCCGGTCCCATTGCTTTTGAGGTATCAGGTCACTTAGCAGCTTCACTTCCTCCTCAGTTGTGTGTGTGTGTGTATGTGTGGGTGTGTGTGTACTTAAGTTGTACCTATCAGTTGCATATTATATCGGTCAGGTACGCGACTATAACACATTGCGAAGTTTATGGCATTTATTGAGATGTTTCGTCCACCAGTGATTGTATACAGTCCGTGATGGGCGAAACGTCTTCTCAATAAATGTCATCACCGAGCTGAATTTGTGGGACCTAGAAACTGTTCGTGCGTCTATGCCTTCAGTCAACCGGCATCACAGGCTCCTACCCTCCGAAACACTGTCGTATCTACTCTTGAAACTGAGTATGGGGTTTTCGTCCACCTGATACAAGTCATTCCGGTCGTTTTACCAACCTGATACTGAAGTTCTTTCCGTCATCTCTATGACTAGTCTGTGGGTTTAAATATTCTGATGTAAGTGCTTAATTCGCAAAAAAAACGAACTTTCAACAAACACTATCTCTGTCCACAGCAGGATTCGAACCTGCACACACACTGTATCAGAGTGTGTAGGTTCGAATCCTGTTGTGGACTGAGAGAGAATATTTATTCTGATATAAGAAACGGTCTTACTTTTTTATTAAATTAGCTACACGCAATGGCTGCTTTACTAGATACATCTCTGTGCTAGGAGGGGTCCCTCTTTGACTACCCCAGAACTGCCTGAATTCTTCGTAGCATGGATTCAACAAGGCGCTGGAAATATTCCTTAGAGAACCTGGTCTATGTCGACATGATGGCATCACGCAGTTGCTGAAGATTTGTTGGCTGGACATCACGCTGCGAATCTCCCATTCCATCGCGTCCCAAAGATTTACATCAAATTTTGACACTACCATCAGCATGTCGCAGCACAAATCTTGATCCATCAGACCAGGCGACGTTTTTCCAGTCTTCAAGTGTCTAGTTTTGGTGAGCGTGTGCCCACTGTAGCCTCAGTTTCCTGTTCTCGGCTGACAGAACTGGAACCTGGTTTGATCTGCTGCTGTTGCCCATCCACTTCAAGGTATGACGTGTTGAGTGCTCAGAGACACTTTTTTGCATACCATTGTTGTAACGCGTGGTTATACACGTTACTATTACCTTCCTCTTAACTTGAACCAGTCTGGCCATTCTCTGACCTCTCTCATTAACAAAGCGTTGTCGCCCACAGAACTGCCACTCGCTGGTTTTGTGTTTTTCACATCGTTTTCTGTAAACTCTAGATAGTATTGTGCCTGAAAGTCCCAGACCGTTGCACAAGATGTATGTGCTAAGTGAGGGGGAGGGGGGATATGCTACTTTGCAGTATTATAAAAATCTGAATTATTTTTGCCAGGTGGTAGGCTGGTGTACCGTATCCGGCGGTGGTCCATGGTGCCATGGACCACCGCTCGTAAGTTGACTCATGGCACCCTAGATTTTTGAGGTATTGTGATTTCCTTTAGCAGTGGCAGTTACTTCGTTGTCTCAACTACCTGATGTGTACACAAATAACCCGGATATAGAAGAGAGGAGCTTACGACGACGTTTCGGTCCGACTTGGACTATTTATATAGTCACCGAAACGTCGTCGTAAGCTCCTTTCTTCTATATGCGGGTTATTTGTGTATCTTTCCAGTCACAGTATTGTGCCTTTTTGGTATTTACCTGATGTGTTTTTACTTGTGTCTATGTATTTATTCAGATTGTTTTTAAAAAATTCTTTTACACTCTTAAATTGCTAACAAATCACTTAGTCTATAGATCTGTTTCTGCAGTAAGATGACAGTAAACAGGTGACATCACACTGCGAAAAATAATCAGTGAAAATAAAATTCCAAGCGTTTTTCGTGATTTCGTGAAATCACGAAAAACGCTTGGAATTTCACTATTGTTTCACTGTGGTTATTACGAATGCAGTTCTGTTTCTGTTCGTATTCCTTCCACCTCCTTCATTTTCCAGATGTAACATGGAGGAAAATTTGGACATAGTCTGACAGTCCCCCAACACACACAATTGCTAAGAACTTAAGTGGATCATTGACGACTGACACTGAGAGGCTGAACTCAGAAAATAATAGCTACACCCATTATATTACTTTTATCATGACTTATTTGAGAAAATATTAAAGAAGGTCAAGTAAAATGCTCCTCGTGATGACTGCAGTCATCGTCAGTATTTAAGAAAAGAAGTTAGTGGCAGTGGGCTCCACCTGATTTCTTAAGGATACAGGATGCCATTCCCACTGTCTCACTACGGCTCTTCCTAATTAAGCTTCAAAAATGCATTTATTTCTTATATTAATAAAGAAAAAGGTTTCGAGAACAGGACAAAAAGGTTCATGATTGAAAATATCACCAAAGAAGTTAGATCAACTAGAAACTGCGCTGGTTGGGCCATGTGCACCATGTTAGGTTGTAGCCAAGTGCACTGTCATGAGGTAGCCAGGTGCACTTTCATGAGGTAGCCAGGAGCACTTTTATGAGGTAGCCAGGTGCACTTTCATGAGGTAGCCAGGTGCACTTTCATGAGGTAGCCAGGAGCACTTTTATGAGGTAGCCAGGTGCACTTTCATGAGGTAGCCAGGAGCACTTTTATGAGGTAGCCAGGTGCACTTTCATGAGGTAACCAGGTGCACTTTCATGAGGTAACCAGGTGCACTTTCATGAGATAGCCAGGAGAGCCATGTCCTGTAGTAGTCAGGTGTACAATATCAGGTGGTGACTAGCAGTTTAGTCATGACATCATTATACTTGAGGGACTACACAGGTGTTACTGTCAGTCAGCTTGACAGTGGGAATCACCACACCGTCACAGGTACCAAGTACATTATTTACTCCCATTTCGTGACATACTTGGGTGCTAAGAACCTCAGTGTAGAGGATCCAACTCTCCTGTCGCTGAGTATCTGAACTCAGACAGTATTAGTAATGGCTTTGCCATAACCATAATTCTCACTTCAACACTTCTTGCTTGTAATCCCCTTCTGCAACACTTCTGCAGAATATATAAATAGTAAGAGAAAAGTGATAGACGAGAAATGCAAACACCTGTTATGTACCCTCCTCACACTCAAAACAAAAAAAAAAAGAGGCATTTGTGTGTGTGTGTGTGTGTGTGTGTGTGTGTGTGTGTGTGTGTGTGTGTGTGTGAGTGTGAATAAAGGCACAATGTAACAACATCATTGTAAAATAATTTTTAACTACATTAGTCACTTGTCTGTCACCCTCTTCACCCATTCATCACCCTTGTCACTCATTTATCACCCTAGCCACTTGTCTGTCGCCCTCGTCACTCACCACCGTCATCAATCCATCAACTCTTAACCTACTGCAGCATTATTCATTACAGAATGTATGTGATAAAAAGGAAAAAATGTTGCACAAAAAAAATACAAACATATGCAACACTTATAAATAAAAGGAAGGTGTTCACATCATGAGTTCGACCTGATGATCTTGAGAACACCAGCGGTCAAACCCACACTCTGGATACCATTCTTCCTGGTCAATGACGATTTCAAAATAATTTAATACCTCCGTCTTTCACTTTAATTAAAAGGAATCTTGGAAAAAGATCTTTAAATCTCTCAATAAAGATAAATTTAGTAACTGACAAAATAATTAAGACATTATTTGGGGAGTAAAGATTAGAGAGGCGAGTTCTTAGAATGGCATTAGACACATGCACTGCCTAGAGAATAATAATGAGGAAATATGTAAAAAGAAATAGTGAAAAATGTCAGTGTAAACAGAATTTAATGGTGACCTACAATGAAAAAATATCTTTCAGCTCATTGTCACAGTATCGCGAAAGTAATAAACTGAGGAACTGTCAGGGACTTAGACACTGTAGGCGTGAGACAGTCATGCTGTAACTGAACCAGTTATCATTAAGATGAACGTAATTAGAACTGTCACTGTCAGGGAACAGCCTTCCGCCTGAACAGAAGTATGGAAAAATGAGTAATGAATAGCTTAAGAGGAATAATAATGAAAATTCTGTATTTTAATTAAAAATAAAATAAAAATTTGGCCGCCGTTGGTTCCAGTGCGAAATTATGGCAGGAGAATCTTCTAAGTCCAGAAGATCTTGGGATGTTGTGAGGAACTGATGTTAGTTGTCCTGGGTGGGCGATGTTGGTCCGATGTTCAGGAAATCTTGTCAATACTGATTCGTAGTATATCTCTCAAGATATCAAGACGAGCTGAAGAGTCGCTATGTCCCACAATGTCCCGTTGACTGGGTTCTCGCTCCAATAGACCAAGCGTCTACTCTGGATGACCAAACCAGCAGCAGAGCTGATAATGAAAAAAAAAACTGATTACAAGATGGTTAAGTATAACAGTGAAGAAAGATAGAGTGGGTAAATTTACTTCAGTTTTATTACTGGTAACCAGGTTAGAAACAAAAATGAAATACTCCTTGTAGATCACCTTACCTGATCAGGAGAAGAGTGGAAATAAAGTGATTCTCCAAACTCCAGCCCACACCAGGTAAGGGTTAATACTACCAGGAGTAGAAACTAAAGAAACTAAGACACAAGGAAATCTGAAGTTTTGCAGCGGTCCGTTAGATGGCAGTGAGGGCTGCGGCACACTCGAAGTTCCTCGGAGTCTGAACAACCATAACCTTATTTCAAAAGCTTTTCCCTCAGTCACTCTGGTTCAGATTGTTCCTCAGAAAGATGGCTGCTTCAGTTCTTTAAATATCAACTGGTTATCGTCACTTCATAATATTGTGAAAGCATGTTTAATCAATTCCTAATTCAAATCATCTTGAACATCTTGCCGACTGTAATCTCTCTTATCCCCAATATGGGTTTCACCTTCAACTGGTGATTTCTTACCTCATACCGACAAGTTACTACCGAAACGTTTTGCCTGTAGAACAGGTTTCTTCAGTCGAATATGAAGATACCCAAGTGCTGCACATGGGTCTTTTTATTAGATCGGTATTGGATATCATCAGTAATATGGTGCTTGTCTGACACAGAAACATTATAATACCTTGGTACAGCGTAGGTCTTGCGTATCTCCTTTGATGTTTTTGTTACAAAAAATGGAGAAGGTGAGAGCTGCAGAAGGACCATTTCTGAAGCCTGAAGAAGAGTGCTAACTAATCATTAGCACTGGTTGTACTGTGATCATTAATGAATCCTGAGAAAAAGGTTACAGGAGACAACACTACAGCTAATGCACAGACACAAGTCGAATCATTTACAGCAAAAGAGAGGGTTTTATTAGGGAAGGAAATGCAGAGTGAAAGTGAATAAACGAATGATGGTAGCTTGGTCAAAAAAAAAAAAAAAATAATTTTACCTGTCAAAATCTTTGGAAATATCCAGAAAATGATGGAGTCATATTCATCTTGGAATGAGGTTGGCTAAACGTGGAACCCATGTTGGTGATCAGCGATAAGATTAGAATAGGTAAATTTTTAAGATTTTGTTATGAATATTAAAAAAAAATTTAAATAACATGAATTGTGGATTAAAGCAAACCTGCTAGGTAAAATGACACATCAAAACGTGAAGCAGACATCTTTCTGAGGTAAAAACTGACCAAGTTTATCAGTAGTGGTTATGTTACTAAAAATGTTGCGTGGTAGCGATGGAGTTCCTCACGGTTCCTCCCTTAGTTTATTGTGCCTACGATATTGTGACTTTTAAGTCTGAGTTAAAAGTTACCTTTCAGTGTAGCTCTATATTTATCAACTTGTCGGTTTTTCTAAACCGTGTATACAAATATTAAACACTGTTTAGATTGAATCTTTCACTATTTCTAATACTTTATTTCCAAATCATCGTTCTGAAGGCGGTGTCTGTTGATTGTCATTAAGGTGTCCCGTAGTTCGGTTGGTAGCGTACTCAGCTCACACACTGAGGTCTTTCGTTCGATCTCCGATAAGGGTGGAAAACATCTGGACGTGCACATTACTTCCCTATGTGCATATAACATTAATCATAAGATATAAGCTAATACAATAATCATTACTTGAATAAAAAAAAAAATTGCCACTGAAGTGATTCAAAAATTTTGAGTCTGATATAAGAATTAACTCAACATGTAAGGATTCCTAGTTATATAAAGAGTAATATTTCTCTCTCTTTTTTGTATTTTCCGAGATGCTGACGAGTTAAAGAGATCTGAACACGTACTTATGGTGTTTGTGCATTGAACTTTATTTAATAACAATGCCTGAAGAAATGCATATTTTTCTAAAGATTTTGACGTGTTGGGTCACTTGTGACTTCTGATTTGAAGTCAACACATGTGAGCTTATAATGAAAACAAACATTCATGTCAGTAGTAGACATCAATGCTGTCCAATGTCACTGTATATCCATGTGACCCGTCCATCACCCTCGTCACTCGTCCATCACCCTCGTCACTCGTCCATCACCCCCATCACCCGTCCATCACCCCCATCACCCGTCCATCACCCCCATCACCCGTCCATCACCCTCGTCACTCGTCCATCACCCTCGTCACTCGTCCATCACCCTCGTCACTCGTCCATCACCCTCGTCACTCGTCCATCACCCTCGTCACTCGTCCATCACCCTCGTCACTCGTCCATCACCCTCGTCACTCGTCCATCACCCTCGTCACTCGTCCATCACACTCGTCACTCGTCCATCACCCTCGTCACTCGTCCATCACCCTCGTCACTCGTCCATCACCCTCGTCACTCGTCCATCACCCTCGTCACTCGTCCATCACCCTCGTC
The DNA here is from genome assembly GCF_026875155.1 of Cherax quadricarinatus. NCBI lineage: Eukaryota > Metazoa > Arthropoda > Malacostraca > Decapoda > Parastacidae > Cherax > Cherax quadricarinatus. The sequence continues at coordinate 14,071,663 of NC_069482.1, forward strand.
ACTCGTCCATCACCCTCGTCACTCGTCCATCACCCTCGTCACTCGTCCATCACACTCGTCACTCGTCCATCACCCTCGTCACTCGTCCATCACCCTCGTCACTCGTCCATCACACTCGTCACTCGTCCATCACCCTCGTCACTCGTCCATCACCCTCGTCACTTGTCCATCACCCTCGTCACTCGTCCATCACACTCGTCACTCGTCCATCACCCTCGTCACTCGTCCATCACCCTCGTCACTCGTCCATCACCCTCGTCACTCGTCCATCACCCCCATCACCCGTCCATCACCCTCGTGCTCTATCCATTACCCTTGATACTTATCTTTTACCCTCGTCACTCTTATTCCCTGTTCTTCCTCATAATCACTCACATTTATTCCTCTCCATCTACGTCACTTATCCATCAACTTCTTTTCCCATTCATTGTCACCTGTCCATCACATTTTACTTGACTGAAATATTATTTTCAGAATAAGTACTTAAAAAAGAGAAACAGATCGACATAACTGGAAAAATTACAAAAAGGAAGCGTCAGCAGTTCTCAGTAATGGACCTGATGATCATGAGAACACGAGCTGTCAACTCCACGATTTGTCTAAGACTCTTCCTGGTTAATGTATATTTACAAGTTCATATATACTTTCATCTCACAATCACTTAATTCACTTGAAAACACTTACACTGCGACGAATATACTTGTCAAATGAAAAAGTATCTCACTCCTGTCATGTTAGAGATCACAGCTATTACATAAATTTGTTCTTTACTGAACCTGAATATTGAGAAAAACGCTTCAAGAAAATACTTTAGAAATAGACAAGAAGTTTATACTTGACACTTAATTGAATAAACTTAATGGTCCAAAACGAACCAAAGCTTGTCGTTTAATTAATATTGCTGCGTGTTGAAGAAAAGCCGTGAAAATACCCTCGTCATCTGTCCACCCTCGTCACCCGTCCATCACACTCGTCACCTGTTCATCACCCTCGTCACCTGTTCATCACCCTAGTCACCCGTCCACCATACTCGTCACCCGTCCACCATCCTCGTCACCCGTCCACCATCCTCGTCACCCGTCCACCATCCTCGTCACCCGTCCATCACCTTCGTCACCCGTCCATCACCCTCGTCACCCGTGCACCATCCTCCTCACCCGTCCATCACACTCGTCACCCGTGCACCATCCTCGTCACTCGTGCACCATCCTCGTCACCCGTCCATCACCTTCGTCACCAGTCCATCACCTTCGTCACCCGTCCATCACCTTCGTCACCCGTCCATCACCTTCGTCACCCGTCCATCACCTTCGTCACCCGTCCATCACCTTCGTCAACCGTCAATCACCTTCGTCACCCGTCCATCACCTTCGTCACCCGTCCATCACCTTCGTCACCCGTCCATCTCACTCTTACTCTTCAGAACTATTCTTTACCCTCTTTACCTATCCGCCACTCTTTTTCCCTGATTTTGCTCATCTGTCAAACTTATTCCTGTTTATCCTATTTACTTATCCATCATCCTCATTTCCCATCCATCACCATCTTCACCTATCCGTCACATTTTTCTTGACATCTGCAACAGCACTCTAATAGATGCTTTTGGGATATTTGCTGTTTAGAGTGACATCTAAACTGCCGTATCTGCAAGACAGTGATAGTGTGAATGATGGTAAATGTGTTTCTTTTTCGGTCACACTGCCTCGGTGGGAGACGGTCAGCGTGTTAAAAAAAAAAAAAAGTACTAAAGAGGGAAAATGAGTTGAAAAAAAAAGGAAGTCACAAAGGCATTGGTTCGACCAGGTGAACATGAGAACACCTCAGAATTTTTAATAACTTCACATCGACGAATATACTTAGTATATTGACTTGAAAAATAAAAGTGTTTTTCCCTTCATCTCATGTAACTTAGTTATCCTTAAAGTTTGTCCTTTAACTGAAATTGAAAGTTTACAAAAACACTTAAAGAATACCTTTTTCGTATTCAGTTCAGTAAACTTAATGGTCCAAAATGACCCAAAAACTTCCCATCCCATTTAGAAATAAGTATCTTAGTTCCGTTATATGATGATCATATACATACTGGCCAGGCATCATAATGTGTGTCGTGATATAGCCAGTAGTGACGGTAATCAGTGTTAACATAAGAAATAAGGAAGACTACAACAGGCCCACTGGTTTATTCGAGGCAGCTCCAATTCTCCCCACCGGATTAAGCCAATGCCTTGACCTAGTGAGGTCAGACACGTCACTTAAGGGAGGAGCACTGCTTCCGACCTAGTAGCACAAGCTAGTCAGGTCCAACTCACACCCTCACACATCCACTCATGTATTTATCCAACCTATTTTTAAAACTACGCAATGTCTTGGCGTCTATGACGGCACTCAGGAGTTTGTTCCACTCATCCACAACTCTATTACCAAACGAGTGCTTTCCTATATCCTTCCTAAATCTGAATTTTTCCAATTTAAAGCTATTGCTGCGAGTCTTGTCTGTTACATATTTTTAGCACGCTATTTACATCCCCTTTATTAATTCCTGCTTTCCATTTATACACCTCAATCATAAGTTTCGCTCCTTCGCGGACGGGCAGTAAATATATAAATTGATGCACACTAATTATGTGAAGGACCTGCGCACAGCCTCGTTCATGGCGACTTAACATTGAACTTTGGTTTATTTATTTTTGTGTTATATTATTTACACTCGTATATATGTTATAGTAATTATTAGTCAGCATTAATGCTTAATGTATTATTAAGTTGTAATGGGGAGCACATACGTGCACATTGCTTCCATATGTGCATATAACATTCGTTCATCATAAGATATAAGCAAATGCAATAAATATTACATTGATCAAAAAAAGTTTGCTACTGAGGTGATTCGAAAATTCTGAGTCTGAAATTAGAATCAAGTCAACACGTAGGGAAACAATCAGATTGCAGCATCAGGGTTGAAAACAGCAGATATTACCAGGATACCTCAGGGATATGGTTAAAAGACAATATTCAAAATAAAGTTGCTAGTAAAGGCAAAGCAACTGATCAACAAACAAAGATAGAGGGCAACGAGTGACTAGCTCCCTAAGGAGCTAATCACTCGTTGAAATAAGATAGATGAGCTAAGATTACATGCAAGTGCAGGTAATATAGATACTATTGCTATAACAGAGACCTGGTTCAACCTGAAATATAGGGAAATTCCTTCTGAATGCAACATTCAGGGTTGTAAACTATTCCACACTGATAGGACACAGAATCTGTTTGCCTACAGAGTCTCGAGGGTCGTGAAAAATTAATTTTGGGTGGGATTTACATACCTCCAAGCCTTGATAAGTAAGTTGCTATGGGACGAAATTCATAAGGCGTCTAGATATGAAAATGTGTTAATTTGAAATTTTGAAGTTTAGACAAATTGATTGGAACAATGTGACAGGAAATCTTGAGAAAACCTGGAGCCTCATGGGGGTCCCAGGATTGCTTTTTAAAACAATTTGTGACAGAACCAACTAGAGGAAACAATCTGCTTGACTTGGTTCTTGCCAACATGGAATCACTAGTTAATAATCTCAAGGTTAATGATGAGCTTGGGGAAAGCGATCACAAATCACTTAGTTTCAATATATGGAATTACCCAGATAACTGCAATCAAGTCTCTGTCCCAGACTTTCGCTTGGCCGACTTCATGGGGCTCAGAAATTACCTGGGTGGGCTAAATTGGAATGACCTGACTTTGGGTCAAGTAGGTGGTGGTGTTGGCCAATATGACGTTTTTCAGAGCATAGTTATTGCTGCCCAGACAACTTTTGTTCCGAGTAGGGAAATCAGATCTAACAAAAATGATCTCAAATGGATAAACAATAGATTAAAACATCTCACTGGTCAAAAGAGAGGCATATATAGGCATATCAAAAGAGGGGAGGGGCAGTTAAATCAAAATATTCATTTAAAGAGAGGAAAAATGAATAAGAAAAGCAAAAAGGGATTATGAGGCTAAAGTCGCAAGGGATTCGAAGACTAACCCAAAAGAGGTCTTTCAAATATACAGAAGTAAGATAAGGGACAAAATAGTCCCACTTAAGAGTAACTCAGGTCAGATCACTGACAGTGATAAGGAAATGTGTGAACTTTTAACCACTTACTCCCTCTCACCTTTTACTCAGGAAGATACTAGCGAGATTCCAGAAATAATGAATTATGTAGAATAGGACGATAATTATGCATGATTAGGGTAACTAGTGACATGATCCTCAGACAAATAGAGAAACTAAAACCTAACAAATCCCCAGGCCCTGATGAACTGTTTGCAAGGGTGTTAAAGGAATGTCTAAAGGAACTTAGCATACCTTTGGCTAATCTTTTCAATATATCACTTCAAACTGGCATAGTGCCAGACAAGTGGAAAATTGCAAATGCACTACCTATTTACAAGGCAGGTGACAGGTCCTTAGCTTCGAACTATAGACCAATAAGCCTTACCTCCATAGTGGGAAAATTTATGTAATCAATAATTGCCGAGGCAATTCGTAGCCATCTTGATAGGCACAGATTGATTAATGAATCTCAACACGGTTTTACAAAGGGGCGTTCCTGTCTTACGAATTTACTAACTTTTTTCACTAAGGTATTTGAGGAGGTAGATCATGGTACTGAATATGATAGTGTATATGGACTTCAGTAAGACTTTCGATAGAGTTCCACATCAGAGGCTATTGAGGAAACTTAAGGCACACGGAATAGGAGGAGAATTTTTTTCTCGGGTAGAGGCATGGTTGACAAATAGGCAGCAGAGAGTTTGCATAAATGGGGAGAAATCAGAATGGGGGCACGTCACAAGCGGTGTTCCGCAGGGGTCAGTGTTGGGCCCTTTGTTGTTCACAATTTACATAAACGACACAGATGAGGGAATAAATAGCGACATAAGTAAATTTGCTGATGACACCAAAATACGCCGTCCAATTCATTCTAATGAGGACTTTAGAACACTCCAGGATAATTGAATAAACTGCAGTGGTCGGAGAAGTGGCAGATGCAGTTTAATATAGACAAATGCAAAGTTGTAAATGTTAGACAGGAAAATAACCATGCCACATATAAACTAAATGTAGATCTTAATTTTACTGATTACGAAAAGGATTTAGGAGTTTTGGTTAGCAGTAATCTGAAGCGAAGACAACAGTGCAAAAGTGTTCGCAATAAAGCTAACAGAATCCTTGGCTTCATAGCGAGAAGTATAAATAATAGAAGTCCTCAGGTTATTCTTCAACTCTATATATCCTTGGTTAGGCCTCATTTAGATTATGCTGCACAATTCTGGTCACCGTATTACAGAATGGATATAAATGCTCTGGAAAACGTACAGAGGAGGATGACAAAGTTGATCCCATGTATCAGAAATCTTCCCTATGAGGATAGACTGAGGGCCCTGAATCTGCACTCTCTCGAAAGGCGTAGAATTAGGGGAGATATGATCGAGGCGTATAAATGGAAAACAGGAATAAATAAAGGGGATGTGAATAGCGTGCTAAAAATGTCTAGCCTAGACAGGACTCTCATCAATGGCTTTAAGCTGAAAAAATTCAGATTCAGGAAGGATATAGAAAAGCACTGCTTTCGTAATAGAGTTTTGAATGAGTGGAACAAACTCCCGAGTACCGTCATAGAGGCTAAGACGTTGTGTAGTTTTAAAAATAGGTTAGATAAGTACGTGAGTGAATGTGGGTGGGTGTGAGTTTGACCTGACTAGCTTGTGCTACTAGGTCAGAAGCGGTGCTCCTTCCTTAAGTGAACATGACCTGACCTGACTAGATTAAGGCATTGGCTTAAGCCGGTAGGAGAATTGAACCTGCGTCGCATGGGCCAGTAGGCCTGCTGTTGTTAGGTAAGACACATATGCAACAGTTAGGTATCTTTATTTCGAAACGTTTCGCCTACACAGTAGGCTTGTTCAGTCGTGTACAGAAAAGTTGATAGAAGAGACGTGAAGACGATGTAATCAGTCCATCACCCTTGAAATTTTGAGGTGGTCAGTCCCTCAGTCTGGAGAAGAGTACTGCTCCATAGTCTGAAACAATATTGAGTTGAAGTGACAGGATGGAGCCTTATATACCGCCAGGAGGTGAGATGTAGGCCACTAGAAGAGGTAGGAATGTAGTCCATCCTGTCACTTCAACTCCATATTGTTTCAGACTATGGAACAATACTCTTCTCCAGACTGAGGGACTGACCACCTCAAAACTTCAAGGGTGATGGACTGATTACATCGTCTTCAAGTCTCTTCTGCTTCTATCAACTTTTTTGTACTCGACTGAAGAAGCCTACTGTGTAGGCGAAACGTTTTAAAATAAAGATACCTAACTGTTGCATATGTGTCTTACCTAACAACTTGTCGGTATTTTATACCATTTTAATATTCAGTAGGCCTGCTGCAGTGCTCCTTCTTTCTTATGTTCTTATGTAAGGATTTCTAAATATATATAGAGCAATATTTTTTTTTTTTGTATTTTCCGAGTTGAGTTAACGAGAATTGAACATGTACATACATATGGTGGTGTTCATTGAACTTTATTTCATGACAGTGCCTGAAGAAATTCATATTTCTCTAAAGATTCGGATATGTTGGGTCACTTGTGACTTCTGATTTCAAGTCAACACAGTTGAGTTTATAATGAACACAAACACTGATGCCTGGTGGCTGGCCCGGTGGCCTGGTGGCCGGCCCGGTGGCCCGGGTTCGATTCCCGGCGGGTGGAAACATTTCGACACGTTTCCTTACACCTGTTGTCCTGCTCACCTAGCAGCAAATAGGTACCTGGGTGTTAGTCGACTGGTGTGGGTCGCATCCTGGGGGACAAGATTAAGGACCTCAATGGAAATAAGTTAGACAGTCCTCGATGACGCACTGACTTTCTTGGGTTATCTTGGGTGGCTAACCCTCCGGGGTTAAAAATCCGAACGAAATCTTATCTTATTGTTGTCCAGTGTCACTGTACATCCATGTGACCCGTCCATCACCCTCGTCACCCGTAATCACCCTCGTCCTCCATATATCACCCTCCTCACCTTTCATTCACCCTCATCCTTCATTCACCCTCATCATCCTTCATTCACCCTTATCACCCGTCCATCACCCTCGTGCACTATCCATTACCCTTGATACTTATCTGTTATCCTCGTCACTCTCATTCCCTGTTCTTCTTCATAATCAGTCACATTTATTCCTCTCTTCCTACGTCACTTATCCATCACATTCATTCCCCATTCGTCACCATTGTCACCTGTCTATCACATTTTACTTGATTTCTGAAATATTTTCAGAATAAGTACTAAAAAGAGACAAAAGGATCGACATAATTGGGAAATAAATTACAAAAAGGAAGGATTCATAGCTGTGAACCTGATGATCATGAGAACACGAGCTGTCAACTCCACTATTTGTCTAAGACTCTTCCTGGTTAATGTATATTTACAAGTTCATATCTCTCACACACACACACACACACACACACACACACACACACACACACACACACACACACACACACACACACACACATGCAACAGGCCTAGTGTCAAATCGACATGTGCCTAGGACAAATTGGTAACTAACTTTCATCTCACAATCACTTAATTCACTTGAAAACACTTCAATACTGCGACGAATATACTTGTCAAATGAAAAAAGTATTTATCGCCTGTCATGTTAGGGCTCATAGCTATTACATAAATTTGTCCTTTACTGAGAAAAACGCTTCAAAAAATGCTTTAGACATAAACCAAGTTATACTTGATACTTTAAATAATTTTAGTTGAATAAATTTAATAGTCCAAAATGAAGCAAAGAGTTCAGAAGTATTCACAGTTAGTAGCTTTGTTTTATGTATTAATATATACATAGACCAGATATCATGTGTCATATAACCAGGAGAAATAGAAAGCAGTGTTTCTTCTAAGTCGCGCTCCTTCGCGGATGTGAAGTATATATATATAAAAAATGCCACATAAATTATGTCAGCAGTGAACGAATATTTTATTGTTCAGTGTCAATATACATCCATGTGACCGTCGTCCTCGTCTCCCGACCGTCACCCTCGTCTCCCGTGCGTCACTTGTCCCTCACCCTCGTCACCTGACTATACCATTTACTTCACTTCTGCAGTACGATTTGTGTCCTGGAGGTGGGAAGTAGAGTACCTCCACTTTAATGGTGGGGTTCGGATATTTGTTGTTTAGAGTGACGTCTAAACTGTCTCATTTGCGCGACTCTGGCAAGACAGTGATAGTATGAATGGTGGTGAAAGCGTTTCTTTTTCGGGTTACCCTACCTTGGTGGGAGACGGTCAGCGTGTTGACAAAAGTGTATTAAAAAGGGTAAATCGATAAAATTGAAAATACGTAAAGGAAGATTAGTAATTGGGTTCAACTTGAGAACACCAGCTGCCATCCATGAGAAAACCAGCTGCCATCCATAAGAACACCAGCTGTCATCCATGAGAACACCAGCTGCCATCCATGAGAACAGCTACCAACCCCACTATTTGGCTGAAAATCTTCCTGGTTAATGTATATTTACAAACTTATATGTACCTTCCTCTCACAATTTACAATGGCTTCATACACTTAAAGAAATAAATTTAAATGCACCGACGAATTTTCTTGGCAAATATACTTAAAAAAAAAAAAAAAAAAAAAAACACGCTCTTTCCTATTATGTTAGGGATCATAAGTATCCCTGAAGTTTGTCTTTCACTGTAGTTTCATATTTAAGAAAACCCTTTAAAATACCCTCGTCACCTGTCCATAACCCATGTGGACCATCCATAACCCTTGAGACGCATCCTTTACCCTCGTCACTCTTATTCCTTGTTCTTGCTCATAATCAGTCACATTCCTCTCCATCTACGTCACTTATCCATCACCTTCATTTCTCATTCATCACCATTGTCACCTGTCCATCACATTTTACTTGACGTCTGAAATATTACTTTCAGAATAAGTACTAAGAAAGAGAAAAGGATCGACATAATTAGAAAAATTACGAAAAGGAAGTCTAGTTTCTAGGATGGAGCTGATGATTATGAGAACACGAGCTGCCACCTCCACTCTTTGTCTAAGATTCTTCCTGGTTAATGTATATTTGCAAGTTCATATATACTTCCACATCACAGTTTACAGTAACTTAATTCACTTGAAAACACTTAACTCGCTTGAAAATTATTATTGAAGTGTTACGTCTTCTGTCTCATATGAATTGAGTTAAGTAAAGTGTTATTATGTGAAGAGAAGGTGTTATGATACTAAAGCCGTTCAGTACTATAATCAAGATAATACTGTGTATTATCTTTTAAGTGAACTCAAGTGTAAATTTCATGAGTACTGTTTTATGGTGCGACCTTTTTAAAGTTAATATAAAACCCTTCTATGGTTTTTTAAGAAACTTAATAAAAAAACCGGAAAGAAACATTGTGATTGTTTACTACTGAACCCTTGAATGATTTCATCTAGAACAGGATATTCAATCCTGTTTATTTGTTGCAAAAAAGGGCTAAACAGGCTTAAGTAGTGGCCCTGTACACACACACACAGACACACACACACACACACACACACACACACACACACACACACACACATGCAACAGGCCTAGTGTTTAATCGACATGTGCCTAGGACAAATTGGTAACTAACTTTCATCTCACAATCACTTAATTCACTTGAAAACACTTCAATACTGCGACGAATATACTTGTCAAATGAAAAAAGTATTTATCGCCTGTCATGTTAGGGCTCATAGCTATTACATAAATTTGTCCTTTACTGAGAAAAACGCTTCAAAAAATGCTTTAGACATAAACCAAGTTATACTTGATACTTTAAATAATTTTAGTTGAATAAATTTAATAGTCCAAAATGAAGCAAAGCGTTCAGAAGTATTCACAGTTAGTAGCTTTGTTTTATGTATTAATATATACATAGACCAGATATCATGTGTCATATAACCAGGAGAAATAGAAAGCAGTGTTTCTTCTAAGTCGCGCTCCTTCGCGGATGTGAAGTATATATATAAAAAAATGCCACATAAATTATGTCAGCAGTGAACGAATATTTTATTGTTCAGTGTCAATATACATCCATGTGACCGTCGTCCTCGTCTCCCGACCGTCACCTTCGTCTCCCGACCGTCACCCTCGTCTCCCGTGCGTCACTTGTCCCTCACCCTCGTCACCTGACTATACCATTTACTTCACTTCTGCAGTACGATTTGTGTCCTGGAGGTGGGAAGTAGAGTACCTCCACTTTAATGGTGGGGTTCGGATATTTGTTGTTTAGAGTGACGTCTAAACTGTCTCATTTGCGCGACTCTGGCAAGACAGTGATAGTATGAATGGTGGTGAAAGCGTTTCTTTTTCGGGTTACCCTACCTTGGTGGGAGACGGTCAGCGTGTTGACAAAAGTGTATTAAAAAGGGTAAATCGATAAAATTGAAAATACGTAAAGGAAGATTAGTAATTGGGTTCAACTTGAGAACACCAGCTGCCATCCATGAGAACACCAGCTGCCATCCATAAGAACACCAGCTGCCATCCATGAGAACACCAGCTGCCATCCATAAGAACACCAGCTGCCATCCATGAGAACAGCTGCCATCCATAAGAACACCAGCTGCCATCCATGAGAACACCAGCTGCCATCCATAAGAACACCAGCTGTCATCCATGAGAACACCAGCTGCCATCCATGAGAACAACTACCAACCCCACTATTTGGCTGAAAATCTTCCTGGTTAATGTATATTTACAAACTTATATGTACCTTCCTCTCACAATTTACAATGGTTTCATACACTTAAAGAAATAAATTTAAATGCACCGACGAATATTCTTGGCAAATATACTTGAAAAAATGAAAAAAAAAAAAAAAAAAAAAAAACACGCTCTTTCCTATTATGTTAGGGACCATAAGTATCCCTGAAGTTTGTCTTTCACTGTAGTTTCATATTTAAGAAAACCCTTTAAAATACCCTCGTCACCTGTCCACCCTCGTCACCTGTCCATCACCCTCGTCACCTGTCCACCCTCGTCACCTGTCCATCACCCTCGTCACCTGTCCATAACCCATGTGGACCATCCATAGCCCTTGAGACCCATCCTTTACCCTCGTCACTCTTATTGTTCTTGCTCATAATCAGTCACATTCCTCTCCATCTACATCACTTATCCATCACCTTCATTTCCCATTCATCACCATTGTCAACTGTCCATCACATTTTACTTGACGTCTGAAATATTACTTTCAGAATAAGTACTAAGAAAGAGAAAAGATCGACATAATTAGAAAAATTACGAAAAGGAAGTCTTAGTTTCTAGGATGGAGCTAATGATTATGAGAACACGAGCTGCCACCTCCACTCTTTGTCTAAGATTCTTCCTGGTTAATGTATATTTGCAAGTTCATATATACTTCCACATCACAGTTTGCAGTAACTTAATTCACTTGAAAACACTTAACTCGCTTGAAAATACTGCAACGAATATACTTATAAAATGAAAAAGTATTTCTTGTCATGATTGGGATCACAGCTATTACATAAAGTTGTCCTTTACTGAAACTACATAATGAGAAAAACGATTCAAGAAAATACTTCAGAAATAAACGAGTAGTTTACAGTTGACACATCTAATAAATTTACTTGAATAAAATTAGTGGTCCAAAATGAACCAAAACTTTAACTTGTATTTGAAATTAGTAGCTTAGTTTTATTATATATTAATATATACATTGACCAGACATCATGTGTCATGATATAACCAGGAGAGATACAAAGTTGTATTGTAAGTCGCGCTCCTTCGTGGATGTGAAATAATATGTCAGCAGTAAACGAATATTTTATTGTCCAGTGTCACTGTACATCCATGTGACCCGTCCATCACCCTCGTCACCCGTAATCACCCTCGTCCTCCATATATCACCCTCCTCACCTTTCATTCACCCTCATCCTTCATTCACCCTTATCACCCGTCCATCACCCTCGTGCACTATCCATTACCCTTGATACTTATCTGTTATCCTCGTCACTCTCATTCCCTGTTCTTCCTCATAATTAGTCACATTATTCCTCTTCCTACGTCACTTATCCATCACATTCATTCCCCATTCGTCACCATTGTCACCTGTCTATCACATTTTACTTGATTTCTGAAATAATTTCAGAATAAGTACTAAAAGGAGACAAAAGGATCGACATAATTGGGAAATAAATTACAAAAAGGAAGGATTCATAGCTTTGGACCTGATGATCATGAGAACACGAGCTGTCAACTCCACTATTTGTCTAAGACTCTTCCTGGTTAATGTATATTTACAAGTTCATATCTTACACACACACACACACACACAACACACACACACACACACACACACACACACACACACACACACACACACACACTGTTACACCCTTTTGTTCATTTTGTTCATTTTCTTCTTATCACAATGGTATACTATTACATGTTATTTTTGCTATTTCACTTAATATTATATTCAGGAGTAATTCCAGTAGTAGCTAAAATGGATTTACTCGACTTTATAATATTATCTGGTCGTATTACTTAGCTTTGTATTTAGGTAGGTCATTTAATTAGTGTCAACTGCTGGTGACCTGGCCAAGCACCAGTAGGTGTTTTGAGCTGCTCGACCCCTGCTCCGACCGAGGCAAAGTGAGCTGGTAAAGCCTCACAGAGTTCAGTTCTTACCTTCCTCACCTCTCGTGAGGGAAGCTCCCTGATTCCTGGATTTAAACTTCTGGTCCCTAGTGACCCTCCAGTTCCTCGGACGGTATCTGACAGAAACGTCTCGGAAGAAGTGTGTGTTGCTGTTTTGGAGACGCTGGTGATTGTCCCTAGCTCTGCTAGGAGTGAATTTAAGCAGTATTGATTCAAAGAGGACGGTGAAAAAGTCATGGGAGACAGACTCGCCTCAAAATTCCTTTAAGTGTAAAATATTCCTAATCTCACTTAGTATATTATGAAAGTTGAATAAGAGTGAATTATTATTGAAGTGTTACGTCTTCTGTCTCATTTGAATTGAGTTAAGTAAAGTGTTATTATGTGAAGAGAAGGTGTTATGATACTAGAGCCGTTCAGTACTATAATCAAGATAATACTGTGTATTATCTTTTAAGTGAACTTAAGTGTAAATTACATGAGTACTGTTTTATGGTGCGACCTTTTTAAAGTTAATATAAAACCCTTCTATGGTTTATTAAGAAACTTAATAAAAAAAACCGGAAAGAAACATTGTGATTGTTTACTACTGAACCCTTGAATGATTTCATCTAGAACAGGATATTCAATCCTGTTTATTTGTTGCAAGAAAGGGCTAAACAGGCTTAAGTAGTGGCCCTATACACACACACACACACACACACACACACACACACACACACACACACACATGCAACAGGCCTAGTGTTTAATCGACATGTGCCTAGGACAAAATGGTAACTAACTTTCATCTCACAATCACTTAATTCACTTGAAAACACTTCAATACTGCGACGAATATACTTGTCAAATGAAAAACGTATTTCTCGCCTGTCATGTTAGGGCTCATAGCTATTACATAAATTTGTCCTTTACTGAGAAAAACGCTTCAAAAAATGCTTTAGACATAAACCAAGTTATACTTGATACTTTAAATAATTTTAGTTGAATAAATTTAATAGTCCAAAATGAAGCAAAGCGTTCAGAAGTATTCACAGTTAGTAGCTTTGTTTTATTATATATTAATATATACATAGACCAGATATCATGTGTCATATAACCAGGAGAAATAGAAAGCAGTGTTTCTTCTAAGTCGCGCTCCTTCGCGGATGTGAAGTATATACAAAAAAAAAAGCCACATAAATTATATCAGCAGTGAACGAATATTTTATTGTTCAGTGTCAATATACATCCATGTGACCGTCGTCCTCGTCTCCCGACCGTCACCCTCGTCTCCCGTGCGTCACTTGTCCCTCACCCTCGTCACCTGACTATACCATTTACTTCACTTCTGCAGTACGATTTGTGTCCTGGAGGTGGGAAGTAGAGTACCTCCACTTTAATGGTGGGGTTCGCATATTTGTTGTTTAGAGTGACGTCTAAACTGTCTCATTTGCGCGACTCTGGCAAGACAGTGATAGTATGAATGGTGGTGAAAGCGTTTCTTTTTCGGGTTACCCTACCTTGGTGGGAGACGGTCAGCGTGTTGACAAAAGTGTATTAAAAAGAGTAAATCGATAAAATTAAAAATACGTAAAGGAAGATTAGTAATTGGGTTCAACTTGAACACCAGCTGCCATCCATGAGAACACCAGCTGCCATCCATGAGAACACCAGCTGCCATCCATGAGAACACCAGCTGCCATCCATAAGAACACCAGCTGCCATCCATAAGAACACCAGCTGCCATCCATAAGAACACCAGCTGCCATCCATAAGAACACCAGCTGCCATCCATGAGAACACCAGCTGCCATCCATAAGAACACCAGCTGCCATCCATGAGAACACCAGCTGCCATCCATAAGAACACCAGCTGTCATCCATGAGAACACCAGCTGCCATCCATGAGAACAGCTACCAACCCCACTATTTGGCTGAAAATCTTCCTGGTTAATGTATATTTACAAATTCATATGTACCTTCCTCTCACAATTTACAATGGCTTCATACACTTAAAGAAATAAATTTAAATGCACCGACGAATTTTCTTGGCAAATATACTTGAAAAAATTACAAAAAAAAAAAAACCACGCTCTTTCCTATTATGTTAGGGACCATAAGTATCCCTGAAGTTTGTCTTTCACTGTAGTTTCATATTTAAGAAAACCCTTTAAAATACCCTCGTCACCTGTCCATCACCCTCGTCACCTGTCCACCCTCGTCACCTGTCCATCACCCTCGTCACCTGTCCATCACCCTCGTCACCTGTCCATAACCCATGTGGACCATCCATAGCCCTTGAGACCCATCCTTTACCCTCGTCACTCTTATTGTTCTTGCTCGTAATCAGTCACATTCCTCTCCATCTACATCACTTATCCATCACCTTCATTTCCCATTCATCACCATTGTCACCTGTCCATCACATTTTACTTGACGTCTGAAATATTACTTTCAGAATAAGTACTAAGAAAGAGAAAAGGATCGACATAATTAGAAAAATTACGAAAAGGAAGTCTAGTTTCTAGGATGGAGCTGATGATTATGAGAACACGAGCTGCCACCTCCACTCTTTGTCTAAGATTCTTCCTGGTTAATGTATATTTGCAAGTTCATATATACTTCCACATCACAGTTTACAGTAACTTAATTCACTTGAAAACACTTAACTCGCTTGAAAATACTGCAACGAATATACTTATAAAATTAAAAAGTATTTCTTGTCATGATTGGGATCACAGATATTACATAAAGTTGTCCTTTACTGAAACTACATAATGA
The DNA here is from genome assembly GCF_026875155.1 of Cherax quadricarinatus. NCBI lineage: Eukaryota > Metazoa > Arthropoda > Malacostraca > Decapoda > Parastacidae > Cherax > Cherax quadricarinatus. Next base: position 14,087,149 of record NC_069482.1, read on the forward strand.
GAAAAACGATTCAAGAAAATACTTCAGAAATAAACGAGTAGTTTACAGTTGACACATCTAATAAATTTGCTTGAATAAAATTAGTGGTCCAAAATGAACCAAAACGTTAACTTGTATTTGAAATTAGTAGCTTAGTTTTATTATATATTAATATATACATTGACCAGACATCATGTGTCATGATATAACCAGGAGAGATACAAAGTTGTATTGTAAGTCGCGCTCCTTCGCGGATGTGAAATATGTCAGCAGTAAACGAATATTTTATTGTCCAGTGTCACTATACATCCATGTGACCGTCACTGAAACTCTTCCTGGTTAATGTATTTTTACAACCTCATATGTACTTTCCTCTCACAATTTACAGTGGGTTTATACACTTAACGAAATCACTTAAATACACCAACGAATAGAGTTGGTAATTATACTTGACAAATGAAAAAAAAAATGCTCTCTCTCTTGTCATGTTAGGGACCATAACTATTCCTAAAGATTGTCCTTTACCGTAGTTGCGTATTGAAGAAAACCCTTAAAAATGCCCTCGACACTCATCCATCATCCAAGCCACCTGTCCATCACCCTCGTCACCGTCCATCTCACTCGTGGAGCATCCACAACTCTTCAGACGCATCCTTTACTCTCGCCACCTGTCCGTCACATTTTACTTGACTTCTGCAATAAGACTTGAGTCCTAGAGGCGGGAAGTACAGTGCCTGTACTCTTATGGGATATTTGTTGTTTAGTGACATATTAACTGTCGTATCTCCGCGCCTCTGGCAAGATAGTCATAGTATGAATGATAGTAAAAGTATTTCTTTTTCGGGTCACACTGCCTCGATGGGAGACGGTCAAAGTGTAAACAAAAAAGTACTAAATAGGAAAAATAACTGAGTTAATTTGAAAAAACAAAACAGAAAGACACTACAGACTAAATTGATTCGACCAGGTGAACATGAGAACACCAGCAGCCATCACCACTACCTGGATAAGATTCTTCCTGATTAATGTATATTTACAATCTCATAAATACGTTTATCTCAGAATTTTTATTGACTTCATATACTTAACGAAAACACTTCATTTTTCCCTTCATCTTGTGTAACTTAGTTACATATGATGAAATTGCACATTGACCAAAAAAAAAAAAAATAAAAAAATTAGAAATAAACTTAGTTTACACTTGAAAGACACGTAGAAAACACAATGCGAATTCATTTGAATAAACTTAATGGTCCAAAATTACCCAAAAACTTTCTATTCCATTTAGAAATAAGTATCTTATTTCTGCTATATGATGATAATATACATGTTGAACAGACCTCATAATGTGTGTCGTGATATAACCAGTAGTGATGGTAGGCAGTGCTCATTCTAAGTTGCATTAATGCTTAATATATTATTAGTTGCTATGGGTATCACATACGTGCACATTGCTTCCATATGTGCATATAAGATTCATTCATCATGAGTTATAAGAAAATACAATAAACATTACATTGGTCAAAAAAAAACAAAGTTATGGAGATTCAAAAATTTTAAGTTTGAGTCGGAAATAAGAATTAACTCAACACGTAAGGATTTCTAGCTTTATATAAACCAATATTTATCTCTATTTTTTTCGTATTTCCGAGTTGTTGATGAGTTAACGAGAATTGAATAAAATGTACATGTGGTTGTGCTCTGAACTTTATTTCATAACATTGTCTAAAGAAATGTATGTCTCTATAGATTGGGACGTGTTGGGTTGTGTGTGACTTAGGACTTGAAGTCAACGTATTTGAGTTTATAATGAACACACATTGATGTCAGTAGTAGACGAATATTTTATTCTTCCAGTGTCACTGTATATCCATGTGACCCGTCCATCAACCTCGTCCTCCGTCCATCAACCTCGTCCTCCGTCCATCAACCTCGTCCTCCATATATCACCCGCGTCACCTTTCAATTTACCGTCATCACCCTTCATTCACCCTAATCACCCTTCACTCACCCTTATCACCCATCCGTCACCCTCGTGCACTATCCATTACCCTTCACACTCATCTTTTACCCTCGTCACACTTATTCCATCTCCGTCAACTTCATTTCCCATTCATCACCCTCGTCACCTGTCCATCACATTTTACTTGACGTCTGGAATATTATTTTCAGAATAAGTACTAAAAAGAGACAAAAGGATCGACATAATTGGGAAATAAATTACGAAAAGGAAGTATTCGTCTCTTGGACCTGATGATCATGAGAACACGAGCTGTCAACTCCACTATTTGTCTAAGACTCTTCCTGGTTAATGTATGTTTACAAGTTCATATATACTTTCTTATCACAGTTTACAGTGGCTTAAGTTACTTGAAAACACTTCAACACTGCGACGAATATACTTGTCAACTGAAATATTCTCTCCTGTCACTGTACGTTCATTTGATCGTCAACCCTGTGTGCCGTCCGTCACCCTCGTCACCCATCCATAACCCTCCTCGCCCGTCCAGAACCCTCGTCGCCCGTCCAGAACCCTCGTCACCCGTCCACCACCCTCATCACTCGTCTATCATTCTCGTCACTCGTCCATCACCCTTGTCACTTGTGGGCCATCCATAACCCTAGAGACCCATCCTTTACCCTTGTCACCTATCCATCGCTCTTTTTCCCTGTTCTTCCTCGTCATCTGTCAAGCTTATTCCTGTTTATCCTATGTACTTATCAATCATCCTCATTTTCCATTCATCACCATCTTCACCTATTCATCACAGTTCACTTGACTTTTGCAAAAGGACTCGAGTCCTAGAGGCGGAAAGCGCAGTAACTGCACTCTAATAGATGGCTTTGGGATATTTGCTGTTTAGTGACATCTAAACTGTCGTATCTGCGTGCCTCTGGCAAGACAATGATAGTATGAATGATGGTGAAAGTGTTTCTTTTTCAGGTCACCCTGCCTCGGTGGGAGACGGTCAGCATGTTAAAAAATAGTAATAAATAGGGAAAATAACTGAGTTAAGTAAAAAAAATATAAATATGAAGTCACGAGAGAAGTGGGTTCGACCAGGTGAACATGAGAACACGAGCTGCCATCACCACTGTCTGCCTAAGACTCTTCCTGATTAATATATGTTTACAAATTCATATATACGTTTATCTCAGAATTTTTAATGACTTCATATACTTAACGAAAACATTTTAAAACATCGACGAATATACGTAGCATACAGAACTGAAAAATTAATTTCGGTCTCTTTATCTTGCGTAAGTTATGCTTAAAGTTTGTCCTTTAATTAAAACTACACACTGACAAAAACACTTAAACAAAATACTTTAAAATAATAACGAATAAACATCGAAAAAATTTAGTTGAATAAAATTGTCCAAAATGAACAAAAAGGATCAATTGTATTTACAATTAGTAGCTTAGTTTTATTATATGATATTAATATATACATAGACCAGATATCATCATGTGTTATAACCAGGAGACTTAAAAAGCAGTGTTATTTCTGTGTCACGCTCCTTCACGGATGTGAAATAAATTAAAAGAAATGCAACACACAAATTATGTCAGAAGTAAACGAATATTTTATTGTCCAATATCATTGTACATCTATGTGACTGTCACCCTCGTCTCTCGTCCGTCACCCTCGTCACTTTTCCATCACCTTTGTCACTCGTCCACGCTTGTCCCTGGTCCACGTTTGTCATTCGTCCATCACCCTCGTCACCTGTCTGACCCATTTTACTTCAGTGGCTGCAATACGATTCGAGTCCTGGACGTGGGAAGTAGAGTGTCTAATGGAGGGGTTCCGGATATTTGCTGTTTAGAGTGACATCTAAACTGTCGTATCTATGCGCCTCTGGCAAGACAGTAATAGTATGAATAATGGTGAAAGTGATTCTTTTTCGGGTTACTCTACCTTGGTTGCAGACGGGCTGCGTGTTGAAAAAAACGTACTAAACAGGGTAAATAATCGAGATAATTGAAAACACGAAAAGGAATGGAAGTAATTTGGTTCAACTTGATGAGAACGCGAGCTGCCATCCACGAGAACGCCAGCTGCCATCCACGAGAACGCCAGCTGCCATCCATGAGAATACTAGCTACCCTCCTTACTATTTGGCTGAAACACTTCCTGTTAATGTGTATTTACAAGCTCATATGTACTTTCCTCCCACAATTTAGTAGCTTCATACACTAAACGAAGACAACTACACCGACAAATTAGTTGGCAAATATACTTGACAAATGATAAAAACAGTGCTCTCTCTCCTGTCATGTTAGGTATCATAACTATTCCTAAAGCTTATCCTTTACTGTAGTTGCATATTGAAGAAAACCCTTGAAAATACCCTCGACACTCGTCCACCCTCGTCACCTGTCCACCTCGTCACGCGTCCAGCACCCTCATCACTCGTCGACCTTCGACACCCGTCCATCACCCTCGTCACCCGTCCATCTCACTCGTGGAGCATCCATAACTCTTCAGACCCCTCCTTTACCCTCGTCGCCTGTCCGTCACATTTTACTTGACATCTGTAATAGGACTGGAGTCCTAGAGGCGGGAAGCACAGTGCACTCTAATAGACAGTTCTGGGATATTTCCTGATCAGAGTGACATCTAGACTGTCGTATCGCCGCGCCTCTGGCAAGACGGTGACAGTATGAATGATTGTGAAAGTGTTTCTTTTTCGGGTCACCCTGCCTCGGTGGGAGACGGTCAGCGTGTTAAATACTAAACAGGGAAAATAAATGAGTTAATTTGTAAAAAAAAAAAAAAAATACAAAAAGGAAGGCAGCCGCCCTAGTGCGGGGGTTCGACCAGGTGAACATGAGAACACCAACAGCCATCACCACTGTCTGGCTACGACTCTTCCTGATTAATTTGTATTTACAAACTCGTATATACTTTCTCGAAATTTTTAGTGACTATATTCTTAATGAAAACATTTAAATACACCGACGAATATACTTAGCATATATACTAGAAAAATATAATTGTTTCTTTCCCTTCATCTTATGTAATTTAGTTTTCCTTAAAGTTTGTCCTTTAATTGAGATTGTACATTGACATAAACCCTTAAGGAAAATATTTTAGAAATAAACTTGAAGTTTACACTTCAAAGACGCGTCGAAAATACATTACGAATTCATTTAAATAAACTTAATGGTCCAAAATGACCCAAACACTCACTATTCCATTTAAAAACAAGTATCTTATTTCTGCTATATGATGATAATGTACATGTTGAATACGTATCATAATGCCTCGTGATGTAACTAGTAGTGACCGTAATCAGTGTTCGTTCTAAGTTGCGCTCTTTCGCGGACGGGCAGTAAATATATAAATAGACGCACACTACTTATGTGAAGGTCCTGCGTACAGTCTCCTTCATGTGCTTATGTGCATATAACATTCATTCATTATATAAGTAATACAATAAATATTACATTGATCAAAAAAAATTTGCTACTGAGGCGATTGAAAAATTTTAAGTTTGAGTCTGAAATAAGAATTAACTCAACACGATAGGATTTCTATATATATGTAGAGTTATACCTCTCTTTTTTTTCCGAGGTGCTGACGAGTTAACCAGAATTGAACATGTACACGTCAATTGTCCATCATGCTTGTGACTCGTCCATCACCCTCGTAACCTGTCCACCACCCTTGTCACTCCTCTTGTCACCCTCGTCACCTGTCTGTCCCATTTTACTTCACTTCTGCAATACGATTTTAGTCCTGGAGGTGGGAAGTAGAGTGCTTCCACTTTAATGGAGGGGTTTCTGATATTTGCTGTTTAGAGTGACGTCTAAACTGTCGCATTTGCGCGACTCTGGTAAGACAGTGATAGTATGAATGATGGTGAAAGTTTCTTTTTCGGGTGGGAGATGACCAGCGTGTTGAAAAGTACTAAAATGGGCAAATAATTGAGATAATTGAAAACATGAAAAGGAAGGGAAGGTAAGTAATTGGGTTCAACTTTGTGAACACCAGCTGCCAACTATGAGAACACCAGCTGCCGTCCATGAGAACACCAGCTGCCGTCCATGAGAACAGCTGCGAACCCCACTATTTGGCTGAAACTCTTCCTGGTTATTGTATATTTACAAGCACATATATACTTTTCTCTCACAATTTATAGTGGCTTCATACACTTAAAGAAACCATTTAAATTCACTGACGAATATAACTAGCAAATATACTTGACAAATAAAAAACAGCGCTCTCTCCCGTAATATTAGGGACAAGAATATCCTTATAACTTGACTTTCACTTTAGCTGCATATTAAAGAAAACCCTTTAAAATACCCTCGTCACCTCTCCACCCTCCACACCTGTCCATCACCCTCGTCACCTGTCCATCACCCTCTTCATCCGTCCATCACTCTCGTTACCCGTCCATTACCCTTGTCATTCCTCCACCTTCGTCACCCGTCCATCACCCTCGTCACCTCTCCACCCTCCACACCTGTCCATCAACCTCGTCACTCGTCCATAACCCTCGTCACCCGTCCATCTTACTCGTGGACCAGCTGTATAGCCCTTGTGGCTTAGCGCTTCTTTTTGATTATAATAATAATACTCGTGGACCATCCATAACCCTTGAGACCTATCGTTTAACCTCGTCACCTTTGTCACATTTTACGTGAGTTCTGAAATACAACTTGAGCCTTGAGGCTGTTTAGAGTGACTAAACTGTCGTATCTGCGCGCCTTTGGCAAGACAATAATAGTATGAATGATGATGAAAGTGTTTCTTTTTCGGGTCACACTGCCTCGGTGGGAGACGGTCAACGTGTTATAAAAAAATAATACATAGGGAAAATAACTGAGCTATTTTGAAAAAAATAATACCATAAGGAAATCAACTCATGCCATGTGGGTTCGACCAGGTGAACATGAGAACACCAGCAGCCATCACCACTACCTGGATAAGATTCTTCCTGATTAATGTATATTTACAATCTCATAAATACGTTTATCTCAGAATTTTTATTGACTTCATATACTTAACGAAAACACTTCATTTTTCCCTTCATCTTGTGTAACTTAGTTACATATAATGAAATTGCACATTGACCAAAAAAAAAAAAAAAAAATAAAATTTGAAATAAACTTAGTTTACACTTGAAAGACACGTAGAAAACACATTGCGAATTCATTTGAATAAACTTAATGGTCCAAAATGACCGAAAAACTTAATATTCCAATTAGAAATAAGTATCTTATTTCTGCTATACGAAGATAATATACATGTTGAACAGACCTCATAATGTGTGTCGTGATATAACCAGTAGTGATGGTAGGCAGTGCTCATTCTAAGTTGCATTAATGCTTAATATATTATTAGTTGCTATGGGTATCACATACGTGCACATTGCTTCCATATATGCATATAAGATTCATCATGAGATATATGAAAATACAATAAACATCGGTCAAAAAAAAAAAAATTATTGAGATGAATCCAAAATTTTAAGTTTGAGTCGGAAATAAGAATTAACTGAACACGTAAGGATTTCTAGTTTTATATAAAGGAATATTTATCTTCATATATCTTCTTTTTTTTTTTTTTTGTATTTTCCGAGTTGCTGACGAGTTAACGAGAACTGAACACGTACATACATATAGTGGTTGTGCATTGAACTCTATAACAATGCCTGAAGAATAGCATTTTTGTCTGAAAATTGGGACGTGTTGGGTCACTCGTGGCTTCTGATTTGAAGTCAACACATTTGGGTTTATAATGAACACATACACTGATGATGTACAGTGTCACTATACATCCATGTGACCCATCCATCACCCTCGTCACCCGTACATCACCCTCGTCCTCCATATATCACCATCACCCTTCATTCACCCGTCCACCACACTCTTGCACTATCCATTACCCTTGATACTTAATTTTACTCTCTTCACTCTTATTCCCTGTTCTTCCTCATAATCAGTCACATTTATTCCTCTCCATCTACGTCACTTATCCATCAACTTCTTTTCCCATTCATCACCATTGTCACCTGTCGTCTGAAATATTACTTTCAGAATAAGTACTAAAACAACAGAGGGAAGGATTAACATAGCTGGAAAACAAATTACATAAAGGAATATATACTTGTGGGGACCTGATCATCATGAGAACACGAGCTGTTGTCTCCACTATTTGGCTGAAACACTTCCTGGTTAATGTTTACACGGTCATATATACTTTCATCTCATAATTTACGGTGGCTTCATACACTTAACGAAGACATTTAAATACACCGACGAATGTTCTTGGCAAATACACTTGACAAATCAAAAACAGTGTTCTTTCCTATCATGTTAGGGACCATAACTATCCCAAAAGCTTGTCCTTTACTGTAGTTGCATGTTGAAGAAAACCCTTGCAGAAAATATCCTCGTCACCCGTCCACCACCCTCGTCATCAGTCCATCACCCGTCCATCACCCTCGTGATCCATTCATCACTCTCTTCCTTATGCCTGTCTATCCTCATCACTCGTACAATGCCTCCATTTCTCATCCATCACCATCGTCACCTGTCAGTCACATTTTTCTTGATTTCTACAATATTCCTTTTAAAATATATAAGTACTGAAAAGAGAAAATGGTTGACATAATTGGAAAACAAATTACAAAAAGAAAGAAGTTATTGGGCTCGACCAGATGATCATGAGAACACCAGCTGCCAAACCCAGCATTTTGGTAAGACTCTTTCTGGTTAATGTATATTTACAAGCTCATTTATACTTCCATTTCACAATTTCCAATTAGTAGCTTAGTTCCATTACGATGACAATGTATACGTAGACCAGGCATCAAAATGTGTGTGGTGATATAACCAGGCGTGATGATAGGCAGTGTTCACTCTAAGTTGCGCTCCTTCGCTGATGTGCAGAAAATTAAAACAATACTGCTCACAAAATTATGTAGAGGTGCTGTGCACAGTCTCATTGATGGTGACTGGTTTAAATTTTGATGGTTCATTTATATTTTGGGATATATTAATTACACCTATTTATCTATCAGGTGTGGTAATTGTTATATTTCATTAATGCTAAATATATTGTTAGTTGCTTTGTGTTGCTTTGGGTCACTTGTGTCTTAGACTGATTCAACAATGTCATGTTTGGGTCTGAAATATGAATTAACTCAGCACGTAAGGATTTCTAGTTACAATTTTTTTTCGTATTTTCAGAGTTCTTGATGAGTTGGTGACAGTTGAATAACGTGTACATATGTCTGCTGGGCATTGAAATTTAGTTTACAAGAATGCCTGAAGAAATCCATTTTCTATAAAGATCGGTACGTGATGTGTTACTTGTGACTTCCGATTTGAAGTCATCACACTTGAGTTTATAATGAACATAAATATTGATGTCAGTAGTAGAATATTTTGTTATCCAATATCATTGTACATCCATATGACCGTTGTGTAAACCTCTTCTCCAGACCATTACCTTCATCACCCATCCATCAATTTCATCACCCATTTGTTACTCATAACCTATCAATCACCGTCATCACTTGTTCATCAACCTCTTCATTTATCCATTACCTTTGTCAAGCGTCTATCACTCGTATCACCCATCCATCAACCTCTTCCACCCAGCACTATCGTCACCCGGTGTTTCGTCAAATTGTTAGCAGGTGTGTAATGTTCTTTGGTGGTCAGTTATGTCATGCGACCCTGCTGGTAGTGTGGTCAGCTGACCCTGATGTTGTTGGCAATTGGCACAGCTGGTGGTCTTATCAACTCTGGGGTTTTGTCACATTAACCCCAGTTTCAATAGTAGTGAATACGCCTATGACGAGAAATGTATCCTTGAACAACTTGATTTTTAAAAGATTTCTGAATATTCTTTGCATAAGATATAGATGTAAAATGAGGGAAGAAATTGCATGCCATCAATACCGGCTATCAACCTCACTTCCTGGATAAAATGCTTAGTAAATGATGGTTTTTAAATATATATAAGTTATTGAATCTCTTAATTTTCTCATTAAATCCTGTCTCAAGAAAAATGAATTCAATCTTTTTAAGAGGACAAATGATTCTCTGATTAGTCAAGACTAATTAGAGTGACAGACGCAGCATATAAACTTACTGAGGAGATAATCTTGAGCAAGTGCTTACCATAGTCTGATGAGTCAAGACTGGAGAAGTGAGTGACTAGCGTATGACACTAGACATAGCAAATTTGAAAGGAAAGTGGTAAAACCAGTTGTGAGTAAAAGAGAAAGTGTAAGTGTAAATAACATTTAATAACTGACGCTCAAAATGATTTAGCTTTTACAGAAAAAAAACAAATTTCACAATATTGTGAAAATAATAAACTGAGGAAGGATGAAGTGCACGAGACAAGGACACAGCCACTGGACACACACACAGCCACTGCAACACTCGACAACAAGTGTAACCTCGAGCTTCAAAAATCTTATGGACAATTCCTAATGCTTTTTATCGCTTAAGAAGAACGACTGAGAAGTAAATTTTTGCATTTGTTGTGGTGTATTCTGTAAAACAAACGTGAACGGTAGCTAGTGGAGTCATGTCAAGCAGTAGTAAGGTGAGCTAAGTTGACTACGTTAAGTGATTGCCCACTGGGCTATGGGAGTGTGTAGCCTGATGTCATGTCATAGGCAGTGGGCAGGTGGACCATGTTATATAAGTCGCCAGTAGGTTGGTTCGTGGTACCAGCAGACTTCTGACAAATTGTGATTTTCTTTGATAGAGGTATTTACCTTGTTGCCTCAATTACCTGGTATTTTCTGTACTTCTGTCTACATCTATATATGAATTGCTTTTTAATTAAATTTTACACATTTTTATTTGCTAACTTGTCAGTAGGTAGATGATACATGTAAGAGCCTCTCCTCTTTAATTTGCATATATAATATTTTGGACAATTTGGGTATGGCCTGTCAATTTCCAATATACATGAATGTAAAAAAAATCCTCGAGTTGAGCATTGACTCTTATATCTCTGGGAGGTGGAAACCCAGTGAGGAAGAAATCTAGCTTCTCTTAGTACAGTAATTCTTCGTACACAACTCTTCCCTTTTAAATTTGTCCTTCAGATTCCTTTCAAAAGATCAAAATGGTAAACAAGGTAAAAATGTTATAAATAAAAATAGCAGCAGTACTGTACAAAGATAAAGGAAGCCGAAAACTGGGCTTGATCCGATGATCCTAAGAACACCAGCTACTAGCCCCATGTTCTCGATATATGACTTCCTGGTATATAAAGTTTTCAAAACTCATAAATACTTCCGTCTTCCAATTAACAGTAATTAAAAATTTAATTTTTAATTGAATTACCGAGGAATATTTTGAGATTTTGAAGACAAAACGTTCAGTGATTGAAAAGAAAGATCAGTAACGTCAAGGAAAGCAGCTAGTGATGAGAAAGAGGCAGCAACAAATGATTGGAAAGGCCTTACTCCTTCCTCCAATGATTTTCAGGGAGAAAAGTCATTGAACTTGAATTATATGAGTTGGTAGCCAGATAGAGCTTGTCAGGTAAATGCCAAGTGGACCATGTTAGCTGGTTGCCAGATGGATCATGTGTATTGTGTATGGATCATGTATTGGAAAACAGAGAACTGCTCTGTTCTCTACTTTCCATCAACTTGGTCAGTTAGTCAGTTAGCAAGAACTCGTTTAAAATAAGGTCCTTTCTAAAACTTTCTCTTATACGGTTAAAGATATATTTTTTAATGTATGTTAATGTAAAAATTAATAATTTTGTATCAAAAGAACTTTAGGAAACTTGCCTAACCTTTTCATAACAAGCGCAATTTAATTTAGCCTAATCAAACTAAATACATTTTAGATAAGTTTACAATAATTTAATAAACACAATGAAATATTTCGTTAGGTTCAGAATTATTTTTGCGAGATTATTGCATACACAAATTTTCACTTGCCTTATTCGGCAAGAAAAGCGTTGCTATTTAAGCCAAAATCGCATGGTTTTACCTATTCGGCACTATATATATATATATATAATATATATATATATATATATATATATATATATATATATATATATATATATATATATATGTGTGTGTGTGTGTAAATATTATGCAGAAAATTCGGAGTGTGGAAATTAGGAGAAGGTGTGGAGTTAAAAGTATTAGAGGGCTGAAGAGGGGTTGTTGAGGTGGTTTGGTCATTTAGAGAGAATGGATCAAAGTAGAATGACATGGAGAGCATTTAAATCTGTAGGACAAGGAAGGCGGAGTAGGGGTCGTCCTCGAAAAGGTTGGAAGGAAGGGCAAAGGGAGGTTTTGTGAGCGAGGGGCTTGGACTTCCAGCAGGCGTGCATGAGCGTGTTCGATAAGAGTGAATGGAGACGAATGGTATTTGGGACCTGACGATCTGTTGGAGTGTGAGCAGGGTAATGTTTAGTGAAGGGATTCAGGGAAACCGGTTATTTTTATATAGCCGGATTTGAGTCATGGAAATGGGAAGTACAATGCCTGCACTCTAAAGGAGGGGTTTTGGGATATTAGCAGTTTGGAGGGATATGTTGTGTATCTTTATACGTATATGCTTCTAAACTGTTGTGTTCTGAGCACCTCTGCAAAAACAATGATTGTGTGAGTGAGGTGAAAATGTTGAATGATGAAAGTACTTTCTTTTTGGGGATTTTCTTTTTTTTTGGGGTCACCCTGCCTCGGTGGGAGACGGCCGACAACACACACACACACACACACACACACACACACACACACTTATATATATATATATTATATATATATATATATATATATATATATATATATATATATATATATATAAATTGCGTGTGTGTGTATCTTTCACGGCCGTATCCCACCGGGGGAGGGTGGCCCAAGAAAAAAGAAAGTTTCTCCTTTTAAATTTAGTAATTTATACAGGACAAAGGGTTACTAGTCCATTTCTCCCTGCATTTTAGTCGCCTCATACGACACTCATGGCTTACGGAGGAAGAATTCTGTTTACATCCCCATGGAGATAGGAAATAAACAACAAGAACTAGTAAGAAAATAGAAGAAAACCCAGAGCTGTGTGTATATATATGCTTGTACATGTATGTGTAGTGTAACCTAAGTGTAAGTAGAAGTAGCAAGACGTACCTGAAATCTTGCATGTTTATGAGACGGAGAAAAGACACAATCCTACCATCATGTAAAACAATGATATAATATGCAATACAACCACTGTGAAAAAATAGTACCTTTCCAAAGCTGTAGTGGTTTATCACATTATCAAAGGAACTGTTTGTTATTCCAGTCACGGTGTTGTGCCTTTTTGTTCTCACTTTAATGTGACATAATTTTAAACAAAAGCTGTTTGAATCGTTTATCAAATAACCTCATTAAGAGAATAATTTCGCTGAGGAGAAAGATGAAGGAGTTGAGGTAAACAAAGGAGCGTCAAAAACAGCAAAAAATTCAGTAGCTGACTAGAACCTTTCTATTCGGATAAATCTTTATTCGTAAAATCCAGTATTCGGAAAAAATGAGAGAGTCCCGATATTCGCAAATGTCACTATATTCGGAACAACGTATGCTTTTTTGAGCTCTTGTGATTTAACTGTTATTTTCTTTGCATAACTTTGTTATTTTTATTTTATTATTGAAAATAAGTGATCATGGCCCCGAATAAGAATAGTGAAAATTAAATCTTAAAAGGAAAGCTTTAAGAACAACCATTGAACTAAAACAGGAACTTATTTCTAAACACGAAAATGGAATACGTCTTGTTGGCGTAAATAAGGAATATGGCACGTCAACATATACTGTATTTTCTATTATCAAAAATAAAGGGGCAATAAAAAAGTGCTAATGTGGTAACAGTATTTAAAATTCTTGCAGGTTCATTCATGTATGATTTCTTGCTTGTACGTGTTATTTTACAATTTTAATTAACCAATATTCTGACCTAAAAATGATTTGTCAAGAGTAATTTTCGGGGTCTGGAACGAATTAAGCCAATTTACATTATTTCCCATGGAAAAAAATGGATCCAATAGTGAGAAAATTCAATACTCAGAACACTCTCAGGAACCTACTAATTCCGAATACAGGGGTTCTAATATTTTCACGAGATGAATGTCATCGTAACTTGGCAAGTCAGGACCGGAGAGTTGAGTGACGGAAGTCTATGAATTTACATGCGGAAATAGTGAAAGGATCCGTCTGAACGGTGTTTAATTTTGAAAGTCATTCAGAAATAACCTTAAACTCAAACTTAAATGTCACAATATTGTGAAAGTGGTAAACGGAGAGACCACCACGTAGGTGCGAGTCAATCATGCACCAACCATCATGCCACCGGTGGCCTGGTGGCTAAAGCTCCAACTTCACACACGGAGGGCCCGGGTTCGTTTCCCGGCTGGTGGAAACATTTCGACACGTTTCCTTACACCTGTTGTCCTGTTCACCTAGCAGCAAATAGGTACCTGGGTGTTAGTCGACTGGTGTGGGTCGCATCCTGGGGGACAAGATTAAAGACCCCAATGGAAACAAGCTAGACAGTCCTCGATGACGCACTGACTTTCTTGGGTTATCCCGGGTGGCTAACCCTCCGGGGTTAAAAATCCGAACGAAATCTTATCTTAATCAGAAGTGCTACTTTAACTCATGGTTTATCGTTTCTTTTTTTTATTAATAATACTTTGGTTTATCATTTTCCTCTGATGCATGAATGATTTAGTCCTCAATTCTTGCCATCTTATAAGTATGTGTAATGTATTTATAATTAACGCCATCTTTAACCCCTTATTCTATTTTTTTAAACCAGCATTTGTTCAAGGTTCAATTGGTGAATACTCACTCACGTTTAATCAGCCTCACTCGTGTATAATCAACTTCGCTCATGTTAAGTTAAATTCACTTATGTATAGTCCACCTCACTTCAATAATACTACGTATTTCTTCATTACTTTGGGTATCAAAAATTCTGACAGGTAAAGTTACAAATAACCAAACTAACCAAACTAACGTCATTCAGCTTCTTCAAGATCCATCTCTGCTGCTGTAAATGGTCCGGATTCTTTCTTTTTCTTGTATTTCTTTTAGGCTTAATTACATTAGAAATCAGCCAAATCAGTAAATTACACTTATGCTGGCGATTCCATTTCTCTCTTTTATGCTTCAGAAATGGTATTTCTGCAGCTATCACTTTGTTGTCCAAATATGTGCCAAAATAATTATATCTCTTAGAAGGGCATTGATAATAGTACAAATATATTTTCCACAGCGATTTAGAGCTTCAGGGAAAAGTTAAATTTAAGAATTATTTGGTAGTTAAGGTGTCACTGTGTTGTTTATTACGTAAGAAATTAAACGAACGCCAGGTGGACCATGTCAGGTAGTTATGTAATGGACGATACCAGGTGGACCATGTGATGTGGCATTCAGCTGGAGCAAGTGATGTAGAAATTTAGGTAGACCATGTCTGTTGTATGCGGTGCGTACACTTTTAAAATGTTACACAAAATATTATGATACAGTTTAATAGTGGAATTTGCCACACCACCTGGGCCACCTGGTACACTCTTCAGTGCTATGGTGTCTCGTTTCTCCCTTCAGATATCTAGATCTTGCCAACCTGTTGACATACGTGGGTGCTAAGAATCTCCACGACGATCATTGATTCTCCTGTTACTGGGTGGCTGAGCCCAGACCACTTTAGTAATGACGTTACCCATGACTAATTCTTCTGTGGACAATTTTCATTTTACTGATGTCTGCAATGAAAGATGCAGAATGTATGTTAAAGAGATAAATGATACTTAAGATAACTGCAAATTTAGTAACATTTAAAAAATGGAAGAAACCTAATTGGATTAGATCTAGGAACATTAAGGACACGAGAGGTCACCCTCACTGTCTGGCTTGACATCTTCCTCCTTAATGATGTTTACAATACTGATATATACCTCCTTTAAATTTTGAAAGGATTTACAAATTTCCATCGGCACCCGTCCATCACTATTGTCATTAATCAGTCAGTCTCGTCACTGATCCATTACCCTTGTCACTCGTCGGTCTCCCTCGTCACCCGTCCATCACCCTAGTGGACCATCTATTACCCCTGAGGCCCATGTCTTACTCTCGTCACCTGTCAGTCACTCTTAGTCTCTGTTCTTCCTCGTCATCAGTCACCCTTATCCCTGTCCATCCTCGTCACTCATCAATCAGCCGCATTTTCCATTCATCACCTTCGTTACCGTCCGTCACATGTTTCTTGACTTCTGCAATAGGACTCGAGTCCAGGAAGCGGGTAATACAGTGCCTGTTTGGGATATTTGCTGTTTAGAGTGACATCTAAACTGTCACTATACGCGCCTCTGGCAAGACAGTGACAGTGTGAATTATGGTGAGTGTGTCTTTTCTCGGGGTCACTCTGCCTCGGTGAGAGACGGTCAATGAGTTGAAAAAAGTACTAAAAACGAGAAAATAGAGAGAATTGGAAAGAAATTACAAAAAAGAAGGCAGTTTGTCAAGCTGGGCTCGACCAGAGGATCACGAGAACACCAGTTGGCAAGCCCACTATTTGGCTAAGACTCTTCCTGGTGTATATTTACCAGCTCAAATATACTTTCCTCTCACAATTTACAGTGGCTTTATACGCTTGACGAAAACACTTAAATACACCGATGAATATACTTGGCAAATACACTTGACATGTGAAAATAAAGAGTTACTCTCCTATAATGTTATATGTCATACCTATCCCTAAAGCTTGCCATTTAACTGAAATTGCATATTGACGAAAACCCAATGATCCAGAATAAACCAAAACTTTCAATTGCATTTCCAATTAGTAGCTCAGTTCTGTTATATAGTATATACATAAACCAGGCATGATAATGTGTCATGATATAACCAGTAGTGATGGTTCTAAGTTGCGCTCCTTCGTGGATGTCCAGCAGATATAAAAAACAAATTCCGAACACAAATTCTGGAGAGGTGTTGCGCTGAGTCTTGCTGACGGCGACTTAAGTTTGAATTTTGATGGTTTAATAATTTGTTCCGTTATATTAATTCACTTATATACATATGTGCTATGGTAATTATTAAACTGCATTAATGCTAAATATTTTATTAGTTGCTATAAATTGCATAATCCTCTCATGATTATAATATCAGTTGCTATGGATAGTACATACGTACACATTGCTTCCCAATGTGCACATAACATTCAATATGTCAGGAACTACAATAAACATTACTTAGGTCAAAAATATATTTCCTACTGAGGTGACTCAAGAAAATTCACGTTTAAGCCTGAAATAAGAATTTACTAGAATACGTAAAGATTCCTAATTATAAAGTAATATTTATCTTTATTTTTCCGTATTTTCCGAGTTGCTGACGAGTGAACGTCAGTTGAACAACATATATGTGTGTTGTTTGTGCATTGAACTTTCTAACAATGTGTGGAAAAAAATGTATTTTCCTCTGAGGATCCGGACGACGTATTGGGTCACTTGTGACTTGTGATTTGAAGTCAACACATTTGAGTTTATAATGAACACAAAGGTTGATGTCAGTAGTAGATGAATATTTTATTGTCCAGTGTTACTGTACATCCATGTGACCCGTCCATCACCTTCGTCACTCGTCCATCACCCTCGTCACCCGTCCAACACCCTCGTCACCTGTCAATCACCCTTGTCACCTGTCCATCACCCTCGTCACCCGTCCATCACCCTCGTCACCTGTGCATCACCCTCGTCACCTGTCCATCACCCTCATCACCTGTACATCACACTCGTCACCTGTCCATCACCCTCGTCACCTGACCATCACCCTCGTCACCTGTACATCACACTCGTCACCCGTTCAACCTTTTCATTCATTCATTAATCTAGTCACCCATCCATCACCCTAATCCTCCATCCATCACCTTCGTCACCCATTAGGCACACCCATCATCCATCACTGACTTTAATCGCTAGTTCATTAACCTCTTCACCCATCCATCACCCTGTTCACCCATCCATCACCCTGTTCACCCATCCATCACCCTGTTCACCCATCCATCACCCTGTTCACCCATCCATCACCCTGTTCACCCATCCATCACCCTGTTCACCCATCCATCACCCTGTTCACCCATCCATCACCCTGTTCACCCATCCATCACCCTGTTCACCCATCCATCACCCTGTTCACCCATCCATCACTCTGTTCACCCATCCATCACCCTGTTCACCCATACATCACCCTGTTCACCATCCATCACCCTGTTCACCCATACATCACCCTGTTCACCCATCCATCACCCTGTTCACCCATACATCACTCTGTTCACCCATCCATCACCCTGTTCACCCATACATCACCCTGTTCACCCATCCATCACCCTGTTCACCCATACATCACCCTGTTCACCCATCCATCACTCTGTTCACCCATCCATCACCATCGTCACCAGTGACCTTTTCACTAAGTTCTGCATCATACATTGTAAAATATATAAGTATTAAAAAGAGCGAAAAGTATGCTCATCACAAATACAAGCATCTGTAATCTTTAATAAAAAAGGAGAAAGCCAGTATTTCTTTGGACCTCGTGACCCTGAGGTCTCCAGCGGCCGACGTCACTCTCTGGCTGTGACTTCCTGGGTATTGATGATGTACAAATTTATTTATATGCCTCAGTTTCCCATTGACAACGTAACTTCAAAGAAAATCCATTTTAACTTTTAAATAAGGAAGATAAATTCACTACATGACGAGGACAACAGTTTCTCTGAGGGAAAAACGAAAGTGAAAGTTACGTCAGACACACAAGAAAAAATTACTGGCTAATGAAGTTATTACGAGATAAATATATAATCTGGCGAGTTATGATTGGAGAGGTGAGGCATGACTGGAGAGTCATGACTTTAGAGGTGTCATGACTGGAGAGGTGAGGCATGACTGGAGAGGTGAGTGGCGGAGGTGCTACAATGACAGTAGATATAAGGACCATCTTCAGAACCATAATATATGAATATGTTGTAAGAAACAGTGAAATGATCAGTGGAAACAATATTTGTTGCTTTACGCTTGAGAACTAATATTTAAAAAAAAAACTCCATACTGTGAAAGCTACAAACTGAAGAGCACACACACACACACACACACACACACACACACACACACACACACACACACACACACACACATACACATAAAGAAACAGATAAAAACGGAAGATAGAAGGAAAGTGTAAAGGGTGAATGTAAAAGTTAATTTTCTTAAGTTGGTTACGTCTGAATCATATCTTGTGTTATAAATTTATTATTATTAGTAGTAGTATAAACATGTCAACCAACATCCACCACCACCAACGACCACTAATACCACCAACAAAAGTTATCACCCCCACCAATTACTACAACTACAAACGGCAATCATTGAAAACAAATTCTTACGTCACCAACAACCACTGTTATGAACAACAACCAATAATCAATATCACCAAATACAACAAACACTACCAATGAAAACCTTATCCATTATCTTCAACAGCCACTACCACCACCAGTTACTACCATCAACATTCACTACCACCACTAGTTGCTACCATAACGAACAACCACTATCGCCACCAATCACTATCACCAACAACTCGCTTCCAATAACCACTAACACCACCAATCACTACTATCACTAACAATCACTACCATCACCAACAACCACTAACACCACCAGTCACTACCATTACCAACAACCACTAACATCACCTATCACTATCACTAACACCACCAATCACTACTATCACCACCATCCACTAACACCACCAGTTACTACCATTACCAACAACCACTACAACTGCCAGTAACTACGACCATAAAAAAACAGAACCAAGGTTCCAGGATGTTGCAGCGTCTGACTAGTTATACATGAATGGTATACAATACCGACAAGATGAAAATTAGACACATGTGCAACATTTGGGTATCTTTATTGTAGACGTTTCGCCATCCAGTGGCTTTATCAATACAAATTCATGGAATGTTACACATGCATCTAATTCTCATCTTGTCGGTATTGTATACTTCTCATATACAGCTTGTCACTGCAACATCATGGAATCTTGGTTCAGAGGACATCTACATAACCTTCTTCACGACCACTACAACTACCACTAACCCATCCCTTGGGTAGGACCTACTTCCACTGGGGAATCCCGCCTACCAGTGACTATGCCCTCGTCTGCTACCCGTCCCTTTCCCCCTGGCGCCAGTATATAAGCACCAGCCTTCTTGCCAGTGCTCCAGAATCTTCACAACTACGGTGTTCTACACACCAACTCAGTGGCTGAGGGACTGATTTTCTCATCGTTTGTATATAGTACTTCTGTCTTCCAATCTTGTCCATTAATTTGAATTGATAAAACCACTGGATGGCGAAACGTCTACAATAAATATACCCAGATGTTGCACATGTGTCTAATTTTTATCATGTCGGTATTCTATACCATTCATGTACAACTCCCATAATCAGTATCCACTATCAACAATAATCACTAGCACCACTAACAATAACATCCAACACTAACAGTTATTAACGACAGTTATCACTATCAGCAACAACTACAGCTACGAACCACCACCATCACGAACCACCACCACCACCACGAACCGCCACCACCACCACGAACCGCCACCACCACGAACCGCCACCATCACGAACCGCCACCATCACGAACCACCACCACCATCACCAACCACCACCATCACCAACCACCACCATCACCAACCACCACCATCACCAACCACCACCATCACCAACCACCACCACCATCATGAAGCACCACCACTGCCACGAACCACCACGAACAACTACTACAAACGCCACAACCAAAAACATCCCTCACTACCAACAACAGCCCTCACTTCCAACAAGAGACCCCCCACTACCAGCAACAAACACCCTACTACCAGCAACAAACACCCCACTACCAGCGGCAAACACCCCACTACCAGCAGCAAACACCCCACTACCAGCAGCAACACACCCACTACCAGCAGCAAACACCCATTACCAGCAGCAAACACCCCATTACCAGCAGCAAACACCCCATTACCAGCAGCAAACACCCCACTACCAGCCGCAAACACCCCGCTACCAGCACCAAACACCCCACTACCAACAACCCCCTACTACCAACGACAGCCCTCCCCCTCTACCAACACTAGCCCTTACCACCACCATTCCAAAGTGCTTCAGTATTTAGTCCCCCAATAATCGTAATTATCGCCAATGTCATTATCAGTGACAAAAATTACGTCATTATGATAAAAATTCTCACTAACATCTGAGCCAAAAAGCGAAATTAGCTAATTAACAATAATCAGTCTAATATTTTACATTGAACTTGTTTTCATATTTAACATTGAGCTGCCGACCATATTCTAGTGAGCCAATTGAGCTAAATACTCTCACTAACGAGCGGTGACCGTATTAAAGCAAACTATTTGAGTTTAGAATTCTCATATACGAGCCAACGACCGTATTTCAGCGAACTATTTGATCTCAGTATTCTCACGAACGAGCATGCGACGGTGTTCCAGCGATCTATTTCAGTTGCCAATCGTGTTCTAGTGAGCCAAGTGAGCTAAATATTCTCATGCACGAACCTGCAACGTATCAAAGCGAACTATTGGAGCTTAGTATCCTTATAAACGAGCCGGCGACCGTTTTCCAGAGGACCAGTGTTACTATTAATAGTTTAATCTATAAAAAAACATGAACCCACATGAAAACAAAAGTAGAGTGTGTGAAATGGAAGGTCCGCATTTCGTCCTCTGAGGCCCTCTTCAGCAAAAATGTAGAGGTAATGAAAATAAAAAAACTGAAGTATCAGTGATGTGGGTGTTGGACGCTAGAAGACAACACATTAAGCTCCAGGTTCAGTTCCATTTCGAAGAAATCCGCATCTTGACACTAGAGCTTTAATGGATGAAACGATACAAGCGACGTAGAAATATAATCATTTGGATGGTGTATAAATCTGGAGTGGAAGGAAGGTGGGTTAGGGGTCGTTGTAGGAAAGGTTAAGGGAGGGGATGAAGGAGGTTTTGTGTGTGAGAGGCTTTAGACTTCCAGTAGGCGTGCCTGAGCATGTTAGATAGAAGCGAGTGGAGACAAATGGTTTTGACTTGACGTGCTGCTGGAGTACGAGCAATGTAACATAGAGATTCAAGGAAACCGGTTAGCCAGAGGTGGAAAATGCAGTGCCTGCACTCTGTAGGAGGGGTAGAGATATGATGCAGTTTTTGAACTGCAGTATGGGCACACCTCTAGCAAGACAGTGTTGGAGTGAGTGATGAAAGTGTTTATTGTCGGGGCCCCCTGCCTCGGTGGGAAGCTGCCGATGTGTTTTATATACACACACACACACACACACACACACACACACACACACACACACACACACACACACACACACACACACACAAAACACTGGAAATGATGCGAATATTTTAGGTCTCACTAAAGACCCTATTTAAGTGATTCTGAACTAACTGAAAGAGAGCGATTACATATGCAAAACACATAAGGTGTACACGAAATGGAGCACCAAAGTATGCCTGTCGGCCATGCAACTTAACACAGTAATAGAGAAGCATTACTATAAGAGTACTGTCTCAGCGTCTCCACACGTCAGTGTGCTCAGACTTCCACAGCTCTTTCGCTAAATAAGCACTTTCTCTCCCACTTTTTCATATACCATTGTATCAAGCTTAATTTCGTCAAATTCGCAAGGGATACTTGGCCTAAAATAACATTTACGAACTCTCGAACTTACTTGTAGTGGGTCATTTATCTTCAATTTTTTGTCTCGCTTCAGGAGAAGCGCATTTATGGGTTAATAGAAAGGAAAGGGGAGGTTCAAGTTATGCTATATGTCCAAGAAAATTTGAATTGCTGCATAAAAACAGATGCGAAGACTGGAGGAACTGACACAGAATCTCTCTAAGTTGAATTTCTGGGACATGAAATGTTGATTTTAGGTGTGATATACCGACCACCGAACATAGAAAGCAGCCATGTTTGACCACTCTGTGGGTGAAATCGTAAAGGCTTCAAGGCACGAAAATGTAGTAATCGTGAGGGATTTTCATTTCAGCCAAGTTGACTTGAACTCTTTGATATGAAATCTGGATTTCAACGACCTGCTAGAGGTTGTCCAGGACTGCATTTTTTACATCAGTATGCGACAGAACTATTCAGATGTAATAAATTGTTTAATTTAGCTTTGATAAACGAAGAGACCCTAGTAAATAATATAAAGGTAACCAAAGAGTTTTATACAAGTGACCATAAATCTACGATTTTTAATAATACATTTATATACAGTTATAAGGATAAAGTAAAGATCCCAACCCTTCGACCGACTGATTATAATAGACAAAGGGAACAGTTTAGTGTAAAATGTAAGACCCTGACAGTTGTGAAACTAACGAAGAGAACTGCCAGAATAACATACAATATTTCTAAAGATTGATTGAAGTGACCCACATACATTACAGATCAAATTAATGTGATGTTAAATGAATGACTAAGAAGACAAAGCGTTCATCGGAAAGAAGAGAGGAATTTACCGACATATCAAAAGATAGGGTCACCTTATGAACTAATATGTTTAAATTAAAAGAGCGGTTCGTAAAAGAATACAAGCTAAAAAAAAACTTTAATTAATGTTATGTGTAGTGAAGTAAATGGGCACATGCAGCTTAATGATACTTAAAACAGTGTTTCGTTCACCAGAGGCTTTATCAAGCCTATATATAAACACTGAGTATGTACACAAAATTGCAACCGAGCAAATTCAGTGTCATTTTCAGATTTTACATTATTTTTTATGCAGCAGTTTTCCCCTGACACTAAACTCTACTCCACCCCTTGTCTTGCATCTTTCTGTAGAATAACTGAAATCCTCGTATATAGCCTTCGGCAGGCATGTCTCTATTCTCCATGTAAAGCTAGGTTTCGGTTATTGCAATATTATCGATGTATCCTGCTCTTGCGCCAGTCCTAGTTGATTTTGTTCCTAGCACTGTACCTGAAGTCTAAAAAAAAAAAAAAAAAGTCTGTCAAGTTTTTCTTCTCTATCTTTGTCTTGTTTATTTTTGCCTTTCCGCTGACTTTGTTTTTATCATTGTCTTAGTGTTTTTTTTTTTTTTACATTTTTCTTACATTGCGTTCCTTAATACTATCTGTACATTAAAAGTTTGTCTTGTTATCTGTTATTTTTAAAAGCCATAGTACCTTTATCCCATATTTTTCCCACATACGCACACTTATGTATATATAACCTTATTCAGTATTAAGCCCCCATACACTGCAGCAATATCTCCTTCTGCTATACTAGCCATTGCTGCCACTCCTGCCCTAGATAACATCTCTCCCCATCTCTGGCATATATGTTATTGCTGCTGCAGAAGTGGTCGCAGTTGTTAACAAGACACTAATTGGTCTTCACAGTACATATTAAGCCAGCATTTAATACCAATTGCTCTATATAACCATTTGCCAGTATTATGCTGGCAGTGAATGGTTGTCATATTTAGGTATCATATTTAGCATTTTCAGCGAAATGCTTCATATGACAGAAATCCCTCTCTTCGTCATAATTATAAATACTGCTGTCTACAGTCTGGTAAAAAAAATGTTCTCTCTCTCCTGTGCGTTATAACATCATTTCTTGCCGTGATGAGGCAGATAATATGGTTCCCATTACCAATTGCAATCTGGTAACTACATCCTCCATCCAAGCTACAAAGAAATACACACCCTCTTCCTCCTCTTTCTGTCGCTGTTGGTAGGTAAGAGATATGGGCAATGGTATGCAATACCAACCTGTCGGTATTGTATACCATTTTGATATTCATCCTGCAGCTGTTGCAAATGGCCCATTCCACAAATTTAATCTGAGAATTTCCAACTACTAGACCATTCTTGGCCACTCGGCCAAGGACAGTGGTCTCGATGGAAGTTTCTTCAAGTTTAATCTGGTTTCAATTCTTTCTTTCACACCATTTCATTGTGTCTGGTAACCTCTTCTTTGTTTAGGCACAGCCGTTCGAAATTCAGGAAAGACTTTCCCCGAACAAATAAATTATGCTAGCTCTGAGAATTCACTAAGAACATCTTCACGAGACGCAGGTAAACTCACCACTGAAACAGCTCATTTCGAATATTCTTGTTATTTTCATGTGGAATGTCAGTTATTGCTATAATTTACCCATACTGTTAGTGAATAATTTTGCTCCCTCCATCCCCCTCCTCTCTCTCTCTCTCTCTCTCTCTCTCTCTCAGACAGACAGACAGACAGACAGACACACACAGACACAGACACAGACACACACACACACACACACACACACACACACACACACACACACACAATTTTAAATTAGTTCTTGCTAATTGACCAATTTTACCTATTCGGCACGACATATTTCCTTATATATAATATATATATATATATATATATATATATATATATATATATATATATATATATATATATATTTAAAGGAAATAAAAAGTGATATAACGCTTATAAAATAGTCCAGAAAATGCTTGAACCAATTAGGATAATGGATGCAGTTAGGGAGACCTTTATATAAACAGAAGCATTAAAAAGAATCTTTTTCTATTAAGTTTAAAACCTGCTTGACAGCTTGACCTTTTGCACATTAAGTATGTATCCGGCCTAATAAGAGCTCAATAAACTTTATTCCATGATATAAATACGTTGAACAACTGGAATAGGTAAGCTGTGTTTGAGGAAGAGATTATCTTGTCTTAGACCAAGATCAAGAGGAACCGGAGGAGAATGAAGAGGAGAGGAGGCAGATGAAAGAGAGGAAGAAAAATTATGAAGATAAGAATGAGAAGAAAGAGGAACTTTGCACCAAAGACAAACTTGTGAAGATAGTCCATAAATACGAAAAGTTAACCTGAGGATCACGCCGTCAGGAGTCACATTAAGAATAGAACTCTGAGAGAAGAGGTGATTGAAGCCTATGTCTTCCACTCATGTCTTACACATAAATTCAGTGCCTATTTTCAGTACGGTATTGTATGCTTTTCTGATCGTTTTATAGCGGCTGTGGTAAGAGGGAGTAGGGAGGGGGAGTCTTCTGCTCTCTCTGCCTCAGCCATATAAAAAACAGTAGACAGTCTTCAGTCGATATGTAAGTAGCCTTCTCAACAACGAGCTGCGGTATGGGGTGTCACTTCATCTGCTATCTGACTTTCTCACATAGTCCCATATTACTATTATCACCACCAATACCACTACCACCAGCACTTCCACTACATTTCTCCCCACTACCACCAGTACTTCCACTACATCTCTCTCCACTACCACCAGCACTTCCACTACATCTCTCCCCACTACCACCAGCACTTCCACTACATCTCTCCCCACTACCACCAGTACTTCCACTACATTTCTCCCCACTACCACCAGTACTTCCACTACATCTCTCTCCACTACCACCAGCACTTCCACTACATCTCTCCTCACTACCGCCAGCACTTCCACTACATCTCTCCCCACTACCACCAGCACTTCCACTACATCTCTCCCCACTACCACCAGCACTTCCACTACATCTCTCCCCACTACCACTAGCACCTCCACTATATCTCTTCCGCCTATCACCATCATCCATAACCACCATTATCATCACTACCACCACCATCACCGTTGGGGAGAGATTCTGAGTAGGAAATATTGAATAATTTACCTTCTCCTCACTGAATTAATAATGCATCGAGGCGAAAACAAAGCCTCTGCTTCCTTACAGTCTGATTGATTCGCTTGTATAATTGATGAAAATGCGCTTGCGTTATGGCCGCTAATGTCAACAAACTTATATTTCCCCGTGTGATTACTGATTTGTTAACGTTGCCAGTGCCTGGGAAATAAGAATTTTTATTCATAGTTGTTCATTTTGGGGAGGCTTAATTTATATCATTTTAAAGTTTGCCTTTGCCGAACAAAGTAATGAGATTTCAATGAGGAACGATTTACTGTGCTATATATATATATATATAATATATATATATATATGTATGTATGTTATCCACAAGTATATTGTCCCGCTTGTTTTGCTACTATATCAACAGCAGTCTCCGCGGCATTAAGAATCCAATTGAGGTTCCAAAGAGTACGGGATTCGGGGAAGAGTCCGCAGGAGGGAGAAACGGCTGTGTCCCATCAAACAGATGAGCTAATCCTAGGTCTCTCTCATGTATTTGTTCATTAATGTCACACGTCCCACTGCCTGTGCAATACGTATTGACCGCACCACTGGACATAGCTCCAGTACTCAGTCTATTCCAGAACTAGTTGCTTGTGTGTGGGACCAAAACCACAAGAGTCGTCCCAAACACACACTGACTTGTAAAACAACCACTGTAAACAAATAGTGAAATTCCAAGCGCTTTCGCGATTTCTTAGATTATCATGAAGTTTGATAGTGTGAGAAATCACGAAATTGCTCGGAATTTCATTATTTTTTCACAGTAGTGGTTTTGCATATTGTGATATCACCTGTTTACTGTGATTTTACTACACACATATTGACCTTTATTCAACATTTTCGACCATAAACATCTAATACACTCAAGCCTCGTAACTTGATTCCAAGAAACAGCCTATACACTGGAACGCTATATATAGCCCCAAGCGTAGGCTTTTAACAAGAATTAACCCCCAGTATATTGAAAATGAAACGTCTGCTGTAGAGGACCGGGGTGAGTACAAATCGTCCCAGAGTCGACGAAAATTTCTTCATAGTTAAAAAGGTAAGGAGAATCGCAGTTATATATATATATATATATAGTATATATATATATATATATATATATATATATATATATATATATATATATATATATATATATAATTTACATTTACGTCTGACATGAGAAACAATCACAACAGAAGCTGCACTGGAACATAATATTCGTACGGGCCACTTGTTTGTTTATGCATAACAGTATGTTAGCTGTGGCTGGATGGTGGTGATGGTGGGGGAAGTGATGATGGTTGTGCTGGTAGGGATTGCTGAAAGTGATAGTAGTTGTGGTAGTGATTGGTGTAATTGGTAATGGTGTTTATTGATACTGATGGTGGGGCTGATGGTGGGGCTGATGGTGGTTGAAGTAGTGACTGTTGTTGGTGGTGGTGGAAAGACTATGATTATGAATGTAATGGTGTGAGTGATAATGAATTCTTAATTAATACCCAAGTAGTTCTTTAATCATAGAGGAAGGGAAGAGGAAGAATCAAAAGAAATTATAAATTAAAGCGGATAAACTTGGAAGAGAGAGAAAATTCGAAAAGGAGCATACGAAAGAACTGTATGAATGAACTGAGGATAAATAAATAACGCAAACAGAAAAAAGCAAATAAAATTATACTGGAAAGATATTTAACTTTCTGAACGTCTCCCTCACTGCATTCTTTCTCTCTCTCTCTCTTTACTCTTTCTTTTACTCTCTCTTTTTCCTCACCCTTTAATCTTTTTCGCCCTCTTTCTCACACTCCTCATGTTTGTCCCTCGCTCCATTCTCCTTTCTATCTCTGTCCTTCACTTTTTTACCATCCATTTCAGGCATCCTGTGTTTCAGGCATCCTTCTGTTTTTTAGGCATCTTGTGTTTCAGGGATCCTTCTGTTTTTTAGGCATCTTGTGTTTCAGGGATCCTTCTGTTTTTTAGGCATCTTGTGTTTCAGGGATCCTTCTGTTTTAAGCATCCTTCTGTATTTCAGGCATCCTGCGATTCATGTATCCTGTGTTTCAGGGATGCTGTGTTTCAGGCATTCTGTGTTTCATGGATTCTTCTGTGTTTCAGGGATCCTTCTGTGTTACAGGGATCCTTCTGTGTTACAGGGATTCTTCTGTGTTACAGGGATCCTTCTGTGCTTGAGGTATCCTGTGTTTCAGGGATCCTTCTGTTTCAGGGATCCTTCTGTGTTTCAGGGATCCTTGTGTGTTACAGGGATTCTTCTGTATTACTGGGATCCTTATGTGCTTCAGGGATCCTGTCTTTCAGGGATCCTTCTTTTTTTCAGGGATCCTTCTGTGCTTCAGGGATCCTTCTGTGCTTCAGGGATCCTTCTGTGCTTCAGGGATCCTTCTGTGCTTCAGGGATCCTTCTGTGTCTCAGGGATCTTTATCTGAAGACTCGTCTCGAACCAGTTTAATATTTCTGCGACAGACAAGTGGTGCTTTGTAGGAGTTGGCCTTGATCTAGATGCAGGGCTCATGATCCAAGGAATCAGAGCTATCCTTCGCCCCCTTCATGTGATTACTTCCCAGTCTCATGGAGTTGTATGATCCCTACGAATTTAGTTCTTTCCCCATGAATATAATTATAATTCATTACATATAATTTAACTCTGTATGTTATTTTTTTTTCCAGAAGGAAGAAAATCGAGTATTTGATTTTTTTTTTTACGTATGGTTTTTGGGTACTCGCACATTCACGTTTTGATGCCATTAAATTTGTAAAGTCTCTCATATTAAATTGATGAAGTTTTGATGCTACAAAATTTGGCAATATTTGATCCTTTATTTTGATCCAAATAACCTATAATAATGTTTTTGAAACCACAGGATCTGTTCAAGAAGTGTATTTCTCCCAGCACACACACACACACACACACACACACACACACACACACACACACCACACACACACACACACCACACACACATATATATATATATATATATATATATATATATATATATATATATATATATATATATATATGAGAGAGAGAGAGAGAGTGAGTTTACTTTAATCTCTGTTTCTATAATTAAAATATTCTTGTCAGAACATTAAAATGGTATAAAATACCGACAGATTGTTAGGTAAGACACATATGCAACAGTTAGGTATCTTTATTTCGAAACGTTTCGCCTACACAGTAGGCTTCTTCAGTCGAGTACAGGAAAGTTGATAGAAGCAGAAGATACTTGAAGACGATGTAATCAGTCCATCACCCTTAAAGTTTTGAGGTGGTCAGTCCCTCAGTCTGGAGAAGAGCATTGTTCCGTTGTCTGAAACAATATGAAGTTGAAGTGACAGGATGGAGCCTTATATAGTGCCAGGAGGTGAGACGTAGGTTGCTTTGGGAGGGCAGGTCCCTCTCAAACCCAGCCGTTCTCACTAGTAGAGGTTGTCGAAGTTGATGGTCTGTACCAAGATACCCTTGTGTTGCAGTGTCTGAAGAAGCCTACTGTGTAGGTGAAACGTTTCGAAATAAAGATACCTAACTGTTGCATATGTGTCTTACCTATTCTTGTCTGTTGGTGATAAGTTTACGTGCAGAGTTAATGATGCTACTGTAGTAGATTGGATTTAAACCCCATTATCCAACCAAAGTTTAAGAGTTTACACTGAAAGATATATATTTCTCAATGTTTATACGTTCAACAGATTACTGGAATCAATATTTTTGGAATTAACTTATTCTTGACTGGTGATGAACAGGTGACATACAGCCTTTATGATGACTCTTATGCTCAATAGTCTTTAAATCCATTACTAACCAGTTTGAAAAGTGCTGATCCTGCAAAGTTCATTAAGTTTTGATCCTGTAAAGTTTTGACTCAATAAACTTTATTAACAAATCAGTAATCACACTGGGAAATATAAGTTTGTTGACATTAGCGGCCATAACGCAAGCGCATTTTCATCAATTATTCAAGCGAATCAATCAGACTGTAAGGAAGCAGAGGCTTTGTTTTCGCCTCGATGCATTATTAATTCAGTGAGGAGAAGGTAAATTATTCAATATTTCCTACTCAGAATCTCTCCCCAGCGGTGATGGTGGTGGTAGTGATGATAATGGTGGTTGGGGATGGTGGTAGCGGGAAGAGTTACTGTGGAGGTTCCCGTTGAATTGTTGGTGGTGGTAAGAGGAAGAGATGGTGTTGCAAGTGATGTATAAACACCAGAAACGTGGTGTATCTGGTAGTTTTATGTAAAAAAAGGAAGTCTGTTGAAGAAATACTCAAAGAGCTACCTGTTACCTCTTAGTAGTCAGAGGGTATTGTAATGATAGTCATGCAGAGTGATGGGGGGTATTGAGGACCAAAGAAGCATGTGGCACTATCGTATTCTAGTCTTTATAGATCAACTTTCACCAGAATAACAGAGTTACTCTTATAATAACGTTTGTACAGCTATATCCCATTTATAGAGCTATAAACATTATAAAATGAAGCCATTTAATACCATAAAACTAGAGGCTATGTTGACCGAGAAGTGTTTATCAGTGTATATACGCTGATACATAAACACATCTCGGTGTATACACTCTTTATTATGGTATTAATGGCTTTAATATGAAAACAGAATTTACCTTAGAGTTGGGGTGGGAAAATACGGCCCGAGGGCCATATCCGGCCAGCCAAGGAATTCTGTCTGGCCCAACAGTGTGTCTAGCAGTTTACGAACATTTATAGTGCCTCGAATTAACGACGGAATTAATTTTATGATGATGTCCTTAGCAGAAGCGAGTGTTGGACCGTCATAGAACATAACCTGACAACACTTGATGCAATATTTTAACTTTATTTTAGGGAAGCTACTCCTTGTTTTTTTTTCTTTTAAGTCCCGGCTGTTAATGACGGAGTGAGTATACGTCAGCGCTACCTGTGTTCCGGGGTTGGTACCTTCAGACATCTTCCTGGTAACCTGGGAATTGGAGTTTTCCTTCTTCTTGTGGTTTATTTGTTTACAGGTGGCCAGGGAGAGAATAGGCGGCTTCGCGTGCACACACTCCAGCTCTGGTTTCTAGCCAGACATTTGTCTCGGTAATTTTGTGGTACGTATTCGCTTCCTCGCGCCACGGGTAGGTGTTACGGACGGTATCTAAGTGCTAAGAGTAAGTTTTAACTTTGAGAGCAGGACTGTACTGAACAATATGATTCTCCTGGGCACAAAATCGTATAAAACTAGACATAAAGCGGTCGATGGGTAATCAGAGAGGTATTATATTAGGACCACTTGTACCTAAATGCACGTGATTTGAATACTGCAGTGTAGGGGCATACTTTTAGGTATAAACCGTCGTAGCCCTTAAAGCATCAGCAACGAAAACAACTGTAGTGGAAGTAGCAGCAGCCGCCACCTTCGCTGCTGACAACTGTGTCTGGTCCAGTGTGAGTTCTGGCGTTGTTTTACGATATCTGTAAAGGAATCAGCAACTTATCTTCAGTTACAGTACTGTGTATCGATCCTTTGTGGTGTCGTACCTGGCTGGGCAGGCTAGTAGATATTCAACTACTGAACAAGTCAGTTTGGTGGCCAGGAGGGAGAGTTCTTGCCTTATGTAAATACTACCACCATCAACCACCCACTACTTACCACCTCCACTACCATCCATCAACCACTACCATCCATCAACCACCACCATCCATCAACCACCACCATCCATCAACCACCACCATCCATCAACCACCACCATCCATCAACCAACACCTCCACCATCCATCAACCATGACCTCCACCACTAACCCCACCATCATTGCCTCCGACCAACCATCATCATCATCTCCCACCGCCACTATCCCCACCCAGCCCCACCTACCCCAACAACCCTCTCCCACCACCATCCCCAACCACCCCCACCCAGCCCCTCCTACCCCCACCACCCTCCCCACCCAGCCCCACCTACCCCCACCACCCTCCCCAACCAGCCCCACCTACCCCCACCACCCTCCCCACCCAGCCCCACCTACCCCCACCACCCTCCCCACCCAGCCCACCTACCCCACCACCCTCCCCACCCAGCCCCACCTACCCCCACCACCCTCCCCACCCAGCCCCACCTACCCCCACCACTCTCCCCACCGAGCCCCACCTACCACCACCACCCTCCCCCCACCACCCTCCCCCCACCACCCCCCCCAGCCCCACCTACCACCACCACCCTCTCCCACCACCCCCACCGAGCCCCACCTACCACCACCACCCTCCCCCACCAACCCACCATCCTCCACCATTACTACTATCACCACCACAACCCCAACCACCACCACCATCACCACTACCCCCATCCACCCACCGCCATCGCCACTACCCCCATCCACCCACCACCACCACCACCACCACCACTATCCCTGTCCACCCACTACCACCACCACTATCCCTGTCCACCCACCACCACCATTATCCCTGTCCACCCACCACCACCATTATCCCCACCCACCACAATTATCCCACCCACCACCACTATCCCCACCCACCACCACCATTATCCCCACCCACCAACCACCACAACCACCATCAATATCCCCACCCACCACCACCACAACCACCATCAATATCCCCACCCACCACCACCACAACCACCATCAATACCCCCACCCACCACCACCACAACCACCATCAATACCCCCTCCCCTAAGCAGCTTCAACTTCTCACATTCTCATTAATATGAAAATGCATTTATTGAGAAAATGTCTGCCCACTGATTCGTTCTAATTTTTAACTGATATCAATAAGTCTTAATCTTTTCTGTGTATAAATGGAAGATATGAATTTGACACAGAGAACCTTATCTAAGCTGGTCAAGCTGTAATGTGGCTCGCAGGTCAAAGAAAGTGTCCACCCCGGCCTTCAGGTTAATTACTTTCGGTTTTTATACTCGGATATATACACCTCTCTGTGTATATATCTGCTTTACGGTATTAAATTGCTTTAGTATTATGGAACTTAAGTATCATACTTAGTACTATATCTGAAAAATTGTGTAAACATTAGCAGAAAAGAAAGTTCTTCTGAAGGCTTTATTTTCAGTATAGTCACGGCATGATGTCTTTGTGACTG
Organism: Cherax quadricarinatus; assembly: GCF_026875155.1. Classification (NCBI taxonomy): domain Eukaryota; kingdom Metazoa; phylum Arthropoda; class Malacostraca; order Decapoda; family Parastacidae; genus Cherax; species Cherax quadricarinatus. The sequence continues at coordinate 14,121,009 of NC_069482.1, forward strand.
TGTTGAGTATATTCTCTTGACGTGTGTGCACTGAGAGCAGCAGTGCATTTATCCTATGCTCTCTTGACCGCTCGTTGTTGCTTATAGCCTTGGTAACCGCATGTTCTCTGGGGACCGCTCGTTGTTGCTTATAGCCTTGGTAACCGCATGTTCTCTGGGGACCGCTCGTTGTTGCTTATAGCCTTGGTAACCGCATGTTCTCTGGGGACCGCTCGTTGTTGCTTATAGCCTTGGTAACCGCATGTTCCCTGGGGACCGCTCGTTGTTGCTTAGTGCTTGTAACACAGCGAGGTGCTGTGTGGTTCTTTTTTTCAGCAGATGGTGTCAGGGGTAAGACAAGATAAGGTTTTGTTGGGATTTTTAACCCGGGGAGGAGGGGAGGTTAGTCACCTAGGATTACTCAAGAAAATCAGTGCGTCATTGAGGACCGTCTGTCTTATTTCCACTAGGATCTTTTAATCTTGCCCTCCCCAAGATTTATGCGTCTAGCACCAACGGTCTGGTTGATTAGGTCATCCACCGAGAGGCCTGGTCCGGGACCAAGCCGCGGGGGCGTTGACCCTCGGAGCACTGCCAAGATCACCCTACTCTGTGTACAGATCGCCTTGGTATGTAGAAACATCGTCTTCATCGGAACACAATATACTTCACCCTGTTGGACATAAAGTCGACCCCTCCCCTCGCAAATCGACTTCGCCAGTTGGTAGAATTAGGGGAGAGAAACCCCAAGCCTTTTTTCCATTTGAGCCCATGGGCCCACAGTAAATACGACCCTGGGAAAACATTTGTAAAATGGACTAAACGAGGTCGTTCGGGGCAGCTCCAAGTATTTATTTTTTTTTAATGGTACGGAATTGTTTTTTAAGTATTTTCGGAGGAGGGGGTTATTTGGGGTCTTGCTTTTTTTAAAGTCATTATTTTTGGGTCATTTGTTCATTTGTGTTTAGCCGTTCTGGGGTTTAGGTTATTTGGTAAGAGGCTCTCCGTTTTAATCTTCTTTTGTTTAGGTAGTTGTATGTTTTAATAAATGTTTTTTAGTTTTTTTTTTTTTTTTAAATTTTACCCGTTTGGGGCCCTCTGTGTTTTAAAACCCTTGAATTTTTTCACCTTTTTGGGCGTATTGAAACTATAGGCATTTTAATTTGTTTTTTCGTTTTATTTTTTTGGTCTTTTTTTAACATTTGGGGTTCGCTGTCTTGCGTTTGACTCTGCTTTTTTTTGGTTGTTGCAATGTTTTTTTGAACATTTCATGTTTGGTTGGTAGTACGTTTTTTACCTTTTGTTTTTGTGGGGGTTTTCATGTTCTGGGTTTGATGGGTTTTCGTTTTTTAAAAAAATTCGGTTTGCTGTTATGTAGTTGGAATTTTCCGGGTTTTTTGGGTTTTACTGTTTTTGGGATTATGCATTTTGGTATGTTCCATGTTGTTTTTTTTTTTTGGCCCGCTGTGTTTGGTTGCTTTTAAACTTTAAGGGGGCTTTTCCCCCACTTTTCTTTTTTTTTTTTTTTTGGGTTTTGTTTTTTAAACGGTTTGGTCGTTCAAATGGTACATTTTAATTTTTTTTTTGGTTTTTGGCTTTTTTAATTTTTTTTTTTTTTTTAATAAATTTCTTTGGGGAAGCCCCGGTTTAATTAATGCATATCCGTATATTTACATAGTCCCCCTTTTTTAATTATATCATGGTTTTGCATTTTACATTAAATAATTTTTTTTTACCTTACTGTGTTTTTTGGTGTGTAGCTCGTGGGGGGTGTCCCTTGTTACTTGGAGAGTTCGATATGCTTGACATCCCTAGCTTTGGCGTAATAAGCTATAATGCGTCGACGTTTAAGTTTTATGAAAGCGTCTATTCGCTCCTAAACCGTTGAAAAGGATTTTCGAAACGTGGAAGGTGTCCCTTTTGTGAAGTATGAGTTTTTGGGTTTGCTTAAGCATTGTTTTTTGTGTTTCTTTTTTGTGTGTCAAACATGTGCACTTATTTTGGAGGACTGCATTACACCCTGGAATTGGATTATCTGATTAAAAAAGGGTTTCCCCTTTAAAACCATTAGATTTGTCTCTTGCAGTGAATCTCGCCCATGTTTCGCTTTTCTACAAAAAAATAGCAACAGTCCCCCCGGTTTCATTTTAAAACCAAATTTGATTTAACGGGAAGGGAAAAAAAATAAAGGGTTGCCCCATGAGGGGAAAAAGGAAAAAATTTTCTTCCTCTTCACCAGGGGGGGGAAATACAAGCTTCCCCTTCAAAAAGGGGGGGAAAATTTCAACCCTCCCCCTTCAAAAAGAAGGGGGGGAAAAATACAAGCCCCCCCTTCACAAAAGGGGGGGAAATTTACAAGCTTTCCATTTCACAGAAGGGGAGGAAATACAAGTTCCCCTTCACAGAAGGGAGGAAATACAAGTTTCCCCCCTTCACAGAAGGGGGGGAAAATACAAGTTTTTCCCCACTTCACAGAAGGGGGGGGAAAAATACAAGTTTCCCCCTTTCCCACGAAGGGGGGGAAAATTACAATTCCCCAACTTCACAGAAGGGGAAAGGAAATTTCCCAAGCCCCCCCTTCACAGAAGGGGGGGAAATTTTAAAAGTTTTCCCCCCCCTTAAAGAAGGGGAGGAAATACAAGCTTCCACTTAAACAGAAGGGGGGGAAAATCCCAAGTTCCCAAATTTTCAAAAGAAGGGGAGGAAAAATACAACCCTTCCCCTTCACGGAAGGGGGGGGAAATAAAAGTTCCCCCTTCACAAAAGGGGGAGGAAATAAAAAGGGTTTTTCCACTTCACAAAAGGGGGGGAAATTTACAAGCTTCCCCTTAAACAAAGGGGGGGGAAAATTTACAAGCCCTTCCACTTCCAGAAGGGGGGGAAAATTTCAGCTTCCCCTTCCCCAAAAGGGGAAGGAAATACAAGTTTTCCCCTTTCCCACAGAAGGGGGGGAAATCAAGTTTTCCCCTTTTCACAGAAGGGGAGGAAAAAACAAGTTTCCCCCTTCAAAAAGAAGGGGGGGGGAAATAAAAGTTTTCCACTTCACAAAAGGGGAGGAAATAAAATTTCCCCCTTCACGGGAAGGGGGGGAAAATACAAGTTTTCCCCTTCACAAAGGGGAGGAAATACAAGCTTCCTTTCCAAAGGGGGGGGAAAAATACAAGTTTCCCCCCTTCACAGAAGGGGGGGAAAATTTACAAGCTTCCCCCCCACAAAAAGGGGAGGAAAATACAAGTTTCCCCCTTTTCACAAAAGGGGGGGAAAAATAAAAAGCTTCCCTTAACAGAAGGGGGGGGAAATTTACTGGGTTTCCCCCTTCACAAAAGGGGAGGAAATACAAGTTTTCCCCTTCACAGAAGGGGGGGGAAAAAACAAGTTTCCCTTCTTCGCGAAGGGGGGGGGAAAAAAAAAAGCCCCCCCCCTTCACAGAAGGGGAAAAAAAAGCTTCCACTTCACAGAAGGGGAAAATTTTTACAAGCTTCCCCTTCACGAAGGGGAGGAAAATACAAGCTTCCCCTTCACAAAGGGGAGGAAATACAAGCTTCCCTTCGCAGAAGGGGAGGAAAAAAAAGCTTCCCCTTAACAGAAGGGGGGGAAAAATTAAAGCCCCCCCTTCACAGAAGGGGGGAAAAACAAGCTTCCCCTTCACAGAAGGGGGGGAAAAAATAGAAGTTTCCCCCTTAACAGAAGGGGGGGGGAAAAAGCTTCCCCTTCCCCCCCCCCCCCCCCCCCCCCCCCCCCCCCAAAAAAAGGGAAAAATAACAAGCCCCCCCTTTCACAGAAGGGGAGGAAAATACAAGTTTCCCCCCCTTCACAGAAGGGGGGGGAAATACAAGTTCCCCTTCACAAAAGGGGGAAAGGAAGGAAATCCAAGTTTCCCCCCTTCACAGAAGGGGAGGAAAAAAAAAGCTCCCCCCCTTTAAACGGGAAGGGGAGGAAATAAAAAGTTTCCCCCTTTCACAGAAGGGGGGGAAAATCAACCTTCCTTTTGCAAAAGGGGGAAAGGAAATACAAGCTTCCCTTCACAGAAGGGGGGAAATACAAGTTTAACCCCCTTCACAGAAGGGGGGGAAAAATTCCCAACCCTCCCCTTCAAAAGAAGGGGAGGAAATACAAGTTTTCCCCTTCACAGGGAAAGGGGGGGGAAATACAAGTTTTTCCCCTTCACAGAAGGGGAGGAAAAAAAAAAGCTTCCCCTTCACAGAAGGGGAAAAAAATTTTTAAAATTTCCCCTTCACGAAGGGGGGGAAAATTTCAAGTTTCCCCCCTTCACAGAAGGGGGGGGGAATACAAGTTTCCCCTTCCAGAAGGGGGGGGGAAATTACAAGTTTCCCCCTTAAACAAAAGGGGGAGGGAATACAAGTTTCCCCCTTACAAAAGGGGGGAGGGAATAAAAAGTTTCCCCCTTCACATAGACGGGGGAATACAACTTCCCCCTTCAGGGGAAGTGGGGGGGTTTAAAAGGCTTCTTTTCCACAGGGGGGGAGGGAATACAACTTCCCCTTCGCAAGGGGGGGGGGGGAGGGAATACAAGCTTTCCCTTCACAGAAAGGGGGGGAATACAAGTTTCCCCCTTCAAAGATAGGGGGGGGAATACAAGCTTTCCCCTTCACGATGGGGGAGGGGAAATTTAAAAAGCCCCCCTTCACAGAAGGGGGGGGAAATACAAGTTTTCCCCTTCGCAGAAGGGGGGGAAATACAAGTTTCCCCCTTCACAGAAGGTGAGGGAAATACAAGTTTCCCCCTTCAAAAAGGGGGAAAGGAAATACAAGTTTCCCCCTTCCCAGAAGGGGGGGAAATAAAAAGCTTCCCCTTCACAGAAGGGGGGGGGAAAAAAAAAGCCCCTTCCCCTTCACAGAAGGGGGGGAAATACAAGTTTCCCCTTTCACAGAAGGGGAGGAAATACAAGTTTTTCCCCTTTCACAGAAGGGGAGGAAAAAAAAAAAGTTTCCCCCCTTCACAAAATTGGGGGGGAAAATACAAGTTTCCCCCTTAAACAGAGAGGGGGGAATACAAGTTTCCCCCCTTCCCCAGAAGGGGGGAAAAAAAAAAGCTTCCACTTCCAGAAGGGGGGGGAAATTTACAAGTTCCCCTTCACAAAAAGGGGAGGAAATAAAAGCTTTCCCCCCCCACAGAGGGGGGGGAATACAAGCCCCCCCCCTTCACAAAAGGGGGAGGGAATAAAAGCCCCCCTTCACTTTGAGGGGGGAATACAAGCTTCTTTCAAAATGGGGGGAGGGAATACAACCCTTTTTCACAGAGGGGGGGGGAAATAAAAGCTTCCCCTTCAGAGGGGGAGGGAATAAAAGTTTTCCCCCTTCACATAAAAGGGGAGTGAATACAAGTTCCCCTTCACAAAATAGGGGGGGGAATACAAGTTTCCCCCTTTCCCACAAAAAGGGGGGAGGGTATACAAGTTTCCCCTTTTTTAAAAGGGGGGAAGGGAATAAAAGCTTCCTCTTAACATAGGGGGAGGGAATAAAAAGTTTCCCCCCTTCACGGGAAGGGGGAGGGTAAAACAAGTTTTCCCCTTCTTTAAAGGGGGAGGGAAAAACAAGCTTCCTCTTCACAGGAGGGGGGGGAATCAAGTTTCCCCCTTTCCCACAGAGAGGGGGGGGAAATACAACCCTTCTTTTCCCACGGGGGGGGGGGAAGGAAAAATTAAAGACTTTCACTTGCTTAAAACCCCAAATTTAAATCAGAAACTCCCAATTTTTCAGTAAAATTATTCTGGATAAAGAACATAAAAGGGTGTAAAGGAAAACTTTTTTTTTTGGACTAAAAAAGGAAAAATATAGAAAATATAAAATTTCGGGTTTTAAGTAGTGTAAGGGAGGAAAATAAAAGAAATTTTTATGGGGAGAAAGAGAGAGGAGAGAGGGGATAATTCAAGGGTTATTAAGCACTATGAGTAATGGGAAATCCCCATCTAAAAGGGGATTAAAAAATTTAAACCCCAAGAGGGATTTTGATTATGTTTAATTTTTCCCCCCTAAGAGGACGAAAGGGCTCGTCTCTCCCCCGGGTTTTTATGGAGCCTGGCCCTTTGTTTCCTCTCTTTTCCCTACCAGAACCCTTCGCCCAAAGGGCAAAAAAAAAAGGAAAAAAACACTGTTTAAAGACACACTTGCCCCAAAAAAATTCAAACACCAGGGGGTAAACTGTCCCCAGCTTTCACAAGATTAGCAGCTTGACATCTGAAAACAAAAACTTTGATATGTATATTTTTCTGGGGGGAAAATTTTTAAAATATTTTTTAAAGGTACTGAAAATTTATTATAGGACACTGTTTGGTTAGGGTAGTCATTTAACAGAAGCAGGCACAGTGCCGGACTGCAACAGTTGAAAAATTAAAACACATGGCAACTTTTTGGGGTTATCTTTATTGAGGAAACTTTTTCGCCACACAGGGGGGTTCATCGTCCATAAAAAGGAGAATCTTGAAGAACGGGGGAAAAAATTGGGGGAATCAGTCCCTAAACCCCTTGAGTCGATGTGGTCAGTCCTTTCCAGGTTCTCTAAACCCCTTCTCCAAAAACTGCAAAATACACAAAAGGAGAAACAAACTTTTTTACGACGTTTCGGCCCGACTTGGACCTTTTAACTAGTCACACGTGATGTCGGTTAGGAAAAAATTTCCCAAAAAAAAATTGTATAACAAATTTTCCCTGGTTCTTTAGGCATATGACAAACCAAACCGGCGGGAGTTCGGTCTTGACCGAGGTTTCCCAGCCTCCAAAGCCCATCACTTTAACATTTAAAGATAACTTTTGGGGGGTTCATTTCGGGGTTTGTAGTAAAAAAAACTTAGCATCAAAATTCCTTTTAAATTTTGGATACGTGATAACTGTTTGCGGTGGACTGGTAAGCCAGCAGGGGGCCCCTGGGCCCATTGACGGGAAACCCCAATGAGCTTGTAAATCTTTATTGTCCCCGTCAGGAAAAAAATTTTCCCCATTTCTTCTGCCAAACAAAATGCCCCCAAAATTTTCCAAAAATTTTCCCCCCCCCCCTCATAAATTCCAAACCATTTCGGGATGGTTGTAGTTTGGGGCCCCGGGGGCGAGACAGAAAAACCGGGAAAAAAACGGGGAATTAAAGGCAAGTAAAAAGGAATAAGATTTAAAAGGGCCCTAGGTAGAATAATTCATAAATAGTCCCCCACTTTTAAAAGGGAAAAACTGGGGGAGTTTTTCGGTTATCCTGGGCCTTTATCTAGTCAAGTAAATGTGGAAAAATTTGAAAAATTGGTCCAGGGTGGCCCTTTAAAAAATCGTCAAGGTGGACCAAAACTCCTCTTCGGTTTCCCTCTGAAAAAGTGTAAAATTAAATTTGTGAGTAGGGGGTTTAAGCGTTCAATTTTTTTAATTTTATTAACTAAAAAATTAATACTGGGAATAGCTTAGAGCCTGTAGAAAAACAAGAATTATATTCTAGATGCTAAAAATTTTAAAAATTAGAATATGCTATCTAAAACCAAACTGCCTTTATCATGAGAATCACAAATTTGGCAAACACAGCCCGAGTCATTGAAAAAAAACCCAGCCTGAAATTTTTGCCCCAAAAACCAGTGTCGGGCAGGGGACTTTATTACAGATAAAAAATTCAGAATATAAATTCAAGTCAAAATAGGGGGGAAAGATACAGGGGAAAGGGGGGGTCCCAGCCCAAAACGCAAAACAGGGCAGGAGGGGCCCCCAGAAAAAAACGCACATTTTGGAGAGCCCCCAACCCAACGCACTCTTTGGTAGAGTCCCAAAAACGCACTTCATGGTGGGAGCCCCAAAGCCCAAGCCCCCCCTTGGTAGAGTCCCAGAAAAACGCACATCATGGCAGGAGGGGTCCCAGAAAAACGCACATCATGGCAGAAGTCCCGGGACAACGCACATCATGGTAGGAGAGCCCCAAGAAAACACACATCAGGGCAGGAGAGTCCCCAGACAAAGCTCATGGCAGGAGAGCCCCAAAAAAAAAAAAAGCACTTTGGGGGTTGGGAAAAGCCCCCAAAACAAGACACGTCATGGTTGGAGTCCCAAAACAAGACACATCATGATGGAGGCCCCGGGACAGGCATAAAGGCAGGAGAGCCCCCCAGAAAACCCCCAATTATTGTAGGAAGAAACCCGCAACAAACTTTCGGGTAGGGGGGGCCCCCACCCATGAAATATCATGGTGGGAGGGTTTTAACAAAAAACATCATGGTGGGAGGGTCCCAGAAAAATCCCAACATCAGGGGTGGGAGGGTCCCAGACAATGCAAAATCTTTGGTGGGGGGCCCCCAAAACAATGCAAAATCTGGGGGGAGAGTCCCAGACCCCAAACATCATGGAGGGAGGGTCCTAGAAAAACCACATCATGGAAGGGGGACCCCAAAAACCCAACATCATGGGTGGGGGGGGGCCCTCAACATGACACATCTGGTGGGGAGGGCCCCAGACATGACCCATAAATCCAAAGGGTGAATGAGAAAAAAAATTAAAACCTAAATTGAAAAAAATTAAAAGGGTTTTAAATGGAAGGGGAAATCAAAGGGGAAAAGCAAAAAATGGCCTGTTTATACAAAAATTTGAGAGCCCGACCGACCAAATTAAATTCGACAAAAATTGACCTCCAGGGGTTTTAAGTCGGGTGATAGGGGTTAGGGATTTTTGTGATGGGTTGGGAAGTGCAGTGGGGGGGGGAGGGGTACTGGTGGGAGGGGATAATAGGAGGGGGGGCACTTTGGGGAGGGATGGGAAGGAAAAGGGAAGGGAAAGGAAAAAAAAGGAAGGAAGGAAAGGGTTACGATACTCAACTTCCTCATTGTGGGAAAAATTTAGTGACGTAGCATCCCCTTTTGGGGTCTGCCGGGGCTTTCAGCCAGATCTTTAAGCCTGGGAAGTAGGAAGATCCCCTGCTAGGGGATGAAGCCAGGGGTGAAAACCAGGGGATTAAAGTTAATTTTTTTTTAAAAAACCTACCCCTTTTCCCCCTTCCTCCATCAAACACCACTTTCAAACGGTTCTTTTCCCCCTTTGTTTAATTTTCCCCCCCCCACTTACCTCTTTTTTCCTTCCCTCTTTGCCACTCCCTTCCATGCCACGTTTTCCCCTCCTGTCCCTCACTTACCTTCCCCCCCCTCTCCTCCCCTTCACTAAAAACCCCCCTCTTATTATCTTTCCCCTTTTTTTGTTTTGCAAAATTGTTACATTACCAGTTTGGGTTAGTACCATGGATTGTTTATAGTTAAGTTCCCAAAAACCAAAATTTTATCTTGGGCATATTGCATTGTCCTATGAAAATTTCCCCCCCTCAAGTAACAGATATATGTCACCAAAGTGTTTTGGTATTTTTAAGGAAAGGAAACATTGCTTGAGGGTGAGGAAACCCTTCCTTAAAAATTCCCGTGAAATCTTCGAGGTTTCAGCTTGTGTTTTTTACCCCCGTGACCTGTTTTTTCCCCCCTCTCGATCATCCCATCTCTTTTCTTCCCCTTTTCAGTTCGTCCCTGGGGTATTTTGTTTTGTTTTTTCGTGTCACCCCCTTGGGTTATCTGTCCTCAGATTTTCAGGTTTAAATTCCTTTTTGGGCCCTCACGAACTGTATCACTTAGCCCCAGAATTTAACCCCACGAAAAGGGTTCAAAACCTCACCCGTTTTGTGGTTTGTTTGCAAACGCTTTGATGCATTTTGTGAGTCAAAAATTTTTTTCTCTGCAATCCCCTGCATTTTTTTTTCCATTTTTGATTTTTCTTAAAACAGTTGTGGGGGTTCCCCTGTGGGGGCTGGGGTACTTTTAAGGACAACCCGTCATATGTTGTATTTTAAATGTCGGTTTAAAAACACTGTTTTATTTATTGAGAGCTAAATTTTAGGTTTTCCAAAAGCACATATTTTCAGAAGTTGGATGATGGGCTTCTAAAAAACATTGTTGTTGATGTAGATATTTTGGGTTCCCGAGAACCCCACCCAAATTTATTTAAAATTTAAACACATCTACAAACTTGGGGATTTTTTGGGAAACTTCCGCCACACACTTGTTTTCTCAGTCCCAATACAGAAAAAAGAATGGTTGAAATTTTAGGGAAGTTTTAGGGAATCAGTTTCCCCCAAAACAATTTTTGGGGAAAAAATTCCAATTAAAAAACACTTTTCGGACCCCCTTTTTTTGCAGTTCGTTTCCCGGTCCGTTTCCCAAAATTTTCCTTGTTCTTTCCCGTAATATTTTTTTCATTAGTTTCCATCTGCTAACATCAAACTATTTTCCTTTGGGGTTTTCCGTTCCCCATACACCTAAAAAGAAAAAAGTACGGGTCTTAGTAAATGATCCCCTTTTGGAAACCCCAAATTGACAAACTTGCCCTTTTGCCACCTTTTTAACCCGGGCTGTGTGCGTGTGTGCGCGGCGAGTATTCTCATTTTTGACTAAAAGGGCAGCCTGGAGAGAAATAATTTTATAAACATTTTTTCCGAATCTCTAAAAAGTGGGGTCGGTTTTATATGAAAAATGTTTTAAAAGACCCGGAATTAATTTCAGCCCCGCGTAATTGCAAAAGTAAAAAATTAAATTTTTTAAAAATATATATTTTTTTTATTTAATTTTATATATATATATATATATATATATATATATATATTTTAAAATATATATATATATATTATATTTAAATTTTTTTTTGTTAGCACAATGGGCTTTTCCCCCCAAGGCAGGGTGGCCCCAAAAAGAAAAACTTTTTACCATATTTACTTTCCTTTAGGGCTTGCCAGAAAAGGGGGCTTTACACTAAAAGTTTTTAAAAATGCAACATTAAAAACCCCTCCTTCAGAGTGCAGGCACTGTTTTTTTTTTCCCATCTCCAGGACCCCAAGTCCCGGGCCCGCCGGTTTTTTGAATCCCTTTTATAAATGTTACTTTGCTCACACCCAACGCACTCAAAATAAATTTTTTTAAAAAACCCTTTGCTCCATTCATCCTTCAAAACACCTCACGCATGCCCGCTGGAAATCCAACCCCTCGCACACAAAAACCCCCCTTTACCCCCTTCCCCCCAAAAATTTTTTCCCAGGGCCCACCCTTAAACCCCCCCTTTTCCCTTTCCCCTACAGACTGATACACTCTTTAAAATCATTTTTTTTCGCTTCCCTTCTCTCAAAATGTCCGAACCACCCTCAACAACCCTTCCTCAGCCCTTGGACAACAGTTTTGGCCCAAACCGCACCTCCTCCCCAACTTTCAAACTACGGGAAATTTCTGCATTATATTTTACGCCAAAACATTGCCCTTAGACATGACATCCCCCACTGCCCCCCAGCCTTCTCCTCCCCTTTCAGCATTCATCAACCCCTGTTCAACCCATACAGGGGCGTTGGTAAAAATATTTCCCCTCATAAAATTCCCCCTTTGCCTCCAAGGGGAAAAAATTCTTTTTCCCCCACAACTCCAAAATCACCCCCTTTACCCCTTTTCCCCTCATCAATTCTATGATTCAACCCCATCTTTTTTAGACCCCTCCTGAAACGTCCACTCTCAAATTCTGGGAAAAATTCCAAACCCCCTCCATACTCTCTCCCTCCAATCTGATAGCCAATCTTTCATCACCTAACTTTTTTTTTATTTCCCCATAACCTTACTCTTTTCCTGTATTCACTTTTTAAATTTTTTCTTTTACATACCCCCCCCCCCCCCCCCCATCCACCAAACCCCTGCAACTTCTCTTCAGAATCCCCAAGAGCAAAAAGTGTCTCAGCCCAAAAAGCAACGTGACAAAATCCCACTTGATGGAGATTCTTTATCTTGTAACTCCACCCTCTTGCCAAACCTTCGCATTTTTAAATTCTTTACAACCCCCCTCTATAAAATTTTTTAAGCCAAAACCCCGTGGGCATCACACATCCTTGTCCCCCAAAGGGTACTTTTTTCTGGGGAAATTTAAATTTCCCCCCTTTTCCCACAACCAAAATTGAGCCCCACTAACCTCGTTTAAAAAATCTTCACTGCTTTCAGTAACCTACCTCCTAAAAACCATAAAACCTGCAAAATCTGCCACTTGCTTCCCTATCCCCCCTGCATTTCGCCCTTTTTCCCAAACCATAAATGCCCCAAAGACCTTTTTTTTTGCCTTAAAACTAAATACTGTTCACTTATATGTTTTTAAACCCTAAAAAACCTGGTCCCCCCAAAACCCCCTACCTTTCCCAATGCTCCTTGTTTTATCTATCCTATTCTCCGTTTTTTCTCTTTAAATTTTTTCAATAATAACTTACCATTTCACTTTAAACCCGGGATATATATATATATTTTTAATAAAATAAAATATTTATATATATATATATATATAAAATATATATATATATATATACACAGTTGCAACGTTCAATGCATATATATGGGCAGCCAAAAGCTACACCATTTCAAGTGTGATTTCCCGAAAAAAATGTCTATCAAGGGGGGTGGTATTTTCGCCCCACTCAGTCGGGGAAGACTCGGGTTTTTTTAATGGGGGGGGGGGAGGGGGAAGAAATACTTTGGGGAAGTCTCCTTTTAGAAGTGCCACTGTCACCCCAAAAAATAAATAAAAAACTTAAAAAAGGAGGTTTTCCCCTAACTCGGTTGGTTTTGCGCAATCTTTCACACTTTGAGGTCCGTTTCGTTCCCCCTAATGGTGGGGGAAAAAATGGGGGGGTGTTCCCTTAATACACTTGTTTCCCCTGTTCAATTAGCAACGTAGGAAAAAGGAGTTAACAGACCCGGTTGGGGGGCTTTCCCGGGAATACAAAGCCCAAAAATTTCCAAATATTTCCCCCTGCAAAAACCAGGGTTTTTATATAGTTTCATGATGTCAGCTATGGGGCCCCGTATAAGTTGTATCATGTTTTTTAAAAAAAATTATTTTCATTAAAATTGTGGAATTTAGATTGTATTCTGAGGAGGGCACCCAAAGTTCGCCAAAGAAAATAAGTCACAATACTTGGCTTTTTTGGGGTGGGGGGTTTATTCTTGGTTTTAAAAAAACAAATTTAAAACCCCTTTATCGTTTTTTAAATTTTTTTTTGACTCGAGATCCTATATAACAGAACCCTTCTCCAGGGGGGGAGGGATGACCACCCCCAAAAATGTCTTTGAGGGGGGGATGGGGCTGATATCTTTTTACTTTACTTTTCCTTCTCTATAATTTTACTGAAGAATCCCACTTGTAGGCAAGCGTTTCGGAAAAAAAGCTCCCGGACTTGTTAAAGGGTTGAGATTTTTTCTCCTAACCTTAACAACCCCGTGGGAGCTCTTCGTCTAATGATCCTTGGATCGATTTTGATGCCTTCTATTCCCAGGGGTATATAATCCCCACGGGCAAGCTTCCCCCCCCGATATAATGATATACCCCTTCGTCTCTTCGGAAATGAGGTGAGGTCCTCTCTATTGAATTTTAAAAGCTGCCCATTAAAAACCCTTTTTTAAAAGACTGGTTGGTTAAAGAGGTTTAAAAAAATCAAGTATACAAAATGGCCAATAATTTCCCTTTGGTAACTTTTAACACAAAATCACTAATTTTAAAAAAAAAATATAGACTCCCGAGATAATTATACCTCTCATTGTAAAATTTCCCGTGTTAAAACCGGGAAAACCCACGCTATTTTGTTTTTCCCTACAAGAGCCCGGGAACGGGGGATACCGGGTTTCGGATCAATTTGGCTACGAAGGGGCATCTAATTTCTGAAGTCTCCCCTTTGTAGGGGAGAGAGAAAAAAGGATTGAAACCCCTGATGAATAAAAACCCAAAAATCGGCTGTAGTTCCCGCAGGTTTCCGACTTTTCTAAGCATTAAAGGGAAAGGGGTTGCAAAACAATTTAAAAAGTTTTTTTTAGACCAGGGCCCCTTTTAAATACAATTATCAAAGGGATAGTTTTAAATTACCCAGGATAAAAAAACAAAAAAGGCCCCCAAAACCGTTATGGAACAGTATACAAAAAACCCCACTTTTTATTTTATATATGAACGCCACGAGAGTTTAAACTAGATCGTGCTTTGTTAACTCTATTCACTTTTCCCTTAGCACAAAAATTTAAAATGTAAAAAATTTTATAAATGGGTCATGCAAAGCAGCCCTGGGAAAACCGTTTTTCTAAAGAAATACAAAATAAAAAAAAAATTAGTTTTAAACCCCCAGGTTAAGTTCCCCGAGCTTTTTTCACCCTCGGGGCAATTGGGGCAAATTCCCAACCCTAGCATTAACAGCAAACCCGGAAAACACTGTAACATTTTCTTAGGTAGGAAAAAATTAGCAAAATAACTCAGTTTCCCGTTCTCAGGGAGAAAAAGGGAGAAAAAATTTGTCAACATTTTTTTTTGTTTTTTTATGAAAATGGGCCCATTTTCCCGTCCCTTTTCAAAGTAAAGTCAAATTCCCAAATTTTTTTTTGGGGGGGGGGGGGGGGGGGAAATATTTATTTTTCATTGTTTTTTCCTTTGGGTTTTTAAGATCGGGTTTTAAATTAAAATTCTCAAAAAATCCCTATATATATGACTTGAACTTTTTAGAAAAAAAATTATTCTTGTAGGGGTTACATTACCAATTAAAGACTCGAGTCTTTTTAAAAGAACCCTTCCCTTTTTATTTATGGCAAAATAATTCCCTTTTTTTAATAAATTGGCCCTACACTCTTTAATTTCATTTCAGTTAAATTTTTCCAAATACAATTTCCCCCCTGTTTAAAGTTGAACCCAACTGTGAAAATCTTTCTCAATTTTCTACGCCAAAGTGGAAGCCCAAAGCCATTTTTGAGTACATAAAAAAAAGCAAAGGAAAAAACCCCACATGGGCATTAGTTGCGTAACCTTCCGCCCAAAAATTCGGTACACCGCATTGAAAATTTGAAGGGCCCATTTCCCATGAGGCGTTACCATTTAAAAAGAAACCCCCTTGGGTTTTTCTTAAATATGAGTCCCCCATCTTTGGTCATCCCCTTTTACTTTCTTTCTAAAATAAAACAAAAAAAAACTTCCCCGGGGAGCAAAAACTTTAAAAGCAATCTCAAAGCGCAAAAAACCCCATTACAGAAAAGAAACAAGTTGCAAAGGCTTGAGAATATTAACGGTTTAAAAGGGCCCAATCATTTTTCAAAACACAAGACATGTAACAAAAGTCAACAATGAATGCATGAAAAAATTTTAAAAAAGAAAAAACCCGGTTATTCCCTTCACTGCTTTTAAATTTCCTTTTTACACTCAAGCCCTTTAAATATTGTTCCGTGCTACAGTACCGTGTAAGGCAAGAGAGAGAGAGAGATCCGATGGCAATATTTGGAAATTTTTCTACCTATATGGGGGATAAAAATATTAAGTTTGCAAAAATTTTTGGGAAAAGAAGGGAGAGACCCATAATTTTACATTTTTTAATTTTTTTTAGGCAATCGTTTTTAAATTTGCCCACCATTATAGCAACTTACTGGAGTGGGAGAGTTTGGGGAAAAAGTAAAAGAAAAAGCTTTTAAAAAGTAGGGCTCGGTAGTCACCATTACAAAGCACTGTGAAACCTCGGTGGGCCCAAACTCAACCTCAAAATCAAAGTATCAGAAAAAATTGCTCGACCCCAAGCTTTTTCCAGTTTGGCCAAGCGGACCGAAATGTCGTTTTTTAAGGTTTTTTCCTATTAAAATGGGTTGTGTATATTTCTCTAGTTTTCCATTCAGGGCCCGGGGGGGGGTGGGGATTTTTAAAACCCGCGTCTATTAGGCAGCAAAAGGCCTGGGTTACTAGGGAGTCAATAAGAAAAAACCAGGGTTTTTAAAACTTGAAACCGGGCCCCAGGGATATCCGGTTCTCTCAAACCCTCCACCCCCCACCCAGCAGCCAAAAACAAAAACCCCACCCACCTCCACCCACCCACTTTCACCCCCCCCTCCCGCCCACCTTAACCCCCCCCCGCCCACCTGGAACCAGGTACAAAGAAACTTTTTGTGGTCAGGGTTTTTCTTAATGTTACAAGTTAAATTTAAAATTTTACCTTTCGGGAAAATTTTTTTTTAAGCCTCAAGTCCATCATTGCGGTTTCGAGTGAAAAGGCGAGGGGGCTTCATTGCAAAAATTTCTCTTAAAATTTCTGTGTGTATTTAGGTGGTTGAGTTTGGGGCTCCGGCAAAACAGAAACCCGGGATGGAATGGAATTAAAGGCAAGTGAAAATAAACTTAAAGGGGGTAGGTGAATTTCTAAATTCCATTTTGAAAGGGAAATGGGGGAGATTTCGGTTATCCTGGGCCAATCTGTCTAAAGGGTAAATTATTTTGGTGGGGTCCCCTAAAAATTTAATAAAAAAATCTCTTGGCCTTGAAAAAGGGAAATTAAATTTGTGAGATTTAATTAATTTATTAATTATTAACTAAAATTAATTGGGAAAAGCGAGCCTTGAAAAAACAAAAATTATATTCTGGCGAAAATTTTCAAATTAAATATGCAAAATCTGAACCCAAACGCCTTTATAGAAAACCCCTTTGGGGATTTTAAAAAAAAGTGGGGGGGAAAAAGGGGGGGGGGTTTTAAGTGGGAAAAAAGGGGGGGGGGGAAGCCCGACAAAAACTGAGAGGGTGCCCGCCTCTGGGGTAAAAAATTTGGGGTGGGTCCCAACAAAGACTCATGGTAAGGCCCCAAGACAACGCCATCATGGTAGAGCCCAGAAAAAAACCAAAATCAGGGAGGAGAGCCCCAGAAAAAGCACATCAGGCAGAATCCCAGACAACCACATCATGGTAGGAGAGTCCCAGATAACAACATCAGGGCAGGAGAGCCCCCAGACAAACCATCATGGAGGGGGGTCCAACAAAGCCATATGGTGGGAGAGTAGACAAGAAGTCAGGGGATTTAGAAAGACAAATGATGGAGGTAAAGACCGGACACAGGCAGGAAGTCCAGAAACACGCATTATTGTAGGAAGTACCAGACAACAACATCAGGGTAGGGGTCCCACCCATGAAATATCAGGTAAGGGTTCTAACAACACACATCAGGTGGGGGGTCCCAGACAATGCACATCATTTGGGGAGGGTCCCAGACAATGCACATCATGGGGGGGGCCCCCCAGAACAATGCACATCTGGGGGGAAGTCCCAGACACCACATCAGGGAGGGAGGGCCCTAGACAACACACATCATGGAAGGGGGATCCCAAAAAACCACACATCATGGTAGGGGGGGCCCTCAACATGACACATCTGGTAGGGGGGGCCCCAGACTGAACATCATCAAGGTAAAGAGAAAAAAATTAAACCCTCATGAAAAATTAAAGGTTAGATGGAAGTGGATAAAAGGGGGAAGCAACAATGGCCTGATTATACAAAAAGTGAGACCGACCGACCGACCGACCTTGATCGACATAAATGACCTCCAGGGGTTAAGTCGGGTGATAGGGGTAGGGATTTGTGAGGGGGTTGGGAAGGTCAGTGGGGGAGGGGTAGGGGGGAGGGAAATAGGAGGAGGGACTGGAGAGGGATGGGAAGGAAAGGAAGAAGGAAAAAAGGAAGGAAAATGGGTTACGATACTCAATTTCCTCATTGTGGGAAAATATTTAGTGACGTAGCATCTTTTTTGGGTTTTCCCCGGGGTCGCAGCCAGATCTGAAGCCGGGGCACGTAGGCAGATCACTGCAGGGTATAAGCCAGGGAGGCCCGGGGTTTTATTTTAATTTATTTTTAAAAACCCCCTTTCCTCCTTCCCCCACATCACCATACATGGTTCTTCCACCTCTTGTTTTATCCCCCCCTCCCACACCTCTTTTTTCCTTCCCTTTTCGCCACGTCTTCCACTGCCACTTCCTCCCTGCCCCACTTCCTTTCCCCTCTCTCCCCCCTTCCTAAACTACCCCCTTTTATTATCTTTCCCTTTTTTTTTTTTTAGCAAAATTGTTACATTACCATTTGGATTAGTACCATGTATTGTATGAATTCACATCCAAACCCAAAAAATTTTATTTTGGGGCATATTGCTTGTCCAAATAAAATTTCCCCCACTAAAGCAACAGAATTTTCACCAATGTTTTGGGGTATATTAGGAAAGGAAACATAGCTTGGGGCTGAGGAAACACTTCCTAAACTTTCCCCGTGACTTTCAGGTTCAGCTTGCTGTTGTACCCTCGTGACCTTTTTTTCCCCCCCCCTCTCGATCATCCTATTCTGTCTACCCTATCAGTTCGTCGTGGTATTTTGAAATTTTTTTTGTGTCACCCCTTTTATCTGTCCCCAATTTTCAGGGTTTAGCCTTTTGTCCCCTCACAGCTCGTATCACTTAGCCCCAGAATTTAACCCCCCAAACGGGTTCAAACCCCACCTGTTCTGTGGTTTGTTTGCAAACCCTTTTATGCATTTTGTGAGTCAGAATTTTCTCTCGCAATCCCCTGCATTTTTTTCCAGTTTTTGATTTGCTTAAACCTTGTGGGTTCCATGCTGGTGCTGCTACTTCAAGGAAACCCTTTATATGTTTTATATAGTGTCGTTTAAAAACACTGTTGATGATCCTGAGAGCTAATTTTAGGGTTTTTCCCAAAAGCACATATTCTTCGAAAATTGGATATGGGCTTCTAAAACACATTGTTGTTGATGTAGATATATGTTTTAGAGAACCCCAAAGTGATAAATTAAGCACATCTACACACTTGGGATTTTTGTGGAAACTTTCCCCCCAACTTGTTTTCTCGTCCAAAACAAGAAAATGGTTGAAGATCAGGAGAATTTGAGGTAAACAGTCCCTCAGCAATTTTGGGGAAAAAATTCCAATAATCATTTTCGGACCCCTTTCTGCAGTTTTCCGGGCCGTTTCAAAGTTTTCCTTGTTCTTTCCTGTAATATTTTCTCATTAGTTTCACATTGCTAACATCAAACTATCTCCTCCGGGTTGCCCTTCACATACACCAAAAAAGTAAACAGTACGGGTCTTAGTACTGTCCTTGTGGAACCCAACTTGACAAACTTTCCCTTTCTGCCACCCCCCTTTCCGGACTGTGTCGTGTGTGCGCGCGGAGTATTCTCATTTTATGACATTCAGCCTGGAGAGAAATATTTTTTAAACATTTATTCCAAATCTCTAAATAGTGGGGGTCTGGAATATGAACAATGTTTATAGACCCGGGAAATTAAAAGCCCAGCGTAATTGCAAAAATAAAAATTTAAATTAAAAATATATAAATAATAAATTTTTATATATATAAAAATTTTTATATATATTATATATTTAATTTTTTTATTTTTTTAAAGACACTGGTTATTCCCCCCAAGGCAGGGTGGCCCCAAAAAAAAAAACTTTCACCATCATTCACTCCCTCACTGTCTTGCCAGAAGGGTGCTTTACACTACATTTTTAAAACTGCAACATTAATCCCCCCCCTTCAAGGCAGGCACTGTTCTTCCCATCTCCAGGGCTCAAGTCCGGCCCGCCGGGTTTCCCCCGAATCCCTTCATAAATGTTACTTTGCTCACACCCACAGCACTCAAAATATTAAAAAAAACCCTTTGTCTCCTTCACTCCTACAAACACCTCACGCATGCCCGTGGAAGTCCAACCCCTCCACACAAAAAACCCCCTTTTCCCCCTCCCTCCAAGTTTTTTTAGGGCCCACCCTTTCCCCACCTTCCTTTTCCCCTACAGACTGTACACTCTAAAGTCATTCTTTTTCGCTCCCTTCTCTCTACATGTCCGAACCACCTAAACAACCCTTCCTCACCCTCTGGACAACATTTTTGGAAATCCGCCCCCTTCCTCCTAATTTTCAAACAAACGAAAATTCTCTGCATTATTTTTCACGCCACACATTGCCCTTAGACTGAAACCCTCCACTGCCCCCAGCCTTTCTCCTCGCTGAAAGAAATTCTAAACCCATGTTTCACACCCATACGGGAGCTTTTTGGAAAAAACTAAAAACCTCTCATACATTCCCCTCTTTGCCTCCAAGAAAAAATTTTTTTTCCCTCCACAACTCCAAAAGTGAAAACCCGTTTCCCCCCCTTTTCCCCTCATCAATTCTAGGATTAAACCTCATTTTTTCATAGACCCACCCCTGACACGCCCCACCCTCAAATATCTAATACTTTCCCAACCTCCTCCATACTCTCTCCCTCCAATCTGATACCAATCTTTAAATCCCTAATTTTTTGTTATCCTCATAACCTTACTTTTTTCCTGTATTCACTTTAAATTTTTCCCTTTTTTTTACATACCCTCCCAAACTATCCAAAAACCTCTGCAACTTCTCTTCAAATCTCCCAAGAGAAAACAGTGTCTCACCCAAAGGAAACCCTGTGAAAACTCCCACTTGATGGTGATTCTTTATCTTGTAACTCCCCCGCCTCTTGCCAAACCTTCGCATTTACTTCTTTTAAAACCCCCCATCTATAAAATTTTTAACCCAACCCCCGGTGACATCACACACCCTTTGGGCCCAAAGGGCCTATTTTTTCCCGGGAAAAAATTTTTTCCCCCTTTTTCCTACAACTCAAACTTGACCCTCACTTTTCCTCGAAAAAAACTCTTCACTGCTTTCAGTAACCTACCCCTAAAACCCAAAACACCGCAACATCTGCCCTTGCTTCCCTATCCACCCTGCAACCCCTTTTTTCCCAAATCCATAAATCCACAAAAAACCTTTTTTTTAAACCCAAAAATCTAAAACTGTTATTTAAATATTTTTAAAACCGTAAACACCGGGTTCCACACACCCCCTCCCTTTTCCCTAATGCCCCCTTTGTTCATCTATCCTATTCCCCGTCTTACTTTTAATTCTTTAAATAATAACCTACCAACATTTTAAACCGGGTTATATTTATATATATATAAAATAAAATTATATATATATATATATATATATATATTTATATAATATATATACACATTTTGCAACGTTCAATGCATATATAGGGACACCAAACAGCTACACCATACAAGTGTGTTTTCCCTAAAAATGTCTTTTCAGGGCGGGGTTTCTCGCCCGACTCAGTCGAGAAGACTGGGGTTTTTATACGGGGGGAGGGGGGGGGAAAAAACAGGGGCAATTTCTCCTTATAGAAGGGGCCACTTCCCCTAACAAATAAAAAAAATACTTAAAAAGGGGTGCCCCGTAACCCGGTTGGAAGCGCACCTTTCACATTTTGGGAGGCCCGGTTTCGTTCCCCGTACTGGTGGAAACAAGGGGGGAGTGTTCCCTTAATACACTTTTTGCCCCTGTTAAATTAGCATACGTAGGTACCTGGATTTTAAACAGACGGGTTTTGGGGCGCACCCCGGGGAATACAAAGTCAAAAATTCCCAAAATCCCTTCAAAAACCCAGGAGTTTTCTATATAGTATTCCCCTGATTCAGCTAGGGGCCCCTGTAAAAATTTTGAAATCATGTACTTAAAAAAAAAAATTTTTTTTCCCATTAAATTAGGGGGAATATAGATTGTTTTCTGGGGAAAGAGCACCTACGTTCGCCATGAAAATAAGTCACAATACTTGGTTTTTCCGGGATGTTTTAAACCCCTTGGGTTTAAAAAACAAATAAAGCCTTCATCTTTTAAAATTTTTTTAAAGACTCGAGATCCTATATAACAGAACCCTTCTCCAGGCGGGGGGACTGACCACCTCAAAACTGTTTTTGAGGGTGAGGGACTGTTTAATTTTTCTACTTTACTGCCTTCTCTATAATTTTTTTGAAGAATCCTACTTGAAAAGGGGAAGCGTTTCGGAAAAAAAGCTCCTGGGCTTGTTTTAAAAGGGGGTTTAGATTTTTTCTCCTAACCTTAAACCCTGGGGACTCTTCGTCTTTAAAAAAACCTTTGGGTCGATTTCCCGATGCCTTCTATTCCCAGGGGGATATAATCCCTAAAAGACAAGGGTTTCCCCCCAAAAATATAAGATATACCCCCTTCGTCTCTTCGGAAATGAGTGAGGGTCCTCTCTATTGAATTTAATAGCTGCCCATTAAAACTTTGTTAATGACTGGTTTGGTTAAAGAGGTTTTTAAAGAAAATCAAGTATACAAAATGGCCAAAAATTTCTTCGGTAACTTTTCAACACAAAATAACTAATAAAAAAAACTATAGATCAGAGATAATTATACCTCTCATTGTAAAATCCTGTGTTTACCGGAAAACCCACGCTATTTTCCCTTTTTCCCTACAAGAGCCCGGGAACGGGGGATACCGTTTTTCGGATCAATTTGGCTCGAAGCCCCATCTAATTTCTGAAGTCTCCCCTTTGTAGGGGAAGAGAAAACGGATTGAAACCCTTTATTTAATAACCAAACATCGGCTGTAGTTCCCCCAGAGTTTCCAGACGTTTTAAGCAAATTAAAAGGTGTTTGCAAAAAAATTAATAAGTTTTTTTTAGACCAGTTTCACTTTTAAATACAATTTTTCAAAGCATAGTGTAAAATTAAAACCCAGGATAAAAAAACAAAAGGCACAAAAACCCTTACTGGAACAGTATACAAAAAAACCCCACAATAATTTTAAAATATATAAAAGCCACGAGAGTTAGCTAGAACGTGTTTTTTTAACTCTAACACTTTTTCATTAGCCAAAAAAATTAAACTGATAAAAATATATAACAAGGGCATGCACGCAGCACCCGAAAAACCTTTTTTTCTAAAGAAATACAAAATACCCTTTGTATAAACCCCCAGGGTTTAAATCCCCAGAGACTTTTTCACCCTCGGGGCAATGGGGCAAATTTCCCCAACCGTAGCATTAACAGCAAAAACCCGAAAGCACTGAACATTTACTTAGGTAAAAAACATTAGCAAAAATAACTCAGTTTTCCATTCTCATGTAGAAAAAGGGAGAAATAATTTTGTCAACAATTTTTTTTTTTAAATTTATGAAATGGGCCCATTTTTAGCTTGTCCAAAGTAAAGTCAAATTCCAAATTTTTTTTCGGGGGGGGGGGGGGGGAAAAAAAGTTTTAAAAATTTTATAGTTTTTTCCTTTGTTTTCAAGATCGGGTTTTTCCCTTTAAAAAAATCAAAAAATCCATATAAATATGACTTGAACTTTTTAAAATAATTATTCTTGTAGATTACATTACCAATTAAAGACTCGAGTCTTTTAAGAGAACCATTCCCATATTATTTATGGCAAAATAATCACTTTTAGCAATAAATTGGCAGCTACACTCTTAATTACATTTCAGTTATTTTTCCAAGTACAATACCCCGGTGTTGAAAGTCTGAAGCCGAACTGTGAAGTCTTTCTCAAGTTACTACGCCACGTGGAAGCCAAAGCCATTTTTGAGTACATAAAATAAAGCAAAGGAAACACGCACATGACATTAGTTGCGTGAACCTTCCGCTAAATACGGTACACCAGCATTGAAAATTTGAAGCCGATCCGATGAGGCGTTACCAGGTTATAAATGAAACCCCCTTGGAGTATACTTAAATATGAGTCTCAGTCTTGGATCATCCTTTGACTACGTTACTAAAATAAGCAAAAAAAAATCTTCCAGTGAGCAAAGAACTAACAGCAATCTCAAAGCGCAAAATCACATTACAGAACGAAACATAGTTGCAAAGGACTTGAGAATATTAACGGTAAATGACTAATCATTTACAAAACACAAGACATGTAACAAAAGTCAACAAATGAATGCATGAAACTTTTCAAAACAGAATAAACCAGGTTATTCATGACACTGCTTGAATTACTTATACACTCAAGCCTTGAAATATTGTTCCGTGCTCACAGTACTGTGTAAGGCAAGAGAGAGAGAGAGATCACAGATGGCAATATTGGAATGTTTACTACCTATATGGGTGATAAAATATTAAGTTTAGCAAAATTCTTGAAATGAAGTGGAGAGACCCGATAATTTTCACATTTACAATAATTGAGGCAATCGTCTTAAATAGCCACACCATTATAGCAACTTACTGGAGTGGGAGAGTTGGGAAAACGTACAAAGAAAATGCTTGAAAAGTAGGGCTCGGTAGTCACCATTACAAAGCACTGTGACAACCTCGGTGGTCCCAAACTCAACCTCATATCAGAAGATATCAGAAATATTGCTCGACCACAAGCTTCTCCAGTCGGACCAAGTCGGACCGAAATGTCGTCATTAAGTTTCTCCTATAAGTGGGTTGTGTATATTTCTCTAGTTGCCATATCAGCCAGGTTGTGATGGGTATGTAGACCAGCAGTCTATTAGGCAGCAACGGCCTGGTTGACTAGGCAGTCAATAAGAAAATCCAGGTTGAACACTTGAAACCGGCCACAGGTATATCACAGTTACTCTCATCCCTCCACCGCCCACCCAGCAGCAAAAGCAAACCACACTCACCTCCACCCACCCACTTTCACCCCCCTCTCCCGCCCACCTTAACCCCTCCCGCCCACCTAGGAACCAGGTACACAAGAATACATTATGTGGTCAGGTTATTCTAC
>NC_069482.1:14147860-14185360 GCF_026875155.1 Cherax quadricarinatus
AAGTTGCAAACTTGATAAGGGTCCAGGAGGAACGAAACATCACCTAAAGATTAATCTCCAATTAATGGACTCGTTACAAAAAGGAAAATCAATACCAATAGCAACTACGAAAATAAACCCGAGAAACATATAAATCAAAACATGGACAATACAATTGAATACAATAAGTAGAAATGATAAAAGCGAAGAAAATCAATGGGAGTGTGAAACGAACGAAATGCGAGTGAGAACTTGTGAGAAAAATGTGCAAGAGTTGGAAGCACTTCAACCTCAGGAGAATTAATTGGGCAGATACTGAAAAAGTGTACATGATACAATTAGAAAGCTGGAATGTAAATACTGACCAGGTGGGGGAAATGACCCTTGGGTGCAGTGGACATCTTTATTGACCACAACGTTTCGCCCACCGTCAAGCTTCGTCACTGACCTTGATGCATTTTAGGAAGGCGTTAAAAACCCCTTTTTTTGCTGTTGGTGCTTTTGTTAACGTAGTTATGAATTATTTGTATGTGTGTCTGTGTGTGATGCTTTTGTGGTGTTTTTGTTGCTGCTATTGTCTCTGATATTTTTCTTACTGTTGAAATAGATTTGTTGTGTGGGTGATGTTTATGTTGCTGCTATTGTTTTTGATGATTGTGTTGCTAGTGTTGTGGTTGTTGTTCTGATTGTTGTTGAGTTTATCGTTGCTGCAGCCGCCACCGGCGTTGTATGTCAATAAATATCAAAATTCCACAGTGTTCAAATACCGAGACAGCTGATCGTGATAGGGTAAACAGTTCATTATATCGTGGATCATACCTTTCACCCCCCCCCCCCCATCCCCGATAGCTCGGTTACGCACCAGACGACCTGGCTGACGGTCTAGGCACCAGACGACCTGGCTGACGGTTTAGGCACCAGACGACCTGGCTGACGGTTTAGGCACCAGACGACCTGGCTGACGGTCTAGGCACCAGACGACCTGGCTGACGGTCTAGGCACCAGACGACCTGGCTGACGGTCTAGGCACCAGACGACCTGGCTGACGGTCTAGTCACTTTAGCAACTGGACGAGGCTCGATAAGGCTGCACATAACCTGTACACGATAAGTCAAGATTATTTTAACCTGTAAAATAGGGGAAAAAAAGACAAACTCTCGATCCATACTCTAAAAGATATATACTTTTCCGTCTATATACATTGAGTGTCGAATTTATTTTCGAGTGTAAGAGGTGTATCGCTCTCTGTAATTTCTTCGATTTATTCGCATAAATTCACAAACGAGTTTAATTATGGTGAGTTTAATTATATTATATTATAATTATATTAATTATATTATTGGAAAGACTGTGTTATGAATATCTCACGGAATATATATATATATATATATATATATATATATATATATATATATATATATATATATATATATATTATATATATATATATATAATAATAATAATAATTGTTGTGCCGAAAAGGTAAAACTTGCGATTTTGGCAAACGAAAATTTGTGTATGCAGTAATTTCGCAAAAATCATTCTGAACCTAACGAAAATAATGCTTCATTGTGTTTATTATTAAATTATTGTAAACTTATCTGAAATATATTACGCTTGTTATAATAAGGTTAGGTAAGTTTTCTAAGGTACTTTTGGTACAAAATTATTAGTATTTACATTAACATAAATGAAAAAAATATATATATTTAAAGGTAAATATTGGGAGGTATAAGAGAAAATTTTAGAAAGGACATAATTTTAAATGAGTTATTGCTAATTGACCAGTTTCACCTATTCGGCACGACATTATATGTATGTATTATATATATTATATAATTATATATAAATATATATATATATTATATATATATATAGTATATATATATATATATATGTATGTATATATATATGTATGTATTATATATATGTATGTATATATATATGTATGTATATATATATGTATATGTATATATATATGTATGTATTATATTATGTATGTATATTATATATGTATTGTATATATATATGTATGTATTATATATTTATATATGTATATATATATATATGTATATATATATGTATGTATATATATATTGTATATATATATATGTATGTATATATATATATGTATGTATATATATATATGTTTATATATTGTATGTATATATATATATTATGTATATTATATATGTATGTATATTTATATATGTATGTATAAATATAT
The DNA here is from genome assembly GCF_026875155.1 of Cherax quadricarinatus. Classification (NCBI taxonomy): domain Eukaryota; kingdom Metazoa; phylum Arthropoda; class Malacostraca; order Decapoda; family Parastacidae; genus Cherax; species Cherax quadricarinatus. The sequence goes on from NC_069482.1 coordinate 14,150,067, forward strand.
ATATTGTATGTATATATATATATGTATGTATATATATATATTATATGTATGTATTATATATATATGTATGTATATATATATAATGTATGATATATATATGTATGTATATATATATATGTATGTATATATATATATGTATGTATAATATATGTAATGTATATATATATATATGTATGTATATATATATATATGATATTATATATGATATATATATGTATGTATATATATTATTATGTATGTATATATATATATATGTAATGTATATATATATATATGTATGTATATATATATATGTATGTATATATATATATATGTAGTATATATATATGTATGTATATATATATATATATGTATGTATATATATATATGTATGTATTTATTATATGATATGATTATATATATATGTATGTATATATATATATGTATGTATATATATATATGTATTGTATTATTATATATATATATGTATGTATATATATATATGTATGTATATATATATATGTATGTATATATATATATATATATGTATGTATATATATATATATATATATATGTATGTAATATATATATATATAATATGTATGTAATATATATATATATATGTATGTATATATATGTATGTATATATATGTATGTATATATATGTATGTATATATATATATGTATGTATATATATATATGTATGTATATATATATATGTATATATATATATGTATGTATATATATATATATGTATATATATATATGTATAATATATATGTATATATATATATGTATATATGTATGTATATATATGTATGTATATGTATGTATATATATATATATATATATATTTAAATATATAAGATATATATATATAATGATAGCTATACATATTCATCTATTTGTTGATTCATTAAATGTCTGTGAAAAAGAAGTAAACTTCTTAAAACAGTACATTATTTATAGAATTCCTGAAGGAGTATCACATCCTTATCTTAAGATACATAAAAAAATATAGCAAATCTACTTTTAAAATGGGATGTACATCCTGGATGGGAGGGCCAGCGGACGCTTTAACGATGACTCTCATTATCTGATTATGACCAGTGTCAGGGAACACTGTGTTGTGTTATTGATGTTGTGTTATGTGTTATTGATGTGTTATGTGTTATTGATGTGTTATCGATGTTGTATTATTGATGTGTTACTGATGGTGTGCAACACCGAGAAGTTGATGAGTAAGACACAATTTCGCCTGCATAACAGGCTTCGTCAGTTGAATAGAGGCGAGTACAGTACTGGAGATAGTAGACGTAGTTTTTGTTTTTGACGTGATCAGTCATCTTTAGATGGAGGTGATCAAACCCTTAAATCTAAGCAGAGGCATCCGATCAGACCTATATAATCAGTCAACAGGTCATCCGATCAGACCTATATAATCAGTCAACAGGTCATCCGATCAGACCTATATAATCAGTCAACAGGTCATCTCTGTGATTAAAACCCGTGTCAGGAGGACCTTTCTCTGTTTCCTGACGAATAAAACACATCTGTACTCGACTGAAGAAGCCTGTAGTACAGGCGAAATGTTTCCGCTTCAATCTATATTGCATATCAATTCTTAAAGCTATTTTAAAATATAATGTATAGGGAAGTACCACTTTTGGTATCCAGCTAAACTAGGCATTTATATACACTATACACATGCCACCTGGTAAATAATTTCCAGAAATATAAACACTGATAAGTGTTTATACATGAAGAGTGTGTTAATCGGATTTAAAGGCTATCGACTGCACAACGGGTTAATAAAGATAAGTGTAGTGTGTTCACCACCAGTCTAGAATACTTCAATTCCACATATAGACCTGTGAGGATTAAAGTAAACTGTAACTGTATAAATGATGAGATATACACTCCGTCATCTGTACGTTCACTGTTGCTGTCTATGCATACACATCAAGAGTCTCGTGGAAATATATGCAAAGTGCTGTGAGAGACAAAGACAGACACATATCGATGTTTAGAAACTGAGATATATACACTGTTAAATGTATAAACACTGAAATAGACATTTCTGCATATAAACACTGATATATTTCTACATATAAACACTGGGATACACATCTCTCAGTGTGCAGTACATTCTATGACCCATCAAAAAATTCTGTTGTTGAGTTGTAAAAATCCTGAGACTATTCCAACTAACACGAAATAAAATAAATGGAAATGTGTCGTCCTGCCTCTCTTAACAAGTTAAAAACAAATGATAATACTTTTTTTATATCCTAGAATTATATAAAAAGGTATTATTATATTTACATTACTGTACCTGGCTAAAGAAAACGGAGAAAGATTTTTTATATTATCGTATTTAAGTAAACGTAATGCCGTCACAAAGTAAAAAATTTAAATTCCTGACAAGATTTAGCGTTGTGTGTATAGAATTTAATTCATTTTCAAGTCCTAAAGTAAAAATATAGACTTTTTTTAAAAAAAGATTGTTTTGAATATTTATGTATCAGTTGTTAGTTATTGTTTCTGTATACTTAATTGTTTAGGGTCGCAAGACATAATAAACCGAGAGGTGTATATCATGTGTGGTATAAACCTTGATAATAGATACCGGCAAGCTGGTTTAGATCAAGATCCCAGGACCGAAACGTTGTCCAATAAATATATCCTAGTGTTTCCTTGCGTGTTTTTCTAAATCGTATAGCATGTGTACATACACTTGAGTGTATACACTTGAGAGTGTATGTGTACAGTATGCATACACTTAAGAGTTTAATTTCTATGTTAGTATTAAAATAGTCTTCACTGGTGGTAAACAGGTGATATGCAGTCTTAATGACCCTTTTACGTCAACACACTCGTAGTCCTGCTCTCCTAGCCTTGAGGCTTGGTACTCTTCTCGGTACCTTGTTGGCATGGGTAGTCCTGTTCTCCTAGCCTTGAGGCTTGGTACTCTTCTCGGTACCTTGCTGAGGCGTGGGTTGTACTCGTGATTGATATATTGTACAAAGATCTTATGCATGTGGCAAAGATCGGTATTATGTGGCTGAGAGACGCGGTTGTTACCGGTTGTGTGTCGAATAAGACGCTGTGGAGATATAACTTCCAACTGATGGATGAGACACGTCCAACAAGTGTAGTCTGGTAAAAACACGTTTCGCCCACTTGTGACTTCAGATAAGGAAAATACATACTAGGTAGACAGATGCACAAACTAGCAAAGATGCGGGGCCAAAAGCTATAACTCGACCCCTGCAACTACATATATGTGAATACACACACAACCTCTTCGGTAGGTGTGTGTGAGAGAGACTGAAAGATAATGAGTGAAATTGAGAGAGAATGTGTGTGGGGGGGTTTGTGTAAGAGAGAGAGAGAGAGAGAGAGAGAGAGAGAGAATAAATGAAGTATCAGCTTCAGATACCTCCTCCCATATTTCATCTCTTCCTACCCCTCCCATCACTCCCTTCACATTCATCCTCACTACCCTTCCCCCATTTCTTAACCCCCATTTCTAGATCTCCCAACCCATTCCTAAACCCCACCCCCACTAAAAAAAAAATCACCCCATAACTCCAACCTCAACACCCCATATGGTCCATTATTTCCCACAAATATATAAGAGCACACCCATGGCGACGGATGCCCCATTAAAAACGAGTTAATGGCCCAATTACCCAACCCCCAAATAAAATTATTACATCACTTATCAATTACTTAACCGCTGCAAAAATAATTCTCAAAAAAGTAAATCCATTAACGGCAGAGATGAAATGGTAACGAAATTTTCGATTTTGATAAATAATCACGTCAAGGTAATGATTTTAGTGAGTGAGTTCGTGTGCAGGCGTGAGTGAAAGAGCTCGGGCATTCGTGAAAGGATGTGTTCATGCACTCATGAAATTTTTCGTGCACTCATGAATGTTTTCGTGCACTCATGAAAGTTTTCGTGCACTCATGAAAGTTTTCGTGCACTCATGAATGTTTTCGTGTACTCATGAATATTTTCGTGCACTCATGAAAGTTTTCGTGCACTCATGAAAGTGTGTTCCGGCACTGTTGAAAGTGTGCACTCACGAGTGAAAATAGTTCTTGCACTCTTGAAAGTTTATTCGTGCACTCATGAGCGAAAGTGTTCGTGCACTTACGAGTACCGTTGTGTTCATGCACTCGTGAAAGCATGTTTTTGCCCTCGAGTGAAATTACGTTTTTCACCCGAGTAAAAAAGTGTTTATTTGCGCTCGAGTGAAAGTGTGTTCTTGCACTTACATGTGAATGATAGTGTGCTCTTGCGGTTATCAGTATGTGTCTTCGGGTATTCACGAAAGTGCTTTCGGGAACTTGTGAGTGCAAGTGCATTAACACACACTTGAACGAAAGTGTGTTCACGCACTTGAACGAAAGTGTGTTCTTGCACTCACAAGAGTAATACACACCATTTTGAGTGCCACTTTGTAAATGTAGTGAGGTGGGATACCAGTTCTAAGCTTGTAAATGTTGTAAAATAGGAGTCCAGCTGTAAGCTTGTAAATTCAACAGTTTCGAATATACATTTTTCTATCCGTAATTTACAGGTTAAATCTTCATATTACACTTCTATTCCCAAGATAGCAACGCTCATCTTGCCATATAGGACAAGCGAAAATTTGTGTATGCAATAATTTCGCCAAAATCATTCTGAACCTAACGAAAAAAATGCATTTCACTGTGTTTGTTTAGTATTAAATTATTGTAAAAAAATCTAAAATATATTTAGTTGGGTTAGGCTAAAATAAATTGTTCTTGTTAAAATAAGGTTAGGAAAGTTTTCTAAGATTCTTTTGATGCAAAATTATAAATTTTTACATTAACAATAATGAAAAAAATATATCTTTAAACGTATATATTAAACTTTTTATTTCTAACCCTTAGACTTAGAAATGCTTCCTAACATTTCCTAGTAATTTAGAAACCGCTTCTTAACACTTCTTTTTAATCATTCTTTTTAATCTTGATCAATGATGAGATTATTTACACACATGATTTATAACACCTCTAAATGAGGCTGAACATAGCGGTCTTGGTGGTGAACGTGGATGGTGAGGAGAGAGCCTTCTGCTAACCTCGGCTATCTAGGCAGGAGCAGAGGCAGCTGTACTCTAGTTCGGTTTTTTTTTTAGATCAGATAACCTCATTATAGACTGTAAGGACTTCTCTCAATGTAAAGGACGATCTCTGTCTCTTTCTGTCTCTACCCCTATTTCTCTCTCTCTCTCTCTCTCTCTCGGCCTCAGACTAGCATTTATCATCATGGTTCGCATCAGGTTAAGGTTCACCACATCCTGAGTGATGATTTAGTGTCCACACTGATCTTCACGTTGTGTGTGTGCGCGCGCGCGCGCGCGCGTGTGTCGATTAGACACTTGGCCTGTACTCATCTAATTGTAGTTGCAGGGGTCGAGTCCTTGCTCCTGGCACCGCCTCTTCACTGATCGCTACTAGGTCCTCTCTCTCCCTGCTCAATGAGCTTTATCATACCTCGTCTTTGAGTGAGGTTTGCAGTCTTTGGCCACCTAGCCTATACTCTGTGGTCTTCTTTGCCCTTCCCCGATTTTCATGACTTTGCATTTGGCAGGGTTAAATTCCAGGAGCCAGTTGCTGGACCAGGCTTGCAGCCTGTCTATATCCCTTTGTAGTCCTGCCTGATCCTCATCCAATTTAATTTTCCTCATTAAGTTCACATCATCTGTAAACAGGGACACTTTTGAGTGTATCCCTTCCGTCATGTCATTCATATATACCAAAACTAGCACTGGTCCTAGGACTGACCCCTGTGGAACCCCGCTCGTCACAGGCGTGCACTCTGACACGTCATCACGTACCATGACTCGTTGTTGCCTTCCTGTCAGGTATTCTATGATTCACTGCAGTGCCTTTCCTGTTATGCATGCCAGATCCTCTAGCTTTTGCACTAATCTCTTGTGAGGAACTGTGTCGAAAGCTTTATTGCAGTCCATGAAAATGCAATCTATCCACTGCTCTCCCTCGTGTCGTACTTCCGGTACCTTGTCATAAAACTCCAGTAGGTTTGCGGCACAGGATTTCCCTTCCCTGAAATCGTGCTGGTTGTCGTTTATAAACATGTTCCTTTCTTGGTGCTCCACCACACTCCTGATAATCTTGTCCATGATTTTGCATACTATACACGTCAGTGACACTGGTCTGTAGTTCAATGTCTCGTGTTTGTCTCCATTCTTAAAAACTGAGACTACATTTGCCGTCTTCCATACCTCGGGTAGTTGCCCAATTTCAATGGATGTGTTGAAGATTGCTGTTAGTAACACAAAAAGCGTCTCTGCTCCCTCTCTAACGACCCACGGAGAGATGTCCGGTTCCAGCGCCTTTAAGGGGTGTATGTGTGTGTGTACGTGTATGTGTGCGTGTGTACGCGATTTTGGCTTAAATATCAACGCTCTTCTTGCCGAATGAGGCAAGCGAAAATTTGTTTCCAATAATTTCGCAAAAATCATTCTGAACCTAACGAAAAAAAAATATATTTAATTGTGTTTGTTTATTATTAAATTATTGTAAACTTATCTAAAATATATTTAGTTAATTAGACCAAATTAAATTGCGCTTTTTATAATAAGGTTAAGTAAGTTTTCTAAGGTTCTTTTGGTACAAAATTATTATTTTTACATTAACATAAATGAAACTCATATATCTTTGAATGTATAACAGAAAATTTTTAGATAGAACTTAATTTTATGTAAGTTCTTGCTAAGTGACCAATTTTACCTATTTGGCAAGACTATATATATACACGTGTATATATATATATATATATATATATATATATATATATATATATATATATATATATATATATATATAATGTCGTGCCGAATAGGTGAAACTGGTTACTTAGCAAGAACTTGTATAAAATTAAGTTCTTTCTGAAAAAAATTCTTAAACGTTAGATATATTTTTTCATTTAGATGAGTTACTGAGGACAGTTCCTGATGAACCAGGTTGTGGTGTTTACCCTGGAGTGCATGCTGCTAGCTGAAATAACATGATTGATCAAGCCAGCAACTTTGAGGTGTGGTCCGGGAGTGGCAGCCGGGGAAAAGGGTGATCCTAGAAATCATCAGTGTGTGGGGGCAGGTGGGTAAGTGGGTTGGGTTTAGGTGGGTGACAGCGTGGCGACCTTGTGAACTCCACTGCAAGAATACCGTCAACGGTGTCAGGAAATACACAAACATGCGAGCACTGACATGTTCGTTCTTAAACACACAAATGTGTTTTTAAACTTGTGTAAACCCCCCCCCCCACACACACACACATTCAACCAGCAAACAGGCGGGGCCAGGAGCTGAGACTCAATCCCTACAACCATATATGAGTACATAGAGATGAGTACTTACACACCCCAAGTGTGCGTGTCTACAAGAATGTGCAAGTTTATACTTACAAACCCAATCGTATTCATATACAAACTCTCACACAAACGCACTCACGCACACACAAACACACGCATACAAACACACACAGTAACAAATTTAAACTCTCATAAATACACACACAAATACATACATAAACAGTCACATAAACACAATGCAAAAATCGTTTTGTAATGTATCTCCCTCTTGTTATTATAGGAAGGTGCTTGTTCCACTAGACTGTTCCTGGAAGCATTTTACTTTTTCTTGGGTCGTACTAAATGAGTTAACAGAAGCAAGGTATTGAAAGAATATTATAAAGAATAATAAATGAAAATGGAATTAGAAAGAGACGGAGGTGGGGGGGGGTGAGGAGGTAGTGGAGGAGGTACTGGAGGAGGTACTGGAGGAGGTACTGAAGGAGGTACTGGAGGAGGAGGAGGAGACGAAGTAGAAAAAGTACTGTATAAGGAGGAGGAAAAAAGAAGAGAAGGAAGATGTAGATAAAGCGAGAAAGAAGAGGTAGGAGGAGGTATGTCGCAGCAGCTGTACCAAGAAAAAGAAGAGAGAAGAACAAAAGCTGCCGCTACCACCGCCACCACCATCGCTGCCACCACTGCCACCGTCGCCGTCACCACCGTCGCCGTCGTCACTATAACACATCCAGGAGCAGCAGCAGAACCTTAAACTGTCTACACTTATGTATCTTGTTAAAAGGAAGGTTATTTTCTCTGAGCGTCTGCCCCCCCCCCCCCTCCCCCTCTATCGTCAACATTGTCAACCAATGATTGTTTTGCCTTCAGCGTCGTGAAGACATCAGTCAACGACAGTCATCAATACATCTGCTACAACTAATACAGTGCACTACATCGATCAACAATACAATAACCACCAGAAGCATTAATACAAACAACTGTGTAACAATGCACTCACCATCAACAATAGGGACAATAATATCGATAATTCTGCTATTATTAATGCGGCTAGTACAACACCACTAACAACAATATCATCAACATTTCTCACTCAAATACTTCCACGTATCTAAAGTTGACAAAATTCTAACTGGTTCCCTCTTATCCATAAATGCTCTGAACTCCACGAGTGTCAATGGTGAAACGCTTGTCAGAACACATGACACAGGTATGATGGCACTTTAGAAAGTGGAATCAGATTGCACCTGTGGATTCCATTTCACACTGATCTTTAGATGCACGAGAGAACTGATGAACTGGCAAGGAGAGTAGATGACAACCTTAGGCTGTCAACTAGTAATTTGAGCATTTTATTTATTATCACACTGGCCGATTCCCACCAAGGCAGGGTGGCCCGAAAAAGAAAAACTTTCACCATCATTCACTCCGTCACTGTCTTGCCAGAAGGGTGCTTTACACTACAGTTTTTAAACTGCAACATTAACACCCCTCCTTCAGAGTGCAGGCACTGTACTTCCCATCTCCAGGACTCAAGTCCGGCCTGCCGGTTTCCCTGAACCCCTTCATAAATGTTACTTTGCTCACACTCCAACAGCACGTCAAGTATTAAAAACCATTTGTCTCCATTCACTCCTATCAAACACGCTCACGCATGCCTGCTGGAAGTCCAAGCCCCTCGCACACAAAACCTCCTTTACCCCCTCTTCCAACCTTTCCTAGGCCGACCCCTACCCCGCCTTCCTTCCACTACAGACGGATACACTCTTGAAGTCATTCTGTTTTCGCTCCATTCTCTCTACATGTCCGAACCACCTCAACAACCCTTCCTCAGCCCTCTGGACAACAGTTTTGGTAATCCCGCACCTCCTCCTAACTTCCAAACTACGATTCTCTGCATTATATTCACACCACACATTGCCCTCAGACATGACATCTCCACTGCCTCCAGCCTTCTCCTCGCTGCAACATTCATCACCCATGCTTCACACCCATATAAGAGCGTTGGTAAAACTATACTCTCATACATTCCCCTCTTTGCCTCCAAGGACAAAGTTCTGTGTCTCCACAGACTCCTAAGTGCACCACTCACTCTTTTCCCCTCATCATTCTATGATTCACCTCATCTTTCATAGACCCATCCGCTGACACGTCCACTCCCAAATATCTGAATACATTTACCTCCTCCATACTCTCTCCCTCCAATCTGATATTCAATCTTTCATCACCTAATCTTTTTGTTATCCTCATAACCTTACTCTTTCCTGTATTCACCTTTAATTTTCTTCTTTTGCACACCCTACCAAATTCATCCACCAATCTCTGCAACTTCTCTTCAGAATCTCCCAAGAGCACAGTGTCATCAGCAAAGAGCAGCTGTGACAACTCCCACTTTGTGTGTGATTCTTTATCTTTTAACTCCACGCCTCTTGCCAAGACCCTCGCATTTACTTCTCTTACAACCCCATCTATAAATATATTAAACAACCACGGTGACATCACACATCCTTGTCTAAGGCCTACTTTTACTGGGAAAAAATTTCCTTCTTTCCTACATACTCTAACTTGAGCCTCACTATCCTCGTAAAAACTCTTCACTGCTTTCAGTAACCTACCTCCTACACCATAGCAGTATGAAAAGAATTTCAACCGAACTCCATTAATCGGGGACTGAGGGAGAATGACAATATTCACTCCATCATTCTATCATGCAGGAGGGGCTACATGTCTATAGTGCATCAATAAAATCAAACTCTTGGATGTCACTACTGGCCGGCACCAGCTGAGATAAAAGTTTCTCTGGGAGGCTGCATCACCAACTGATGTAAACAAAGCTAAATGTAAACTTTTCCAGACGAGCTGGAATGCCAGAAAAACTAATAAATTCGGTGATAATTTGTTCACAAATGTTCAAGAAATTTCAAATTATTTTATCCAGAGTGGCACATTATCAGCCATTTTTTGAAAAAGACCCTGACTTTGCTTATTATAAATAATTCGAATCAACTTCACCCTCTCCTCCTAATAATAATTTCAATAATTTAAAAAATAAATCGTAATGTTTTATGCCAGAATTCATGTCTGTATTAACAATTCACTAGACTGTAACCAGATCAAAAATTTATAAATAGTTCATTGTTAATGTAACTTACTTAGGTACTGTGGAAAATTACATTTATCTGAATGTAACTAATTATGTACATAACAGTAAATGATAAAGATAATCATTATTTATCAATGTTACATAGACAAGTAGGAATTTGGGACACCTAGGTCGCAAAAAATGTCCCCCTTCGATACCTACCACTGTCATAACCACAAGTTGCTCTGGACCTATTAATTAAATGAAATATACATACACCAGGAATACTGGTAAATATATAAATTTGTGGACTGTATATTAAAAATAATAAATGATTATATATATATATATATATACACATTTATACAACAGAAGGAGAATATATCTTAATCATAACACTCACCAATTTGACTGGAGATTAATGTGTCATGTACAGGACCCCCCCCTTATGAAAATTTTACTGGCCAGAAATTAAACATAAATTAGACAGCTTATCTGAGGTTCCTGGAGTTGTCCTGTCCTGTCGCCTGATATCTCAAGTTATGCAGGAATGCACATCCAACAATTTCGCCTCCTATTTGAGAGGTGTCAGCCCAATTTTAACCTCTAGAGCACGAAAATTCCTTCCCATTACACTAACGTTGTATCCAATTCAAAAACCAAAATGGCGACTGTCTCTTCTTTTTTTCGATAACATACTTCTTTTAAAAATACAATATAAGGCATCTATTTCCTATAAATTACCGTATTTCCGGAAAATATATACAGTATTTTCCACACTGCGGCCGGCCGGAGTTCGTTGCTAAACGATTCAAATTACTCCTTCCTTTAGGAGACGATTCCAGCCAGTTCTGGCTTGAGTGGCTGTTCTCCTAGTAGGTCTTACTACGATTTCATCTTCCGGCATCACTTGGTCTTCGTTATCTTCCATATCACTCGTGTCACTTTCCCTCAGATTTTCATTTACGTTTGATTGAACTCCTAATTTCAAGGAAATCAATTTATTAATTGTGCGTAAACTTTCCTGGCCACGACACAACACTTTGACATTCCTGACAACACCTTGTGCATCTGGGTACAATGTCAATACTTTGCCCAGAGGCCACAGTGTTCGATGTTGTTCAGTGTCAATTAACACAGTGTCACCTGGTTGAATGGTCTGTCGATTTACTGCCTCTGTCGCACCATAAAAGTGTTCACGTAGTGTAAGAAGATATTCCTTACGCCACACATTAGACCAATGATCAATTACTTTATTTAACATTTTAAATTTATTACACAACACTGTCGCATCATTGTAATCTTAATCACTTTCTTCCGGATTATCTCTATAGACAGGGGCAGCTTCCAATTTCCTTCCACATATTAGGTGAGAAGGTGTTAATACATCTGCATCAGGTGTATCACTCATATACGAGAGAGGCCTATTATTTATACGATTTTCTGCCTCCACTAACACTGCACAGAATTCTTCCTAATTAATTCTCTTCCGGTGTAGTACTTTGCGGAGACGCCTCTTCACTGTGCCTATCAGTCTTTCGTACAGCTCCCCCTGCCAAGGGGCTCTAGGAGTAATAAATTTCCAGGTACACCCTCGCTGGGTTAACAGAGATTGAACATCGTTACTATTATTTAATTCTATCAAGTGTTGAGCACCTGCTACAAAATTCGTGGCATTATCCGAAATCATCAACCTCGGACAGGATCTCCTAGCTGCAAATTTTCGAAACGGCTGTATAAACTGTTCTGCAGACAAGTCCTGTGCCACTTCTAAATGAACTGTCCTAGTAGCAGAAACAGGTGAACAAACAAACATACACTTTCAGTGGAACACCATTTGATGTACCTTTTTAAAAATTTAAATTGGACGACTATAGTCTACACCTGTTACATCAAATGGTTTCACTAATTGTACACGCTCCTTTGGCAATGGTGGAGGACCTGGGTACATATAGGATCTGGCATCCACACGGCGACATATTACACAAGATTTAATCACCCTTTTTACACTTTGCCGTCCTTGTGGCATCCAGAAAGTTTCCCTAATACAATTTAAGGTATCTTGTACCCCACCATGCATTACATTTTTATGGGCATTTAGAACAATCAAATTTGTTAGATGATGAGTTTTGGGCAGTAAGTTAGGGTGTTTAGCATTATCACCCAATTCAGCATTTTGTAACCTACCTCTGCACCTAATTATATTGTTCTCTAAATACAGCCCCAATTTCTCTATTATAGAACCTTTCACAATTTTTCTTTCCATCATCAATTTAATTCATTTCCATAAAATTTCCTCCTGTACCCTCTTTATCCAATATTCAAGAGGATGTGAAAACTTATATGAAATATTTACCTTGTTTAGAAATTCAAACACCAACTTAGTTACATTGATCAGTTTGGGTAAAGAAGAATACCTATTTATATCAATGGATAAAGAAGGACAAACTATTGGAGAGGTGGTCACAGTAATTTCAACAGGAGCAATATAAGCCTTTTGTACAGGCCAATTAGCTTTATTTACCAACCAGCTCGGTCCTTTAAACCATGATACAGCATTTACAAATTTAGGTAAACCTCGAGACCAGAAATCAGCTGGATTCTCCTCACCAGGTATATGATTAAATGTTAACATATGCTGACCCAAACTATTATACTTCTCTTACACATTTAAGTTTCCATGCTTCCTGAATTAATAATTTCCCTCTTATAGTAAGGGGTGACACTAAACCTAGTGGATCAAAACATTTGGAAACTTCAGCAAGCAAGACTCTCTTAGTTAATTTATTGGGTATACTGTAATTATTAGGTTTTAACATTAACAAATCTCTCTCAGTATCCCAAGTTAATCCCAATACATTACTACATTTTGGCACTCCATCTCCAGGGTAATCTTGACTTATTTTGTCCTTCAATTTGGACGAATTACTATTCCATTCTCTCAGAGGCATATTGGCACTTTGCATTATTTTATTAGCCTCTCCATAAGTCATTAACAGTTCCTCTTCAGTTGACGTCACACCCAGGAAATTGTCCACATAAAATTGTTTGCTCATTACTTTACTCAATGGACTTTCCATACATTTAAGGTGTGCATTTATCGTCGCTTGAAGTAGGAACGGACTGGAATGTAGCACCAAATAATACGCTCCTAAAGCAAAAGGTTTTCAGAGGGCTAAGTGGGTCAATAGGATTCTCAGGCCATAAGAAGCGGGTACAATCCCGGTCAGCCTCTTGTAAACCCACTCTTAGGAAAGCTTTACTTATATCAGCCGTAAAGGCATAATGCTTCACTCTAAAAATTAATAAGATATCTCCTAATTTTTCCGTCAACGACGGACCTGTCATCAAACAGTCATTTAAACTAGGTACATTTTTGTTAATCCTGGCACTACAATTAAACACAATTCTCAGAGGAGTGGTCTTAGAATCCTTCTTCACTCCGTGATGTGGCAAATAGTGACCATAAATTTTGGCTTGCTCATGAGGTACCTCTTCTATAAATTTATTAATTAACTGCTCAACAATTATATCATTATAGGCAGTTAACAATTCTGGTGTCTTACTCAGTTCGTGGAGCTGAGCCTTTAATTGTCCATATGCCATTCTGTAATTAGTAGGCAATTCTGGATGGTTCAGTCTCCACGGAAGTCGTACCCAGTATTGTCCAGATTCAAATTTTACATCTCTCAGGTATTGTTCTTGAGTAAAAGAATCGTCTCGACTTTCTTCATTTACATTTATTCCAATGCTGTCTAATTCCCACAATTTATGCACTGGCTCCACACCATCCTCTATGGAAGAATTATACTGGGGTACGACTTCATGAGTAAGACACACAGCTATGGTATTTGTAGTTTCCTCTAGTCATGAATTATTTTACGAGGGATCCTACCATACATTACATGGCCTCCTGCAGTCTTCAAAGGGTGACACAACATTTCTTTACCATACCCTTTACAAAGGAGGCATAATAGTCACTACCTATCAAAATATTTATTGGGCCTACAGAATCATTACTTACACCAGAAGGTGCTAAATTTACATTATGTGAAAGTCTTTCTGTAGCTTTAACTAAGCCCTACTCTACATATTTTCTCTGGAAGTCTATCTACAATTACTGCATTAACACGTTTTTTCTCATTGCCCAACCTGACAGTTACATAAACAGTGTCATACAATTGAGCCCTTTTATCTGAGAGAAAACCAGATAATTTTAAAGTTGTGGGATCTCCCATCTGTACTTTCATACCATCAAGACATTTACCTTTTATGAAAGTACGCTGAGATCCCTGGTCCAATAATGCAGTTACATTTTTGATTTATGCCTTTTATCATCAATTTTTACCTGTAACACAGGTAAGGCTACTTCAGTAAAACCATCATTATTAACATTAGCAGCAATTTTTACATTAGCTACTGTTGTGTCAGGATTGTCAACATTATCATATAGACCTTTACACATGACTATATGGTGTCTTCCTTTGTGACATTGATAACAGTTGTTTAATTTGGCATGACAATCCTTTACATTGTGATTACCTAAACACCTGATACATCTGTCAAGTTCCTCCAATCTTTCAACTTTATTCATTCCTGAATTGTATGCATTGCAATTCTTAGAAAATGAGTACCCTTGCAGAAAAGACAATTCCCCTCCTTTCTTTGACTGGTTTCTTATTAACTGGGCTACTCTTAGGAGGGTACTTATTCTTCTTACCTTGTGGAGAATCATTATTTCTGATTCCTGCTACTTGATATGCACCTATGCAACTCTTTTTAGGAAATGAATTTTGATTATTAACATTGGGATAATTTTTCCCTTTGTGAAACTTGACAGATACATCAGAGTTATTAAGTGTTGCATCTTTAAAATGAGTTAGTTGGGGTGGTCTGCCACTGCACAATTAATTCTTGTAGACCTAGTCTTATTTCCTCCAGACCAAAATAACCCTTGTGATATTTGTTTGAGAGTCATTCAAGTGTTTTACAGCTTAATTTATTCTGTACTATGGCACTCAATAACCAGTCTGATTCCTTCAGATTATATTTATTACTTAAAGTTTTGAGAGTGCTCTCCAGTTTAACTCTAAACTGCTGTAAACCTTTGTAAGTGTGATCTGGAGATTTTAAATTAACAATGATATTCACTAGATCCAACCTACTTTGTTCTATATTACCATAAGTGACCTTCAACAAGTCAACTGCTTCCTTGTAAGAATCATCTACATTGGGAAAGGCTTGTATGAGTATGTGAGCATCTCCTCTTACCTGTCCTTTGAGGTAAAATAATTTAGTTACAAAAGGCTAGGTCACTCCTGTCATGCACAGCTGCTTTAAAAATTGACCAAAATTCCTCCCAATTTTCTCCAGGATTAAACACAGTTAACATAATTCTGGGAGTTTTGGCAAAGACATATTATTGTTGGAGCAGACTGATTAACCGCCTGGTTTACACATTTTAATTTATTCAAGGCCTGACTTTTACAAGAAAGAATCTTTTCCTCTAATTCATAATACTGATTAATCATGAGATCTATTTCAGTCTCATCTACACAGTTTACTAATAAATCTCCTTCATATTTGTTGTAATATAATTTGTATGAATCATATGTATTCCCTAAAGCATCTAAATACAATTTTAAATCATCAGTATTCACAGTTTCTTGATTCATTAATTCCAAGCACTTATTATATGCCTTGGTTACATGAACTTTTCTAGCCTGTATCGATGCTTTCTTTATTCTATATTCCATATGTTTGTCTTCTATATTAATTTCCTCATTTTCAGCCATGATGCAATGTATTAAATTCAACTTAATAACACTGATTATGTACTAAATTATGCACTTTATAAAGGTAAATAGTACAACTTACCTTTGAATAAATCCTAGCTACTTGAGCTTAACAATTACACATGCAAGAAATTATAATATAATTTTAAATGTGCATTAATACAAACCTTTAGCCAAACTTGGCTTATCAAAATTAATATACAAATTAATATAAATACTTGCCAGAATTTGGCATAGCAAAATTAATATTATACACATTAATATAATTAGCAACACCTGGCTTATCAATTACATATACACTGATATAAATCTTGGCCAGAATTGTCTTATCAAATTAATATTATACAAATTAATATAAACTTAGCCAGACTTGACTTATCAAAATTAATATTGTAATTATAATCCACTACACATTAAATAAATTTGTGAACTTAACATCCACCTCCTTCTGTCATTTCACATATAATTATTAAGTAATTAACCAATTAATGACTTCACTAATTACCTCCGTTTCAAGAAGGAACAACGGGCAAATTAAATGTGGAAAATTACATTTATCTGAATGTAACTAATTATGTACATAACAGTAAATGATAAAGATAATTATTAATTATCAATGTTACATAGACAAGTAGGAATTTGGGACACCTAGGTCGCAAAAAATGTCCCCCTTCGATACCTAAACCCCTGTCATAACCACAAGTTGCTCTGGACCTATTAATTAAATGAAATATACATACACCAGGAATACTGGTAAATATATAAATTTGTGGACTGTATATTAAAAATAATAAATGATTATATTATATATAATATATATATATATATAATATATATTATATATATATAAATAATATATATATATATATATATATATATATATATATATATATATATATATATATATATATATATATATATATATATATGGTGTTAATGTTGCAGTTTAAAAACTGTAGTGTAAAGCACCCTTCTGGCAAGACAGTGATGGAGTGAAGTGATGGTGAAAGTTTTTCTTTTTCGGGCCACCGTGCCTTGGTGGGAATCGGCCAGTGTGATAATAATAATAAATATAATATATATATATATTATATATATATAATATATATATATATATATTATATATATATATATACACACAACACACACATTTATACAACAGAAGGAGAATATATCTTAATCATAACACTCATCAATTTGACTGGAGATTGATGTGTCATGTACAGGACCCCCCCCCCCTTTGCCTACATTTATGAAAATTTTACTGGCCAGAAATTAAACATAAATTAAACAGCTTATCTGAGGTTCCTGGAGTTGTCCTGTCCTGTCGCCTGATATCTCAAGTTATGCAGGAATGCACATCCAACAATTTCGCCTCCTATTTGAGAGGTGTCAGCCCAATTTTAACCTCTAGAGCACGAAAATTCCTTCCCATTACACTAACATTGTATCCAATTCAAAAACCAAAATGGCGACTGTCTCTTCTTTTTTTCGATAACATACTTCTTTTAAAAATACAATATAGGGCATCTATTTACCTATATATTACCGTATTTCCGGAAAATATATACAGTATTTTCCATAGGTACCATAACACTGGGGCCCAGTCCCTGGTCCCATTATGTGCCTCTAATCTTTTGGTGGCCGACCACAGGATGGGCTTGAGGTACACAATGAACGTATTGAGCTAACAACAACAACAGTAGTAACACTGTCATCAATTATACCTACTATAACTACAACAAATTATCACCAACATCACTACTTACATTCCTGCTAATGTGTAAACAAATAAAATCTTCATATTGAAAATTAACGTTCATAGTATCGACTTGTTTAAATGGCCCCACTGTATACCCGCTCTCACTATAAGAGAGAGCGACGTTGTACGTGTTTAAACGACCACTCTCTGGGAGAGTGAGGCTCTACGTTTGTTGAAATGGTCACTTTGTGGTGGGGGGGGAGAGGCTGTATGTTTAAATGGTTCCACTGTGGGAGAATGAGGCTCTACCTTTGTTTAAATGGTTCTACTGTGGAAGAGAGTGAACCTTTACCCCATTTAAAGGGTGGGAGGGAGACAAAGAGAGAGAGAGAGAGAGAGAGAGAGAGAGAGAGAGAGAGAGAGAGAGAGAGAGAGAGAGAGAGAGAGAGAGAGAGAGAGAGAGAGCAAGGCTCTCCAGATTCAGAGTGTCACACTAGCACTGTTTACATCACCCTCGTCCTCTATTACCTTGTTAAAATAAAAAATAATAAATTCTTGTTGGTGATATAATTTCTGTTATTTACTCACACACTTCCAAAAGCCTATAGCGTGAATCATCAATTATGACTGGTTTTAACCCCCCTCCCCTTCCACCATTCCTCCCCCTCCCCTTCCACCATTCCTCCCCCTCCCCCCCAATTCTTTGTGGTAGATGAAAATAAAATGAACATTGTTTATTTTTTATTTTGTTAATGATGGTAAGATAACAGGCATTTTTTTTTAAGAATTTACTAGATTTGTGGACAGCAGTTGTCCAGGGAAGGTATTGTCTATTTCGACGTGTGAGTGAGGGTTTTGAGGAAATGTAATCCTGTTAAGCGTTTTGCACTTTTGCTGGATGTTTTATGGTCTATTTAAACACTCAAGATGACTAAACATGACACATTTCTACTTGCCTTCTATACTTTGTCTGTATTCTACTTACATTCTACTTATACTCTACGTACATTCTACTCATATTCTACTTATTCTTCTTGTATTCTACTTACATCCTACTTTTATTCTTGTATTATACTTTATTGCATTTTATTTGTATTCTTCTACTTTATTCTACTTGAATTCTACCTATGTTCTTGTATTCTACTTTCTTTTACTTTTAGTATAATTGCATTCTTGTATTCTTCTTCTTATGTATTCTGTGCTACTTCATTCTGATTAAATCTTATTTGTATTCTTGTATTCTATTTTATTCAGTGCAGTTTTAAGAGTTTGTATTACCTCATATCCCTTATCCCTACAAACTCGTCCCACCTCCTACCAGTCTTTCCCTAATCTTCCCCTCCCCCATCAGTATAAATTTTTTCTGTGACCCTCAGGACCAAGGATCCACTCCTCTCTCACCTTACACAACTCGCAACTAGAGAGACTCCTTCCCCTTCATCCCCAGGAGATAAACTCCCCAATTCCTACCAGACTCCACACCCCCGAGTGCATCACCTCAACTTTCCCTTCCCACATGAAGGCTCAGCAAGAAATAAATAAGATTTAATGTAAGGTGAGAGAATGAAGGTGACACCGGAAACAAGAGCCGCAAAAGAAATGTGGGATAAAATTCAGAAATCATTAGTTGTAATAGCCAAACCTGAGATAGTAATTATTAGTCTGATAGCAAAATGGGAATTTTCCTGATGGGTATCAGAGAGTAAATGAATGAATGAGAATCAGAAATTAAAAATTACCTGTAGGTGTGGTCATGGACCAGGCCGCGGGGACGTTGACCCCCAGAACACCCTCCAGATATACCCTCCAGGTATCCATATAATAATATAATTTGAATACCTGGAGGAGGCAAGATTGAAAAGTAAATATTAAGAGAAGGAACAATCAGATTAAACCGGAGGTTATTACATTAATATAAGACATGTCTTAGAGGTAGTGGGGAGAGAGAGAGAGAGAGAGAATGAGAACGAGAATGAGAACGAGAATGAGAACGAGAATGAGAATGATTCACAGTGCAAAAGATGTAGAGGTTGTTTAAGATTTATAATAAAATCTCAGATGTGTTTACATTTGTCAAGAGGAAACAGAATAAAAACACAGAGAAAGAAAGAGCAATAGTTTGCAGTGGAGTGAAGAGGTGCAGAAACTAGGATTAAAAAGGTATAGAAAACAACTCTAAAATAAGGTTGACGGCAGAGATAGGAAAATAAAAAAAAATTAGAGAAGGAACATAAAAGCTAAAGCCTCAATGGAAGCAAATATTAAAGATGGAGGATAGAGAACTGACACAGGAGATATACAAAGAGATGAACCCAGCGTTCATCTGTACATATGCCTCTTAAACTTAAACAAGAAGTTGGGGGGCGGAATGTATGAGCAAAGCAACATACAAGATATAAGCAAGATACTAAATAGGAAATGGAAAGGATTATAAGGGAACTATGGCAAAAGTAATGAGACTGGGTAAAATATCACCTTTGGCCTTGACGAAAGGAGTAAAATAGTAATATGAGGCCATAGCAAGGATTTAGGGTAAGTGATGGAAATGAATCAACAGCTAGACAGAAAAAAAACTTCACACATTTTCCCAATATTCAGGAAGCACTGGACTGCATCACTGACAAACTGGGAAACGTACTACAGAAAAACAAGGATAAATAACAGAAGACACAGTGAAGCAAACACATCAATGATAGACAGATGGATTCTAGAATGTTAAAGTTTACATGGGAATGCAAGAGAAAGATAACAGAGGACTTAAAGGTCTATACCGAGTTTATCCGCTGAGAAGAATTATTGACGACTGTTAAGGAGACAAGGTTGGAGAAGCAAAAGACTTCTGTTTATTACCTTCGTAGATTAGATTATAAAGTAGTAGAGAGGAGGAGGGAAGAATAGATGTAGAGGAGACCGAATATTTTTCATAGCCTGTTGAAAGTATTCGACAAAGACCTGAGCTTCATGCACAGTGGCAGTGGTATGACCAACAACTGCACACTGTGACCAACACCCGTACACGCTGACAAACATCTGCACACTGCGACTAGCAACTACACAATGTGACAAACATATAAGTATAGATTGACGTACTAGCAGCCTGTTAATATTTAAAAAAGAAATTAGTTTTTTTTTTGTTCAGATTTAACCTGAAAGATTAGACACAAGTGCAACATCTGGATATCTTTATTGTAGACGTTTCGCCATCCAGTGGCTTTATCAATACAGATTCTAGGACATAATTAGAAGACAGAACTATATACCTTTCTTGCACAGAATTAACCAGCTGAGGGAAGGTCCCTCTAAAGCCAATTGAAGGGTGAAGGGAAGCTACGCCCCCCTTCCTAGGGACCAGGGGAGTGGTGTTACAAGTGAAGCAGGGTTGTCCCAAGATGTTCAGGCTGTATCAGTACCGTGACTACAATAGTATCGTGACTGCCACAATACCGTGACTGCCACAGTACCGTGACTGCCACAGTACCGTGACTGCCACAGTACCGTGACTGCCACAGTAACGTGACTGCAACAATACCGTGATTGCAACAATTCAGTCATTTTGCAAATTAGAAGTATATCTTAAGCGTGTGTTTCCGTCAAGCATTGACCATCATCAGGGTGTGAGTATGGGGTGACTACCGCCCATAGGATGTGTATAGGGCTGACTACCGCCCATAGGATGGGTATAGGGCTGACTACCGCCCATAGGATGGGTATAGGGCTGACTACCGCCCATAGGATGGGTATAGGGCTGACTACCGCCCATAGGATGGGTATAGGGCTGACTACCGCCTATAGGATGGGTATAGAGCTGACTACCGCCCAAAGGATGGGTATAGGGCTGACTACCGCCCATAGGATGGGTATAGGGCTGACTACCGCCCATAGGATGGGTATAGGCTGACTACCGCCCATAGGATGGGTATAGGGCTGACTACCGCCCATAGGATGGGTATAGGGCTGACTACCGCCCATAGGATGGGTATAGGGCTGACTACCGCCCATAGGATGGGTATAGGGCTGACTACCGCCCATAGGATGGGTATAGGGCTGACTACCGCCCATAGGATGGGTATAAGGCTGACTACCGCCCATAGGATGGGTATAGGGCTGACTATCGCCCATAGGATGGGTATAGGGCTGACTACCGCCCATAGGATAGGTATAGGGCTGACTACCACCCATAGGATGGGTATAGGGCTGACTACCACCCATAGGATGGGTATAGGGCTGACTACCACCCATAGGATGGGTATAGGGCTGACTACCACCCATAGGATGGGTATAGGGCTGACTACCACCCATAGGATGGGTATAGGGCTGACTACCACCCATAGGATGGGTATAGGGCTGACTACCACCATAGGATGGGTATAAGGCTGATTACCACCCATAGGATGGGTATAGGGCTGACTACCACCCATAGTATGGGTATAGGGCTGACTACCACCCATGGGATGGGTATAGGGCTGACTACCACCCATGGGATGGGTATAGGGCTGACTACCACCCATAGGATGGGTATAAGGCTGACTACCACCATAGGATGGGTATAGGGCTGACTCCCGCCCATAGGATGGGTATAGGGCTGATAACGCCCATGGGATAGATATTGGGCTTACTACCGCTCATAGGATGTGTATAGGGCTGACTACCACCATAGGATGGGTATAGGACTACCACCATAGGATGGTATAGGACTACCACCATAGGATGGGTATAGGACTACCACCATGGGATGGGTATAGGACCAGGATGGGTATAGGACTACCACCATAGGATGGGTATAGGACTACCACCATAGGATGGGTATAGGACTACCACCATAGGATGGGTATAGGATTGACTACCACCATAGGATGGGTATAGGACTACCATCATAGGGTGGGTATAGGACTACCACCATAGGATGGGTATAGGACTACCACCATAGGATGGGCATAGGACTACCACCATAGGCTGGGTATAGGACTACCAACATAGGATGGGTATAGGACTACCACCATAGGATGGGTATAGGACTACCACCATAGGATGGGTATAGGACTACCACCATAGGATGGATATAGGACTACCACCATAGGATGGGTATAGGACTACCACCATAGGATGGGTATAGGACTGACTACCACCATAAGATGGGTATAGGACTGACTACCACCATAAGATGGGTATAGGACTGACTACCACCATAGGATGGGTATAGAGCTACCACCATAGGATGGGTATAGAGCTGACTACCACCATTGGATGGGTATAGGACTGACTACCACCATAGGATGGGTATAGAGCTACCACCATAGGATGGGTATAGAGCTGACTACCACCATTGGATGGGTATAGGACTACCACCATGGGAAGGGTATAGGGCTACCACCATGGGATGGGTATAGGACTACCACCATAGCATGGGTATAGGACTGACTACCACAATAGAATGGGTATAGGACTGACTACCACCATAGGATGGGTACAGGACTGACTACCACCATAGGATGGGTATAGAACTACCACCAATGGATGGGTATAGAACTACCACCAATGGATGGGTATAGAACTACCACCAATGGATGGATATAGGACTACCACCATAGGATGGATATAGGACTACCACCATAGGATATGTATAGGACTACCACCATAGGATGGATATAGGACTACCACCATAAGATGTGTATAGGACTACCACCATAGGATGGGTATAGAACTACCACCATAGGATGTGTATAGAACTACCACCATAGGATGTGTAGAGGACTACCACCATAGGATGTGTAGAGGACTACCACCATAGGATGTGTAGAGGACTACCACCATAGGATGGGTATAGGACTACCACCATAGGATGGGTATAGGACTACCACCATAGGATGGGTATAGGACTACCACCATAGGATGGGTATAGGACTACCACCATAGGATGGATATAGGACTACCATCATAAGATGGGTATAGGACTGACAACCACCATAGGATGGGTATAGAGCTGACTACCACCATAGGATGGGTGTAGGACTACCACCATGGGAAGGGTATAGGACTACCACCATGGGATGGGTATAGGACTACCACCATAGCATGGGTATAGGAGTGACTACCTCCATAAAATGGGTATAGGACTGACTACTACCATAGGATGGGTACAGGACTGACTACCACCATAGGATGGGTATAGAACTACGACCAATGGATGGATATAGGACTACCACCATAGGATGGGTATAGGACTACCACCATACGATGGATATAGGACTACCACCATAGGATGTGTATAGGACTGCCACCATAGGATGGGTATAGAACTACCACCAATGGATGGATATAGGACTACCACCATAGGATGGGTATAGGACTACCACCATAGAATGGGTATAGGACTACCACCGTAGGATGGGTATAGGACTAACACCATTGGATGGGTATAGAGCTACCACCATAGGATGTGTAGAGGACTACCACCATAGGATGTGTATAGGACTACCACCATAAGATGTGTGTAGGACTACCACCATAGGATGTGTATAGGACTACCACCATAGGATGTGTATAGGACTACCACCATAGGATGTGTATAGGACTACCACAATAGGATGTGTATAGGACTCCCACCGTAGGATGGGTATAGGACTACCACCATTAGATGGGTATAGGACTACCACCATTGGATGGGTATAGGACTACCACCATTAGATGGGTATAGGACTACCACCATTGGATGGGTATAGGACTACCACCATTGGATGGGTATAGGACTACCACCATTGGATGGGTATAGGACTAACACCATAGGATGGGTATAGAACTACCACCATAGGATGGGTATAGAACTACCACCATAGGATGGGTATAGAACTACTACCATAGGATGGGTATAGAACTACCACCATAGAATGGGTATAGAACTACAACCATAGGATGGGTATAGAACTACTACCATAGGATGGGTATAGAACTACCACCATAGGATGGGTATAGAACTACCACCATAGGATGGGTATAGAACTACCACCATAGGATGGGTATAGAACTACCACCATAGGATGGGTATAGAACTACCACCATAGGATGGGTATAGGACTACCACCATAGGATGGGTATAGAACTACCACTATAGGATGGGTATAGAACTACCACTATAGGATGGGTATAGAACTACCACCATAGGATGGGTATAGAACTACCACCATAGGATGGGTATAGAACTACCACCATAGGATGGGTATAGAACTACCACCATAGGATGGGTATAGGACTACCACCATAGGATGGGTATAGAACTACCACCATAGGATGGGTATAGAACTACACTATAGGATGGGTATAGAACTACCACTATAGGATGGGTATAGAACTACCACCATAGGATGGGTATAGAACTACCACCATAGGATGGGTATAGAACTACCACCATAGGATGGGTATAGAACTACCACTATAGGATGGGTATAGAACTACCACTATAGGATGGGTATAGAACTACCACTATAGGATGGGTATAGAACTACCACTATAGGATGGGTATAGAACTACCACTATAGGATGGGTATAGAACTACCACTATAGGATGGGTATAGGACTACCACCATAGGATGGGTATAGAACTACCACCAGAGGATGGGTATAGAACTACCACTATAGGATGGGTATAGGACTACCACCATAGGATGGGTATAGAACTACCACTATAGGATGGGTATAGAACTACCACTATAGGATGGGTATAGAACTACCACTATAGGATGGGTATAGAAACTACCACTATAGGATGGGTATAGAACTACCACTATAGGATGGGTAAGGACTACCACCATAGGATGGGTATAGAACTACCACTATAGGATGGGTATAGAACTACCACTATAGGATGGGTATAGAACTACCACTATAGGATGGTATAGAACTACCACTATAGGATGGGTATAGAACTACCACTATAGGATGGGTATAGAACTACCACTATAGGATGGGTATAGAACTACCACTATAGGATGGGTATAGAACTACCACTATAGGATGGGTATAGAACTACCACTATAGGATGGGTATAGAACTACCACTATAGGATGGGTATAGGACTACCACCATAGGATGGGTATAGAACTACCACCATAGGATGGGTATAGAACTACCACTATAGGATGGGTATAGGACTACCACCATAGGATGGGTATAGAACTACCACTATAGGATGGGTATAGAACTACCACTATAGGATGGGTATAGAACTACCACCATAGGATGGGTATAGGACTACCACCATAGGATGGGTATAGAACTACCACCATAGGATGGGTATAGAACTACCACCATAGGATGGGTATAGAACTACCACCATAGGATGGGTATAGAACTACCACTATAGGATGGGTATAGAACTACCACCATAGGATGGGTATAGAACTATCACCATAGGATGGGTATAGAACTACCACTATAGGATGGGTATAGGACTACCACCATAGGATGGGTATAGAACTACCACTATAGGATGGGTATAGAACTACCACCATAGGATGGGTATAGAACTACCACTATAGGATGGGTATAGGACTACCACCATAGGATGGGTATAGAACTACCACCATAGGATGGGTATAGAACTATCACCATAGGATGGGTATAGAACTACCACTATAGGATGGGTATAGGACTACCTCCATAGGATGGGTATAGAACTACCACTATAGGATGGGTATAGAACTACCACCATAGGATGGGTATAGAACTACCACTATAGGATGGGTATAGAACTACCACTATAGGATGGGTATAGAACTACCACTATAGGATGGGTATAGGACTACCACCATAGGATGGGTATAGAACTACCACTATAGGATGGGTATAGAACTACCACTATAGGATGGGTATAGAACTACCACTATAGGATGGGTATAGAACTACCACTATAGGATGGGTATAGAACTACCACTATAGGATGGGTATAGAACTACCACTATAGGATGGGTATAGAACTACCACCATAGGATGGGTATAGGACTACCACCATAGGATGGGTATAGAACTACCACCATAGGATGGGTATAGAACTACCACTATAGGATGGGTATAGAACTACCACCATAGGATGGGTATAGAACTACACTATAGGATGGGTATAGAACTACCACCATAGGATGGGTATAGAACTATCACCATAGGATGGGTATAGAACTACCACTATAGGATGGGTATAGGACTACCACCATAGGATGGGTATAGAACTACCACTATAGGATGGGTATAGAACTACCACCATAGGATGGGTATAGAACTACCACTATAGGATGGGTATAGGACTACCACCATAGGATGGGTATAGAACTACCACTATAGGATGGGTATAGGACTACCACTATAGGATGGGTATAGAACTACCACCATAGGATGGGTATAGAACTACCACCATAGGATGGGTATAGAACTACCACCATAGGATGGGTATAGAACTACCACCATAGGATGGGTATAGAACTACCACCATAGGATGGGTATAGAACTACCACCATAGGATGGGTTATAGAACTACCACTATAGGATGGGTATAGAACTACCACCATAGGATGGGTATAGAACTACCACTATAGGATGGGTATAGAACTACCACCATAGGATGGGTATAGAACTATCACCATAGGATGGGTATAGAACTACCACTATAGGATGGGTATAGAACTACCACTATAGGATGGGTATAGGACTACCACCATAGGATGGGTATAGAACTACCACTATAGGATGGGTATAGAACTACCACTATAGGATGGGTATAGAACTACCACTATAGGATGGGTATAGAACTACCACTATAGGATGGGTATAGAACTACCACCATAGGTGGGTATAGAACTACCACTATAGGATGGGTATAGAACTACCACTATAGGATGGGTATAGAACTACCACTATAGGATGGGTATAGAACTACCACTATAGGATGGGTATAGAACTACCACCATAGGATGGGTATAGAACTACCACCATAGGATGGGTATAGAACTACCACCATAGGATGGGTATAGAACTACCACTATAGGATGGGTATAGGACTACCACCATAGGATGGGTATAGAACTACCACTATAGGATGGGTATAGAACTACCACTATAGGATGGGTATAGAACTACCACCATAGGATGGGTATAGAACTACCACTATAGGATGGGTATAGGGCTACCACCATAGGATGTGTATAGAACTACCACTATAGGATGGGTATAGAACTACCACTATAGGATGGGTATAGAACTACCACCATAGGATGGGTATAGAACTACCACCATATTATGGGTATAGGACTACCACCATAGGATGGGTATAGAACTACCACCATAGGATGGGTATAGAACTACCACCATAGGATGGGTATAGAACTACCACCATAGGATGGGTATAGAAATACCACCATAGGATGGGTATAGAACTACCACTATAGGATGGGTATAGAACTACCACTATAGGATGGGTATAGAACTACCACTATAGGATGGGTATAGAACTACCACTATAGGATGGGTATAGAACTACCACCATAGGATGGGTATAGAACTACCACCATATTATGGGTATAGGACTACCACCATAGGATGGGTATAGAACTACCACCATAGGATGGGTATAGAACTACCACCATAGGATGGGTATAGAACTACCACCATAGGATGGGTATAGAACTACCACCATAGGATGGGTATAGAACTACCACCATAGGATGGGTATAGAACTATCACCATAGGATGGGTATAGAACTACCACTATAGGATGGGTATAGGACTACCACCATAGGATGGGTATAGAACTACCACTATAGGATGGGTATAGAACTACCACTATAGGATGGGTATAGAACTACCACTATAGGATGGGTATAGAACTACCACCATACGATGGGTATAGAACTACCACTATAGGATGGGTATAGAACTACCACTATAGGATGGGTATAGAACTACCACTATAGGATGGGTATAGAACTACCACCATAGGATGGGTATAGAACTACCACCATAGGATGGGTATAGAACTACCACCATAGGATGGGTATAGAACTACCACTATAGGATGGGTATAGGACTACCACCATAGGATGGGTATAGAACTACCACTATAGGATGGGTATAGAACTACCACTATAGGATGGGTATAGAACTACCACCATAGGATGGGTATAGAACTACCACCATAGGATGGGTATAGGGCTACCACCATAGGATGGGTATAGAACTACCACTATAGGATGGGTATAGAACTACCACTATAGGATGGGTATAGAACTACCACTATAGGATGGGTATAGAACTACCACTATAGGATGGGTATAGAACTACCACTATAGGATGGGTATAGAACTACCACCATAGGATGGGTATAGAACTACCACCATAGGATGGGTATAGAACTACCACCATAGGATGGGTATAGGACTACCACCATAGGATGGGTATAGAACTACCACCATAGGATGGGTATAGAACTACCACCATAGGATGGGTATAGAACTACCACCATAGGATGGGTATAGAACTACCACCATAGGATGGGTATAGAACTACCACCATAGGATGGGTATGGGGCTGACAGAGAATGAGGTGACTAATAAACCAGTCAGGTGAATAATATACTTTATCATCACCAGAAACTTTTTCAACAGGAACTTTCGTTCAACGGAAACTTTTTCAACAGAAACTCAAAAGAAACTTTCATAGCAACTTCCTTTCTTCAACAGAAACTTCACTTCAACAGAAACTTCACTTCAACAGAAACTTCACTTCAAGATAAACTTCACTTCAAGATAAACTTCACTTCAACAGAAACTTCACTTCAACAGAAACTTCACTTCAACAGAAACTTCACTTCAACAGAAACGTCACTTCAACAAAAACTTCATTTCAACAGAAACTTCACTTCAACAGAAACTTCACTTCAACAGGAACTTCACTTCAACAGAAACTTCACTTCAACAGAAACTTCACTTCAACAGAAACTTCACTTCAACAGGAACTTCACTTCAACAGGAACTTCACTTCAACAGGAACTTCACTTCAACAGAAACTTCACTTCAACAGAAACTTCACTTCAACAGGAACTTCACTTCAACAGGAACTTCACTTCAACAGAAACTTCACTTCAACAGAAACTTCACTTCAACAGGAACTTCACTTCAACAGAAACTTCACTTCAACAGAAACTTCACTTCAACAGAAACTTCACTTCAACAGAAACTTCACTTCAACAGAAACTTCACTTCAACAGAAACTTCACTTCAACAGGAACTTCACTTCAACAGAAACTTCACTTCAACAGGAACTTCACTTCAACAGAAACTTCACTTCAACAGAAACTTCACTTCAACAGAAACTTCACTTCAACAGAAACTTCACTTCAACAGAAACTTCACTTCAACAGAAACTTCACTTCAACAGGAACTTCACTTCAACAGGAACTTCACTTCAACAGAAACTTCACTTCAACAGAAACTTCACTTCAACAGAAACTTCACTTCAACAGAAACTTCACTTCAACAGAAACTTCACTTCAACAGAAACTTCACTTCAACAGAAACTTCACTTCAACAGAAACTTCACTTCAACAGGAACTTCACTTCAACAGAAACTTCACTTCAACAGAAACTTCACTTCAACAGGAACTTCACTTCAACAGAAACTTCACTTCAACAGAAACTTCACTTCAACAGAAACTTCACTTCAACAGAAACGCTTTTTCAAGCTAAAAGTTTTTCCTCTACAGGAACTTTCTCTCGTCCAAAGTAACTTTAACAATTTCAGTTAGGTAAAAGGACACAAGTGCATCTAATGTGACATTTTATTTCGACGACGTTTCGCTCTCCAGGAGCTTCACCTGGGCGAAAGACCCTGTTAAGATACGAGGTGGTTGTTTCTAAGTACTTTGAGAAAAAAAGCCTAGAGAAACAGTGCAGTAGGCCTACTAGACTTGGTTAAATACATTGACATAAACCTAGAAAAACAGTGTATTAGGTCTACTGGACTAGCTAAGTCCCTGTTAAAAATTCGACACATTTTGGTTTAAGTTTGACATAGTTTATGGTGGGGTAACTACAACAGAAGTTTATTATGGTCATGCTTGTGATAAATGTGATTGTTCAAATGAGGTAATGGAGCTACTGGCTAATGAAAATTAATGGAATATCGTAGCCAAAATGAAGGGATGAATCATGCTAAATTTGAAATATATTTGGCATTACTAATGAAAGAGAACATTAAGTTGGGAAATGAGCGTTGTTCGTACAGTACTGTCTGTGGTTCATCTCTCTCTCTGTCTCTGTCTGTCTGTCTCTCTCTCTCTCTCTCTCTCTCTCTCTCTCTCTCTGGCATGTGACTGCCTCACTGTCATCTTAACACCCCTCCCTCACTGTCATGTTGACACCCTCACTGTCATGTTGACACCCTCACTGTCATGTTGACACCCCTCACTGTCATGTTGACACCCCTCACTGTCATGTTGACACCCCTCACTGTCATGTTGACACCCCTCACTGTCATGTTGACACCCCTCACTGTCATGTTGACACCCCTCACTGTCATGTTGACACCCTCACTGTCATGTTGACACCCTCACTGTCATGTTGACACCCCTCTCTGTCATGTTGACACCCCTCTCTGTCATGTTGACACCCCTCACTGTCATGTTGACACCCTCACTGTCATGTTGACACCCTCTCTGTCATGTTGACACCCCTCACTGTCATGTTGACACCCTCACTGTCATGTTGACACCCCTCACTGTCATGTTGACACCCTCACTGTCATGTTGACACCCCTCACTGTCATGTTGACACCCCTCACTGTCATGTTGACACCCTCACTGTCATGTTGACACCCCTCACTGTCATGTTGACACCCTCACTGTCATGTTGACACCCTCACTGTCATGTTGACACCCTCACTGTCATGTTGACACCCTCACTGTCATGTTGACACCCCTCACTGTCATGTTGACACCCTCACTGTCATGTTGACACCCTCACTGTCATGTTGACACGGATAGGCTGAGCGACTTTAGTTTTGTTAGTGAACAGGAAACCTGAACATGTTGATCGATATGAAACTCCAGTGAGAGTGAACCACCAAATATTTAATACTGCCTTACCTGCTGCATCCGACGTGCGTCTCTCCGACGATACTTCTTTACTGGCAGCCTCTGACGTGCGTCTCTCCGACGATACTTCTTTACTGGCAGCCTCTGACGTGCGTCTCTCCGACGATACTTCTTTACTGGCAGCCTCTGACGTGCGTCTCTCCGACGATACTTCTTTACTGGCAGCCTCTGACGTGCATCTTTCCAATTCTTTACTGGCAGCCTCTGACGTGCGTCTCTCCGACGTTACTTCTTTACTGGCAGCCTCTGACTTGCGTCTTTCCGACGATTCTTATTTACTGTCAGCGTCCAACCTCCGTTTCTCGAAGCTATATTGTTAGCTTGTATAAACAACAGTAGCAGCTATATTAATCGTTGTAATACTGCCACCGAAGCGATTAATTTATTATCATCTATATCGACTTGTAATGGCCAGGTAATGGCACAGGTTCTCAGTTTTTAAAACAAGTCGATTTTTTACCTGTAACAAGTAAATTTAAGACTGTCCCTCGGGGCAGGGTAATAGAGCGACCTTAGATATCTGTAAAAAGAGACTGGACGAATGTATGAGTGACAGGGGCTGGGTTTGATTGGTGTCGTGGGTACGGAATCAAATTCTTGCATAGTTTAGAGAAAAGCTTGGACACGTACATGAATGGCTTTGATAAGGATCTGCCTTGTATGGGCCAGTAGGCCTTCTGCAGTGTTCCTCCATTCTTGTGTTTAATTCCTGCTGGGAAAAAAAATTACGAGTCAACTCTGAAGGCTAGAATCATGGAGATAAATGGTATAAAATACCGACACGATGGAAAAATTAACGCAAATGCAATACAATGCGTTTCGCCAACACAGTGGGCTGTGTGGGCGGAATGTTGTCAATAAAGGATGTCATTATACTGCATATGTGGGTGATTTTCCAGGCTGGAACCAACAAACTCAGACAAGAGAGACGAAATCGAATGTACCAGGCCAGATGGCCGGACTCTTGCGTTGCATACATTTTTCTAGAGATAAGCTTCTCTCCGACGATACTTCCTTACTGGCAGCATCCGACAATTTCTTTTAATTCTAAATTGTAGACCCCTCAAGGAAGGTTCCTTGATGCCGGTGAGGGGCTCTTGATCTAGGAAATTGGATCTGTGCTCCATTTCCCTGAATTAAGCCAGAATACCTTCCACATCCCCCCCCCAGGCACTGTATAATCCTACGAGTTTAGCGCTTCCCCTTGATTATAATAATAATTTAAATTGTAGATTATCAAACAATACATTATACGCAATATATTATACACACCAAACAATACATTATACACACCAAACAATGTTGAAGATTGAGACACTTATGCAGCATATGGGAATCTTTATTCAGGAAACGTTTCGCCACACAGTGGCTTCATCAGTCCAATACAAAGAGGAAGGCGTAAGGAGAGGAGGAGTATGAGGTAATCAGTCCCTCAACCTGGAGTCGATGTGTTCAGTCCATCAATCGAAGACCTACTTCGACTAGTGGATGGTACCACTATGACCCCGCCTCCGCCTGCTTCACCTCACCTCACTACAGTATATAAGCCACATCTACGGCCCTATGCTGTACATTCTACAAGATTGATGGACTGAACACATCGACTCCAGGTTGAGGGACTGATTACCTCATACTCCTCCTCTCCTTACGCCTTCCTCTTTGTATTGGACTGATGAAGCCACTGTGTGGCGAAACGTTTCCTGAATAAAGATTCCCATATGCTGCATAAGTGTCTCAATCTTCAACTTGTCGGTTTTCCAAACCATTCATCACACCAAACAATACATTATACACACCAAACAATACATTATACACACCAAACAATACATTATGCACACCAAACAATACATTATACACAACAAACAATACATTATACACACACGCATCAGCAGTCTTAAATATTAAAATGGTTAACAATAGCGACAGGTTGATAAGTAAGACATGTGTACAACAGTTAAGTATATTTATTACGAAAAATATAACTTCCGTACATGTGTCTTAGCTATGATCAGCAATCTTGTTATCTAACCATTCATTATTTTTTCATTCAAACAATTTTGGGTCTGGGTTCTTGATGATACAATGATGGAAACAGTCAAGATCCAAATTTGCCTTGACTTTATTAAGTTGAAATCCGTAACAACCCGTCAGCGTGCACCCCCGGTCACGGCAGTTGCTCCACCAACTCGTCACAGTGCACCCCCGGTCACGGCAGTTGCTCCACCAACTCGTCACAGTGCACCCCCGGTCACGGCAGTTGCTCCACCAACTCGTCACAGTGCACCCCTGGTCACGGCAGTTGCTCCACCTAGGAGATGCTGTGTGCGCACATGCGTAGATGTGCAAAACAACCACGGGCGGAGTTGTATGACAGCTCTAGATCTCTCGGCTTGCAATCAACACATGAGGAGCTTGCAATCTTGCAGACAAGAGGAAGAGTTCCGAGCAAATACGATCGCAGGGAACGCTTTTGCTAGCAAAGTCGCGCCTTTGGGGATGTGGGGGAGTGAACCTGGGGATGTAAAGGGAGTGAACCTGGGGATGTAAAGGGAGTGAACCTGGGGATGTAAAGGGAGTGAACCTGGGGATGTAAAGGGAGTGAACCTGGGGATGTAAAGGGAGTGAACCTGGGGATGTAAAGGGAGTGAACCTGGGGATGTAAAGGGAGTGAACCTGGAGATGTAAAGGGAGTGAACCTGGGGATGTAAAGGGAGTGAACCTGGGGATGTAAAGGGAGTGAACCTGGGGATGTAAAGGGAGTGAACCTGGGGATGTGAAGGGAGTGAACCTGGGGATGTGAAGGGAGTGAACCTGGGGATGTGAAGGGAGTGAACCTGGGGATGTAAAGGGAGTGAACCTGGGGATGTAAAGGGAGTGAACCTGGGGATGAAAAGGGAATGAACCTGGGGATGTAAAGGGAGTGAACCTGGGGATGTAAAGGGAGTGAACCTGGGGATGTAAAGGGAGTGAACCTGGGGATGTAAAGGGAGTGAACCTGGGGATGTAAAGGGAGTGAACCTGGGGATGTAAAGGGAGTGAACCTGGGGATGTGAAGGGAGTGAACCTGGGGATGTGAAGGGAGTGAACCTGGGGATGTAAAGGGAGTGAACCTGGGGATGTAAAGGGAGTGAACCTGGGGATGTAAAGGGAGTGAACCTGGGGATGTAAAGGGAGTGAACCTGGGGATGTAAAGGGAGTGAACCTGGGGATGTAAAGGGAGTGAACCTGGGGAT
>NC_069482.1:14187860-14217860 GCF_026875155.1 Cherax quadricarinatus
TGTGTGTGTGTGTGTTGGTGTGTTGTGTGTGTGTGTGTGTGTTGGTGTGTGGGTGTGTTGTGTGTGTGTGTGTGTGTGTGTGTGTGTGTGTGTGTGTGTTGGTGTGTGTGTGTGTGTGTGTGTGTTGTGTGTGGTGTGTGTGTGTGTTGGTGTGTGTGTGTGTGTGTGTGTTGTTGTGTGGTGTGTTGTGGTGTTGTGTGTTGTGTGTTGTGTGTGTGTGTGTGTGTGTGTGTTGTGTGTGTGTGTGTTGTGTGTGTGTTGGTGTGTGTGTGTGTGTGTGTTGTGTGTGGTGTGTGTGTGTGTGTTGTGTGTGGTGTGTTGTGTGTGTGTTGTGTTGTGTGTGTGTGTGTGTGTGTGTGTGTGTTGGTGTGTGTGTGTGTGTGTGTGTGTTGGTGTGTGTGTGTGTGTGTGTGTGTTGGTGTGTGTGTGTGTGTGTGTGTGTGTGTGTGTGTGTGTGTTGTGTGTGTGTGTGTGTGTGGTGTGTGTGTGTGTGTGTGTGTGTGTGTGTGTGTGTGTGTTCGTGTGTGTGTTCAATTCAACAGTTTGATAAGCGTTGAATTTAGGCTAAATAATATGGTTCAACTTAAATTTTGACCTTGTTCAGCAGTGTGTGGATGATGTTCAACAGCGAGCTGTTGAACATCCATTTTACCGTTCAACAGTTCGCTGTTGAAAAGTAAAATGGATGATGATCTTATTTTTGAAGTGCTAAACCCGAATCACTTGATACTGAACACTTCACCTGGTATTTAACACGTAATATTGTTCATTTATGAACAAGTGAACAGCATTATTGAAGGAAATATTGAAGCTGCATTATCGTCATGGGGAAGCGCTAAACTCTTAGGGTTGTACAGCACATGGGGAATGGGAGAAAATCAGGTTTGATATGAGGAAGGGGAAGACAGCTCCAGTTCATGGATCAAGAGCCCTTCACTAGCTCTAGGGTAAAGGGGGGGATGCCTTGAAGGGCTTTTGATTCAAGGAATTAGAGTTACCGTCTCCTTGACTGGCTCTAACTTGATTAACTGCCCTTGACGGGAGGTAATGGACGGGAGGTAATGGACGGGAGGTAATGGACGGGAGGTAATGGACGGGAGGTAATGGACGGGAGGTAATGGACGGGAGGTAATGGACGGGAGGTAATGGACGGGAGGTAATGGACGGGAGGTAACGGACGGGAGGTAACGGATGGGAGGTAACGGATGGGAGGTAACGGATGGGAGGTAACGGATGGGAGGTAACGGATGGGAGGTAACGGATGGGAGGTAATGGATAGGAGGTAACGGACGGGAGGTAGTTGACTGGAGGTAATAGAGACTCGAACCTTGGTATACTCAACCTTGTATCCACATGAAGTTCTGGCTGCCTGGTTACAGTGCTGGGTCCACCACACTCATGGACCACAGTTCGATTCCCGATCCATTCTTCTCTTTATTACCCGACTCACTTGTTACGACTACATGACCTTGACGGGTATGAGAAGACGCGTCCTAGGACC
Organism: Cherax quadricarinatus; assembly: GCF_026875155.1. Lineage (NCBI taxonomy): Eukaryota > Metazoa > Arthropoda > Malacostraca > Decapoda > Parastacidae > Cherax > Cherax quadricarinatus. The sequence continues at coordinate 14,189,362 of NC_069482.1, forward strand.
GTGGGAACAAACAGTATAATCGCTGTTAACAAAAAAAAAAGGCACAATACCGTGACTGGAACGATACACAACCCGCACATAGAAGAGAGGAGCTTACGACGACGTTTCGGTCCTACTTGCCCCATGTACAAAGTCACACTTTTATGTGTGGGTTATTTATGCATTGTGATCGCTGTTGGTGAGACTAATACAACAACGTCCCTGTAGCGCTGGTTGTAAAACCATCCTTTTGTAAACTCGGTGGCTGGGTGGCAACAACCTTGGCTCTGCTAATGTCAGGACTACGGTTCGATTTGTCATCCATTACTTACTCACCGACGGTCGTTCATTACGACTCGAGGAGATAATGTAACAGTGTTCTCTCATCTATAAGTTCATTTCATTTCGGTACACAGGTTCATTACCCGAGTTCCGCCAGGTGAACCTTTCATTATCAACAGGTAACTTTTCACCTGTGTCTGGCTTCGTATTACTTTTCATTAGCAAGAAAATGTTTCAGTCACTAAGGGTTCGAAAAAAAAATTAATATAAAAATAGAAAGCTACATACACTTGCACTTAATTAATGATGTAAATCTCCTGAATAAAATTTTTGAGAGAGTCGATCTTTATATCAGGGAATGAAGAGAGAAATTTTGTATTAAACCTAATTAGAAGGATTTTTTGTAACGTTGATGCTATTACGTCGTTATTTGTGAGCTGACCTCCTGTGTTTTTTGGTAATGTGTCTCTATTGCTTAGAAATCCCAGCGTATAGCACAGTAGCACTATGCTGAGCCTAGAAATGTTTCAGCAAGTATAAAACCAGGAGTTGCATGTATCCCTGGCAATAGAATATATGCCCAGTGTAGGTTGGATATATACACAGTGTACCTTGGATACATTCCAACAAGCAGAAATCCAGGAATTGTACGTATGTATCCCTGGTAATAAGATATATATACAGGGTATTGTGTTTGTGTTTTTTTACTGCGAGTTTGTTGTAATCGCCATTTTATGAATTATGTTTTTGTATGGTGGTGAACAAGTTCTGCGCCGTCTTCAATAATCACGAAATCGTGTTATTGCGATTTCGTGAATAAGATTATTGAAGGGACTTGAGCTAGAGCCCTCCACAGTCACGATGGTCTGGGATTCATCTGTAAAAACCTATATTTATGGTCACAGTGGTGGCCCATGCTAACCTCCCTATGGTGTGTAGAAATATACCTACTTGGATGGATCTTATTAGAGCCAGCTGGCCCAGAGGTTAACACATTAGTCTTTTAGTTTTAAGACTCGCTTGCCATGGGTTCAAACCCCACCCGTTTTCTGATCAGTTTTCAGTACCCTCGTGTAGTTGGTAGGTTTCTAAACTCCATTAACTAGTCAACCTATTTCTGGCTGAGAGGTGCATCTCAAGGCCTGACTTCCAGCTAGTTCAGACTTTTAAAAGGATGGTGAAAGACTCTTCATTCAAGGAATTGGAGGTACTCGCCCTTATATCTGATCAAACCTGAACTCTCCCCATTACCCAGGTCGCTGTATGACCCGTATGATTTTAGCACTTGTCCGTGATTGTGATGAGGGACAGTACACAAATAACCCGCACATGAAAGAGAGAGGCTTACGACGACGTTTCGGTCCGACTTGGACCATTGACAAAGTCACACTAACCAGAAGTGGAGCAGGACGGCTATATATAGGCAGGAAGAGGTGGTGGTAGTAGTAGTAGTAGTAGTACAAGAATGGTATATAATACCAGTGGCTGGCTGGATGGCGAAACGTCTACGATAGGGATGCCCGGGTGTTGCGCATGTGTCTTAATTTCATCTTGTCGGTATTATATACCATTCTTATACTACTACTACTACCACCACCTCTTCCTGCCTATATATAGCCGTCCTGCTCCACCTCTGGTTAGTGTGACTTTGTCAATGGTCCAAGTCGGACCGAAACGTCGTCGTAAGCTTCTCTCTTTTATGTGCGGGTTATTTGTGTATCGTTCCAGTCACGGTATTGTGCCTTTTTTGAGGGACAGGTCTGAGCGGTTTCGAGACTCGCTAACCATAGCGGGTGTCGACCAGGTGGTTAGCGATATCCTAACTGGGCATACACGGGATGGGCCGCTGACCGGCTCAACCTCACAAACTATTCCATTTGTGATTTGGGAAAGAGCAGTAGAGCTGATAAATGATAAATAATGAAAATAATTGATTAAACCTATATGTCGAAAACCAAATAACGTTAACTAACAGTTAAAAATAAAAAAAGATTTTTTTAAATCAGCCGGAAAGGTCATCTAATATGTTCATAACATTATATATGTCGTGCCGAATAAGTAAAACTTGCTATTTTGGCTTAAATAGCTATGCTCTTCTTGCCGAATAAGACAAGCGAAAATTTGTGTATGCAATAATTTCACAAAAATCATTCTGAACCTAACGAAAAAAATATATTTTGTGTTTCCTTATTATTAAATTATTGTAAACTTGTCTAAAATATATTTAGTCGGATTAGGCTAAATTTAACTGCGCTTGTTATAATAAGGTTTGGTATGTGTTGGTACAAAATTATTAATTTTTACATTAACATAGATGCAAAATATGTATCTTTAAATGTATAAGAGAAAATTTTAGAAGGATTTAGCTAATTGACCAGTTTTACCTATTCGGCACGACACATACAGACACTCACAGACAGACACAGACAGACAGACAGACAGACAGACAGACAGACAGACACACACACACACACACACACACACACACACACACACACACACACACACACACACACACACACACACACACAGATAGGATGTTCCAGAGAGGGGACACAGGGACAAGGGGTCACAACTGGAAGCTGAAGACTCAGACGAGTCACAGGGACGTTAGGAAGTATTTCTTCAGTCATAGAGTTGTCAGCAAGTGGAATAGCCTAGCAAGTGAAGTAGTGGAGGCAGGAACCATACATAGTTTTAAGAAGAGGTATGACAAAGCTCAGGAAGCAGAGAGAGAGAGGATCCAGTAGCGATCAGTGAAGAGGCGGGGCCAGGAGCTGAGTCTCGACCCCTGCAACCACAATTAGGTGAGTACAATTAGGTGAGTACACACACACACACACACACACACATGATAACGACATATAAAATACTGCGCGGAATAGACAAGGTGGACAAAGACAGGATGTTAAGAGATGGGACACAGACACAAGAGGTCACAATTGAAAGTTGAAGACTCAGATGAATCAAAGGGATGTTAGGAAGTATTTCTTCAGTCATAGAGTAGCCAGGCCGTGGAATAGCCTAGAAAGTGACGTAGTGGAGGCGGGAACCATACATAGTTTTAAAGCGAGGTATGATAAAGCTAATGGGGCAGGGGGAGTGAGAGGACCTAGTAGCAATCAGCGAAGAGGCGGGGCCAGGAGCTATGACTCGACCCCTGCAACCACAAATAGGTGAGTACAAATAGGTGAGTACAGACAGACAGACACAGACACAGACACACACACACACACACACACACACACACACACACACACACACACACACACACACACACACACACACACACACACACACACACACACACACACATACACACAGAAAGTGCAAAGGTTTGCAACAAGACTAGTCCCAGAGCTAAGAGGTATGTCCTACGAGGAGAGGTTAAGGGAAATCAACCTGACGACATTGGAGGACAGGAGAGATAGGGGGGACATGATAACGACATACAAAATACTGAGAGGAATTGACAAGGTGGACAAAGACAGGATGTTCCAGAGATTGGACACAGTAACAAGGGGACACAGTTGGAAGTTGAAGACACAGATGAATCACAGGGATGTTAGGAAGTATTTCTTCAGCCACAGAGTAGTCAGTAAGTGGAATAGTTTGGGAAGCGATGTAGTGGAGGCAGGATCCATACATAGCTTTAAGCAGAGGTATGATAAAGCTCACGGTTCAGGGAGAGTGACCTAGTAGCGATCAGTGAAAAGGCGGGGCCAGGAGCTCGGACTCGACCCACGCACCCTCAACTAGGTGAGTACACACAGACACAGACACACACACACACACACACACACACACACACACACACACACACACACACACACACACACACACACACACACACACATATATATATATATATAAAAACATCTGAATGTTAATATACTTGTATTAACTTTTAAAAAATTATTTACAACATAGTCTTCTCTGTCACTCTGAACGTCTTACATTGTACGACCTTCGCACATTGTGCACTTCCTGCGGAATATAATGAGGATAAGAAAATACAGTATTGAGGCAACAGTGATTCCTTCTTCACCTGAGTTGTTGTATAACCTTAATCACTAAATCCTTCATCCTCCAATGCCTTGTAATTCCTTTTTTCAGTTTTGTATCCCTCTTACACAATGTCGTGTATCCCTCTTACACAGTGTCTTGTATCCCTCTGACGTGATGTCCCGTGGTGGCCCGGTGGCCTGGTGGCTAAAGCTCCCGCTTCACACACGGAGGGCCCGGGTTCGATTCCCGGCGGGTGGATACATTCGACATGTTTCCTTACACCTATTGTCCTGTTCACCTAGCAGCAAATAGGTACCTGGGTGTTAGTCGACTGGTGTGGGTCGCATTCTGGGGGACAAGATTAAGGACCCCAATGGAAATAAGTTAGACAGTCCTCGATGACGCACTGACTTTCTTGGGTTATCCTGGGTGGCTAACCCTCCGGGGTTAAAAATCCGAACGAAATCTTATCTTATCTTATCCCTCTTACGTGATGTCCTGTATCCCTCTTACGCGATCCTGTATCCCTCATACACGATATCTTCAGAAGCATCTCTTACACAATATCTCGTATTCTTCTTATACAACGTCTGGTATTCCCCTCTGCACAGTCTTATATCCTCCCTTGTATCCCTATTACACATTATCTTCCATCTCTCTTACATAATGTCTTGTGTGAGTCCTACACAGTGACTTACACGTGTTTACCGGTAAGCCAGCGGGAAGCTTGGGTTAAATAGCCAGAGAAGCCACTAAGCTTGTGTTTGCCACCAAGACCCCACCGAGTGAATTCCTTGGTACTAGTGGCTCTTAATCCAAGAAACTGGAGTTGCCCTTTCCTTCCTCAACTCAAACTTGATTGGCTCTTCTCCCCAGGCGGTGAACGACTCCCCCTGCGGCTTTAGCGTTTCCCATAAATAAAATATTATAAATGATAGGAATAATAAGTAATAGTAATAGTAATAGTAATACACCACATCCCGCTACATGCGCATCACATTCTCCTGTGTGTACTCTATAACCCTCCCTCCTTATGCACAATCTCACCCCCCCCCATCTCGAACAGAAGCCACATCTTTGCCGGAACGAAATCCTGGAAGCTCCCTTAGTGGGAATGCTTGACGATATCCTCATCACCTCACTGAAGTCTCCCAGCTCAACCTGACACTTTGTTACCTGATATACGAAACTAATGCTGTATAATACAGTATGATAGACAAATGGATTTTGTACCCACTATGTAATTATAATACTGAGTAAGGTAGCACCACACTGCAGGTGCGAAGTGGTCCAATTCAGACCGATACGTCGTCATAAGTTTGTCTCCTAAGTGCGGGTTATCTGTGCAATATTAATATGAGATTAAGAAATAGTATACTGTGGGAGTTCTCACAATATATCTAGTATTGGGAGTCGCAGAATGTGGACGTTTCTAAAATATAACTATAATACGGAATAAGGCAGCTGCATACTCCAGGTTTTTTGCGCACGAATTTAAGGAGAATAGAAATCAAAATAATAATGCTGGAACAATTCACAGATAATCTACACTTAAGAAATTTATGATGTAATTTTCATATAGAATAAGGTAGGTGGACAACGCTGATGCACACAGCTCTGATTAATTGAAAAGAACTGAACGGCCATCGGAAAATGCGCGAGAGATGATTACCAGCCTCGTCATGTGCAGCTTCACCCTTTAAGATAGCCAGCCTGGAGGTCATTTCTGTAAAGCATACATGTCATCGTGTACATTGGTCATCGGCGGCGACCTCTCCCCAACTGACGCAAATTGGCCCTTTACTTGTTTATGTCGTGTCGTTGTCAATGGGGCTCAACACAGGACGTTTGTTTAATATTGTATATGTCATGTCACAAGGTAGGCGATCCCCTGCGCTAATCCTTGTCCACTGCTCCAGCTGGGAGTGGGGCGGGTGGGGGAGGCGGTAACTCCTGTACAATAGCGATGCCAAAAGTTCGGGAATTTGGGGCGTGTTTTTCATGAATAACTCCAGCTGAGGAGACGGTCTGTAGCGCCGCCCGACCGTGTTCTGACGAATAAGAAATATGTAAAAAAAAAAGAAAGAGTGAAAAGTGAGCGAGAGAGGATGGTGAAAAGACAGATACTGTCAGTAAATGAAAATGAAATCATTTCTTTTATCTTTCGTTATTGTTTGCGTTGTTTGATCGGCAGATAAAAATCAGCTGACACAGGAAGTTACTGTATTATCGGGCAGCTCTATAACACCTATAGATGAGGCGTCGTTATGTGAAAGACTCACAAGCAAAGGACACGGTTTCATTTCCGGGCGGATGGACACTGGACAAAGTCGCCTTCCACCAATTGCCCTCGTTCACTTCGCAGTATATAGGTGCCAGGATGTCAGCCGAGAGAAGTAGGTGACATCCTGGGGTAAGACAATAAGTCTTAGACCTGGTCTTCATAATGAGCTGATGTAAATAACAGAATCTTACCTTGTAAATGAACTAAGGTAGAATAACTCTTACCGTGTAAATGAGCCGAGATAGGATAATTTTTATCCTGTAAATGAGATGAGGTAGGATAACTCTTACCCTGTAAATGGGCTGAGGTAGGATAACTCTTACCCTGTAAATGAGATGACGTAGGATAACTCTTACCCTGTAAATGAGCTGAGGTAGGATAACTCTTACCTTGTAAATGATCTGAGGTAGGATAACTCTTACCTTGTAAATGAGCTGAGGTAGGATAACTCTTACCCTGTAAATAAGCTAAGGCAGGATAACTCTTACCTTGTAAATGAGCTGACGTAGGATAACTCTTACCCTATAAATGAGATGAGGTAGGATAACTCTTACCCTGTAAATAAGCTAAGGCAGGATAACTCTTACCTTGTAAATGAGCTGACGTAGGATAACTCTTACCCTATAAATGAGATGAGGTAGGTTAACTCTTACCCTGTAAATGAGATGAGGTAGGATAACTCTTACCCTGTAAATGAGATGAGGTAGGATAACTCTTACCCTGTAAATGAGATGAGGTAGGATAACTCTTACCCTGTAAATGAGATAAGGTAGGATAACTCTTACCCTGTAAATGAGATAAGGTAGGATAACTCTTACCCTGTAAATGAGATAAGGTAGGATAACTCTTACCCTGTAAATGAGATGAGGTAGGATAACTCTTACCCTGTAAATGAGATGAGGTAGGATAACTCTTACCCTGTAAATGAGATAAGGTAGGATAACTCTTACCCTGTAAATGAGATAAGGTAGGATAACTCTTACCCTGTAAATGAGATAAGGTAGGATAACTCTTACCCTGTAAATGAGATAAGGTAGGATAACTCTTACCCTGTAAATGAGATAAGGTAGGATAACTCTTACCCTGTAAATGAGATAAGGTAGGATAACTCTTACCCTGTAAATGAGATAAGGTAGGATAACTCTTACCCTGTAAATGAGATAAGGTAGGATAACTCTTACCCTGTAAATGAGATAAGGTAGGATAACTCTTACCCTGTAAATGAGATAAGGTAGGATAACTCTTACCCTGTAAATGAGATGAGGTAGGATAACTCTTACCCTGTAAATGAGATAAGGTAGGATAACTCTTACCCTGTAAATGAGATAAGGTAGGATAACTCTTACCCTGTAAATGAGATAAGGTAGGATAACTCTTACCCTGTAAATGAGATAAGGTAGGATAACTCTTACCCTGTAAATGAGATAAGGTAGGATAACTCTTACCCTGTAAATGAGATAAGGTAGGTTAACTCTTACCCTGTAAATGAGATAAGGTAGGATAACTCTTACCCTGTAAATGAGATAAGGTAGGATAACTCTTACCCTGTAAATGAGATAAGGTAGGATAACTCTTACCCTGTAAATGAGATAAGGTAGGATAACTCTTACCCTGTAAATGAGATAAGGTAGGATAACTCTTACCCTGTAAATGAGATAAGGTAGGATAACTCTTACCCTGTAAATGAGATAAGGTAGGATAACTCTTACCCTGTAAATGAGATAAGGTAGGATAACTCTTACCCTGTAAATGAGATGAGGTAGGATAACTCTTACCCTGTAAATGAGATGAGGTAGGATAACTCTTACCCTGTAAATGAGATGAGGTAGGATAACTCTTACCCTGTAAATGAGATAAGGTAGGATAACTCTTACCCTGTAAATGAGATAAGGTAGGATAACTCTTACCCTGTAAATGAGATAAGGTAGGATAACTCTTACCCTGTAAATGAGATAAGGTAGGATAACTCTTACCCTGTAAATGAGATAAGGTAGGATAACTCTTACCCTGTAAATGAGATAAGGTAGGATAACTCTTACCCTGTAAATGAGATGAGGTAGGATAACTCTTACCTGTAAATGAGATGAGGTAGGATAACTCTTACCCTGTAAATGAGATAAGGTAGGATAACTCTTACCCTGTAAATGAGATAAGGTAGGATAACTCTTACCCTGTAAATGAGATAAGGTAGGATAACTCTTACCCTGTAAATGAGATGAGGTAGGATAACTCTTACCCTGTAAATGAGATGAGGTAGGATAACTCTTACCCTGTAAATGAGATAAGGTAGGATAACTCTTACCCTGTAAATGAGATAAGGTAGGATAACTCTTACCCTGTAAATGAGATAAGGTAGGATAACTCTTACCCTGTAAATGAGATAAGGTAGGATAACTCTTACCCTGTAAATGAGATAAGGTAGGATAACTCTTACCCTGTAAATGAGATAAGGTAGGATAACTCTTACCCTGTAAATGAGATAAGGTAGGTTAACTCTTACCCTGTAAATGAGATAAGGTAGGATAACTCTTACCCTGTAAATGAGATAAGGTAGGATAACTCTTACCCTGTAAATGAGATAAGGTAGGATAACTCTTACCCTGTAAATGAGATAAGGTAGGATAACTCTTACCCTGTAAATGAGATAAGGTAGGATAACTCTTACCCTGTAAATGAGATAAGGTAGGATAACTCTTACCCTGTAAATGAGATGAGGTAGGATAACTCTTACCCTGTAAATGAGATAAGGTAGGATAACTCTTACCCTGTAAATGAGATAAGGTAGGATAACTCTTACCCTGTAAATGAGATAAGGTAGGATAACTCTTACCCTGTAAATGAGATAAGGTAGGATAACTCTTACCCTGTAAATGAGATAAGGTAGGATAACTCTTACCCTGTAAATGAGATAAGGTAGGATAACTCTTACCCTGTAAATGAGATAAGGTAGGATAACTCTTACCCTGTAAATGAGATAAGGTAGGATAACTCTTACCCTGTAAATGAGATAAGGTAGGATAACTCTTACCCTGTAAATGAGATGAGGTAGGATAACTCTTACCCTGTAAATGAGATGAGGTAGGATAACTATTACCCTGTAAATGAGATGAGGTAGGATAACTCTTACCCTGTAAATGAGATGAGGTAGGATAACTCTTACCCTGTAAATGAGATAAGGTAGGATAACTCTTACCCTGTAAATGAGATAAGGTAGGATAACTCTTACCCTGTAAATGAGATAAGGTAGGATAACTCTTACCCTGTAAATGAGATAAGGTAGGATAACTCTTCACCCTGTAAATGAGATAAGGTAGGATAACTCTTACCCTGTAAATGAGATGAGGTAGGATAACTCTTACCCTGTAAATGAGATGAGGTAGGATAACTCTTACCCTGTAAATGAGATAAGGTAGGATAACTCTTACCCTGTAAATGAGATAAGGTAGGATAACTCTTACCCTGTAAATGAGATGAGGTAGGATAACTCTTACCCTGTAAATGAGATGAGGTAGGATAACTCTTACCCTGTAAATGAGATGAGGTAGGATAACTCTTACCCTGTAAATGAGATAAGGTAGGATAACTCTTACCCTGTAAATGAGATAAGGTAGGATAACTCTTACCCTGTAAATGAGATAAGGTAGGATAACTCTTACCCTGTAAATGAGATAAGGTAGGATAACTCTTACCCTGTAAATGAGATAAGGTAGGTTAACTCTTACCCTGTAAATGAGATAAGGTAGGATAACTCTTACCCTGTAAATGAGATAAGGTAGGATAACTCTTACCCTGTAAATGAGATAAGGTAGGATAACTCTTACCCTGTAAATGAGATAAGGTAGGATAACTCTTACCCTGTAAATGAGATAAGGTAGGATAACTCTTACCATGTAAATGAAATAAGGTAGGATAACTCTTACCCTGTAAATGAGATAAGGTAGGTTAACTCTTACCCTGTAAATGAGATAAGGTAGGATAACTCTTACCCTGTAAATGAGATAAGGTAGGATAACTCTTACCCTGTAAATGAGATAAGGTAGGATAACTCTTACCCTGTAAATGAGATAAGGTAGGATAACTCTTACCCTGTAAATGAGATAAGGTAGGATAACTCTTACCCTGTAAATGAGATAAGGTAGGATAACTCTTACCCTGTAAATGAGATAAGGTAGGATAACTCTTCCCCTGTAAATGAGATAAGGTAGGATAACTCTTACCCTGTAAATGAGATAAGGTAGGATAACTCTTACCCTGTAAATGAGATAAGGTAGGATAACTCTTACCCTGTAAATGAGATAAGGTAGGATAACTCTTACCCTGTAAATGAGATGAGGTAGGATAACTCTTACCCTGTAAATGAGATGAGGTAGGATAACTCTTACCCTGTAAATGAGATGAGGTAGGATAACTCTTACCCTGTAAATGAGATGAGGTAGGATAACTCTTACCCTGTAAATGAGATAAGGTAGGATAACTCTTACCCTGTAAATGAGATAAGGTAGGATAAACTCTTACCCTGTAAATGAGATAAGGTAGGATAACTCTTACCCTGTAAATGAGATAAGGTAGGATAACTCTTACCCTGTGAATGAGATAAGGTAGGATAACTCTTACCCTGTAAATGAGATAAGGTAGGATAACTCTTACCCTGTAAATGAGATAAGGTAGGATAACTCTTACCCTGTAAATGAGATAACGTAGGATAACTCTTACCCTGTAAATGAGATAAGGTAGGTTAACTCTTACCCTGTAAATGAGATGAAGTAGGATAACTCTTACCCTGTAAATGAGATAAGGTAGGATAACTCTTACCCTGTAAATGAGATAAGGTAGGATAACTCTTACCTTGTAAATGAGATGAGGTAGGATAACTCTTACCCTGTAAATGAGATGAGGTAGGATAACTCTTACCCTGTAAATGAGATGAGGTAGGATAACTCTTACCCTGTAAATGAGATAAGGTAGGATAACTCTTACCCTGTAAATGAGATAAGGTAGGATAACTCTTACCCTGTAAATGAGATGAGGTAGGATAACTCTTACCCTGTAAATGAGATAAGGTAGGATAACTCTTACCCTGTAAATGAGATAAGGTAGGATAACTCTTACCCTGTAAATGAGATAAGGTAGGATAACTCTTACCCTGTAAATGAGATAAGGTAGGATAACTCTTACCCTGTAAATGAGATAAGGTAGGATAACTCTTACCCTGTAAATGAGATAAGGTAGGATAACTCTTACCCTGTAAATGAGATAAAGTTGGGTCACAGCTCTTTCAAACGAATTTGAATATTAAGGTAGTTTCGGCAGGTCTAATAATGATTTACAGTAAGCCTAATATGATAATTAGGCCTAAAAGATATATACAGTAGGCTTAATTTTCGGAGAATTTATTTAAGTTTAACACACAAAGGCATTCAAAATATAACAGAAAAGCTTGTTGATTGAAAACTAATCACATATAATAAGATTTTACAAGTTTATTTAGTGGTTGTGGGGGGGATTATTGTAGTGGTTGTGGGGGGAATTGTAGTGGTTGTGGGGGATATTGTAGTGGTTGTGGGGGATATTGTAGTGGTTGTGGGGGATATTGTAGTGGTTGTGGGGGATATTGTAGTGGTTGTGGGGGGATATTGTAGTGGTTGTGGGGGATATTGTAGTGGTTGTGGGGGATATTGTAGTGGTTGTGGGGGATATTGTAGTGGTTGTGGGGGATATTGTAGTGGTTGTGGGGGATATTGTAGTGGTTGTGGGGGATATTGTAGTGGTTGTGGGGATATTTTAGTGGTTGTGGGGGGATATTGTAGTGGTTGTGGGGGGATATTGTAGTGGTTGTGGGGGGATATTGTAGTGGTTGTGGGGGGATATTGTAGTGGTTGTGGGGATATTGTAGTGGTTGTGGGGGATATTGTAGTGGTTGTGGGGGGATATTGTAGTGGTTGTGGGGGATATTGTAGTGGTTGTGGGGGATATTGTAGTGGTTGTGGGGGATATTGTAGTGGTTGTGGGGGATATTGTAGTGGTTGTGGGGGATATTGTAGTGGTTGTGGGGGATATTGTAGTGGTTGTGGGGGATATTGTAGTGGTTGTGGGGGGATATTGTAGTGGTTGTGGGGGATATTGTAGTGGTTGTGGGGGATATTGTAGTGGTTGTGGGGGATATTGTAGTGGTTGTGGGGATATTGTAGTGGTTGTGGGGGGATATTGTAGTGGTTGTGGGGGATATTGTAGTGGTTGTGGGGGATATTGTAGTGGTTGTGGGGGATATTGTAGTGGTTGTGGGGGATATTGTAGTGGTTGTGGGGGATATTGTAGTGGTTGTGGGGGATATTGTAGTGGTTGTGGGGGATATTGTAGTGGTTGTGGGGGATATTGTAGTGGTTGTGGGGGGATATTGTAGTGGTTGTGGGGGATATTGTTGTGGGTTGGGTTGTGGGGGATATTGTAGTGGTTGTGGGGGATATTGTAGTGGTTGTGGGGGGATATTGTAGTGGTTGTGGGGGATATTGTAGTGGTTTGTGGGGGATATTGTAGTGGTTGTGGGGGGATTTTGTTGTGGTTTGTGGGGGGGATATTGTAGTGGTTGTGGGTGGTGGGGGGGATATTGTAGTGGTTGTGGGGGATATTGTAGTGGTTGTGGGGGATATTGTAGTGGTTGTGGGGGGATATTGTAGTGGTTGTGGGGGATATTGTAGTGGTTGTGGGGGATATTGTAGTGGTTGTGGGGGATATTGTATTGTGGTATGTTGTTTTGGGGGGATATTGTAGTGGTTGTGTGGGGGATATTGTGTGGTTGGTGGGGGATATTGTAGTGGTTTGGGGGGGGATATTGTAGTGGTTGTGGGGGATATTGTAGTGGTTGTGGGGGGATATTGTAGTGGTTGTGGGGGGATATTTGTAGTGGTTGTGGGGGATATTGTAGTGGTTGTGGGGGATATTGTAGTGGTTGTGGGGGATTTTTGTAGTGGTTGTGGGGGATATTGTAGTGGTTGTGGGGGTTATTGTAGTGGTTGTGGGGGATATTGTAGTGGTTGTGGGGGATATTGTGTGGTTGTTGGGGATATTGTAGTGGTTGTGGGGGGATATTGTAGTGGTTGTGGGGGATATTGTAGTGGTTGTGGGGGATATTGTAGTGGTTGTGGGGGGTATTGTAGTGTTGTGGGGGATATTGTAGTGGTTGTGGGGATATTGTAGGGTTGTGGGGATATTGTAGTGGTTGTGGGGATATTGTAGTGGTTGTGGGGGGATATTGTAGTGGTTGTGGGGGATATTGTAGTGGTTGTGGGGGATATTGTAGTGGTTGTGGGGATATTGTAGTGGTTGTGGGGGATATTGTAGTGGTTGTGGGGGATATTGTAGTGGTTGTGGGGGATATTGTATGGTTGTGGGGGATATTGAGTGGTTGTGGGGATATTGTAGTGGTTGTGGGGATATTGTAGTGGTTGTGGGGGATATTGTAGTGGTTGTGGGGGATATTGCAGTGGTTGTGGGGGATATTGTAGTGGTGTGGGGGATAATTGTAGTGGTTGTGGGGGGATATTGTAGTGGTTGTGGGGAAAATTGTAGTGGTTGTGGGGGATAATTGTACTGGTCTGTTAAGGATGTAATGTGGTTTGGTATACCATGGAAGCTGACAGGGGGAATCAGTTGCTCGACGTTAGGCCTTGTGGGTATTCGATGGTTCTTTTAGATTAAATGTCGTATGAGTAGTAACTCTTTTCAAAGTTGACCGGAGGCGAAATTTGCAAACTCGTCAAGCTTAGTGCCCTGTGGGTTTATCCTAACTTTTAGCATTATAAATGTCTAAATGTTTTAACTTTTTCGAAACCGGCACTGATATTTTGCAAAAATAATTCACATAGTTTCAATTTTCTCATTTTAGAATATATTACATAAAAATTCTTTATTTTTGCGTAAAACATATTCCATCTATGATAATTTGCAAAATTTAGATATTTATTTAAGTGAAATTTTCAGTATTTGCGGAGTATTCTACGATTATATTCGACATTAAAATTCTTTTCTTTTGTTAAAAGAATAAAGTACTTTAGGTGGTGAAAATTCTCAAAATTTATGAAGTTTTAATAACAGGCTGATAATACCCCAGTATACGACCAACTGTCTGTTTTCTTCCCGCAAACCCCCACCTGTACTGAAGTTTTTATTAGTAGTTCGAAATCTTAAAATAGTAACACTGTGGTGGAAAACTTGCTCAATAGATTTTACTTATATGAGAATAGCTTTGATAGCCATTAAGAACAACCAACTGTGTGTTTCTTGACACAAAACACCGTTCACCATATTCAACGAATTGTGTCACCCGTTGTTGGAAACTCTATCCAGTGTTAAAACACATGGGGATCTGGATATTTATCTAATTGTCATTATTTATTTTCATAAGTGACGTGTCACCCCTGTGTGAGCATGTCTACCAACAGTGGACTTGCAGCAAAGTGTACCAGTTGAAAACTCAGTTGACAGTACATTGCATAGCATTATGTTACAGTCCTTATTCCTGACAACATGGTACCTACAATGTCTCAGCCTGCTATAATTCCACTTAAATATTATGGAGAACAAGGAAAGTACTTTTTTCACAACGTCCCATTGAACCAAATAGAGTGACTTTTCATAAAGTAACACTTTCATCACACTGTTAATGCTGTCTAGCCAAGCGCGAGGGCATGACTGTTCAAATGGCCACTGAACTGACAACATCCTGGTGCATGCTAAATACTGTCACGTTCTGAAGGTTGAGCATAGACATGTAGTCACCTTATAGTCAAGAAAGCTGCCCTGCTATTGCACGGCTGAGGGGAACTATGGTACCTCATTCAGCATATCCCAGATCCTGTAATCTCGTGACGGAATCTTCATTCCCATAAGAATAAGACTATAGGTGGGGCAGTATCCCCATGGATACAACTTCTTTCAGTGTTTTCACAAGTCATTGAACCAAGAAGAGATTTAATACAAGAAGGAAATTTAGCATATACACTTTCCAGAGGATCGCAGACCTTGATCCTGGGTCAAAATAGCCGAGTCACGTCAGTGAAATGGTTTCAGATGCAACACACTGAACCCAAGGGCCACTTTCCTGTATTGGTCCAGTGTGGAAATCAAAGGATAAATATGTTTACTACGGTTTCCCCATGGTTTTGTTATGTTTAAATATTCATCTAGTCCTTTGTTCCAATTCATAGTCTTGCCATTTGTTGGATTTAAACTCTAAAAGCCACTTATCTGTTTCTCGTTGTATTCCAATTTTCCGTATCGTGAGTACAGATACCCTGACTCGGTTCTGTAATCCGTATTGCATAAGAAAACAGACTATTTTAAAACGGGCCATGTAGTCCCACTCGTACACTTGTTCATTGATACTTTAACCCAGTCCGATAACTAGATTTTAAATTCCCTGCATGGAAATCTTTGATTAACTGTATTGCTCCTGTTAGTCCTGCCCGATCCTCTAGTTTTGTCCCAATATTTTGCAGCGGCTACGTATTGAACGTTTCAATTAAAAACATGCAGGAATCCAATCCCCTTATGCTCACTTCTATCTTGTTCATAGGAAATCCAGCAAATTATGAAAATTTACATATCTAATACTGTACCTGCTTTTATGATCCGCTATCTTTCAGGTGCACATCTATGATAATCTCCATACCTAACATAGTATCATGTTAATGATACGGTCTTAATTAGTGCACCTGTCCCCTTAATGTAAATATTTGGATATATAGCTGGTTACCAAGCTCTGGCAGCTGCTCTTTGCTGACTAGATGATCTGAGGTGTTTGTATACTCACCTAGTTGTCGTGCAGGTGGTCGAGATCACGCTCTATCCCTGGTTTGTTGCGTGCGTCGTATGTGTGCACACACAACATACACACACATACAGCCACACTATGAACCCCACACCACACACTAGCACCACACACACACACCACAGCAGAGACACGGAGACAGATCTATATTACAACCTGGTTCATTAAATCAAATTGTTCGGTCTAGTTAGTAGCATTCCATTAAATTTTTACTATAAGACGAACTCAGAGCGTTGGTGGGGTGTGTTGTTTTGTGTCGGTGTATTGAAGTAAAAATTAACCATCACATAAAAGAATTGTATAATTTTAATGTACAGCCTCTGACGGTTTCTAAACGTTGTCTAAGTAAATAACGGGTTCTAAGACAGTTTCTAACTTGTTTAAATAGGCATTTTATTCCATCAGGTTTTTAACCGTTTCTATAAATGTGCAGTATTACACGGCAGTATACACGCAGTATTACACGGGCATAATTACACGGCAGTACTAACAACGGCATTTACATGCAATTTACAGGGCATATTCAGGCCCGCAATATTACACCTTCATAATAGGTAATATTGACATATAAGCAATTTTACACACGCAATGTACTGCACAAATTATTTATAAAAATCGCTACGCAGTTATTTACACCCTAGTGTGTAATTCAAGGACAAATGTTAAATGTCTTAGTATATTTTTCTTCTTGTTGAAATTCTAAAAAAACACAACAAACACCTGAACCAAATCTGCTTTTCTGTTTATCTCACTTGATTTTCTAATTAACCACCTACTATCACTTTCTAATTTAACCTAATCTAACATTTAATCCTAGTTGACTTAACTTACTAAAGTTTATCCTGATTTTCTAACAGTAGATAAATTCAATTAAATTTTAACTATACCAAATTAACATTCAAGTGTGACGGTCTATTTGTTGTGGTGTTGTACCCAAATTAGCAAATTGTTAATTGTAAATAATTATGGTTACTGTTTCTTATTCTTCTAATACAGTTGTTAACAATTTATAAAAAACATCCTTGACGTGTATTTGCTTATCTTTCCTATCTCAACTGGTAATTTAATCGGGTTTATAATTCTGAATTTCATAATAGATTTGTGTTGTCTGTGTGTGTGTGAACGTGTGTGTAGTTGTGGTGAGGGATCTTACACGAGGTTCAGTATAAAAGGGCATATTGACAGGTCTACACAATACATGCATATACATTAATATAATACACATTGCGTCAAATACACGCAAGCATTTTGTAACTCGCACATAAATTTTCCACAGTTGAATATATGCACACACAAGGGTTTTCACTCGGTCTGGAATGTTTGATGACCAAATGACTTGCATTGAAAATTTCTCATATGATTTATATTTCTGACCTTTCATCGTTCCTAAAACATACACATGTTGAAAATGTACTATATATATATATAATATATATATTTATATAGTAAATTTTAATATATATATATATATATAACATTCTACATATTTATATATTATGATATATATTATATATATGATATTATATATAATATATATATATATATATATATTATATATTAATATAACTAATATATATATATTATAAGTCGTGCCGAATAGGCAGAACTTGCCATTTGCTTAATACACGCTCATCTTGCCATATAAGACGAGTGAAAATTTGTGTATGCAATAATTTCGCCAAAATCATTCTGAACCTAACAAAAAAAATGTATTTCACTGTGTTTACTTAGTATTAAATTATAGTAAACGTATCTAAAATATATTTAGTTGAGTTAGGCTAAAATAAATTGTTCTTGTTATAATAAGGTTAGGAAAGTTTTCTAAGATTCTTTTGGTGCAAAATTATTAATTTTTGCATTAATATTAATGAAAAAAATATATCTTTAAACGTATAAGAGAAAATTTTAGAAAGGACTTAATTTTAAATGAGTTCTTGCTAAATGACCAATTTTACATATTCGGCACGACATTATATATATATATATATATTAATGTAAGAAATCACGAAAGTGCTTGGAATTCTACTATTTTTCTTAGTTGCTATTTTGCATATTGTGCTATCACCCGTTTACTGTAATGTTAATGCCGCGCGCGCGCGCACACACACACTCACACACACACACACACACACACACTCACACACACACACACACACACACACACACACACACACACACACACACACACACACACACACACACACACACACACACACACACACACACAGGTATGATAAAGCTCACGGATCGGGAAGAGTGACCAGGTAGCGGCCAGTTGAAGAGGCGGGGCCAGGAGCTTTGACTTGACCCCCGCAACCACAACTAGGTGAGTACAACTAGGCGAGTACACACACACACAAATTTCTTAAAATCAATCCTGATTGCCTTCCATTACTCAAAGCCTTGTGTTCCCATGTAGGTTTGCCACTTCCTCATAAATATAATAATGTATGATTATCCTGTTGTTAGGTGGAGGGTTGTATATCACTAGCCCGAGTACTTCAGGAGCCACCATGACGCCAGTACCTGCTACAAACCCTGATGGTTTCAAATTTTGTTATAAGCTCCACTTCAAAAACCTTCTCTAAATCAATATATTTTGATTATAGCCTCACTAGTGGCGAACTCATGATGTTGATTTACAGTGAGCAAGTCTCACGTATTCACAGTACACAGTTCAGGTAGAAAGATAAGGCCATTTTCAGAGATTCCTTTTTCACACTTTCGAAGCCATTTTATGTAACCTCCGGAGACCGGCTGCAGTATGTCCATTAACAAATTAACATTTTTGGGCACACTCGTCATGGCCGGATGAAGTGTGTGTGTGTGTGTGTGTGTGTGTGTGTGTGTGTGTGTGTGTGTGTGTGTGTGTGTATATGTATGTATGTATGTGTGTGCGTGTTGTATTTGCCTCTTTGTGTTTGTGGTGGACGAGACTCAGCTCCTGGCCTTGCCTCTTAACTGTCAATATCGGGTTCACTCCCTATTAGGCCTGTGAACTCTTGTTATAACTATTCGTTGAACAATAAAATAAGTCCCAGTATCGTGTACGTAACAATGCATAAATAACCCGCACATAGACTGAAACTTAGCACGATGTTTCTGTCTGACTTGGACCACTGACTAACCCGCCAAGTTAATGTTTGAAGTCGGACCGAAACGTCGTCATAAGTGTGGGTTGTGTACCTATTCATTAAGATACGTATGGAACCTTCCTCTACTACCACTTTATTCAGGTTATTCCATTTCCACTCTGATGTAGAAATATTCGCTGGTACTTATCTACCCGTGACTCGTATGTATCTTTAACTTCCCTGTCTTGAAGAGTCTACCCCTATTAAATTATTTTCTCTGTGTATTTTGTATGTCGTTATCATGTCTCCTCTGCTTCGCGTATCCTCTTAGGTCATCATAGTTTACTTTATATGATTAGTTTCAGCTACCTTCGGGTTTAGTAACATTGCAAATGCATTTCCTTCAGCTCTAGGGGCCATTATGATGCTCTGTACTCTAATATGGGTCAAATATGATTGGTATAATAATCACAAGGGACAGGATGTATAATCTCTAGACCGGAGCTAATTATGAAGACACTTTTCTTGAGATGCTCTACCATTCACCTTTTAATTATCTTCTATCGCATTTCCATTGACTTGAAGATTTTAGCTAGTGATGTATATAGTTATTCTGCGCCTTCGCTCAGAACCAATAATGGGACCCGTCACTAATTATTTTTTCAACTCTGTATTCCTCTTAAGTGTAATGTGTCCACTACCTGTTGGTGTACTGTGTCCACCACCCGTTGATGTACTGTGTCCACCACCCGTTGATTTATACCTGGAGGATACCTGGTTGATCAGGGTCTGATCAACCAGGCTGTTACTGCTGGCTGCACGCAAACTGACGTACGTGCCACAGCCCGGCTGGTCAGGTACTGACTTTAGGTGCCTGTCCAGTGCCTTCTTGAAGACAGCCAGGGGTCTATTGGTAATCCCCCTTATGTATGCTCGGAGGCGGTTGAACAGTCTTGGGGACCCGGATAGTTTACTGTGTTCTCCCTCAGTGTTCTCGTGAAGCCTCTGCTTTATATTGGGGGACTGTTGCATCTCCTGCCGAGTCTTTTGCTTTCATAGGCTACCTGGAGTCTACCTGGATGATATTTCGAGGATCAACGTCTCTGCGGCCCGGTTCACGACCAGGCCTCCCGGTGCATCAGGGCCTGATGAACGAGGCTGTTACTGATGACCGCACAAAATCCAACGTACAAACCACAGCCCGGCTGATCCGGCACCGACTTTAGGTATATGTCGAGCTCCCTCTTGAAGACAACCAGGTAATGTCCCTTATTGCTGGTGGGAGGCTGTTGAACAGGCTTGGGCCCCGGACACTTACTGCGTTTTCTCTTAGTGTACCAGTGACGCCCCTACTTTCACTGGGGGTATGTTGCATCGCCTGCCAAGTCTTTTGCTTTCGTATGAAGTGATTTCTCTGTGTATATTAGGGACCAGTCCCTCCAGAATCTTCCAGGTGTAGATTATGATATACGTATATCTCTCGCCTGCGCTCCAGCGAGTGATTTTCGTGTGAAAGTTTGGTACTAATCCCTCTAGGATTTTCCAAGTGTATATTATTATGTTTATCTTTCGCCTGCATTCCAGGGAATACAAATCAAGGGACTTCAACCGTTCCCAGTAATTTAGGTGCCTTATCGTACTTATGTGTGCCGTGAAAGCTCTTTGTACACTCTCCAGGTCAGCAATTTCGCCTGCCTTGAAGGGAGCAGTTAGTGTACAGCAGTATTGCAGCCTAGAGAGAACGATTTGAAGAGAATCATCATGGGATTAACGTCAATAGTTTTGAAGGTTCTCATTATCCATCCTATTATTTTCCTAGCAGATACGGTAGATACATTGTTGTCTTTGAAGGTGAGATCCTCTTGACATTATCACTCCCAGGTCCTTCACATTACTTTTTCGCCCTATTGTATGGTTAGAATTTGTTGTATACCCTGATACAGTTTTTTAATTTCCTCATGTTTTCTATATCTGAGTAGTTGAAATTTCTGTTCATTGAACTGCAGATTGTTTTGAGTGGCCCATTTGAAGATTTGGTTGATGTCCGCTCGGAGTCTTGCTGTGTCTTCGATGGAGGTCACTGTCATGGCAATTCGGGTGTCATCAGCAAAGGAAGACACGGATCTATGGCTTACATCTCTGTCAGAAATGAGAATGAGGGAGCGAGTATTGTGCCTTGTGGAACAGAGCTTTTCACCGTAGCTGCCTCAGACTTTACTCTGATTACTATTACTCTGTGTTCTATTTGTCAGAAAGTTATAGATCTATCTACCAACTTTTGCTGTTATTCCTTTATCACGCATTTTGTGCGCTATTACACCGTGGCCACACTTGTCGAAACCTTCTGCAAAGTCTGTGTATACTACATCTGTATTTTGTTTATCCTCTGCAGCATTTAGGACCTTGTCATAGTGGTCCAGTAGCTGGGACAGGCAGGAGCAACCTGCTCTAAACCCGAGTTGCCCTGGGTTGTGTAGTTGATAGGTATCTAGGTGGCTGGCGATCTTGCTTCTTAAAACCCTTTCAAAGATTTTTATGACATGGGATGTTAGTGCTATCGGTGTGTAGTTCTTTGCAATTGCTTTACTGCCACCTTAGTAGAGTGGGCTGTATCTGTTGTTTTTAGTGAGTGTGGAATGACGCCTGTGTCCATGCTCCCTCTTCACAGAATGCTTAAGGCACGTTATAGGGGCTTCTTGCAGTTCTTGATGAACACGGAGTTCCATAAGTCTGGGCCTGGGGCAGAGTGCATGGGCATGTCATTTATTGCCTTTTCAAAGTCTTGTGGTGTAAGGATAATATCCGAGATTTTTGAGATGACCAAATTTTGGGTCTCGTTCATAAAGAATTCATTTGGATTGTCGACCTTCATTTGGATTGTCGACCTCATCCTGTTTGGGGTACCAGCCTTCAATTAGTCTCCGAGGCTCCACGACCACGTATGTCCTTGCATCAGGGAAAACCCGCTCAGTACCGCTGAGCGCCTGGTGTTTAAGGATTGTTGGTCAAGTGGAGAGAGTGATGCGTATTTTGTTCAGTTCTCACAGGGCTGGGCATGGGAACGCAGAATCGAATCCTGGCCAAGCCGCAGTTATATTAATGATTCATAATCACTTGTTTCGTGACTACATATTCATGTATATATATATATATATATATATATATATATATATATATATATATATATATAAATATAATATATATATAATATATATATGCAATAAGATCACAGTAAACAGGTGATTTCAGAATATGCAAAACAACCACTCTGAAAGAATAAAGAAATTCCAAGCGCTTTCGTGACTACTCACATTATCAAGGAACTATGAAAGTAAAGCATCCAAGGAAGCTATATAAGGGGTCTGGCCAACACCTCACTATCAGATCCCACAACGGTTAAACACCTGACGCGCGCCGACACAACTGGATAGGTCCTTTGCACAACTCACCCACAAACTATTCTACCCAAGAAAATTTAAAAATTATTATTTGTCCAGTGTATTATTAAATTCTTCCCAAATTCTATTAATTATAAATGGATCTAATTTATATAAACCAAAGGAAATATTCATATTATTGTCAAAACTGCTTTTTATGAAACAAGATTCAATTATATTCCTGTCGACCATGGACTTGCCCTTGATACTACTTTCTCAACTTTTTGAAAATCAATTGGATGGTTAAAATCTCTTACATGAATAAATAGAGCATTGGAATCTTGTCCAGTTCTAATGCTATATTTATGTTGTTTTAATCTTAGTTCGAGATTTTTACCAGTTTGACCGTAATAAACTTTATCGCAAATTTTACAAGGAATCTTATAGACACATCCATCAGCATTTTGGGGGAATTCTTTATCAAAAGTTTTTTTTACTGTATCAAGATTTTTGAATACAACTTTAATATTAAAAGTCTTAAGAAAAGAAGGCATATCAACCAAGTTTTCATGGTAAGGGAGAACCAACATATTTTTAGTTGAATAAGGCTGGTTGTCCCTTTTTGGATTGTAAAAAGTATTTCTAGCAACTTTAAAAGATTTATCAATTACATTTCTTGGGTATTTTAAATCATTACCTATTTCATAAATTTTGGATATTTCCTCATCTATGAACTCAGGACTACAAATTCGTAAAGCTCTCAAAAACATTGATGAGAAAACAGACAGTTTGACTATCTTGATGCGAGGAATAAGAGTGGACATAGGAACAGTTATTTGTAGGTTTTCTGTAAATTTTAAATTTGAATTCATTACCCTTAATAATTAAAACATCTAGAAAAGGCAATGAGTTATTTTCTTCAAACTTCAACTGTTGAGTTTGAAGAAAATAACTCATTGCCTTTTCTAGATGTTTTAATTATTAAGGGTAATAATGAATTCAAATTTAAAATTTACAGAAAACCTACAAATAACTGTTCCTATGTCCACTATTATTCCTCGCATCAAGATAGTCAAACTGTCTGTTTTCTCATTAATGTTTTGAGAGCTTTACGAATTTGTAGTCCTGAGTTCATAGATGAGGAAATATCCAAAATTTATGAAATAGGTAATGATTTAAAATACCCAAGAAATGTAATTGATAAATCTTTTAAAGTTGCTAGAAATACTTTTTACAATCCAAAAAGGGACAACCAGCCTTATTCAACTAAAAATATGTTGGTTCTCCCTTACCATGAAAACTTGGTTGATATGCCTTCTTTTCTTAAGACTTTTAATATTAAAGTTGTATTCAAAAATCTTGATACAGTAAAAAAAACTTTTGATAAAGAATTCCCCCCAAAATGCTGATGGATGTGTCTATAAGATTCCTTGTAAAATTTGCGATAAAGTTTATTACGGTCAAACTGGTAAAAATCTCGAACTAAGATTAAAACAACATAAATATAGCATTAGAACTGGACAAGATTCCAATGCTCTATTTATTCATGTAAGAGATTTTAACCATCCAATTGATTTTCAAAAAGTTGAGAAAGTAGTATCAAGCAAGTCCATGGTCGACAGGAATATAATTGAATCTTGTTTCATAAAAAGCAGTTTTGACAATAATATGAATATTTCCTTTGGTTTATATAAATTAGATCCATTTATAATTAATAGAATTTGGGAAGAATTTAATACACTGGACAAATAATAATTTTTATATTTTTTTGGGTAGAATAGTTTGTGGGTGAGTTGTGCAAAGGACCTATCCAGTTGTGTCGGCGCGTGTCAGGTGTTTAACCGTTGTGGGATCTGATAGTGAGGTGTTGGCCAGACCCCTTATATAGCTTCCTTGGATGCTTTACTTTCATAGTTCCTTGATAATATGAGTAGTCACGAAAGCGCTTGGAATTTCTCTATTCTTTCCGAGTGGTTGTTTTGCATATATATATATATATATAAATATATATATATATATATATAATATATATATATATATATATAAATATATAATATATATATATATATATATATATATATATATATATATATATATATATATATAATATATGTCGTGCCGAATAGGCAGAACTTGCGATCTTGGCTTAAATAGCAACGCTCATCTTGCCATATGGGACAAGTGAAAATTTGTGTATGCGATAATTTCGCCCAGATCATTCTGAACCTAACGAAAAAAAATATATTTCACTGTGTTTGCTAAGCGTTAGATTATTGTAAACAAATCTAAAATATATTTAGTTGGGTTAGGCTAAAATAAATTATTCTTGTTATAACAAGGTTAGGTAAGTTTTCTAAGATTCTTTTGGAGCAAAATTAAAAAATTTTAAATTAAAATTAATGAAAAAATATATCTTTAAACGTATAAGAGAAAATTTTAGAAAGGACTTAATTTTAAATGAGTTCTTGCTAATTGACCAGTTTTACATATTCGGCACGACATATATATATATATATATATATTAATATATATATATATATATATATATATATAAATATATATATATATAATTTTTCAGAGAGGAGGAGAAAGAGAGAGGGAGGGAGTAGGGGGAGGCGGATGGGGGGGAGCAAACGGCTGAGGACACAGCGCTGTATGAATAAATGAAGAGTTGCGTTCATCGCCACAGTGAAATGTTTAAAGCCTTGGCCAGATCCTTTGGTGTTGGTGGCAGTAGCAGCAGTGAGACACCGTCTACCTCCATCCCGCCATTCTTTCACACTCAACGTGAAAATGAGCTGTTTTGTTTAGCACCGTGCACCGGCGCGTGCCTGTGAACTGAGAGAGCGAGAGTGAGACCGAACGAGATGAGAGAGTAGAGAGAGCGAGCGAACAAAGAGTGAGCGAGCGAGCTCTGTGAAGAGATGATGCTTTATATATTTTTGTTTATTTTCGAAGGGCGATACGTCGGCTTTAAACAAGTAAACAACAGCTTCCCGGCATATGTCGTGCCGAATAGGTAAAGCTGGTCAATTAGCAAGAACTCGTTTAAAATTACCAAGTCCTTTCTAAAATTTTAACTTATAAGTTGAAAGATATATTTTTCACTTATGTTAATAAAAAATTAATAATTTTGTTCCAAAAGAACCTCAAAAAACTTGCCTAACTTTATTATAACAAGCGCAATTTAATTTAGCCTAATCCAACTAAATATATTTCAGATAAGTTTACAAAAACTGAATAATAAACAAACACAATGAAATATATTTTTTCGTCAGGTTAAGAATGATTTTTGCGAAATTAGTGCATACACAAATTTTCAGCTTGCCTTTTTCGGCAAGAAGAGAGTTGCTATTTATGCCAAAATCGCTCGGCACGATATATATATATATATATATATATATATATATATATATATATATATATATATATATATATATATATATATATATTCTTCTTTCAACGTACCAGCCGTATCCCACCGAGGCGGGGTGGCCCAAAAGGAAAAACGAAAGTTTCTCCTTTCAAATTTAGTATTATATACAGAAAGAGTTACTAGCTCCTTGCTCCCGGCATTTTAGTCGCCTCTTACGACACGCATGGCTTACGGAGGAAGAATTCTGTTCCACTTCCCCATGGAGATATATATAATAAGGTAGTAGGTTGGTAGACAGCAACCACCCAGAGAGGTACTACCGTCCTGCCAAATGAGTGTAAAACGAAAGCCTGTAATTGTTTTACATGATGGTAGGATTGCTGGTGTCATTTTTTCTGTCTCATAAAAATGCAAGATTACAGGTACGTCTTTCTACTTCTACTTACACTTAGGTCACACTACACATACATGTACACGTTTATTTATACACACTCATCTGAGTTTTCTTTGATTTTATCTTAGTTTTTGTTTTTAGTACTTTTTCTTTTATATCCATGGGGAAGTGGAATAAGAATCTTTCCTCCGTAAGCCATGCGTGTTGTAAAAGTCAACTAAAATGCCGGGAACAATGGCCTAGTAACCCCTTTTCCTGTAAAAATTACTAAAAAGAATAAGAAGAAAATTGTCAGAGTGGGAAATCTGAATGTGCGTGGATGTTGTGCAGATGATAAGAAAGAGATGATTGTGTATGTTATGAATGAGAAGAAGCTGGATGTCCTGGCTTTAAGTGAAACAAAGCTGAAGGGGGTGGGAGAGTTTCAGTGGAGAGGAATAAATGGAATTAGGTCATGGGTTTCTAATAGAATTAGAGCTAAAGAAGGAATAGCAATAATGTTGAAGGATAAGCTATGGCAGGAAAAGAGGGACTATAAATGTATTAATTCAAGGATTATGTGGAGTAAAATAAAGGTTGGATGTGAGAAGCGGGTTACAGTAAGCGTATATGCACCTGGAGAGAGAGAGATTTTGGGAAATGCTGAGTGAATGTGTGCGGAGTTTTGAACCAAGTGTGAGAGTAATGGTGGTTGGGGATTTTAATGCTAAAGTGGGTAAAAATGTTGTGGAGGGAGTAGTAGGTAAATCTGGGGTGCCAGGGGTAAATGAAAACGGGGAGCCTTTAATTGAGCTATGTGTAGAAAGAGGTTTGGTAATAAGTAATACATATTTTATGAAAAAGAGGATAAATAAATATACAAGGTATGATACAGCACGTAATGAAAGTAGTTTGTTAGATTATGTATTGGTGGATAAAAGATTGATGGGTAGGCTCCAGGATGTACACGTTTATAGAGGGGCAACTGGTATATCGGATCATTGTCTAGTTGTAGCTACAGTTAGAGTAAGAGGTAGATGGGATAAGAGAAAAATGGTAACAAGAAGTATGAGGGAGGTGAAAGTGTATAAACTAAGGGAGTAGGAAGTTCGGGTGAAATATAAGCAACTATTGGCAGAAAGGTGGGCTGGTGCAAGTATGAGCAGTGGGGGGGGGTTGAAGAGGGTTGGAATAGTTTTAAAAATGCAGTATTAGAACGTGGGGCAGAAGTTTGTGGTTATAGGAGGGTGGGTGCAGGAGGAAAGAGGAATGATTGGTGGAATGATGAAGTAAAAGGTGTTATAAAAGAGAAAAAGTTAGCTTATGAGAGGTTTTTACAAAGCAGAAGTGTTATAAGAAGAGCAGAGTATATGGGGAGTAAAAGGTGAAGAGAGTGGCGAGAGTGTGCAAAAGGAGAGCAGATGATAGAGTGGGAGAGGTACTGTCAAGAAATTTTAATGAAAATAAGAAAAAAAATTTGGAGTGAGTTAAACAAGTTAAGAAAGCCTAGGGAACAAATGGATTTGTCAGTTAAAAACCGAGTAGGGGAGTTAGTAGATGCGGAGATGGAGGTTTTGGGTAGATGGCGAGAATATTTTGAGGAACTTTTAAATGTCGATGAGAAAGGGAGGCGGTATTTTCATGCACTTGCCAGGGAGGTATACCATCTTTTAGGAGTGAAGAAGAGCAGGATGTAAGTGTGGGGGAGGTGTGTGAGGCATTACGTAGAATGAAAGGGGGTAAAGCAGCTGGAACTGACGGGATCATGACAGAAATGTTAAAAGCAGGGGGGGACACAGTGTTGGAGTGGTTGGTATTTTTGTTTAATAAATGTATGAAAGAGGGGAAGGTATCTAGGGATTGGCGAAGAGCGTGTATAATCCCTTTATATAAAGGAAAGGGGGACAAAAGAGATCGTAA
>NC_069482.1:14222860-14307860 GCF_026875155.1 Cherax quadricarinatus
TCTGATTTTCTTCCAGTGCATCCAAGGCCATATCATAGTGATCCAGTAGTTGTGAAGTAGATCGCCCACAAGCACTGGTAACAGTGATTAGTAACATGTCAATTATAAAAGAAATTCGGTCAGACTTCGGGACTATGTAAAAGACTTAACATTCTGAATATAGATGTACCTGGCAGTCTTGGGAATTTTTTCCGTGAAAATTAAGAAAACGGCTCTACGAAAGTCTCCCTTAAAACTGAAGGGCGACATCTATCGTTTATCCATGTGCAGAAGGTCATAAATTATAAATGTCTCCCTTTAGTTTTAAGGGAGTCTGCTGTAGACCTGTTTTCTTAATTTTCACGGGAAAATTCCTATGACAAACACCAGATACATCTATGTTCAAAATGTGAACTCTTTTATATCGTCCCAAAGTCTGACCGAGCTTTTTATAATTATGTTCCTAATGTTAAGTTCGCTAGATAATCACTCCATTACCATAATGGAGTGATTACCTATAATACTCAGTTTGCTGGCACCTGGCACTGTTAAGCCTGGCTGGTCACTCAGCATCTTCAGCTTCCGTACCTCATTCTTGGCAAGAACGTTCCACCAATCAAATCTGCTTGGACTTCCTACTAATTTTTCCAACATTGTAAACTCGTGATAATGTGGTGATTGAAACACGAAAGACCTAGAGCTATCATTCAACTCCCACTTTAGTTGTCTTACATCTTGTATTGCTTGTTCGCAATTTTTGCAATATATATATATATATATATATATATATATATATATATATATATATATATATATATATATATATATATATATATATATATATAAATTACAATAGAGAATCATTTTGTCAGTGGGAAGTATGCATTATGCATTTCCACCAATTTATATATATCCATACATTATTGCTGTTAATTCTCACCGAAAACATAATTTTTTTCTGGAGCGGCCAACGACGATCTCGTGAATTTTTCACGATTTGTGTGAAACATTGAGCACAGGATAATGTTCTGGCAAATATAGGAGATTTTTTTTTTTTACCCTTCCACACCAACTCTTAACAAAAATCGTAAATAATGAAAATGATTTTTTTTTACTGAATTTTTCCTACTTGTTGAAGTTAATATTGTTAACGTTAATAGTTTATAATAATACATTTACAATATTTTCTAATAGGAGTTTAAAAATAATTTTTTTTTTTGATAATGTTTATTATTATTGTTAATAAAGCTCAAGTGAGTTAAAATTATTTGATAAAACTCTTTAAAGAGCGACACAACACAGTGAAACAGCACTTGTAAAGCCCTTCACAGAGCGAAACAGCACTTGTAAAGCTCTACACAAAGCGAAACAGCACTTGTAAAGCTCTACACAAAGCGAAACAGCACTTGTAAAGCTCTACACAGAGCGAAACGCCACTTGTAAAGCTCTACACAGACCGAATCAGCACTTGTAAAGCTCTACACAAAGCGAAACAGCATTTGTAAAGCTTTACACAGAGCGAAACGGCATTTGCAAAGCTCTACACAGAGCGAAACGCCACTTGTAAAGCTCTACACAGAGCTAATCAGCACTTGTAAAGCTCTACACAGAGCGAAACGGCTTTTGTAAAGCTCTACACGGAGTGAAAGAGCACTCGATTCAGCTCTACACAGCGAAACAGCACCTCATGAAGCTCAGTGGTGAACTGGGGTTGTATTGAGGGTGCGGCAGTTTATCAACCACAGCAGTGAGCGTGGACTGAGGATGCGGTAGTTTACCCGGCGGTGCGGTGAACCGCGAACAACGTAGACTTGAACGGAAGTCTCGACGCCTCTCTCGTAAAAGCAAATGTCTGTCGTCAGGGCACTGAAAGGAATATCGCACCGGGACTACTGATATATTAAGAGAATATGTAAGGAGTAAATGGGGGATTGCTGCTTAAGATTTCTGGGAGAAATGTTGAAGGTTCCGGAGGTGGGGAGGTGATGGGGGGAGGGGGGGAGGGCTCTTAGCCTGCCAGTGGATATAAGACGCACTGCATGATATTCTTGGGCTATTCTGAAATATTTACTTGATTATCACCACCGAAAAGGTCGCCACCTTTTAGCTCGACTGGTAGCGCACTCGGCTGATACACTGACGTCTTGTGGAAAACATTAGGATTAGTGGACTGGTGTGGGTCGCATCCCGGGACAAAACTGACCTGATTTGTCCGAAATGTTCTGCATAACAAGCGGCTTTCTATATAGTAGTATGTCATTGATGTCAACAATGGTCTGTATACCTTGTACTTGTAGAAATAGATTATTATTATTATTATTATTATTATTATTATTATTATTATTATTATTATTATTATTATTATTATACTGTTTTCCGGATATTTTCTTTCCTTCCCGTTTTTTCTCTTTGTTCTTTCATCGTTTTTTCTTCTACTTGTTTCGTTTTTCTTTCTTTATATATTTTTTTATTTTTTTTATTTTTTTTTTATTTTTGCTTGCAGCTTCTGCTGCTTCCCACACGCGGGTAAGGTGGGTTATGTCGTGCCCACACGCGGGTAAGGTGGGTTATGTCGTGCCCACACGCGGGTAAGGTGGGTTATGTCATGCCCACACGCGGGTAAGGTGGGTTATGTCGTGCCCACACGAGGGAAAGATGGGTTATGTCATGCCCACGCGAGGGTAAGGTGGGTTATGTCATACCCACACGATTGTAAGGTGGATTATGTCATGCCCACACGAGGGTAAGGTGGGTTATGTCATGCCAACACGAGGGTAAGGTGGGTTATGTCATGCCCACACGAGGGAAAGGTGGGTTATGTCATGCCCACGAGAGGGTAAGGTGGGTTATGTCATACCCACACGATTGTAAGGTGGGTTATGTCATGCCCACACGATTGTAAGGTGGGTTATGTCATGCCCACACGAGGGTAAAGTGGGTTATGTCATACCCACACGAGGGTAAGGTGGGTTATGTCATGCCAACACGAGGGTAAGGTGGGTTATGTCATGCCAACACGAGGGTAAAGTGGGTTATGTCATACCCACACGAGGGTAAGGTGGGTTATGTCATACCCACACGAGGGTAAGGCACTGTATGTAATAGCAGAATTGTACTCACCGAATTATGTTCGCTGGGAAAGGACGTCAAGGCACTGAACATGACCCTGTCTTTTGTCTGACATCTATAGCAGCCTGTTTTGCCTACCCTGGCAGTTCCTACGTCGTGATTATGTTTCCTCCTCACGTTCATTTCTTCTAGAATAGTCAGATCCAATTCTCTGAGTCTTTAACAGATATGGTACTCCTCTGAGTCCTGAGACGAAGCTTGATAAAAAAAATCCTCACCGTCTTTAACTATTGCATGTGCTGTGTCCGGTGGAGATTCCTGCTGGGGTTTCCTACTCCCTGATGGTCGTTAGGTTGTGCAGTGTCTTAAGCAAGTTTTCATTAGGGTCCTTAATGTTATTTTAGGATTATCCGGTCTCGCATAAGTTGCCAGTGTTATCTGGTTTGTGTGTTCCTTTAGTGGTATATTTGTTATGATTTTTATCCCGAGTTTTTTTCTTTGTCTGTTATGGTTTATCTAC
Source organism: Cherax quadricarinatus (assembly GCF_026875155.1). Taxonomy (NCBI): domain Eukaryota; kingdom Metazoa; phylum Arthropoda; class Malacostraca; order Decapoda; family Parastacidae; genus Cherax; species Cherax quadricarinatus. The sequence continues at coordinate 14,226,429 of NC_069482.1, forward strand.
CCTCTTGGCTGTACTCCATTTCCGGGCTTCTTCTTTTCAGATCCTCATTACCTTGTATTTACTTGGGTTGAATTTCGAGAGCCATTTAAGTGACCAGCTTCCTAGTTTATTAAAATAATCATATACTAAATATCCATCTTCCACTAACTCTCTCATCAGTTTCATATCGTCAAATGTACACGGACGATTCAGTTCAGATGTGTACATCCGTGACGCATGCAAGTGACAATAGGGGCCCCCTGTACCGAGCCCTGTGGCACACCTGTTATTATCCTTACCCCATTCTGATCAACCTAACTGTTTCTGTTCTCCGTATGATGGTACTCTGATTCACTCTAGTACTTTTAACTTTACTCCTATTTTATACAACTTCTGGATTAACCTTTGAGATTCCCCCCCCCTCCTTCCCTCCCTTTCCCCCGCCGGTGCTGGGTAACCTTACTTTGGTGGCGAGGTTTGAGCGACTTAGCCTTAGAACCCAGCATCACCTCTTTCCCCTTCATATCTTTTGGATTCAATAGCAGCGATTTTTTTCCCCATTCGACTAAAATTACTCACGATCCTGGCTATTGACATGGACGATTTATGGACATGGATTACGGATTGTGAAAAATGAATTTTGAATAGTTTTATTTGCGTTGTGATTATGATTTATGTAATGTGTGAGTGAATTTGTCACGACAATAGCAAGTTTGCATTGATAACGTAAATTTAATAATGTTCATAAAGAAATATGTTTAAAGTTCTGTATAGCCTAAAAGATCTGGTGATTTGTTAGTAACAGAAGAACCTGGTTTCCCCACCAACCTTCTGACAGTCTTCTCCAGAACTTTGATAATATACAGGTTAGAGAAACTTGACTGTCTTCAGGTTTTCTTGTCTCTCTGGAATATAGAAACAACGTATGTATTTTTATTATTAACGTATTTATTTTTCTTTACACGTATGTATTATTTTTCCCATCTCCGGTGATCTGTTGAGCGTTTTTATACCAGACCAATGAATTTCTGTTTCTTCCATTAGTACCCATAATGGTACTGTATGAGCTTCTGTTGTGTCTGATTCCTTTAATGTGAATGATTTATACGTCCTGCTGCTCAGTTTTTCTGTCGTTACTCATGGGTGATTCTTTCCTGCACGACTGTAAATAATTTCTTAAACCTCGTGTTAAGTTCCTCACAGTCGTCTTTATAATCTTCTGTAAGATTCTCTCATTTAAATTTAGACATCTTCCTCCATAAGTAACTATAAAAGAACGTCGATTCCAACTTCAGAGTGCTGCTCCGCTTCGTTTCTAGCTTCTTTGTTCATTTTCCAGATTCCTGTTGTTTTCTGAGCTCCTTATCTTTCCAGTACCAATTCGGACCTACTCTTTGCTTCTCTATTGGCTGAACCATGGGCTTTTTTTTTTCTTATTTCTCCTCCTACTTGCTTTGTATGATTCCGTTCCATGCACTATTTTTCTGTTTCATCAGACATTTCCTGTGTATACTTTCCAGTAGGTTCTCTTTCCCGCTGAACTTCCTTAGGGAGGTTCCGCATTTCTTCGGGAGGTTCCTCATTTCTTCGGGAGGTTCCTCATTTCTTCGGGAGGTTCCTCATTTCTTCGGGGGGTTCCTCATTTCTTCGGGAGGTTCCTCACTTCTTCGGGAGGTTCCTCACTTCTTCGGGAGGTTCCTCACTTCTTCGGGAGGTTCTTCATTTCTTCGGGAGGTTCCTCATTTCTTCGGGAGGTTCCTCACTCCTTCAGGAGGTTCCTCACTTCTTCGCGAGGTTCCTCACTCCTTCGGGAGGTTCCTCACTTCTTCGGGAGGTTCCTCACTTCTTCGCGAGGTTCCTCACTCCTTCGGGAGGTTCCTCACTTCTTTGGGAGGTTCCTCACTCCTTCGGGAGGTTCCTCACTTCTTCGCGAAGTTTTTCATTCCTTCAGTCTTCCATTTTGTTGTCTGGTTAACACTGAGACTTGTGAATATAACCGCATAAAGACAGACAAGTAGATAAGTAAGACACATGTGTGCACTGTGTCTCTTACTTATAGTCTCACTTCCACTTCATCATCAAATCTTAATACTGCTATATGTTCGTAGTGTTCTGGAGGGTCTTCACATTCAATTTTTCATATGTCATATTCGTTTATTGGTAAAATGAGTTCCTCTGGTTCGACTTCCCCTCTCCTCCTTGTCATTTTATTCTTTGATTGGCTCTTGTTCTCCTCGTTTGTGGCCTCCCATGTGAGTCCATGTTCTCCAAGTTGATTTCTTTGTGGTTAAAATCTCGTTGAGTCTGGAGCTTCCTTTTTCACTTTCCCCTCTCTGCAGTTTTATCAATTGGTTTTATTGTCGTTCTGTTGAACTTTCGCGCACACACACACACACACACACACACACACACACACACACACACACGCGTGTGTGTGTGTGTGTGTGTTTTAGTGTTTGGTGTTGTTCTTCAAGACTCCGTGAAAGCAATACATGCGTCATCACTGCGTCTACCAGGGGCGGCAAATTACACCTGGCACTCTAATACTTCCATTTATCACTTGTTTATATAACACTTTCAACGTCCCCTTATGGCGTTGTTGTCACCGCGCTCTGCATTATAGACGACTTAAACTCCCTTATGTGTGGTACTTCATCCTATATTCTCGACGCTATCAATATCGCATCGACCCTTTCGCGTTACACCTCACTAGAGGATCCGATCGCTCTCGGAGCCGGCCTCAATCCGATTCAGCGTGTTCATCCAACTTATCTGTATCGTATATACGTAGAGAGGATAAAATAAAACCACCAATAGGATTTAATCTGATCCTACTAGCGTACTCGGGGCCTACAACGCAATTGACACTCGCCTTTCAGGGGAATTATGGAGGTAGTTATTTATTGTTGGAAATAACACTGATAATTGTTGTCATCTCTGCTCTGGTGTCTAGACAACATCTGCCTGTGTGTTTGTGTGCGTGTGTGTGTGTGTGTGTGTGTGTGTGTGTGTGTGTGTGTGTGTGTGTGTGTGTGTGTGTGTGTGTGTGTGCGCGCGCGCGTGCATGCGCATTTCAATTTTTTTTACTTTTGGCTGCTCTTTGCAGAGGGTATATAGGTCGGATTATAAGATTAAATTTTAGGTTTTGCCACCGAAGTGGCTAGTTTATTGTGCACGCCATACCCATCCTGTGGATGATAGTGCAAAAGCACATTGATACAGAAAAGGCCTAAGAACTAGGCCCCAAAAGGGTTAACAGGAATACATTTGGATTTATATCTACAGTTCACTTATCTGTTACAAACAAATTTAGGGAATTTGCTTAGTGTATCTAGTATTTTATTTTCATTAATAAGATATCTTGGTATGTCACGTAAGTTATTATACTGTCTATCTCTGTATTCCTCAATAAGTGGACAATTAAGCACATAGTGTTCAAGATACTGACCATATGCCTGGCCATATAATTTGCATTTGGTTTGATCATCATCTGTGTGTCTCCCAAACTACCAGAAGTACTTGTAACCAAGCCTAAGCCTGGCCACTACAACATCAGTCAGTCTGTTCACATTGCAAGTTGCTCCCCAAATTTACTTATCTACGTTCATGTTATCTAACTGTATTCCAGAAGCATTCGTTTTTATTATTTACTTATCTCCTAATATAATACCTAATGCTAGACTCAGATATACCAAAGTTATATTCTACATTATCCTTCTGGGTACTCTTCTTGGCTAGCGTATCAACTTTATCATGGGGTAATCCAGTGTGTGATGGTATCCATAGCAACTGTACATTAATTCCTTTTTCCCGGATTTTTGAGTGTCTATGCCTGGCTTCTCCAATGAGGATGTTGTTGGAGTCATTATATGAGTCAAGAGCCTTCAATGATGCCATAGAATCGGTAATGATGATAGAGTCAAGCTCAGTGTCATAGGTTAGCTTTAGCGCCATTAGGATTGCCAACAATTCAATTTGCAGTGTAGACGCCCAGTTGTTAATTCTCATGCCTAGTTCAACAAATTTATTATCGTTCTTAACTAGGGAGGTGGCAACAAGACAGATGCAGCCCTGCCAGAAGACTCCTGTTTAGATCATCAGTGTATATAACTTGTGATAACTTATTACTACCAGCTAGGCGAGAAATTTGTTCTTGAGCAGTTACTTTAACAAGTGATTTAAGGAAGGGATTACTAGCAATGAGCTTCTTGGGAGGGACTTGCAGGTATGTGATATTAAATGAACACATCTTCCATGGAGGGGTGAAATGCTCTTGTCTACAGTGATACAGTTCACGCAGGTTATAAAAGTTAATACAATTGCATGTTTTCACCGTCCATTTAGATCTGTGTGTATTTACTTCTAGACATTTAGTAAGATTCATAGTGACAGTGTCTGGTTCATTTCTTAACATTCTAATACCGGGTACAGTGTTAATCTCAACAACCCTATCACTGATACTAGAAATACCAAGCTCCTTCCACAAACTAAGACCCTTTGTAAATTTGGGACAGCCAAGAATAATTCTGAGAGGTTCACGTTTCATTAACTCCGATTATAAGTGTAACACAGACGAATATTTTATACCAAAGTAGTCAATATTTTTGCTATGTATTATTTTCATTAATATTACGAGTATAATTGCAAAATCATTAATAATTATTATCCAGGGAAATATTCTGTGGTTTTGCTTTATTTTATACACGGGAAGGAGTAAACTAACGTTGACAGAGAAGACTATAGTCGTGATTTCATGACGATAACTAACAAGTGTTTAGAAGAATGGCAAATCTTACCACGAATAGAATATTACTATTAAAATACGTCTTTTTTTTAAATTTTCCTTAACTACAAATGAAATTATTGTTTGAAAACATCGTATATGTTTTTTTTTTTCAGAAAGTATTTTATCAGATTTAGATAATGAATATGAGATAAATTGGGTTGATACGAGTTTATTGATAATTTATAGTGTACAGTAATAAATTGGTTTGCAGTGTGGATAGTGTGAGCGTATAAGAAAAATTTAATGGTTAGGTAGGATTGTAAATCTGTCTCGCCCAACAAAATCCAACTCAAAAACCAATTTAGTACTGTAAGCGCCGTAATTGTATACATTTTAAAGTCTAAGGGGAAAACCTGCCATGTTTCACTTACTCCCCTGCGTCTACATGCAGTGCAATTCCACAAAGAGCAACAATTTGCACAACATAATAGTATCTCCATTTCTAAACTCACTCAATTCTATACGCTTTAAACAAGAAAATGCTGCCAATTTAAGTGTGGACCCTAAACGAAATATTTGCGTGTTGTAATAATGTTGGTAGAATTACCGACAATATGTAAAGTAAAAGGACACAAGTGCAACTAATGTGACATTTTTATTGTGGCAACGTTTCGCTCTCCAGGAGCTTTATCAAGCCGTGTCCATGTACTGTTTGGAACGGCTTGACAAAACTCCTGGAGAGCGAAACGTTGCCACAATAAAAATGTCACATTAGTTGCACTTGTGTCCTTTTACTTTACATATTTACGTGTTGTATTTATGTATCGTAGAATCTTTTACTGACTTAAGTCTTGCTAGGTACTCCACGAAGCCTTTTCATTAGGTCAAGGACTAGGTAACCGCTATCCTTGTCTTTGTCACCCTCATTAGTCTGTTACATATTTACTTTGCATTTTTCCTTCTATCCCTTTTCCCCCTTCCTCCATCTAGTTCAGTCTCTCCTCTGCCCCTCTCTCCTCCACTTGTTTAGTTCAATCCTTCCCTCCTTTCTATTCCTCTTTTCCATTCAATCCATTCTCTTCCTCCATCTCATTCTCTCCTTCCCGTTCAATCTAATCCCTCTTCCTGCCAGTATTTACAGATCTCTTTCACTCCCCTTTTTATTGTTATATCTTCTTAACCCCCCCCCCTTTCTTCCCGTACCCTTCACATCTCCCCGCCCTTCACACGTCTTTGCCCTTCACACCCCCTTGCCCTTCACAGTTCTTCTGCCTTTTACACTTCCCCTGCCCTTCAGACGCCCTGCCCTTCACGCCCCCCCCTGCTCTTCACACCCCCCTGCTCTTCACACCCACGTGCCCTTCACACCCATCTGCCCTTCACCCCCTGCCATTCACACACCCCTGCTCTTCACACCACCTCACCCTTCACACCTCCCCTGCTCGTCACACCCCTTCACATCCTCCTTTTCCCCTTCACTATGTACGTTGATGTACTCAGTTGTTAAATAAAAGATTGCCCATCACCAGGAGGCTCCTAACTCCCTTTCCTCCCTTCCTCCTCTATCCCCCACCTCCCTCCCCCCTCATCATCTACCCTAGGGGGTTTCCACCCCTTTCCAAGCAGCGCCACAAAACCACATGACACTGTGTCACCCAAGCACATGACACTGTGTCACCCAAGCACATGACACTGTGTCATCCAAGCTAACTCCCGTGTATATTTAATTTTACAGGGTGATCTAAAATGCCCACTGGGGTACTGACTTGGGGAAGGGGGCTGGGGAAGAAAGGCAGACTGGGGAAGGTAGCCGAGGGGTAACTGCCTGTTTCTGGCTTCGGAGTCTGGCCGGTGTTCTCTGGGTGGCAGGGATGGGGGAAGGCTCAGTGGTGAACCATGTCAGAAAGTGAACGAATCAAAGTTGAAATTTTATCTGTGTTCTCGACATATTGTTTCACACATCTACGTCCTACAATAACACTGACGACAGAGTAAGCCTTTATTTGACAATGTTTCGCTCAACGGTAAGCTTTAAGATCCCCCTTCAAGCTGAAATAATCTTGCCTGTGGACGGAAAGTACACTAAAGCTTGCTCTGCTATAAGCGTCTCCGTGTGATCAACTAGTCTGCATTTTGCGTTACAATCTTGATGTATGTCTGAACATTGCTGCAGTGGTGAACATTGCTGCAGTGGTGAACATTGCTGCAGTGGTGAACATTGCTGCAGTGGTGAACATTGCTGCAGTGGTGAACATTGCTGCAGTGGTGAACATTGCTGCAGTGGTGAACATTGCTGCAGTGGCGAACATTGCTGCAGTGAACATTGCTGCAGTGGTGAACATTGCTGCAGTGGTGAACATTGCTGCAGTGCTGAACATTGCTGCAGTGCTGAACATTGCTGCAGTGGTGAACATTGCTGCAGTGGTGAACATTGCTGCAGTGGTGAACATTGCTTGCATGTTTATGTATGGCCGGACTCGAGTCCTGGAAGTGGGAGGTTCCGCGCCTTCTCTGAAGGAAGGGTTGGGTCGTTTGAATTATGATGTCAGCACGTTACTGGCAAGATAGCTATTGAGTGAGTGATGGTGAATGCATTTTCTCTCTCTTTCTGAGGTCACCTACCTTGACGGGAGACACTCGGTATGGCCTAAAAATTTGTTTATTTAAATTTCAGTTCACTCTGTAATTTAATTACAATTAATAGTGTAATTGTTAGTATATATAATTTATTAATATATCTGATTTGTCATAATAATTTGTTGTAAGTATATATAATTTATTTTACAACAATAATAATCTTTGTTTCTACAAAGACAGCTCCTGGTTATGCAGAGCATTTCTGGCAACTTAGGTTAATTTTTGTCCCCAGGATGCGACCCACACCAATCAATTAACACCCAGGTATCTACTTACTGCTAGGTGAAAAAGGACGGAAGGTGTCTTAAGGAAACACGCTCAGTGTTTCCAGCCGTACCGGGGATCGAACCATGGACACTCATTGTGTGAGTTGAGTACGCTACCGTCCGAGCTACCATTCTCACTGAAATTAGATTAATACTGCTATTTTATATTCTTTGATGTAATTCTACTAATAAATATTACTGGGATAATAGTTTTCTATGTATTAAATTTTGAGTTAATACAGCAATTTTGTTTTCACCTGGTTAATACTGAGAGATACTGAAAATTAGCCTAATACCTGCTATAGATTATTCGTTACTGGGTTAATACTGATAAATATTAGAAAATGGGACAGTAATAAATATTCTTCATAATTAAGTTTAAACATTTAAATTCTCAGTCTGCTAAATTCTGCTATATGACACTCACATTTGCTAAATTCTGCTATATAACACTCACATTTGCTAAATTCTGCTATATAACACTCACATTTGCTAAATTCTGCTATATAACACTCACATTTGCTAAATTCTGCTATATAACACTCAAACTTGACCTAAAGTTGCCATTTTATGAGAACTGAGTTAATATTTCGAAAACAAAAGGTTTTGTATTCCAGTTTTAATTTCTTAAGATATGCCAGTTTGTCCAAAGTTTGCAGAGGAGTGCAGTTTGCAGGAGCAGTAAAGGGAATCGTATTGGATGACTAACGTGGTCCTGGGGTCGTAATGGCCCGAGTCTCTCATGAACGAACCATCAACCCCGCTGGGAAAAGCTCCTCTTACCTGGGTTAATATGCCTGGGTTTTCCTTCATGTTGGTCCTAGTGGGCAATACCTCTCCCCAAATTGTAATTGATCCTGTTCGCCATCGAGAGGCTGGTGAGGAGGAGCAGCAGCACTGAGGTAACAGCAGTAAAAGCAGCAGCAACAGCAGCAGCAGCAGCAATGGTAATGCGAGCAGAAACAGAATTAGCAGCAGTTTTACCAGCTGTATCAGCAACAGCAGCAGTACACGAAGTAAACAAGTGGAACAAAAGCTGTAGCAGAAGCAGGAATAAAAACAGCAGGAAGGTATTTCTGTATAGAGAGAGCAAGGACAATGTCTGACCAACAAGTGACCACTTAAGAGACGCGGACAGACGTTTTACCCTGAATGAGCTTTACTCTATAGAGCACACTTCGCTCTAAACAGAGCTTTATCAATTCAAAGATTTCAGAAAGGCTTTATCGAGATTTTAATAAGACTTAATTATGACTGAATCTATAGTCTATAAAGACTTGAAGGATACATACTTTGGGAAGACAACCATCAACTGCCCCACCACCACCATAACCCTTATCACTACAACCACCAATCAACTATCATAAACACTGTTCAAACTCCACTTCAATCTGTACTCAGGTACCACCACTACTACACTTCCCCCATCACCACTACTACACTTCCCCCATCGCCACTACTACACTTCCCCCATCACCACTACTACACTTCCCCCATCGCCACTACTACACTTCCCCCATCACCACTACTACACTTCCCCCATCGCCACTACTACACTTCCCCCATCACCACTACTACAGTCCTCCGGCACCATTCTAGCACCACTATCGCTGTTACTACTACCAATACCATTACTCCACTACCAGCACTTACCCACCAATACTCAACCAAATCTACCACTAAGTTCTCGTACCGCCCTGTCTTCACTACACCATTACCACTACTACCACCACCCAAACAACTACAAACTGCCGCCACCACCCACCCACCACACCACCTACCACGCTATCCCCCTCCCCCCCATTATCACTACCACAACTCTACTGCTACAATTCCCACTACTATCCCCATTACTATTACCTGCCACTACTATCACCCGCCACTACTATCACCCGCCACTACTATCACCCGCCACTACTATCACCCGCCACTACTATCACCCGCCACTACTATCACCCGCCACTACTATCACCTGCCTCTACTATCATCACTACACCACCCGTCGCCACCACCACCCGCCGCCACTACCACCTGCCACCACTACTACCTGCCATTACTATTACCACCCGCCACCACTACTACCTATACTACCACCCACCACCACTACCACCCGCCGACACTACCACCCGCCACTGCTACTACCACCTGCCACCACTACTACCACATTACTACCACCCGCTGACACTACTACCACCCGCCGACACTACTACCACCCACCGCCACCACTACCAAGCCATCCCCACCACTACAACCCCTTGTACTATATTCCCACTGCTACCACCTCAGTACCTCTACCACACCCTCCATTACTCCACTACCACCCTAATCTCACCATTGGTACGTTCCCAGGAGGGTGAAGACGCATGAGGTGGGCGAATTGGCTGATAGCGTCGTCTCACATAATGAGGATCCTGGGATCGATCCCAGCACGGGTGAAACGTTGGGCATGTTCCCGTACACCTGCTGTCCCTATTCTCCCAGCTTTAAGTAGGTACCTGGGTGTTAGCCGACTGTTATGGGTCTGTTAAAATTGTCAGCTACGTCTGTAGCTGACAGTTTCAAAGCCCAGCCCTATCCATGTATACTACCACCCCCAGGATGCCACCCACACCAATCGACTAACACATAGGTACTTACTTTCTCTTAGGTGAACAGGGGCAGCAGGTATATGGAAACATGTCCAACGCATCTACATTTGCCGGGGATCGAACCATGGACACTCAGTATGTAAGTTGACTGCGCTGCCAACCGAGCCACGAGACACTAATGTTATTTAAATTTCTATTATTTTATTATTAATATTATTATTATTAATATTTGTATTGTTCTTACTGCACGACTCCTTATATCCACACCCCTCAAGGAAGGTTCCTTGATGTTGGTGAGGGGCTCTTGATTTAGGGAATTGGATCTGTGCTCCAGTTCCCCGAATTAAGCCTGAATGCCTTCCACATCCCCCCCAGGCGCTGTATAATCCTCCGGGTTTAGCGCTTCCCCCTTGATTATAATAATAATAATCCTTATATCCACTGTCCCTGTTCTCGTATAATTATCTAAACACCGTGTGTGTGTGTGTGTGTGTGTGTGTGTGTGTGTGTGTGTGTGTGTGTGTGTGTGTGTCATAAAAAGACAGGTGTTGGGTGTGGCAGAGAAGTGTAGTCTCGTCCTTATACGCTTTCCTGTTAATCCTATATTTTTATAGTCCCTTGGTAATGTAAGAAGCCACGAAAGCGCTTGGAATTTCACAATTTTTTCGCAGTGGTGGTTCTGCGGGTAATATATATAAATATATATTATATATAATATTATATATATATATATATATATATATATTATATATATAAACACATAGGCCGTCTCCCACCAACGCAGGTTGGCCCGAAAAAGAAAAATTTTCACCATCATTCACTCCATTACTGTCTTGCCAAGGGCACGCTTACACTACAGTTATAAAACTGTAACATTACAACCTTCCTTCAGAGTGCCGACACTGTACTTCCCATCTCCAGGACTCAAGTCCGGCCTGCCGGTTTCCTTGAATCCCTTTATAAATGTTACCTTGTTCGCATTCCAACAACAAGACAAGTCCTAAAAAACCATTTGTCTCCTTTAGCTCCTATTTAAAACGCTCACGCATGCTTGCTGGAAGTCCAAGCCCCTTGCACACAAAACCTCCTTCACCCCCTCCCTCAAACCTTTCCTAGGCCGACCCCTACCCCGCCTTCCCTCCACTACAGATTTTTACACACTAAAAGTCACTGTTTCCTTCCGTCCTCTCTACATGTCCAAACTACCTCAACAACCCCTTCTCAGCCCTCTGCATAATAGTTTTGGTAATCCCGCACCTCCTCCTAATTTTCAAACTACGAATTCTCTGCATTATATTCACACACCAGACTCCTCAGTGCACCACTCGCCTTTTTCCTTTCGTCAGTTCTATGATTCACCTCATCATTCATAGCCCCATTTTCTGACACGTCCACTCCTAAATATCTGAATACATTTACCTCCTCCATACTCTCTCCCTCCAATCTGATATCCAGTCTTTCGTTACCTAATTTTTGTTATCCTCATCACCTTACTCTTTCCTATATTCACTTTTAATTTTCTTCTTTTACATAACCTACCAAACTCATCCACCAACTTCTGCAACTTCTCTTCAGAATTTCCCAGAAGCACAGTGTCATCAGCAAAGAGCAACAGTAACAACTCCCACTTTTTATTAGATTTTGTCTTTTATCCCTTAACCTCTTGCCAACACCCGAGCATTCACTTCTCTTACAACCCCATCTGTAAAGATAAGAACAACTATGGGTACATCACACATCCTTGTCTAAGGCCTACTATTACTGGGAAATAATCTCCCTTTAACTCTAACCTGTACTCTAACCTGAGCCTCACTATCCTCGTAAAAACTCTTCACTGCTTTCAGTAAACTACCTCCTATACACCTGCAACATCTGCCACATTGCCTCCTATCTACCCTGTCATATGCCTTTTCCAAATCAATAAATGCCACAAAAACCACTTTACCTTTATCTAAATACTATTCATCTATATGTTTCACTGTAAACATTTGGTCTACACACCCCCTACCTTTTCTAAAGCTTCCTTGTTCATCTACTATCCTACTCTCCGCCTTATTTTCAATTCGTTCATATAATGTACTGATATACAGTGCATCCTATGGGAGGGGCGGAACAATATAATTATTGAGAAAAGCAGACATTCTAAATATGCTGTAGGTGAGACCTAGGTAACCCATAACTAGAACAAGACGTCGTAGAGGAGGTATACCACCACTAGGATCTAGCGGGTTGGGAAACACCGCTCGACACTCCCGCCCATTATTTAATTTTCTAATAAGTTCGGAGAGACTTTTCATGGAATGTCTTCTGGAGATTAGTAAGTAGTCTCCAACTTTTCTGAGAATTAAGCAAATAGCCGAAATGTTTTATTCATGAAAGATTTCCCCGCTGAGGAGCATTGATACGCCCTGGGAGATGAAGCCAAGTGTGTGAAGACTGCGATGTTTTGCCCTTCCTCACTGGTTGACAGAAACCAGTTTTATCTAAGACTTGCTCAGTTTCTGTCTACCACCTGTTCAGTTTCTAACACCTGTTCAGTTTCTGTCTAGCACCTGTTCAGTTTGTCTAGCTCCTGTTCAGTTTGTCTAGCACCTGTTCAGCTTCTGTCTAGGACATGTTCAGGCTCTAGCATCTGTTCAGCCTCTAGATCCTGTTTAGCTGCTTTTGGTATCTGTTTCATCTGTTTAGTACCTGTTTAGCTTCTGTCTAGGACCTGATTACCTGTAGTCTGGAAGTTGTTTATCCTTTCTTGAACCTTATTAATCTCGGTCTAGGAACTGTTACGCTCTGCCTTGAACCTGTTTAACCTGTCTAAAACCTGTTGAGCCTCCGTCTAATGTCTATTTGCCTTTGTTGAGGACCTGTGTACGCTCTAACTGAGCCTTAAGTAGACCTCTTTTTTGGGCTCTAGATGATTTTATGTCTATAGCCCATGTTTAGGCATGATTAGAGTTTTTTAGAGGCTCTGTTTAGGTATCTTAAGTCCTGTTAAAGCTGTTTAAAATCTGTTTAGTCTCTGTTAAGGCTGAGATTAGGCCATGTTAGGCTGTGTTTAGGCACTTTCATCTCTGTTCAAGTTCTGTTTAAATCTCCCTTATTCTATTTGGGTTTTATTTAAGCACTGATTATTTGGTATCAATGTCTTGTTTAGGTCTTTGGGTCCTGTTTAACATCTGTTAAAGCCCCTGTTTGGCCTCTGTTGATTCTCTGTTTAAGTTCTTGCGCCCCATGCCTCAAAATCAGCCATGAATTACTTAATAGACACATCATAAATAACAGTAATAAAAAGTCTGATGATTTGAGGGAATGTACATCTGGTGAGAGACTTGTTAATTATTGCTGAGGACGAGCTGGCTGGTCTGATTGTCACCTCAGTGGTTCCTGACTGAATGCCCAGCTGAATCTCTGATTGGCATACACACGTTAGGAGTCATCTGCTCACTGATTCTCTCACCCACCCATTCTCTCACCCTCCCCATTCTCTCGCCCCACCCATTCTCCCACCCATTTTCTCACCCATTTTCTCACCCCACCCATTCTCTCGAGCACCCATTTTTTAAAACTCCCATTCTCTCGCCCCCACCCATTCTTTCGCCCCCACCCATTCTTTCGCCCCCACCCATTCTCTCGCCCCACCCATTCTCCCACCCATTTTCTCACCCATTTTCTCACCCCACCCATTCTCTTGAGCACCCATTTTTTAAAACACCCATTCTCTCGCCCCCACCCATTCTCTCACCCCACCCATTCTCTCACCCCACCCATTCTCTCACCCCACCCATTCTCTCACCCCACCCACTTCCACGATCATTTATCTGTATATACACAAAGGTATAGGAAAACACATTTGTCCATAGCATTGTATCTGGATATAAACTGCCCAGTAGCGGCAGTAAAGCCGCTACCATGGGTGAGAGGAAGACCTGCCTCTCACCCATGAATAAAGACAAATTCAGAATAATGCATTCCTTTATTGATGACGTATCGCCCATAAGGTGGGCTTTATTAAGTCATAAATAGATCTGCGACTTGAGAAAGGGTGGAGTTATACTGCTTTCGTGTCATTATCCATGGTGTCGGTATTTGCAGCATTTCTTTCTAAATAAACCATACCACGGGTGGGGTTTGAACCAGCGGTCAGATTGTCTCAAAACTCCAGACCGTCGCGTTAGCCACTGGGCCAGCTGGCTTCAATAAGATTCATCCAATAAAGTATGTTTCTACACCGTAAGTTGGATGAATTTTATTGAAGCCAGCTGGCCCAGTGGCTTACGCGACGGTCTGGAGTTTTGAGACTCTCTGACCGCAGGTTCAAACCCCACCCGTGGTATGGTTTGTTTGCAATCGTGTCAGTACGATTTCTTAATAGTACGGATCAGAAGGCCTGATACCGTGTTCTTCCCCTTTTATGTTTTTAAGCCTCCCCCAAGGAGTAGTATACACGCTCTCTAGCCTCCTCCATGGAGTAGTTTACGCTCTCTCTAGCCTCCTCCATGGAGTAGTTTACGCTCTCACTAGCCTCCTCCATAGAGTAGTTTACGCTCTCACTAGCCTCCTCCATAGAGTAGTTTACGCTCTCACTAGCCTCCTCCATGGAGTAGTTTACGCTCTCTAGCCTCCTCCATGGAGTAGTTTACGCTCTCACTAGCCTCCTCCATGGAGTAGTTTACGTTCTCACTAGCCTCCACCATGGAGTAGTTTACGTTCTCACTAGTCTCCACCATGGAGTAGCTTATGCTCTCGCTAGTCTCCACCGTGGAGTAGTTTACGCTCTCACTCGTCTTCACCATGGAGTAGTTTACGCTCTCACTAGTCTCCACCATGGAGTACGTTACGCTCTCACTAGCCTCCTCCATGGAGAAGTTTACACTCTCACTAGTTTCCACCATGGAGTAGTTTGCGCTCTCACTAGTCTCCACCATGGAGTAGGTAACGCTCTCAATAGTCTCCACCATGGAGTAGGTTACGCTCTCAGTAGCCTCCACCATGGAGTAGTTTACGCTCTCACTAGCCTCCACCATGGAGTAGGTTACGCTCTCACTATCCTCCACCATGGAGTAGGTTATGCTCTCACTAGCCTCCTCCATGGAGTAGTTGACGCTCTCACTAGCCTCCACCATTGAGTAGGTTACGCTCTCACTAGCCTCCACCATGGAGTAGTTTACGCTCTCACTAGCCTCCACCATGGAGTAGGTTACGCTCTCACTAGCCTCCACCATGGAGTAGGTTACGCTCTCACTAGCCTCCACCATGGAGTAGGTTACGCTCTCACTAGCCTCCTCCATGGAGTAGGTTACGCTCTCACTAGCCTCCTCCATGGAGTAGGTTACGCTCTCACTAGCCGCCTCCATGGAGTAGGTTACGCTCTCACTAGCCTCCACCATGGAGTAAGTTACGCTCTCACTAGCCTCCACCATGGAGTAGTTTACGCTCTCATTAACCTCCACCATAGAGTAGTTTACGCTCTCACTAGCCTCCACCATGGAGTAGGTTACGCTCTCACTAGCCTCCACCATGGAGTAGGTTACACTCTCACTAGCCTCCACCATGGAGTAGGTTACACTCTCACTAGCCTCCACCATGGAGTAGGTTACACTCTCACTAGCCTCCACCATGGAGTAGGTTACACTCTCCCTAGCCTCCACCATGGAGTAGGTTACACTCTCCCTAGCCTCCACCATGGAGTTGGTTACACTCTCACTAGCCTCCACCATGGAGTAGGTTACACTCTCACTAGCCTCCACCATGGAGTAGGTTACACTCTCACTAGCCTCCACCATGGAGTAGGTTACACTCTCACTAGCCTCCACCATGGAGTAGGTTACACTCTCCCTAGCCTCCACCATGGAGTAGGTTACACTCTCACTAGCCTCCACCATGGAGTAGGTTACACTCTCACTAGCCTCCACCATGGAGTAGGTTACACTCTCACTAGCCTCCACCATGGAGTAGGTTACACTCTCACTAGCCTCCACCATGGAGTAGGTTACACTCTCACTAGCCTCCACCATGGAGTAGGTCAGACTCTCACCTCAGAACATTCACCAGGCTACATCCACCTCCCTTACTCAGTTTGCTACACTTAGTTCTGCGTTTCTAGTTCCTCAGACGTGTTGGTACGTGCACGACAGTGATCATGTATATTAGTTCACTTACTGTTTCACGCTGATATTTCTTGTTCTTTCTAGCTTTCTCTCATTCTCATTTCTTATTGTCTCATTCTCTCCGTCATTCTCCAATTAAATTATATATATATATATATATATATATATATATATATATATATATATATATATATATATATATATATATATATATATAGTAATAAAAATATTGTGCCTATGACATTAGGCTGAAATGTTGACTTTTAATAGGATTGGCTGACAATGAGTCAATTAAAAATAACATTATGATTGATTAGTATCTGAAGTGATTGACAATTCTCCATACAGATTTATTTTTCATAGTTGATTATAATTGTGACTGGCTGATATTACGCCAGTGGCAACTCCCAGAAGATATTAAGGCCTGTGCCGCTATTTGGATTTTGCACGGCGCCTGATTACCGTCATTTGTACCCGGCCACTCTAAAGTGGTCCACGTGGAGACAATAAAAAGCAGCAATTGAAAATGAATAGTGCGTATTTCGACCTCACTTTGAGGCCCTCTTCGGCAGATTAAAAAAAATGTTGTGGGTTTATTCGTTTGGGGAAAAATCGAGCACTGTTCTTCGTCACGAAATGATACGTTCATTAGGTATCCTTGATGCTGATATAGGGATCTTGATCAAAGGAATTACAGTTACTCTCCCATTCCTAGGAAACTGTATGACACCCATAATAGTGGGATAGCAATTTACTTACAAAAGCGATACCTCAGGTACAGAAACAAGGGACCTGTACAATAGGGAAAGTTGTGGCTTTGTTATTTTCTCACCTTCTCTACTTTTGTTATTTTCTTATCTTCTCTACTTTGTTCCCCTCAGTTGTGACTTGACAATGGTTCAGGTCGGGCCGAAACGTCGTTACAAGGTTCCTCCCCCAACTTCAGGTTTAAATTAATATCTCATCCACTTCCACTCTTTTAAGAAATGTGGCAGTTAAATCAAAATATGGGCACGTTTCGCCCCGAATGGTTTCAACAGTGATAGATAAACGTGTTATTACTACGACATATGCTATAAATCAGGCCTTCAGTGCGACAATTTTTGCTCTGTGTAAAGCTTTATCAAGTTATGACTTGATCAGATTATGACTTGATCAAGTTATGACTTGATCAGATTATGACTTGATCAAGTTATGACTTGATCAAGAGAGAAACATTCTCCACATAAAGGCAACAATGTTGATCAAGCTGTGTCTTATTCAGTAATGTTGCCACACTCCGGGTGACCTCACAGATCATAAGCAACTGTAACTCTTGTTTATCTTATCTTGGTCTTTGATTGGAAGGGAGAGGTATCCCTCGGGGTATTTCTCACAGGGTTGTATCCCTCCGGGTATTTCTCACAGGGTTGTATCTTTCCGGGAACTTCTCACAGGGAAGTATTCCACTGGGGTATTTCTCACATAATTGTATTTCTCTGGATTATTTCTCACATGGATATATTCCTCGGGGATATTTCTCAGAGGGATGTATTCCTCAGGGATATTTCTCACAGGAATGTATTCCCCAGGGATATTTCCCACATGGATTTATTACTCATGAATATTTCTTACAGGGATTTATTCCTCATTGATATTTCTGACAAGGATGTATGTCTCACTATGTTGACAGTAGGATATTTGGATCAATGATCTGTATTCACTATTTTTCTGATTTTTTTTTATTACTTTTGTCTACTTGTGTGTGTGTGTGTGTGTGTATGAACCTTATAAATATTTTCCTGGTGATGTGTAGGAACAATCATTGTTTTCCTGGAAAATAGAGAAACGCTTCCCATGGTCTGAAGTTACTATGTGCCTTAAGGTGAGGTCTGGGACCGGGTCGCGGGGGCGCTGACCCCTCGGAACACCATGTACATGGGTACTGCCACATCCATAACTCTGGCTTCTCACAGCATCTTCACCCCTCTTAACCACCTAGCAGCAAGGGGTGTTTCTCCCCTCACTACCTCTTCCACCCTCCCTCTTCCATCTGGTGGATGCCTCCCTCACTTCCCCTCTAAAATATTCGTGAGATAGAGACGAGTTTGGGCTCACACTGAGCGTGATGGACGTGAGCTCAATCACCAGTCGTCCCAAAGATACATTAAACACCAGCAAGAATCGTCTTGTTTAAAACTTGAGCCGAGTTAAGTGGGCCGTTAATTGGGAAAAAACGAGTTGAAATGTCTCTTGGCAAGTTATAATTATCCTGGAAATATTATAAATGCGCGAAAGTTTCCGAGAACATTTCTGGTGAAGGATTTTATAAGGAATTTTTTTTTATATATCTCGGGAAGGGAGTTTAATGGAGGAGAATGAGTTATGATTTTTTGGATTTTGTCTGTTTTCGAAATTCTTGGCTTGGTGGATAAGATACGTGTGCAATACCTGGGTATCTTTCTTGTGGAGATATTTCTCTAATCACTGTCTTTTTTTCGAGTCAGTATAGAGAAAATATACGATAACAGAAGTAAAGGTAATCAGTCCCCCACCCTTGATAGAGGGGACCAGTGCCCAAGCCTTGATGGAGGGGATCAGTCCCTGAGCCTTGATATAGAGTATCAATCCCTCAGCCTTGATGAAGGGGATCAGTCCCTCAGCCTTAACAGAGGGGATCAGTTTTCAGCCTTGACAGAAGGAATCAGTCCCTCAGCCTTGATAGAGGGGATCAATCCCCGAGCCTTGATGGAGGGGATCAGTCCCTGAGCCTTGATAGAAAATCAGTCCCTCAGCGTAGATAGAGGGGATCAGTCCCTCAGCCTTGATGGAGGGGATCAGTCTCTCAGCCTTGATGGAGGGGATTAGTCCCTCAGCCATGATAGAGGGGATCAGTCCCTCAGCCTTGATGGAGGGGATCAGTCCCTCAGCCTTGATGGAGGGGTTCAGTCCCTCAGCCTTGATGGAGGGGTCAGTCCCTCAGCCTTGATGGAGGGATCGT
The DNA here is from genome assembly GCF_026875155.1 of Cherax quadricarinatus. Classification (NCBI taxonomy): domain Eukaryota; kingdom Metazoa; phylum Arthropoda; class Malacostraca; order Decapoda; family Parastacidae; genus Cherax; species Cherax quadricarinatus. The sequence continues at coordinate 14,245,709 of NC_069482.1, forward strand.
CCCAGCCTTGATGGAGGGGATCAGTCCCTCAGCCTTGATGGAGGGGATCAGTCCCTCAGCCTTGATGGAGGGGATCAGTCCCTCAGCCTTGATGGAGGGGATCAGTCCCTCAGCCTTGATGGATGGGATCAGTCCCTCAGCCTTGATGGAGGGTCAGTCCCTCACCCTTGATGGGGGGATCAGCCCTCACCCTTTGATGGAGGGGATCAGTCCCTCAGCCTTAATAGAGCGGATAAGTCCCTCAGCCTTGATGGAAGGGATCAGTCCCTCAGCCTTGATGGAGGGGATCAGTCCTTCAGCCTTGATAGAGGGAATCAGTCCCTCAGCTTTGATAGAGCGGATCAGTCCCTCAGCCTTGATAGAGGGGATCAGTCCCTCAGCCTTGATGGAGGGGATCAGTCCCTCAGCCTTGATGGAGGGGATCAGTCCCTCAGCCTTGATGGAGGGGATCAGTCCCTCAGCCTTAATAGAGCGGATAAGTCCCTCAGCCTTGATGGAAGGGATCAGTCCCTCAGCCTTGATGGAAGGGATCAGTCCCTCAGCCTTGATAGAGGGGATCAGTCCTTCAGCCTTGATAGAGGGAATCAGTCCCTCACCTTTGATAGAGCGGATCAGTCCCTCAGCCTTGATAGAGGGGATCAGTCCCTCAGCCTTGATAGAGGGGATCAGTCCCTCAGCGTTGGCAGAGGGGATCAGTCCCTCAGCCTTGATAGAGGGGATCAGTCCCTCAGCGTTGGCAGAGGGGATCAGTCCCTCAGCCTTGATAGAGGGGACCAGTTCCTCAGCCTTGATAGAGGGGACCAGTCCCTCAGCCTTGACAAAAGAGGATTCATTCCCTCACCTTTTACATGGGGGTTCAGTCCCTCACCTATTACAGGGGGGTTAAGTTCTTCACCTTTTACAGGGGGGTTCAGTCCCTCACCTTTTACAGGGGGGTTCAGTCCCTCACCTTTTACAGTGGGATTCAGTCCCTCACCTTTTATAGGGGGTTCAGTCCCTCACCTTTTACAGGGAGGTTCAGCTCCTTACCCAGGATAGAGGTAATCAGTCCCTGAACCTTACTGTGACACATTGGCAAGAGATTGTTGTAACAATACGATTCATCTACACTATGGAATCCGGGCACAGAGGAAATCTTCTACAACTCAACTGCTAACCTCTAGTCCGACTTTTAAACACGACCTACCTCTACTGGTGGGTCCCGCCCAATTGTGGCCATGTCTCCAACTGCTGCACCTCTCCTCTGACTCCACTATACGAGTGACCGTCTTGCCTCTGCTGCATATTGACCAAGACACCAGGGAGTGAACCCGCTCTGTCAAGACTGAAGTGACTGAAGTCTCCCCCCCCCACAGAGACTGTCTCACCCCCACACAGACTGTCTCCCCTCCACAGAGACTGTCTCCCCCCCACAGAGACTCCCCCCCACGGGAGACTGTCTCCCCCCCACAGGCTGTCTCCCCCCACACGGGACTGCTCCCCCCCCCAGGGGACTGTCTCCCCCCCCCCAGAGCTGTCTCACCCCCAACAGAGACTCTCCCCCCACAGAGACTGTCTTCCCCCACAGAGACTGTCTCACCCCCCACAGGGACTCCCCCCCCACGGGAGACTGTCTCACCCCCCACAGAGACTCTCCCCCTACAGAGACTCCCCCCCCCACAAAGACTGTCTCCCCCCCACAGAGGACCCCCCCACAGAGACTGTCTCACCCCCAGAGACTGTCTCCCCCCCCACAGAGCTGTCCCCCACCCCCCACAGAGACTTCCCCCCACAGAGACTGTTCACCCCACAGAGACTGTCTCCCCCCACCAAAGACTGTCTCCCCCCACAAAGACTGTCTCCCCCCCACAGAGTCTTCCCCCCACAGAGACTGTCTCACCCCCCACAGAGAGACCCCCCCCACAGAGACTGTCTCACCCCCCACAGAGACTGTCTCACCCCCCACAGACCATCTTGGGTAGTATTTACGATATCTTCCCTGACGTTCCTCCTACCTGCCGTTATATCCTCCTAATTAGCGTATGACATTAGTTATATCTGGGTGATTAGTCACATAATATTAGATCATTTAATTAATTGAAGCATCCGCCAACTGTCTTAGTCTGACTTCAAATTCCCGTCTTCTATTGTTTAGTTTCTCGTTTTCTATGTTTTTTAATTTTCGTTTTCGTTTAATTTCTTGTTTTCTGTTTACCGATTTCTATTAAAATTACTGTTTTCTATTTACCATTTTCTATTTAAATTCCTGTTTCCTGTTTACCGTTTTCTATTAATTTTTTAATTTCTGCTTTTCAAATTCTTGTTTTCTGTTGTTGAAATTTGTTTGCTATTGTTGAAAATTTTCTATTGAAATTTCTTTTTTATATTTAAATTGTTTCTTTCGTTTAAATTTCTGTTTGCTATTGTTTTTTTCATATATTCTATTGTATTTCAATTCCCAAATTCTATTTTTTTAATTTTCATTTTCTATGGTCTTCAAATTTCCGTTTTCGTTTGTTTTGAATTCCCATTTATTTTCATCGCTGATTCCCGTTTTCTAAAGAGTTTAAAATTCCAGTTTTCTCTTGGTTTTATGTTCTTTTCGGTTTAATTTCTTTTTTTTTCCTGAAAAGTAGGGGAAAATGGTGGGATGGAGAGGGCAAAGAAGGGGAGGAGATGGGGGAAGAGAGAGAGAGGAGATGGGGGAAGAGAGAGAGAGAGAGAGGAGGTGGGGGAAGAGAGGAGAGGAGGTGGGGGAAGAGAGAGAGAGGAGATGGGGGAAGAGAGAGAGGAGGGGTGGGGGAAGAGAGAGAGAGGAGATGGGGAAGGAAAGAGAGAGAGAGGAGGTGGGGAAGAGAGAAGAGGGGTGGGGGAAAAGAGAGAGGGAGAGGGGGAGAGAGGGGAGAGGGGGGGGGAAGAGAGAGAGAGGGGAGGGGGAAAAAAAATGGGGGGAGAGAGAGGAGGAGGTGGGGGGGGAAGAGAGAAAGAGAGAGGAGGTGTGGGAAGAGGAGTGAGAGGAGGTGGGGGAAGGAAAGTGGGGGAGAGGGGTGGAGGTGGGGGAAAAAGGGAATGAAAAAGGAGGTGGGGAAGAGAGAGGAGAATGGGGGAAAGAAGAGAGAGGAGGTGGGGGAAGAAGAGAGAAGGTGGGGAAGAGAGAAGGAGAGGGTGTGGGAAGAGGAGAGAGAGGAGGTGGGGGAAGAGATGAAGAGGGGAGAGGAGGTGGGGGAAGGAAGAAAAGAGAAGGAGAGGGGGGGGAAAAGAGAGGGAGGTGGGGGAAAGGAGAGAGAGTGGGGTGGGGGGGAAGAGAGGAGAGAGAGGGAGTTGGGGGAAAGAGAGGGGGGAGAGGAGGGGGGGGAAGGAGAGAAAGGTGGAAAAGGGATGGGGAGAGAGAGAGTAAAAGGGGGGGGGGAAGAGTGAGAGAGAGAGAGAGGGAGGGGGGAGTGAGGGGAGAGAAGAGAGGGGGGGGGGGAGGGAGTGGGGAGTGAGAGAGGGTGGGGAGAGAGAGAGGAGGAGGTGGGGGGGGAGTGGGGGAAGAGAGAGAGAGAGAGGAGGTGGGGGGAAGAGAGAGAGAGGGAGGGGGTGGGGGAAGAGAGAGGGGGGGAGAGGAGGGGAGGAAGGGGGAGAGAGAGAGAGGGGGGGGAAAAGGGGGGGGAGAGAAGAGAGGGGGAGGGGGGGAGGGGAGGAGAGAGGAGGTGGGGAAGGGGAAGGAGAGGAGGTGGGGAAGAAGAGAGAGAGAGGAGAGAGGGGGGGATGGGAAAGGGGAAAGAGAGAGAAGGAGGAGGTGGGGGAAGAGGAGAGAGGAGAGGAGGTGGGGGAAGAGAGAGAGGGGTGGGAAGAGAGGAGAGGGGGGGGGGAAGAGAGAGAGAGAGGAGGTGGGGAAGAGAGAGAGAGAGGAGGGGTGGGGGAAGGGGAGAGGGGGGGGGGGAAGAGGAGAGAGAGGAGGTGGGGAAGGAGAGAGAGAGGGGGGGTTGGGGAGGAGAGAGGAGGTGGGGGAAAGAGAGAGAGAGGAGGTGGGGGGAGAGAGAGAGAGGTAAGAGAGAGGGGGGGTGGGGGAGAGAGAGAGAAAAAGAGAGGAGGTGGGGAGAGAGAGAGAGAGGGGGGGGAAGAGGGGGGAGGTGGGGGGAGAGAGGAGAGGAGGTGGGGGAAAGGGGAGGGGGAGGGGAAAAGGGGGGAGGTGGGGGAAGAGAGAGAGAGGAGGTTGGGGAAGAGAGAGGGGGAGGTGGGGAAGAGGAGGAGGAGGTGGGGGAGAGAGAGGAGGGGTGGGGGAAAGAGGAGGAGGGGGGGAAGAGAGAGAGAGGAGGTGGGGAAGAGAGAGAGGGAGGTGAGGGGAAAGAGAGAGAGAGGAGGTGGGGAAGAAGAGAGAGGAGGTGGGGAAGAGGAGGGGGTGGGGGGAAAGAGAGAGAGGAGGTGGGGGAAGGGGAGAGGGGTGAGGTGGGGGAAGAGGGGAGAGAGGGGTGGGGAGAAAAGAGAGAGGGGGTGGGGAAGAGAAGAGAGGAGGTGGGGGAAGAGAGAGAGAGGAGGTGGGGGAAGAAGGGGGAGAGAGAGAGGAGGTGGGGGAAGAGAGAGAGAGGAGGTGGGGGAAAAGAGAGAGAGTGGGGGAAGAGAGAGGAGGGGAGGTGGGGAAGAGAGAGAGAGAGGAGGTGGGAAAGGAGAGAGAGGAGGTGGGGGAAGAGAGAGAGGAGGTGGGGGGAAAAGAGGAGAGGGGGGGGGAAAAGGGGGAAGGGGGAGAGAGAGAGGAGGTGGGGGAAGAAAAGAGAGAGAGGAGGTGGGGGAAGGAGAGAGGGGAGGGGTGGGGGAGAGGAGAGAGAGGAGGTGGGGAAGAGGAGAGAGGAGGTGGGGAAGAGAGAGAGAGGAGGTGGGGAAGAGAGAGAAGAGGAGGGGGGGAGGAGAGAGAGGAGGTGGGGAAGAGAGAGAGGGGTGGGGGAAGAGGAGGGGGTGGGGGAGAGGGAAGAGAGAGAGAGGAGGTGGGGGAAGAGAGAGGAGAGGAGGTGGGGGAAGAGAGAGAGAGGATGGGGGAGAGAGAGAGGGGGGGGAAGAGAGAGAGAGGAGGTGGGGGAGAGAGAGAGAGGAGGTTGGGGGGAGAGAAGGGGAGGAGGTGGGGAAGAGAGAGAGAGATGGGGAGGGAGAGAGGAGGGGGGGAAAAAGAGAGAGAGGGGGGGGGAAGAGAGGAGAGGAGGTTGGGGGAGGAGAGAGGAGGTGGGGGAAAGAGAGAGAGGGAGGTGGGGGAAGAGAGAGAGAGGAGGTGGGGAAGAGAGAGGGGAGGTGGGGAAAGAGAGAGAGAGGAGGTGGGGGAAGGGAGTAGAGAGGAGGTGGGGGAAAGAGAGGGAGGGGGTGGGGGAAAGAAGAGAGAGAGGAGGTGGGGGAAGAGAGAGGGGAGGTGGGGGAAGAGAGAGAGAGGGGTGGGGGAAGAGAGAGAGAGGGGTGGGGGAGAGAGAGAGAGGGGGTGGGGGAAGGAGAGAGGAGTGGGGAGGGGGGGAGGTGGGGGGAAAAGAGAGGAGGTGGGGAAGAGAGAGAGAGGAGGGGGGGGGAAAGAGGAGAGAGAGAGGAGGTGGGGGAAGGGGAGAGAGGGGTGGGGGAAGAGAAGTGAGGAGGTGGGGGAAGAGAGAGAGAGGAGGTGGGGGAAGAGAGAGAGAGGAGGTGGGGAAGGGGAGAGAGGAGGAGGGGGGGAGAGAGAAAAGGAGGTGGGGGGAAGAGAGAGAGAGGAGGTGGGGGAAGAGTGGGAGAGGAGGTGGGGGAAGAGGGGAGGGGGGGGGAAGAGGAGGGAGGGGGGGAAGAAGGAGAGGGGTGGGGGGAAGAGAGAGAGAGAGGAGGTGGGGGAGAGGGAGAGAGGGGTGGGGGGAGAGAGAGAGGAGGTGGGGAGGAAGAGAGAGAGGAGGTGGGGGAGAGAGAGAGGGGTGGGGAAGAGAGAGAGAGGAGGTGGGGAAGAGAGAGGAGGAGGTGGGGGGAAGAGAAAAGAGGAGAGGGAGGTGGGGGAGAAAGAGAGAGGAGGTGGGGAAGAAGGAGAGAGGAGGTGGAAAGAGAGAGGGGGAGTTGGGAGAGAGAGAGAGAGGAGGTGGGGGAAGAGAGGGGAGAGGAGGGGGGAAGAGAGAGAGAGGAGGTGGGGGGAGTGAGAGATAAAGAGAGAGAGAGGAGGTGGGGGGAAGAGAGGGGAGGAGGGGAGGTGGGGGAAAGAGAGAGAGAGGAGGTGGGGAGAGGAGAGGAGGAGGTGGGGGAAAGAGAGAGAGGGGGTGGTGGGGGAAGAGAGAGAGAGAAAGGGGGTGGGAAGAGAGAGGAGAGGAGGTGGGGGGAGAGAGAGAGAGGAGGTGGGGAAGAGAGAGGGAGGTGGGGGAAAAGAGAGAGAGGAGTGGGGGAAGAGAAAGAGAGAGGGAGGTGGGGGAAGAGAGAGAGAGGAGGTGGGGGAAAGAGAGGAGAGGAGGTGGGGAAGAAGAGAGGAGGTGGGAAAGTGAGAGGAGGTGGGGGGGAAGAGAGGGAGGTGGGGGAAGAGAGAGAGAGAGGGGGAAAAGGAGGGGGGGGAAAAGGGGAGGTGGGGGAAGAGAGAGAGGAGGTGGGGAAGAGAGAGAGAGGGGTGGGGGATGAGAGAGGGGGATGGGGAGAGAGAGAGGAGGAGTGGGGAGAGAGAAAAGAGGAGGGGAAAAGAGGGGAGAGGGAGGGGGGGAAGAAGAGAGAGAGAGAGGAGGTGGGGAAGAGAGAGAGAGGAGGTGGGGGAGAGAGTGAGAGGGGAGGTGGGGGAAAGAGAGAGAGGGGTGGGGGAAAGAGGAGAGGAGGGGGGGGAGAGAGAGAGGAGAGAGAGTGAGGGGTGAGTGGAGGAGGTGGGGAAGAGAGAGAGGGGGAGGGGGGGGAAGGATGAGAGAGGAGGGTGGGGGAAGAAGAGAGAGGGGGAGGTGGGGGAAAGAGGAGAGAGGAGGGGGTGGGGAAAGAAATGAGGGGGGGGAGAGGAGGTGGGGGAAGAGAGAGAGAGGAGGGGGGGGAAGAGAGAGGAGGGGGAAAAAAAGGGGAGGTGGGGAAGAGGAGGGGGGGTGGGAAAAGAAGAGAGAGGGGGAGGGGGGGGGGGGAGGGGGTGGGGAAAAAAAAAGAGAAGGAGGAGGGGGGGGAGAGGGGAAAAAGGGGTGGGGGGGGGGGGAGGGGAGGGGGGAAGGAGAGAGGGAAATGGGGGGGGGGAGGGAGTGGGGGGGGGGAGAGAGAGGGGTGGGGGGAAGAGGGGGATGAAAAGAAAGGGGGGTGGGGGAAGGAGAGGGGGGAGGGGGGGGGGGAGAGAGAGGGATGGGGAGGGGAGTAGAGGGAGGGGGTGAAAGGAGGAGAGAGAGTGGGGGGGAGGAGGGGGGGGGGAAAAGGAGAGGAGAGGGGTGGGGGGAAGAGAGAGGAGTGGGGGGAAGAGGAGGGGGGGGGGGAGGGGAGAGTGGGAGAGGGAGGGGGGGAAGAGAGGAGGGGAGAGAGAGAGGGGGGTTGGGGGAAAAGGGGGGAGGGGGGGTGGGGAAGAGAGGAGGAGAGGGGGGTGGGGGAAGAAGGAGAGAGAGGGGGGTGGGGATGGGAGAGAGAGGGGGGAGAGGGGTAAAAGGGAGGAGGGGTGGGGGGGAAGAGAGTGAGAGAGAGAGGGGGGTGGGATGAGGAGAGAGGGTGGGGGGAAGGAGAGGGAGGAGGGGGGGTAGGAGGAGTGGGAGGGGGGGGGTGGGGGGGAGTGGGGGGAGGGGGGGGGAGAGGAGGGGGGGGGGGGGGGGGAAGAGGAGGAGAGGAGGTGGGGGGGGGGAAGGGGGAAGGAGGTGGGGAAAAGGAGAGAGGAGGTGGGGGGGAAAGGAGTGGGGGAAATAGGGGGGGGAAAGGGGGGAGGGAGGTGGGGGGAAGGAGGAGAGGGTGGGGGAGAGGAGAAGGAGGGGGGGGGAAAGAGGAGAGGGGGGGGGGGGAAGGGAGGGGAGGTGGGGGGGGGGAGAGAGGAGGGGGGGGGGGAGGGGGTGGGGGGAGGGAGGAGGGGGGGGGGGAGGGGTGGGGGGGGGGAAAAGAGAGAGGAGGTGGGGGAGTAGGGGGGTGGGGGGGGGGGGGGGGGGGTGGGGAGGAGGAGGGGGAGGGGGGGGGGGGAGAGTGGTGGTGGGGGGGGGAGAGGGGGGGGGAAAAAGGAGGGGGGGTGGGGGGGGGGGGGGGTGGGGGGGGGGAGGGGGGGTGGGGAGGGGGAGTGGGAGGGGGGGGGGGGGAGGGGTGTGGGGGGGGGGGAGGAGGTGGGGGGGGGGGGGAGGGGGGGGGAAAAAAAGAGGGGGTGGGGGGGGGAGGGGGGGGGGAAGAGAGGAGGGGGTGGGGGGAAAAGGAGAGGGTGGGGAAGAGAGAGAGGAGGTGGGGGGAAAGAGAGAGGAATGGGGAAGAGAGAGGAGGGAGGGGGAAGAGAGAGGGGGGTTGGGGAAGGGGAAAAGGGGGAGGGGGGAAGAAAAGAGAGAGGAGGAGGGGGGGAAGAGAGAGGAGGAGGGGGGAAGAGAGAAAGGGGGAGGAGGTGGGGGAGAGAGGAGAGGGGTGGGGAAAGAGGGGGAGAGAGGGAGGGGGGGGGGAAAAAGAGAGAGGAGGAGGTGGGGAAGAGAGAGAGGGGTGGGGGAAGAGAGGGGGAGGAGGTGGGGGGAAAGAGAGTGGGGAGGGAAAGAGGGGGGGGGGAAAGGGGGGGAAGAGGAGAGAGGAGGTGGGGGAGAGAGGGAGGTGGGGGAGAGAGGAGAGGAGTGGGGAAAGAGAGAGAGGGGTGGGGAAGGGAGAGAGTGGGGGGTGGGGGGGAAAAAAGGGGGGAGAGAGGAGGAGGTGGGGAAGAGAGAGAGATTAAAAGGGGGGGTGGGGGGAAGAGAGAGAGAGAGGGGGGGGAAGGGAGAGAGAGGAGGTGGGGGGAGGAGGGGTGGGGGGGGAGGAGGAGAGAGGGGGGGGAAGAGAGAGAGGAGGGGGGGGAGAGAAGAGAGGGGAGGTGGGGGGAAGGGGAGAGGGGGAGGAGGTGGGGGGGAAAGGAGGAGGAGGGGGGGGGAAAGAGAGAGGAAGGGGGGTGGGGAAGAGAGAGAGGGGGTGGGGGGAAAAAAGAGGAGGAGGAGGGGGGGGGAAAAAGGGGGGAGGGAGGTGGGGGGAAAAGGGGAAGGAGAGGAGGTGGGGGGGAAGGGGAGGGAAGGAGGGGGGGAAGGGGGGGAAGAGAGAGAGAGGGAGAGGGGGTGGGGGAAGAGAGAGAGAGGGGGTGGGGAGAAGAGAGAGAGAGAGGAGGTGGGGGGAGAGAGAGGGAGAGAGGAGGTGGGGAAGAGAGAGAGGAGGGAAAGGTGGGGGGAGAGAGAGAAGAGAGGAGGGGGTGAGAAGAGAGAGGAGAGAGGTGGGGAAGGAAGAGAGAGATAAAGGGGGTGGGGAAGAGAGAGGATTAAAAGGAAGGTGGGGGGGAGAGAAAGGGGGTGGGGAAGAGAGGAGGGGCGGAGAGAGAGACAGAGGTGGGGGAAGAGACAGGTGTGGGGAAAAAAGAGACAGGAGGTGGGGAAGTGAAGGTGGTGGGGAGAGACAGGAGGTGGGGAGAAGAGAGATGGTGGGGAAGAGAGAAGGTTGGGAGAAGGACAGGAGGTGGGGAAGAGAGAAGTTGGGGGGAAAAGAGAGAGACGAGTGGTGGGGCAGAGACAGGAGGGGGGGAAAAGCAGGGAGACTGAGGAAGAATGGGGAAGGATGAGGGAGAGGAGAGGAGGTAAAAGGGGGAAAAAGGAGCAAAATGTGTCAATTTTTTATTGTGGGGAAGAGCGCGTCCTTGTGTTTGCTGGCGCCGGATTGGTTTGCATCCGGGATTAAAAAAAAACACGAACATCGGATTGTTTTTTGGGAAGTTTATCAGAATTATTAATTTGAACACCAGGATGTTTATGCCCCAGGGGATTGTTTACTGACACCCAGAGGTTGTTACTGAACCCAGAGTTGTTATGAACCCAGAGATTGTTACTGAACCCGGTTGTTACTGAACCCAGGGGATTGTTTTCTGACAAAGAGTTGTTTACTGAACCCAGAGTTGAAAATTAAATGTATATTCCGACAGGTTGTTAGGTAAGGAAATAGGAACAGTTAGGTGAAAAGAGTTTCAGGCGAACGTTTCGAATAAAGGATTTCTAACGTTGGCAATGTGTTACAAACCCAGAGGTTGGTTAAGAACCAGAGATTTACTGACACCCGGATGTTGTTACTGATACCAGAGGTTGTTTATGATACTCAGAGATTGTTTACTGATACTCAGGGGGTTTTTTATGAACCCAGAGGATTGTTACTGAACCAGAAGTGTTACTGATATCAGAGGTTGTTTAATGATATCAGAGAGGTTACTGAACCCAGAGATTGTTTACTGAAATCCAGAGATTGTTATGATAACTCAGAGGTTGTTACTGATACTCCAGAAAGGGTTTTTTACTGATACTCCAGAGGGTTTACTGAACTCCAGAGATTGTTTATGTACTCCAGAGATTGTTTACTGTCTCGGGTTGTTTAATGATATCAGAGGTTTATGAACCCAGAGGTTGTTACTGTATTTGTCAGAGGTTTTTACGAAAATCCAGAGAGTTTATGAACTCCAGAGGTTGTTTATGATATTTCCCGGGGTTTACTGAACCCCAGGTTGTTTATGATATCAGGTTGGGTTACTGATATCCAGAGATTGTTACTGGTACTCCAGAGGTTGTTATGGGTACCGAGGTTGTTTATGATACTCAGGAGGTTTTTGGTTACTGATACTCCAGAGATTGTTTACTGATATTCCAGAGGTTTACTGACACCCCAGAGGTTGTTTACTGATACTCCAGAGATTGTTTACTGATACTCCAGAGATTGTTTACTGATACTCCAGAGGTTGTTTACTGATATTCCAGAGGTTTACTGACACCCCAGAGATTGTTTACTGATACTCCAGAGATTGTTTACTGATACTCCAGAGATTGTTTACTGATACTCCAGAGATTGTTTACTGATACTCCAGCGGTTGTTTACTGATACTCCAGAGGTTGTTTACTGATATTCCAGAGGTTGTTTACTGATATTCCAGAGGTTTACTGACACTCCAGAGGTTGTTTACTGATACTCCAGAGGTTTACTGATACTCCAGAGGTTGTTTACTGATACTCCAGAGGTTGTTTACTGATACTCCAGAGATTGTTTACTGATACTCCAGAGGTTGTTTACTGATACTCCAGAGATTGTTTACTGATACTCCAGCGGTTGTTTACTGATACTCCAGAGGTTGTTTACTGATACTCCAGAGGTTGTTTACTGATACTCCAGAGGTTGTTTACTGATACTCCAGAGGTTGTTTACTGATACTCCAGAGGTTGTTTACTGATACTCCAGAGATTGTTTACTGATACTCCAGAGGTTGTTTACTGATACTCCAGAGGTTGTTTACTGATACTCCAGAGGTTGTTTACTGATACTCCAGAGGTTGTTTACTGATACTCCAGAGATTGTTTACTGATACTCCAGAGGTTGTTTACTGATACTCCAGAGGTTTACTGATACTCCAGAGATTGTTTACTGATACTCCAGAGGTTGTTTACTGATACTCCAGCGGTTGTTTACTGATACTCCAGAGGTTGTTTACTGATACTCCAGAGGTTGTTTACTGATACTCCAGAGGTTGTTTACTGATACTCCAGAGGTTGTTTATGATACTCCAGAGGTTGTTTACTGATACTCCAGAGGTTGTTTACTGATACTCCAGAGATTGTTTACTGATACTCCAGAGGTTGTTTACTGATACTCCAGAGGTTGTTTACTGATACTCCAGAGGTTGTTTACTGATACTCCAGAGGTTGTTTACTGATACTCCAGAGATTGTTTACTGATACTCCAGAGGTTGTTTACTGATACTCCAGAGGTTGTTTACTGATACTCCAGAGGTTTACTGATACTCCAGAGGTTGTTTACTGATACTCCAGAGATTGTTTACTGATACTCCAGAGGTTGTTTACTGATACTCCAGAGGTTGTTTACTGATACTCCAGATATTGTTTACTGATACTCCAGAGGTTGTTTACTGATACTCCAGAGGTTATTTACTGATACTCCAGAGGTTGTTTACTGATACTTAAACTCCTAATACTCAAAACCTCTTATACCCTCTCCCTCCAACCTTTTCAGGAATGACCCCCACCCCTCCTACCCCCACCCCTCCAACCCCCCTCCTACAATTCACAACTAACGAACAATACCCTGGCTGGAACAATTCACAACCCACAATACCCTGGCTGGAACAATTCACAACTAACCCACAATACCCTGGCTGGAACAGTTCACAACTAACCCACAATACCCTGGCTGGAACAATTCACAACTAACCCACAATACCCTGGCTGGAACAATTCACAAGTAACCCACATTACCCTTGCTGGAACAATTCACAGCTAACCCACTATACCCTGGCTGGAACAATTCGCAACTAACCCACAGTACCCTGGTTGGAACAATTCACAACTAACCCACAATACCCTGGCTGGAACAATTCACAACCCACAATACCCTGGCTGGAACAATTCACAATTAACCCACAATACCCTGGCTGGAACAGTTCACAACTAACCCACAATATCCTGACTGGAACAATTCACAACTAACCCACAATACCCTGGCTGGAACAATTCACAGCTAACCCACAATACTTTTGCTGGAACAATTCACAACTAACCCACAATTCGCTGGCTTGAACAATTCACAACTAAACCACAGTACCCTGGCTGGAACAATTCACAACTAATCCACAATACCCTGGCTGGAACAATTCACACTAACCAAGAATACCTTGGCTGGAACAATTCACAGCTAATCCTGAATACCCTGGCTGGAACATTTCACAACTAACCCACACTACCCTACCTGGAACAATTCACAACTAGCCCATAATACCCTAGCTGAAACAGTTCACATCTAACCTACAGTACCCTTGCTGGAACAATTCACATCTAACCCACAACCTAGCTGAAACAATCGACAATACACTAGCTGGGAGAATTCCCAACTAACCTACAACACCCTTGCTGGAACAGTTCACATCTAACCCACAATACCCTGGCTGGAACAATTCACAAGTAACCCACAATACTCTAGCTGGAACAATTCACAACTAACCCACAATAACGTAGTTGGAACAATTCACAACCCACAATACACTACCTGGGACAATTCGCAACTAACCCACAACCTAGATGGAACAATTCCCAACCCACAATACACTAGCCGAGACAATTCACAACTAACCCACAATACTCTAGCCGGAACAATTCACAACTAACCCACAATAACCTAGCTGGTACAATTCACAACTCACAATACCCTGGCTGGAACAATTCACAACTAACCCACAGTACTCTGTCTTTCAAAATTCATTTATTGAAAAATAAACTTCAGACTTCTCGATCCATTCTGGTCCAATATCTGTAGTGGTTTGATAACAGTTCACAGTGGAACGAAAGTTCCGTAAGGTTTCCTTCCCATGAAGCGAATGCATTGTGCAAACTACATTCAAGTTTGTGCATTTTTTCTCTTAGATTGACCACAAAAACAGTTTTCACACAATTCACTTCGAACACTGTACACGAGTTTTTTTTTTTAATCTCAGAACTGGTCTGAATTAGTAAGAATTTTTCAACTACTCAGATATGGAATACTTGAGGAAATTGAAACTGTATCAGGATATACAATAAAATCTAACCATACAGTAGAACGAGAAAGTAATGTGAAAGACCTGGGAGTGATTATGTCAGAGGATCTCGCCTTCAAAGACCACAACTATGTATCTACCTCGTCTGCTAGAGAAATGATAAGATGGATAATGGGAACCTTCAAAACTAGGGACGCCAAGCCCATGATTCTCTTCAAATCGCTTGTTCTATCTAGGCTGGAATACTGCTGTACACTAACTGCCCCCTTCAAGCCAGGCGAAATTACTGACCTGGAGAGTGTACAAAGCGTTTTCACTTCACACAAGTTCAATAAGGCACCTAAATTACCGAGAACGGTTAAACCTCCTTGAATTGTATTCCCTGGAACACAGGCGAGAGAGATACATAATATTACACACTTGGAAAATCATAGCGGGATTAGTACCAAACTTGCACACGAAAATCACTCCCTATGAAAGCAAAAGACAAGACAGGAGATGCAACATTTCCCCAACGAAAAGCAGGGGCGCCACGAGTACACTGAGAGACAACACAATAAGTGTCAAGGGCCCAAGACTGTTTAACTGCCTCCCACCATACAAAGGAGGGATTACCAATAAACCCCTGGCTGTTTTCAAGAAGGCACTGGACAGGCATCTAAAATCAGTACCTGGCCAGCCGGGCTGTGGTTCGTACGCCAGTTTGTGTGCGGTCAGCAGTAACAGCCTGGTTGATCAGACCCTGATCACTACGAGGCCTGGTCTCAGACCGAGCTGCTGGGGCGTTGACCACCGACACCCTCTCCAGGTATAAGTAGCGTTAAAACACACTCTCTCTCTCTCTCTCTCTCTCTCTCTCTGGCAATTAAAGATAAATATTTACGGAATACGAGTAGAAATTGTAAGACTTTCCTGTCATCTTGTAACGTGAGACAAAAAAACACATGGACAAAAACAGTAAAAACGGCAAAAGCAAGAATAACAAGAACGTAAACAAAAAGAACACGAACAAATAATATCAGAAAATCCAAAAAAATAACACAGAGAACAAAATCAAAAACCTCAAGAATAATACTAAAAACCTCAAGAATGATACCAAAACCTCAAGAATTATACCAAAAACCTCAAGAATTACACCAGGAACCTCAAGAACAGCAGCAGCAAAAACACAAAAAATAACTTACAGTAAACAACAACAACAACAACAACTTCCAGCCATCAGCCTTAAATCATCCCAAAACTCCAATGAGTAGTTGTGGACTCTGTGTTTCAAGTTCAAATCTGTCCCAAGTTCATATCTATCCCAAGTTCATATCTATCCCAGTGTTTCAAGTTCAAATCTGTCCCAAGTTCAAATCTGTCCCAAGTTCAAATCTGTCCCAAGTTCAAATCTGTCCCAAGTTCAAATCTGTCCCAAGTTCAAATCTGTCCCAAGTTCAAATCTGTCCCAAGTTCAAATCTGTCCCAAGTTCAAATCTGTCCCAAGTTCATATCTGTCCCAAGTTCATATCTGTCCCAAGTTCATATCTGTCCCAAGTTCATATCTGTCCCAAGTTCATATCTGTCCCAAGTTCATATCTATCCCAAGTTCATATCTATCCCAAGTTCATATCTATCCCAAGTTCATATCTATCCCAAGTTCATATCTATCCCAAGTTCATATCTATCCCAAGTTCATATCTATCCCAAGTTCATATCTATCCCAAGTTCATATCTATCCCAAGTTCATATCTATCCCAAGTTCATATCTATCCCAAGTTCATATCTATCCCAAGTTCTCATAATTATATCTATCCAAGTTCATATCTATCCCAAGTTCATATCTATCCCAAGTTCATATCTATCCCAAGTTCATATCTATCCCAAGTTCATATCTATCCCAAGTTCATATCTATCCCAAGTTCATATCTATCCCAAGTTCATATCTATCCCAAGTTCATATCTATCCCAAGTTCATATCTATCCCAAGTTCATATCTATCCCAAGTTCATATCTATCCCAAGTTCATATCTATCCCAAGTTCATATCTATCCCAAGTTCATATCTATCCCAAGTTCATATCTATCCATTCATCTCCAAGTTCATATCTATCCCAAGTTCATGTCTATCCCAAGTTCATGTCTATCCCAAGTTCATGTCTATCCCAAGTTCATGTCTATCCCAAGTTCATGTCTATCCCAAGTTAAAATCTATTCCATGCTTTAATCTATCCCAAGCTCTAACCTAAGTTCTAATCTATCCAAAGCTCTAATCTAAACTCTACTGCATCCCAAGCTCTAATCTACGTTCTAATCTACCCCAAGTTCTAGTCGATCCGAGGTTATATGGGAACTTGTTTTCCGAGATATGAGGTCAATACTAGTATTCTGTTACGGGGAAGCGCTAAAGCCGTAGGTGTCGTGCAGCGCCTGGGGTATGGAAGTGAAACAAGTTCGGTCTGAGGGAAAGGAAGGAGGAGTCCAGTTCCTTGGATGAAGAGCCCTTCAGTAGCAGCCAGGTCCCTCCCTTGAGGAAGTCAATTAATAGGATATAACAAGACGCCTATTCTCTCTCTCTCTCTCTCTCTCTCTCTCTCTCTCTCTCTCTCTCTCTCTCTCTCTCTCTCTCTCTCTCTCTCTCTCTCTCTCCCTCTCTCTCTCTCTCTCCCTTTATCTTTCATCTTTCTTTTTCCTTATTTTTATCTTTTCATCTTTGTATCTTTCTTTTTCTCTAATCTTCTTTTTTTCGCTCTCTCTTTTATTCCTTTTCTTATTCTCTTCCTCTTTTTCTCTCTCCTTTTCTCTCTCTCTCTCTCGTCAGACCGTAACAAGAAAGTTTAGCGAGTAAGACGAGCCTGGGGTGCATGGGGGGGGGATGGGGGGAAAGGGGGTTGGAGGAAGGGGGGAGAGGAAGGGGGGGTTATTTCATAAATAAGTCCATCACAGCGGTGTACGCATTTTATCTCCATATCCGAGACCTCGACTTTGTTAGATTAAACCTCACAACTTTTAAAAGCTTTCAGTTACACGGTAAGTGACCGAAATAATATGAGAATGATTCTTCCTGGGGGACTGGCAGTTCTAGGGGGGAAAAAGGGGGGTTTAAATGGTACTTTGTGTGGAGGTTCCTCCCCTCTTGCGCTCTCTCTCTCTCTCTCTCTCTCTCTCTCTCTCTCTCTCTCTCTTCTCTCTTTCTCTTTACACAGGGTTTGACAATGTTAGGTTAAGGATCCCTACCTCTATTGACAAGCTATTTACAAGTTAAGGCTTCCTAACTTTATTGACAAGCTAAGAGTTGTTACCTACATCAGCTTATTTGAAAGCATTTTTATTGTTATGAAACATACAAGTAGGGAACAGGATGAAGTTGGAGCCATCTGAGGGCCAGAATTTCCATTTGATCAACTATCTCGTTGACATCATAATGCTATACGAATGTGTTCCAGACTCGAGTCATCCTGGGGATAAATGATCTCAGATGAAGCGATGTTCTGGAGAAGGGCACAGCCAGAGTGAAGTTGCTGCTTTCTGCCCGTCTTGTGGTACAGAAGCTTGCTTCTCGCTGTCCTCGAAGTGGAGCCAAGTGTAGTACTTTGAGAATGTTGGCTTTGTACATAACAGTAAGGCCACCCACATCCCTCCCGTGTTGAAGGCTCCGCTGAGATGACAGAGATATCCAGGATGGGTCCAGGCGAGAGATGAGACGTCTTGCTCTGTTCTCTACTGTCAAGCTGTCGCAGATGAGAGGGGGGGGGCAGGCAAGCAAAGAAAGTAGAGCATACTCAAGGTGTAAACGTACTTGTGCCTCATACAGAATCCTGAAACCCCTATTGTCAAGCAGATGCGAGACACGTCAAAGTTCTGTAAGCTTTCTGGCTGCCTTGTTTGCAAGATTTACAACGTGATTCTTCATTGTCAGTTTGGAGTCAAATTTCACCTTCAACTTCTTCCCCGGGTACCAACATTCTCCCATTCATACTACTGCTCCGGCATTACCATCATGATGTCTAGAGACCATCATCATTTGTATTTTCTCGGGTGCAAATGTTACTTGCCATCGGTTTCCCCAAGCTGATATAGCTCTTAGCTGGTGATTGATGTAGCTTAGAGAAGCTGCTATTTTTTCTCTTGGATAAGTAAATGTCAGAGTACAGTCGTCTGCATATGCATGGGATTCTGGGATGAGATAAAGAAGGTCACTGAAGTTGATATTCCATAACAATGGTCCCAACACACTTCCTTGTGGAACACTTGCCGCAATAGGATGTCTTGCTGTTTCTGTTCCATTGAGAACTACTCTTAGAGATCTACCATGAAGGTAATCACTGAGGAGACGTAGCGTAGAGCCTGCAGTTCCCAGTGCTTGCAGTGTTGCCAAGAGGTCCTGGTACCACACTCGGTGGAAAGCGCCAGCAATGTCTAGTGCTACCACACAGCTGACTTTGGATTCATCCAGTGACTGGTGCCACTTAGTGGAGAGGTTTAACAACAGATCAGCAGCAGAGTAACCTTTCCTGAAGCCATATTGATGGTCATAAAGTAGTGAGTGGTAGTCAAAAAATTAATTTGCCTTGAGATTATTGTCTAAAGGATTTTGCCAGTGACACTGGTCTGTAGATGCTAATTTCTGCTCTGCTCTACTTTTTGTGAACAGGGACTACATTTGCCTCTTTCCACAGAGAAGGCCATTTACAATGTACTAGGCAGAGCTAAAATTTACGAGTTAGAGGTGCTGCTAGCTGGTCTGCACACCTTCTCAGCAATCTTGGGCTCAACTTGGCTGGGCGCGCGCGCGCGCGCCACACACACACACACACACACACACACACACACACACACACACACACACACACACACACACACACACACACACACACACACACACACACACACACACACACACACACACATATATATATATATATATATATATAGTGTGTGTGTGTGTGTGCCCTCGCCGAATAGGTCGAACAACTTTAAAAAATAAAGTTTCCCCCCAAAAATCAGGAAGTTAAATTTTTATATTTGGGCCAAAACTAACTTAGAAACCTCGCTTAATCTCCCTTAAAGTAACTCATTTTTTTAGATAAATTCTGCTATATATATCATAGATTAATTTATTTAATATTACGTAAAATCAATAATATATATTTTTTTCTTTATACTCAGATCGATTTCCACTGATTTATGGCAAAAAAAAATTTTCTCTCTCTCTCACTCTTCTCTTTTTTTTACACATGTTACGAATCTCAGCTTATTTGATAGCCTTTCTACTGGTATGAGACGTATAAATAGGGAAGAGGATGAAATTGCAGCCATGTGTGGGCCACTGATTTCACTGGGTCAAGTGATTTATTTTACCGATGTCATTATGATGTACGAGCATGTTCCAGACTCTTGAAATTGTAGGAATAGATGATCCCAGATGAATTGATGTTCTTGAGAAGTGTATAGCCAGAGTGCAGTTGCTGTTTGCTGCCCGTCTTGTATAGAAGCTGTTTTCTCGCTGCTCGCTAAATGCAGCCAAGTGTGCACCATGACAACATTGCCCTTGTACATAAATAGCAAGGTAACGCACAACCCCACCACATCCCTCCGGTACTTCTCTCTCTCTTTCATTATTTCATTATGAATACGTATTTATCATAGACCAGAAGGGACACGAACTGTAGGTAGTGCCTCACTTCACGTGAGCAGAGTCAAATACACAGTACGTGAAGCACCCAACCAGTCTCCACAAGTATGGGCAGCCAGCCACAGCTAACCCTGGGTTCCTTACCAGGCTGCTGAAGCTTATGAGGGAGTCTGAGTGTCTCTGGCACTGTGTAGTTGTCTGCCTATGTGGAGAGTGAGGCGCTTGGGTTCGAGTCCTCTGCTGGTCTTTGATAAAATGTTTGTCAAGAATTTACGCTCGTTGCCAATTATCAACTATTTGTTAAGAATATATATCATTAAATAGTGTGAGAAACAGCTCGCTGCATTGACAAAAACTTAGATGTGGCTCCCAGCTGATCTGTGAAGCGCAGCCGAATCATTGCTTAATCGGTGCAGATGGATTTCATTCCTTATCTGTGGTGCACTGGGACTGAAAGCTTCTGCTAGACCTTACCAACAACAAGTGACTGGATTAGTTTCCCTTCTCTGAGACCACTTCGGGAGGTGGGCAATAGCAAGCACAAACAATGGTCAATTTTTTTGCAACCTGGGACAAAGTGAGAGTTGTGGGGATGAGTTTAAACACTGCCACTATTAACACTGGCCGTCACTCGAGAGGCTGTGTGCTCCTAGTTCCAGAAAGAGCTGCTCTGCGTGACAGATATCACATCATAGAGGAAATTGTCTCAGCCACTATCTGAGAGAGATTCCATATTTAAGATTCCAGCAACAGTGGAACAACATTGACCAAAGAAAGTCCCAGACAGACTTCGGCAACCCTTACTGTTAGTTCATTCCTGTTACAAGTCAAAGCACAGTTTCTGAAGTTTGCTAAAAACTAAATAAAGCGCAATATAAACAACGACCATTGCAAATCGTTTCTGGAACTCGACATTGTCTTCCTTGGTTAAAATTTTGAATCACTGATTCGAATCACGTATCCAAGTGTGATGCTTGTATAGCTTTTGGCGTATTTAAAACAAAAACTGCATTTCTTAACAACAGCAGGAATAGAGCAGAGGTTAAAAATTTATGCAAGAAGATTGGTCGAAGACCCTATCTTTGATTTAATCCAGCTGGTCTCTCTTCCACCAGCCAGTAGATAACGGAAGATAAACAAAACTTAGTATAAGAGTTATAAACTATACAAGTTATGAGGTTCACTAGTTGACGGTGGCGACATAACGTTGTATTAGCAGTTAGAATGTAAACATTCACTGATACTTTTGATTGGTAGTTTAGATATAGCCCTCACCCCTGCTGCCCTCTCCCTCATCCCTACTGCCCTCTCTCTCACCCCTGCTGCCCTCTCTCTCACTCCTGCTGCCCTCTCCCTCACCCCCGCTGCCCTCTCTCTCACCCCTACTGCCCTCTCTCTTACTCCTGCTGCCCTCTCTCTCACTCCTGCTGCCCTCTCTCTCACTCCTGCTGCCCTCTCTCTCACTCCTGCTGCCCTCTCTCTCACTCCTGCTGCCCTCTCTCTCACTCCTGCTGCCCTCTTCCCTCACCCCTGTTGACCTCTTTCATTTCTGTCACTCCATTTACTGCCTTTGACACCCTTGTTCACCCTTTTTGAAAAAAATTACTCTTACGTAGCACCCTACCACACCCTAATATAGCACCCTACCACACCCTTACACAGCACCCTACCACACCCTTACACAGCACCCTACCACACCCTTACACAGCACCCTACCACACCCTTACACAGCACCCTACCACACCCTTACACAGCACCCTACCACACCCTAATATAGCACCCTACCACACCCTTACACAGCACCCTACCACACCCTAATATAGCACCCTACCACACCCTTAAACAACACCCTACCACACCCTTACACAGCACCCTACCACACCCTTACACAGCACCCTACCACACCCTTACACAGCACCCTACCACACCCTTACACAGCACCCTACCACACCCTAATATAGCACCCTACCACACCCTTACACAGCACCCTACCACACCCTAATATAGCACCCTACCACACCCTTACACAGCACCCTACCACACCCTACAAGCACCCTACCACACCCTTACACAGCACCCTACCCACCCTTACACAGCACCCTACCACACCCTTACACAGCACCCTACCACACCCTTACACAGCACCCTACCACACCCTTACACAGCACCCTACCCACCCTTACACAGCACCCTACCACACCCTTACACAGCACCCTACCCCACCCTTACACAGCACCCTACCACACCTTAATAAGCACCCTACCACACCCTTACACAGCACCCTACCACACCCTTAATAAGCACCCTACCACACCCTTACACAGCACCCTACCACACCCTTACACAGCACCCTACCACACCCTTACACAGCACCCTACCACCACCCTTACACAGCACCCTACCACACCCTTACACAGCACCCTACCACACCCTTACACAGCACCCTACCACACCCTTACACAGCACCCTACCCACACCCTTACACAGCACCCTACCACACCCTTACACAGCACCCTACCCACCCTTACACAGCACCCTACCACACCCTTACACAGCACCCTACCTACCACACCCTTACACAGCACCCTACCACACCCTTACACAGCACCCTACCACACCCTTAACACAGCACCCTACCCACACCTTACACAGCACCCTACCCCACCCTTACACAGCACCCTACCCCACCCTTACACAGCACCCTACCACACCCTTACGCAGCACCTACCACACCCTTACACAGCACCCTACCACACCCTTACACAGCACCCTACCACACCCTTACACAGCACCCTACCACACCCTTACACAGCACCCTACCACACCCTTACACAGCACCCTACCACACCCTTACACAGCACCCTACCAACCCTTACACAGCACCCTACCACACCCTTACACAGCACCCTACCACACCCTTACACAGCACCCTACCACACCCTTACACAGCACCCTACCACACCCTTACACAGCACCCTACCACACCCTTACACAGCATCCTACCACACCCTTACACAGCATCCTACCACACCCTTACACAGCACCCTACCACACCCTAATATAACACCCTACCACACCCTATATATCACCCTACCACACCCTATATATCACCCTACCACACCCTTACACAGCACCCTACCACACCCTTACACAGCACCCTACCACACCCTTACACAACACCCTACCACACCCTTGCACAGCACCCTACCACACCCTAATATAACACCCTACCACACCCTATATATCACCCTACCACACCCTTAACACCCTACACACCCTTACACAGCACCCTACCACACCCTTACACAGCACCCTACCACACCCTTACACAGCACCCTACCACACCCTTACACAGCACCCTACCACACCCTTACACAGCACCCTACCACACCCTTACACAGCACCCTACCACACCCTTACACAGCACCCTACCACACCCTTACACAGCACCCTACCACACCCTTACACAGCATCCTACACACCCTTACACAGCATCCTACCACACCCTTTCACAGCACCCTACCACACCCTAATATAACACCCTACCACACCCTATATATCACCCTACCACACCCTATATATCACCCTACCACACCCTTACACAGCACCCTACCACACCCTTACACAGCACCCTACCACACCCTTACACAACACCCTACCACACCCTTGCACAGCACCCTACCACACCCTAATATAACACCCTACCACACCCTATATATCACCCTACCACACCCTATATATCACCCTACCACACCCTTACACAGCACCCTACCACACCCTTACACAGCACCCTACCACACCCTTACACAGCACCCTACCACACCCTTACACAGCACCCTACCACACCCTTACACAGCACCCTACCACACCCTTACACAGCACCCTACCACACCCTTACACAGCACTCTACCACACCCTTACACAGCACTCTACCACACCCTTACACAGCACCCTACCACACCCTTACACAGCACCTTACCACACCCTTACACAGCACCCTACCACACCCTTACACAGCACCCTACCACACCCTTACACAGCACCCTACCACACCCTTACACAGCACTCTACCACACCCTTACACAGCACCCTACCACACCCTTACACAGCACCCTACCACACCCTTACACAGCACCCTACCACACCCTTACACAGCACTCTACCACACCCTTACACAGCACTCTACCACACCCTTACACAGCACTCTACCACACCCTTACACAGCACTCTACCACACCCTTACACAGCACTCTACCACACCCTTACACAGCACTCTACCACACCCTTAAAAGCACCACTCATACTCCTGTCACTTTCTGACACAAACTGTCTCCTCTCTAACACTAAAGTTCTACATAATCAGTGACTTTCTGCTTAGTATGTCAGTAATGTCACTTTTCTGTCTCAACTGTAAAGTGAACTTTATAGAAATAGTTTACTTACTATCACCCATTTTCTTCCCGCTTCAACCTCTCAATTCTCTTTTGTACATCCCGCTTCCTTCTTCCATCCCTTCCAATTTTCACTGATATCCCTCCAATCCCTCGTCTCTACCATCCCTTCCCTACTCCAGCCGTCCCCTCTCTCATCCTTATCATCGCGCCCTCATCCCTCTCACCCTTCCCTCATCCCTATCACCCCTTTCTCATCCATATCACTCCTCCCTCATCCCTCCTTCATCCCTCTCATCCCTCCCTCTCTCCTCCGCTCCCTCTCTCCTCCCCTCCCTCCCCCCTCCCCTCCCTCCCCCCTCTCCACCTTCCACTGATAGCGGCCGGTGACACCAGGGTCACCAACAACTCCCAAGACTAGTTAATTCAACAACAGCAACACGGACACATAATATTTATTTCCACGGACCGACAATTGGGCCGTGTTTTGTTGTTTGTCAGCGATATTGCCACATTACGTATGTATGGCGGGCAGCAGGGCGGGCAGGAAGCACCTTAGTAATGGAGAGTAATCAGGTTTGATCTCACTACGGAAGTTGAAACAATGTTCACAGTTGAACATTGTTTCTGGGGGTCTAGTTTGTTATTTTGCTCGCATTCTTTATCGTAGTTATTAAAGATTTAGAATTACACACATATGTCCAACATCTGACTATCTTTATTATAGACGTTTCGCCATCCAGTGGTTTAATCAATACAAATTCAAAAACTTAAATCAAGGACGTAATTGGAAGATTGTAGTTACTGATGACAAAGTAATTTGTTCGTCATTATCAGGAACCCTACATGTAAAACAGTCAACTAACATTTAACGATGTTTAATGTTTATAGAGATGGGTCGGTCAGATGACCCACGTCAGGAAACACCTGTCCTGTTTCCTGACGAATCTTGCCTAACCTAACCTAATTTTATTCGCTAAGCCATCCTAGAAAAGAATTTCCTGTACTTCATAACCACAGCCCTCTCTACCTCATAACCACAGCCCCCTCTACCTCATAACCACAGCCCTCTCTACCTCATAACCACAGCCCTCTCTACCTCATAACCACAGCCCTCTCTACCTCATAACCACAGCCCTCTCTACCTCATAACCACAGCCCTCTCTACCTCATAACCCCAACCCTCTCTACCTCATAACCACAGCCCTCTCTACCTCATAACCCCAACCCTCTCTACCTCATAACCACAGCCCTCTCGCTCATAACCCCAGCCCCCTCTACCTCATAACCTCAGCTCCATCTACCTCATAACCACAGCCCTCTTTACCTCATAACCACAGCCCCCTCTACCTCATAACCCCAGCCCTCTCTACCTCATAACCCCAGCCCTCTCTACCTCATAACCACAGCCCCATCTACCTCATAACCACAGCCCTCTCTGCCTCATAACCACAGCCCCCTCTACCTCATAACCACAGCCCTCTCTACCTAATAACCACAGCTCCCTCTACCTCATAACCACAGCTCCCTCTACCTCATAACCCCAGCCCCCTCTACCTCACAACCATAGCCCTCTGTACCTCATAACCACAGCTCCATCTACCTCATAACCACAGCCCCATCTACCTCATAACCACAGCCCCCTCTGCCTCATAACCACAGCCCCCTCTACCTCATAACCACAGCCCTCTCTACCTAATAACCACATCTCCCTCTACCTCATAACCACAGCCCCCTCTACCTCATAACCACAGCTCCCTCTACCTCATAACCCCAGCCCCCTCTACCTCATAACCACAGCCCCATCTACTCATAACCACAGCCCCATCTACCTCATAACCACAGCCCTCTCTGCCTCATAACCACAGCCCCCTCTACCTCATAACCACAGCCCTCTCTACCTAATAACCACAGCTCCCTCTACCTCATAACCACAGCCCTCTCTACCTAATAACCACAGCTCCCTCAACCTCATAACCACAGCCCTCTCTACCTCATAACCACAGCTCCCTCTACCTCATAACCCCAGCCCCCTCTACCTCATAACCACAGCCCTCTGTACCTCATAACCACAGCTCCCTCTACTTCATAACCACAGCCCCCTCTACCTCATAACCCAAGCCACACATTGCAACAATGCACGCCAGAGTTCTAGTACTGGGACCTCAAAGCTCCCGATAGGCAGAGGAGCTATAGCTCAGGTTTCTCAAGAGATTTGGAATCATGATGGGCAGGCGAGGCATTTCAACACTGAAGATACCCAGGTGTTGCAATGCTTCTTATTCATCATCTTGTCGGCGCTATAAACTAGTAATATATTGGGAGGGTTGAGCTGTATCTCTTAAGAGGTCCAGGAGCTGGATATCAACACCTTCAAGAGGCCCAGGAGTTTTGGTTCAGCAAACTCCAGAAATCTAGAGCCTGAAGCTTAATAATGTCTTCGAAAGACCCAGGAGCTGTAGATCAGTGAATAACTGCTTCTGTAACTCAAACACTGTAGACGCTACACTACGACAGTATCTCTGCTGTTGTAACTACCAACACTGTAGACGTTATACTACGACAGTATCTCTGCTCTTGTAACCAGCAACACTGTAGACGTTACACTACGACAGTAACTCTGCTGTTGTAACTACCAACACTGTAGACGCTACACTACGACAGTATCTCTGCTGTTGTAACTACCAACACTGTAGATGTTATACTACGACAGTAACTCTGCTGTTGTAACTACCAACACTGTAGACGTTACACTACGGCAGTAACTCTGCTGTTGTAACTACCAACACTGTAGACGCTACACTAGGACAGTATCTCTGCTGTTGTAACTACCAACACTGTAGACGCTACACTAGGACAGTATCTCTGCTGTTGTAACTACCAACACTGTAGACGGGACACTACAACAATAACTCTGCTGTTGTAACTACCAACACTGAAGATGAGAATACAAACATAGCTCTGTAGTTGTAACTACAAATAGGTCATCAAATGAGTAATCTCACACACACTTCCACACACACAAAAATAATTGTCATACACAAAGAACAGGAAATTAAAATTGGTAAAGGCAGTAGAGAGGGTTGAGGGAGGGAGTGAGAGGGAGGGAGTGAGAGGGAGGGAGTGAGAGGGAAGGAGTGAGAGGGAAGGAGTGAGAGGGAAGGAGTGAGAGGGAAGGAGCGAGAGGGAAGGAGTGAGAGGGAAGGAGCGAGAGGGAAGGAGCGAGAGGGAAGGAGCGAGAGGGAGTGGGAGTTAAAGGGGGACAAGAGAAACTGAAATTGGGGTAATGAGTCGTTAGGGAGTGAGAAGTAGGAGGAGGGGAGAAAAGGAGATGGGGATAAAGAAAAGTGAAAGAAATGGGAGGGAGTAAGTGGGAGAGAAAGTAATGGGAAAGATAAAAAGGAGTGAAAAGTAGAGGGAGGGGAATGATGGAGATGGCAGGGAGAGAGAAGGGGAACGAGGGAAAAATGGGAAGAGGGGGCGTGGAGAGGGAGGAGGGATGACAGAAGAGAGAAGATACTGAGAGGGCTGAAAGAGGGGGCAGTGACCCCCACACACCATGTATAACTCAAGCAGTACACGACAACGAGGGTGATATTAGATTACAATGTATAAAAAAATAAGTTATGTTTTTGGCGTGATCTCGGTGGACTTGAAAACATAACACGGAATTAATTTTCCAGTACCGTGTATACCAGAGAGAGAGAGAGAGAGAGCACTTAGACCGACAGTTTACAAGTAACAAAATTGAGAAGCTTGTACACTAACAGAAAAAAAGATGATTATCATATATTTTCCGATCATTTGTATGCATTAGGCAGCCCTTAATGACGCCAATCCAGCCAATCACAGCAGCTGAGAGTAAGATTAGCCAATCGCCGCTATGTTTTACCACTAGGGGATTTGCCAGCTTCAGTCACGGAATGCGGCTCTTTGATTGGCCAAACCTCCGCTTGGTCAGTGTTTCTGGTGACTGGGAAAAAATATATATTTTTGTTTTTCATGTGTTGTTACTCCTTCAGTGTGTCAGAATGTGACTAATGAAGAGTGATGGCGCCAGTCATTATTTGTATACTGATATTTTCATGCATCATTGTGTCATTATATTATTTAGTCTCTCCTCTCTCTCTCTCTTCTCTCTCTCTCTCTCTCTCTCTCTCTCTCTCTCTCTCTCTCTCTCTCTCTCTCTCTCTTTCTCTCTTTCTCTCTTTCTCTCTTTCTTTCTTTCTTTCTTTCTTTCTTTCTTTCTTTCTTTCTTTCTCTCTCTCTCTCTCTCTCTCTCTCTCTCTCTCTCTCTCTCTCTCTCTCTCTCTCTCTCTCTCTCTCTCTCTCTCTCTCTCTCTCTCTCTTTCTTTCTTTCTCTCTCTCTCTCTTTCTTTCTTCTTTCTTTCTTTCTTTCTTTCTTTCTTTCTTTCTTTCTCTCTCTCTCTCTCTCTCTCTCTCTCTCTCTCTCTCTCTTCTCTCTCTCTCTCTCTCTCTCTCTCTACACATATACACTGATGGATCTCAGCAGGAGTCCACTGCTCTTGTTGCTACCTCCCTAGACAGGAACTCTAACAGCCATGTTGAGTTAAACATTAGAATTAACAACCGGGTTTCTACATTATTAACTGAATTATTCGCCATCCTAACAGCACTAAAGAAAACTTATGACACTGAGCTTGAGTTTATGATTATTACTGATTCTGTCATCATTGAAGGCTTGTGACTCTCATAATACCAACATCATCATTAGAGGAGCCAGGTATACATACTAAAAAATCAGGAAAAGGGGAATAAATGTGCGATTCTCATAGATTCCTTCGCAAATTCAATTACTCCTCCCTGATAAAGTCGGTGAATGAGCCAAAGAAAGCACGTTAAAGGAACAAGATTAGATTATTTACTTAGTTTAGCTGTGTCAAGCATGAACAATATTTGGAGAGAAGTAAATAATGTATCTGTTATAGATCTGTAACTCACTGTGATAACGTGAACGTACATGAGCACATGTCCAGAGTAACTTGCACTGTGAACTAACTGACTGAGGCTGTAATAGCCAGTCTTAAGCTTGGTTACAAATACTTCTGGCAGTTTGGCAGACACATAGATGATGACCAGAGTAAATACAAATTATGTGGTCAGTCTTATAGTCACTTTCATCAACACTTTCTGTATTTTTCACTCTGGAACAGAGAGAAAACACGTTAACTTATGAATAAAAATAAAATATTGAGCATTTTAAGCGAAACTTTGTTTGCAAGAGATATATTATAAACTGTAGACAAACATCCAGATGTTCTCCCGGGACCTAGTTCCTAGGCCTTTTATGTACCCATATCCTCTTGAGCTACTCTCCCTCTCCCTATCTCTCTCTCTCTCTCTCTCTCTCTCTCTCTCTCTCTCTCTCTCTCTCTCTCTCTCTCTCTCTCTTCTAAATGGTCTATAGTTTATAAAATCAAGAATAAATTTCTAGACAATACATTTATTTTTAAGTTTTTCAAATTAAAAATTTTATAATAAAAGGCACATAACAGGGCATTACATCTTCAACTCTGACAACTCTGTTATATCCATGTGTGTACACTTTTTATCTCGTCTGTACGTTTATTGATATACATTTTTGTTTCCATTACGTTTGTGTATTTTTCTGTACACTGGCCTCTTCTCTCTTTGTCTATGTACATTTTTCTATATACATGATATGTGGATCATCGTCTGTGTACTTTCCTGCATAAATCCTTCAGTATTAAAGAAATCACAGTAAAACGTGAGACTACAAATATGAAAACAGTGAAAATAAAACTGAGCGCTTTCATGTGCTCACATTTACATCTTCAGGGATGCATATGTAAGCACATGAAAGCGTTCACGTTTTAATTCCTATTTTCACTGTTATTTTGTTTCATCCTTCTGTATATATATTTAATCGATTTTAAATACATTTAATTCTGACATAAAATTCATGTATGTCCTGAATTAAGCTCACCGTGGCAATAATTATATATAGTTATTATATTCACGGGGGAAGAATTATGTAAAGAGTCTATGGAATACCTTGAGTATGGGAGGTGAGTTTGATTGGAAGGAATGGGTAGCTCCACTTTCCCGGATTAAAGGCTCTTTCTCATCAACAAGAGAGAGCAAGGTAGTACCAAGTACTGTGGCAGGGGTTGGTGAACAGTGAGAACAAGGTAGTAATAACGAGGACTATGGCAGGGGTTGGTGAACAGTGAGAACAAGGTAGTAATAACGAGGACTGTGGCAGGAGTTGGTGAACAGTGAGAACAAGGTAGTAACAACGAGGACTATGGCAGGGGTTGGTGAACAGTGAGAACAAGGTAATAACGATGACTGTGGCAGGGGCTGGTGAACAGTGAGAACAAGGTAGTAACAACGAGGACTATGGCAGGGGTTGGTGAACAGTGAGAACAAGGTAGTAACGAGGACTGTGGCAGGGGTTGGTGAACAGTGAGAACAAGGTAGTAACAACGAGGACTGTGGCAGGGGTTGGTGAACAGTGAGAACAAGGTAGTAATAACGAGGACTGTGGCAGGGGTTGGTGAACAGTGAGAACAAGGTAGTAACAACGAGGACTGTGGCAGGGGTTGGTGAACAGTGAGAACAACGTAGTAACAAGATGGACTGTGGCAGGGGTTGGTGAACAGTGAGAACAAGGTAGTAATAACGAGGACTGTGGCAGGGGTTGGTGAACAGTGAGAACAAGGTAGTAAAAACAAGGACTGTGGCAGGGGTTGGTGAACAGTGAGAACAAGGTAGTAACAACGAGGACTGTGGCAGGGGTTGCTGAACAGTGAGAACAAGGTAGTAACAACGAGGACTGTGGCAGGGGTTGGTGAACAGTGAGAACAAGGTAGTAACAACGAGGACTGTGGCAGGGGTTGGTGAACAGTGAGAACAAGGTAGTAACAACAAGGACTGTGGCAGGGGTTGGTGAACAGTGAGAACAAGGTAGTAACAAGTGCTGTGGCAGGGTTGGAGAGAACTCTCCCTCCCTCCTCGTTAGTACGACCCTATGACACAAAACAATAAAATTTTGAATATCGACTAGGAAAGAGAGCAGAGGCAGGGATGGGGAAAAATGACTCTGGGAATCTACTTACAGTCTCTGATAACTAATTTGTGTTATTTTGAGTCCGGCCGCAGTACCCCTTCCTCCCCCCCCCCCCCAGGGAGCGCTGAAGGGTAGAACGTTTATGTTCCAACTAAGACTCTTAGTGGAGCCAGGACTAATGTTTACACACACACACACACACACACACACACACACACACACACACACACACACACACACACACACACACACAGTAGCGGCCAGTGAAGAGGCGGGGTCAGGAGCTATGACTCGACCCCTGCAACGACAACTAGGTGAGTACACACACACACACACACACACAACATACCACCGCAGGTCCTTCTCAAATCCAACATCTCAGCAATCAACTTCATTCCTCACGTGACCCTTCGCGTCACTATGCTCCCTATATATACTCACGTCTTGGCTAACCTTCTTACACCTGTGTCTATTCTGGTAGGTCTGTCTTGATAAGTGCTTCAGAGAACCAACAAGTTGATAAATTAGACACATGTGCAACTCTTGGGTATCTTTATTGAGGAAACGTTTCGCCACACAGTGGCTTCATCAGTCTTATACAAAAAAGAATGAAGAAGATTCTGCAGGAGTTTGAGGTAATCGATCCATCAAGATTGATTATATCGACTCCAGGATGAGGGACTGATTGCCTCGAACACCTTCTGATCTTTATCATTCTTCTTTGTATTGGACTGATGAAGTCAGTGTGTAGCGAAACGTTTTCAAAGTAAAGATACCCAGGTGTTGCTTGTGTGTGTAATTTATCTACTAGATCTGTTTGTGACTTGATAAAACCCACTGTGTGGGCGAAACGTTGTCAATAAAGGATTGCATTATACTGCATTTGTCTACTTTTCCAGGTTTTATATTACCTAGCCGCTGCTTCTAGTTCCAAATCTTGCTAGGAAAACTCCGATCTTAGCTAGACTACTAGTGTGATTTCTCTTCATACACAAGAGACATTTTCCTGTAGTTAGGAATGTGTGTATGACATGTTTTATACCCTTGTAGACAAGTCTACCAGGAGGAAGTTCCTGGGGTCAACGTCACCGCGGCCTTGTTCATGATCAGGCCTCGTGGTGGATCACAGGCCGATTAACCACGTTGTTACTCCTGGTTACAAGCAATTCAACGTACGAACCACAGCTTGGCTGGTCAGGCACTGACTTCAGGTATCTGTCTAGTTCACTCTTGACAGATATTGGCCTGTTGGTAATCCTCCTTATGTATGATGGGAAGCTGTTAAACAGCCTTGGGTC
The DNA here is from genome assembly GCF_026875155.1 of Cherax quadricarinatus. Taxonomy (NCBI): domain Eukaryota; kingdom Metazoa; phylum Arthropoda; class Malacostraca; order Decapoda; family Parastacidae; genus Cherax; species Cherax quadricarinatus. The sequence continues at coordinate 14,277,653 of NC_069482.1, forward strand.
CCTGACACTTATTGTGTTTGCTCACGGCACCCCTGTTTTTCACTGGAGGTATAATGCACCGTTTGTCGATCTTTTGCTTTCATAGTGACTTCTCTGTACAGATTTGGGAACATTTTACTCAAGGATTTTCCAGGGGTAAAATATGATGTATCTTTCTCGCCTGCTCTCCAAGGAGTACCTAAATCTGTTTTTATAAATGCTACACCTTTAGCATTAAATAAAAGACTGTTCAATTCTAAAACATAAAACCAAGCATCATCGATTTTATTTTACATACCTCTATGGGTTTAGCGCTTCATAAATAAGGCTAATACTTTTTCTAAAATATGAGATGTGAAAGTGGTCAGTATCAGGCTGGGTGGAACTTTGTCAAGCAGGAATCTCATTATATCGTACAGTTTATGGGAGGTAGCCAGACTGCATGGCACCAGGGTTAACGAGAGAAGTTCATGACACCAGGTTTAACGAGAAGAATGCATGGCACTAGGGTTAATGAGGGGAATGCATGGCACCAGGGTTAACGAGGGGAATGCATGACACCAGGGCTAACGAGGGGAGTTCATGACACCAGGGTTAACGAGGGGAATGCATGACATCAGGGTTAACGAAGGAAGTGCATGACACCAGGGTTAACGAGGGAAGTGCATGACACCAGGGTTAACGAGGGGAGTGCAGGATTCCGGGAGTTACATTTCGCTTCACCATCCTAGGAGCTACACTTTACTCCAGCATCCCAGGAACTGTTTACTTACTCCAGCGTCCCAGGAGCTACATTTCACTCTATCCCAAGAACTACATTTCCCTACACAGTGGCTTCATCAGTCCATACGTAGGAGAAACTTGAAGAACAGGAGCAGAATGAGGTAATCAGTCCCTCAACCTTGAGTCGATGTGTTCAGTCCATCAATCTTGAATAGAATACGGCATATGAGCGGAGAAGCAGCTTATAAACCGTATGGCAGGAGAGGTGCAGCAGTCATAGGTGTGTCACATTTGTTCAATGTGGAAGTAGGTCGTGCCCAAGAATTAGGCAAGCGAAGAATTCCTAAGTATTAAGATCCCAAGAAGTTGCAGTGTCTGACAGGTTTGTAGATGAATGGTTCAGAGAACCGACATGTTGATAAATTAAGACACATGTGCAACTCTTGGGTATCTTTATTGAGGAAACGTTTCGCCACACAGTGGCTTCATCAGTCCATACGTAGGAGAAACTTGAAGAACAGGAGAAGAATGAGGTAATCAGTCCCTCAACCTTGAGTCGATGTGTTCAGTCCATCAATCTTGAAACCTGTCAGACACTGCAACTTCTTGGGATCTTAATACTTAGGAATTCTTCGCTTGCCTAATTCTTGGGCACGACCTATTTCCACATTGAACAAATGTGACACAACCTATGACTGCTGCACCTCTCCTGCCATACGGTTTATAAGCTGCTTCTCCGCTCATATGCCGTATTCTATTCAAGATTGATGGACTGAACACATCGACTCAAGGTTGAGGGACTGATTACCTCATTCTTCTCCTGTTCAAGTTTCTCCTACGTATGGACTGATGAAGCCACTGTGTGGCGAAACGTTTCCTCAATAAAGATACCCAAGAGTTGCACATGTGTCTAATTTATCAACATGTCGGTTCTCTGAACCATTCATCTACAAATACATTTCCCTAACTCCAGTATCTACCCTCCCACCCCTTCTCTACTCCCACCTTAGACTCAGCCTCCTGTTCAGCCTCCTGTTCAGCCTCCTGCTCAGCCTCCTGCTCAGCCTCCTGCTCAGCCTCCTGCTCAGCCTCCTGCTCGGCCTCCTGCTCAGCCTCCTGCTCAGCCTCCTGCTCAGCCTCCTACATAGCCTCCTGCTCAGCTTCCTCACGCGGCCCACAGTACCTCGTAGCTGACTGGCAGACTTTTCGTCTCACAACCAAAACGTCAGGGGTTCAATCCTAGGCTTGGTAAGACGCACCAGCAAGTCTCCTACAACCTATTTCCTGTTTTCCTAAACAAGATTCCTACAGTTCTACATTCTTCAGATTACATCCATATTTTGTGTTGATGGATGTAGACGTTTCGCCACTGGTGGGTGAAACGTCTACGAGGTCGAGATATCCAGATGTTGAACATGTCAAATTCTTCATGACGGTATTGTTGAGGTGCAAGATCGCTAGCAGATACGACTCAATAAACCGTAATACAATTGCAGACAAACATTGGAACGGGTGGGGTTTGAACTCGTGGCGAGTGAGTCGTAAAAGCTCCAGTCCAGTACGACTCACTCGTTAAGGGTTCTAACCCCAGCCATTCAGTGGGCTCCTTAGTAGATAGTTATTAACTGCTGTGGGTGGCATCCTGGGAGAGGACCCAGAAATATACCTCAACCAATCAGCATTCCTTGGCTCCTTTTCTTTCTTCTTTCCTTTTCTTTATCATTTTTCTTTCTTTTTCCATTTTTCTTTTTCTTTTCTTTTTAATCCGTTCCTTTTTATTTTCTCCTTTTTCTTGATTCCTTTTTTTTTCTTTTTCTTTCTTTTCTTTTTCTTCTTTCCTTTTTGCTGTATAGTCCTTGTGGCTTAGCGCTTCTTTTTGATTATAATAATAATAATCTTCTTTCCTTTTTCTTTGTCTTCCTTTCTTATTTTTTCCTTTCTGCTCCTTCTCCTCCTCCTCTCTTTTTTTGTTTCCCTGAAATAATGATAGATTTTTCGTCCAGACAGTTTTTTCGTCCAGACAGATTTTTTCGTCCAGACAGATTTTTCGTCCAGACAGATTTTTCGTCCAGACAGATTTTTCGTCCAGACAGATTTTTCGTCCAGACAATTTTTTTCGTCCAGACAGATTTTTTCGTCCAGACAGATTTTTCATCCAGACAGATTTTCGTCCGGTCAGATTTTTCGTCTAGTCAGATCTTCGTAAAGTCAGATTTTCGTGGGCCATTAAGACGACGATTAACCTTGCAAGTAATACTATCTATCCTAAAATAGCTTAAACAGGCATTATAGTTCTCGGTATATATACAAACTATATACAGTATATACATCTGTGTATATACCTTTTATGTCTATGAAAACTGACCTTCAATAGAGCTGCCTCGATGCTGGTGTAGGGCTCTTGATCCAAGCAGCTGGAGCTGCTATTTTCCCCAGACGCTGTATGTCACCTGCGGGTTTAGCGCTCCCCCATTAGTATAACGAAACGCATGACCGTTTTTCTGTTGCTGCTCGATGGCCTGTTGCTCGGCTCCAGCCGGGCCTCTGTTGCTGCCGCACGGTGTTCCGCTGCCGCTTTGTGACCTATCCCGTTGATCTTCTGTTCTAGTACAGATGAACTATTCCTAGTTGCTATACCTCCCGTTTGTTCCCTTCTGTTACTTCACAATGAACTGTTGCACCTTCCGTTGATCGTCTTCTGTTACTTAAAATATTGTTTCTACATCTCCCGTTGATTCTCTGTTTCTGAACAATACACAATTCATCCGTTACACCTCTCTTCAAACATCTGTTACTGTACGATACCTTGCCGCTACGACCTCCTTCGTTGATACTGTTGATCCTCTCCTGTTACTGCACAATGCACTGTTGCCTCATTACAACACGGCAGCCATCAACAGCCTCCACCATCAGCGCTTCGAACTAGAGTCAACACGGCCAGCGCCCTCCCGTCGCTCATATTCCAAACCCCTTTTTATCAAAGCTGCGAATTTAACCGGATTATGCATTTCCGACAAGAGAGAGAGAGAAAAAAACTCCCACCGCTAACACCCACCAGTGACCAACGTGGGTCATGGATGCCACAAATACCCCGGCCAAAATGACGGCATTACGGCCGGTAATTACAATATATCCCATTACAAAGATTTACGCTGGGCCGTGCGGAGCTCTCAACAGCGCTATATCACCGGAGAGACGATATGCCAATATGAATGATACCGCTTCATCCAACAGTGATGAAATTACGCCATTAGAACTGTGAATGTCCTCGTCCATTCTTCATTGCTGCTCAATATCAACATAGTTAAAATGTAAGTAATTGTATGCTGGTAATTGATATTACCATTTTATACAATCTATCGTTCATTAGTCTGAGGGTAATTACCAATAAACTTAATACGATTTAGGTAATCGACCATTTAACAGTGCTAATGCAGATCCACCAATCCATTCATTACTGTGTCATAACATGTGTTAGATAGTATTAACAAAGAAAAATGTCGAATCAGGCAATGAAAGTCATTACCGGCGAATGGTTGTATATCTGGGTATTGTTGACGCTTAGCTGACACACTGCCGCTAACGATGACGGGGGTCTTTTGGTCTTTAAGCGAGGCTGGTTCCGGTCTTGAAGCGAGACGGGGTCCTAAATGCCCCGCCGGCTTAGATGTAAGCACAGAAGATAAACAAAGATTTGCTGGTAATATGTCGGCGGTGCAAAATATAGCTAAGTGCTTATTAAACTCCGCCTTTGTACTTAACACTTGTCTATTATAGAGAAGCTGTCTGCTGGGATTGTATTACAATGTCAAAGGCAATTGTTAGTTGAAGTTTGGACTGCTCTAACAAAGGGTTACTTTACTTATTAATTTGAGATAATAAAACAAAGAGCAAGTGCTTATTGACTTCAATCGCACCAATAATGCATTTCTAAAAATTTCAATATCATTAGAGAGCAAATGGCCGTTCGTTAACTTCTGCTCGATCGAACGAGGTCTCAACTCCTTGTTATTGCACAGAAATACACACACATACACACACACACACAAAATGACATTTCCGAACACTTGAAACTCTGGTAAACACAGTGATGAGACCCGGGACTTTCACTGTCGACCTCCCGAGCTAAAGTATGAGATCAGGACTGGCACTGAGGCAGCCCCAGAGCTAGCACCGAGGAACTCCTTCCCCTCCCCCCCCCCGAGATAAGCCATATTGTTCACCACTGAACATCATTCTTAACAGCAACGAGGTATAACTAAAGGATATAGGCAGGTGGTGGACAGGAACATACGAGGAAGGGAGGGGGATGATGATTGGAGGATAGTTTGGGGAATGAGGGCATGATGAAGTGCTTGAGAAGGCTGGATCTGCTGATTAAATTGGATACACCTACAGTGTGTCCTTACGATATTCTATATAATACTTACGTTGTGATAACAGTGGGCGGTTACAATAATTTATATGATTGTGGAAATTCCAACATTGTATATCTACGTTATTGTACACTTGGCTTATATTCTATACGAACTATAAGAGTTAGAGGCTTAACATCCGCAATATGTGTATTCCAGTGTCTATGATAATTACATGGAGAGAACAGCAGTATACTGCCACCCTTCTCTGCATGATAGTTACATGGTGCGAATACACGCAATGTGGAACTGCTGTGTATATGTTTCACAGATAACAAAAGCTAGCTCTGTTTCCCTGTTATATTCTATCACATATAAGCGTCATACAGTAGATCGACGGAACTGGAGTCAAGTAGTTCAGTATGGGTTTAGCAGCTACAGAAAATGAAGATTCTATTACAGAAGAGATACAGTCACACTTGGGTGTCGTACCCTTAGAAGGGCTGGGAGGTGGGACGGGGTGTGAACGGAGACCGAGACGATGACTTTGGAGGTAGGTGATGGTAGTTGTAGTGTTAAATGGTAGTGGTGTAGTGGTGGTGAGCGTGGAAGAAGGTGATGGATGTGGAGTTTATGAGAGTTCGTTATGAATATGGTAAATGTAATGGATGGGAGTGGTTGTTAATATGGTTAGTTGAAGTGATGGTTGTTGTATGGAGGTGGCTATGGAAGATGGTTGTGGTTGTCAAGGTGGGTATGGAAGGAGATTTTGGTTAAGGTGGGTATGGAAGGAGATTGTGGTTGTCAAGGTGATTATGGAAGGAGATTGTGGTTGTCAAAGTGGATATGGAAGGAGATTGTGGTTGCCAAGGTGAGTATGGAAGGTGATAGTGGTTGTCAAGGTGGGTATGGAAGGTGACTGTGGTTGTCAGGGTGGATAGGGAAGATGGTGGTGGCTGTGGAAGTGAAGGTGGATGGATGATTGTGGAGTTCAGAGGTACTTGTGAAGGTGGGGGGGGGGGCACCTGTGGAAGTAGATTGTGATTGGTTTGGAGAGTGGTGGTGATTGGAGAAAAGGATAGAAAACACACACACACACACACACACACACACACACACACACACACACACACACACACACACACACGTACACACTCTAGTCCCAGTATTTAATGAAGGAAATAGCAAGCGTTGAACAATATACTACACACTGGCATGCACACTACGTAAGACAACAGAAATAACCAGAAGAGAGATGTTTCATAACTACACAGCACAGGTTATAGACGGTAAATGCAGTCTCGCAGACCTACTTCGTTTCTGTAACGTAGTAACAGAAGTTGGGCAAGAGAAATCGTTGGGTGGGCTGTATATATTTGGACTGGAAGAAGGGCTTTAACGCTGCATAGGAGACCGGAGCAAAAACAAGAGGAGCAGGGCGGGATAACAGGGAAACACAACATTAATAACGGTAGAATTACAATGTTAGGTAAAACGACGCATGTGCCGCTAATGTGGCATTTCACTGTGGCAACGTTTGACTCTTCATGCGCTTTGTCAAGCCGTTACAAAGAGTTCTTATACTCTTTCATCTCGCTGTGTCCCTATACATGTATTGTTTGTAACGGTTTGACAAAGCTCCTGGAGAGCGAAACGTTGTCACTATAAAATATAAAATTAGTTGCAAATGTGTCCTTGTACCTAAGAAAACAATGCCCAGGAAGAGGTATCATCATGGGCGTGTGTAATAAGTGGGGTTCCACAAGGATCGGTCCTTGGACAACTTCTCTTCCTGGTACATGTTTACAATATCTTGGAGCTGTCGGGCCTGTGTATCCCTCGTCACTGATAACATTATCAGTGACGTGGGATACACATTAACTTTATATTATAATATAAAGTTAATGTTGAGCATTAAAGCCAGCGATGATACAGGGAGAGGACTCTAGGGATTGTTACTACTGTTGTATTTCTTTAAAGTGTTGACCTACAGCTCTTGAGTCTGTTGGTTTAAGCTATAGTTTTTGAGCTTCTTGAGAGTGTTGAGGTACAGCTCCCACATTTATTTTTCTCTTGAAGCTGAGGGGGGATACTTTTCTCTGACATACTACCATTATTATACGATGATCACTTATCTTTATCGTCATTAGTCGTCGTCATCATCATCATTATGCATTTCCTTTTCACCTTTGTTTATTTTGCTATGTCTCGTCATCACCAAACTTAATATTTATTGTTATTAACTCCGACATGTACCTCATTTTCTCTTTCTCTCCCTCCTTCCTCCCTCCCTTTCTCCCTCCCTTTCTCCCTCCCTCCCTCCCCGTTACGTCCTCTCCTCAAGACTCTAAATTACAAATCTCAGATGTACCTTGTGGAGAAACTTCGGCACTTGGGAGTGTATCTGATCCTATATAATTGATTCATGTAATCATAATGGGCTTAGAGACGGTTGTTACATGATAAGAAAGAGCATTGGCGCCCCCCAGCCAGTGCCTCGTTAAATCTCTTATGTTTCTTTTGAGTTCATCCCCCTCCCCGTACTGATGCTCCTTCCCTTTCTTCCAGCTGCTGCTGCTGTTTCTCCCCCTCCCTAAATTCTTATCTCTCCCCCAACTCCTTCCAACTTCTCCATCACGTTGACTATACCTTCATTCCACAAAGCCTTTGTGATTCCTCCAGTATCTCCTCCCATCCACCAATATCATCTTCTATTCATCTCCCATCCACCATCATCTCCCACCCATTAACATCACCTCCCAGCTACCATCATCATCTCCCACCCATTAACATCACCACCCCTCCCAGTAGATTCTCCCTCCCACTAACATAATCTCCCATCCACTATCATCTCCCATCCTCCACCATCTCCCATCCTCCAGCATCTTCGCCCACGCACTAACATCTACCATCGTCTCCCATCTTCCAGCTTCATATCCCACCAGCATCATCTCCCATCCTCCATCTTTTTTCCTTCTTCCTCCAGCACTTGTTGCTTTCCTTCGTAATTTCCTGATCTTCCAGCACCTTCTGACCTCCAACATCTTTTCTCTAACATCTTCCCTCCCTCTTCTCCCTTTCTCTTTCCCCTGTCTCGTTCCTGCCCCACCTCTTCTTTAATAATGCCCCCACCCATCCTTCGCTCCTACTTCCACTCACTTCCTCTTCACCTCCCTCATACTCCTTCTCCTTCCCCCCTACCCTACTACTCCCTCTCCCCCCATCCCTCGCTGCTTCCCACCCAGATAACTCTGGTCTATAATACACACTTACATAAACATACGCACGCGAGGTTATGTTCACTCGTTAAATTTAATTGGCTACATGTAACCTGCTTACAAAGCACTTCCTCTGGCGGCCCGTCTCGTGCGCCTGTTCCAGCCTCCTCTGACAAGTATTATCTCCTATCCCACCTACCACGGCCTATCTTAGCCTTTATCTTAATTATAGTATCTGTTATCCCACCTACAACGGCTTTTGTGTGTTATCTCACAACGAATTATCTTTTATGTTATCTTACCTACGACTTATCTTGCCCTGTACCACATATTATTTGTTATCTACGATGTATCGTTTATATCACCTAAAAGGGCTTATCTTACTGTTATATTATCTGTTTTCTCACCTGCAACATGCCGATGGTAAAGTCAGAATTTATCGTAAACGACATGAATCTATGGATCCGTCCTGCCTTATGTCAACAGTTCCGGGTGGTGGTGATGGGTAGTGGTGATGGGTGGTGGTGGTGACGGGTGGTGGTGATGGGTGGTGGTGGTGACGGGTGGTGGTGGTGACGGGTGGTGGTGATGGGTGGTGGTGGTGACGGGTGGTGGTGATGGGTGGTGGTGGTGACGGGTGGTGGTGATGGGTGGTGGTGGTGACGGGTGGTGGTGGTGACGGGTGGGAGTGGTGGTGGGGGAGGGATGTTTTCCTGGAACACATTAGGCCCCATATTTCCAATCGAATATGGTTTTAATGTTTAAATGCCACAGCCTATCTCGGTATTATTGCTGCTCATATGCATCCCTTTATGACCACAGTCTACTAGTAGCTACTTCCAAAATAATAACGCGTCATGTCACAAAGCACATGTCATCTCAAGCTAGTTCCATGAACATGACAATGAGTCCATTGTACCCCAGTGGCTTCCACAGCCACTAGATATCAATCCCAGTAGAGCACCTTTGGGATATGGTGGAACAGGAGATTCGCAGCATAAATGTGTAGCCGATATATCTGCAGCAACTGTGTGATGCTATGTCAACATGGACCAGGATTTCAAAGGAATGTTTCTAGCACCTTATTGAATACATGCCACGAAGAATTCAGACTGCTCTGGGAGCAAAGGGATGCCCTGCCCAGTACTAGAAGGGTATACCTAATAAAGCGACCACTGAGTGTGTGTGTGTGTGTGTGTGTGTGTGCGCGCGCGCGCGTGCACCTATGTATGTATGTATGTATGTATGTATATATATATATATATATATATATATATATATATATATATATATATATATATATTATATATATATATATATATATATATATATATATATGTCGTGCCTAATATGTAAAACTGGTCAATTAGCAAGAACTCATTTAAAATTAAGTCCTTTCTAAAATTTTATCTTTATACGTTTAAAGATATATTTTTTCATAAATGTTAATGCAAAAAATTTATAATTTTGCACCAAAAGAATCTTAGAAAACTTACCTAATCTTATTATAAAAAGCGCAATTTATTTTAGCCTAATCCAAATAAATATATTTAAGATACATTTACAATAATTTAATACTAAACAAACACAATGACATATATTTTTCTCGTTAGTTCAGAATGATTTTTGCGAAATTACTGCATACTCAAATTTTCACTTGTCTTGTCTGACAAGATGAGCGTTTCTATTTAAGCCAAGTTTGCTAGTTTATATATATATATATATATATATATATATATATATATATATATATATATATATATATATATATATATATATATATATATATATATATAATTTTTAAGATCTTCCTTAAATTGTACTATTTTTTCAGCTTATGAAATTATTTATCCATTTGTCAATAACAATACTAGACTCATAGTTCAGTTTTATTTGTTGCTCATACTGTTGTATCCTCACTCATGCTGTTGGTATCCTCACTCATGCTGTTGGTATCCTCACTCATGCTGTTGGTATCCTCACTCATGCTGTTGGTATCCTCACTCATGCTGTTGGTATCCTCACTCATGCTGTTGGTATCCTCACTCATGCTGTTGGTATCCTCACTCATGCTGCTGGTATCCTCACTCATGCTGCTGGTATCCTCACTCATGCTGTTGGTATCCTCACTCATGCTGTTGGTATCCTCACTCATGCTGTTGGTATCCTCACTCATGCTGTTGGTATCCTCACTCATGCTGTTGGTATCCTCACTCATGCTGTTGGTATCCTCACTCATGCTGTTGGTATCCTCACTCATACTGCTGGTATCCTCACTCATGCTGCTGGTATCCTCACTCATGCTGTTGGTATCCTCACTCATGCTGTTGGTATCCTCACTCATGCTGTTGGTATCCTCACTCATGCTGTTGGTATCCTCACTCATGCTGTTGGTATCCTCACTCATGCTGTTGGTATCCTCACTCATGCTGTTGGTATCCTCACTCATGCTGTTGGTATCCTCACTCATGCTGTTGGTATCCTCACTCATGCTGTTGGTATCTTCACTCATGCTGTTGGTATCCTCACTCATGCTGTTGGTATCCTCACTCATGCTGTTGGTATCCTCACTCATGCTGTTGGTATCCTCACTCATGCTGTTGGTATCCTCACTCATGCTGTTGGTATCCTCACACATACAGTTGGTATCCTCACTCAGGCTGTTGGTATCCTCGCTCATACATTTGATATCCTCACTCATACTGTTGATATCCTCACTCATACTGTTGGTATCCTCACTCATACTGTTGGTATCCTCACTCATACTGCTGGTACTGTCATACATACAGTTGGTACCCTCACATATACAACTGGTATCCTCACACATACAATTGGTATCCTCACACATACAATTGGTAACCTCACACATACAGTTGGTATCTTCACACATACAGTTGGTATCCTCACACATACATTTGGTATCCTCACACATACATTTGGTATCTCCACACGATTGGTAACCACACACATACAATTGGTATCTTCACACATACAGTTGGTATCCTCACACATACAGTTGGTATCCTCACACATACAGTTGGTATCTTCACACATACAGTTGGTGTCCACACACATACTGTTGGTGTCCTCACACATATAATTGGCATCCTCACACATGCAGTTGGTATCCTCACACACACAGTTGGTATCCTCACTCATACAGTTGGTGTCCTCACACATACATTTGGTGCCCTGACACACATAATTGGTAACCTCACACATACAGTTGGTATCCTCACACACACAGTTGGTATCCTCACACATAGTTGTTATCCTCACACACATACTGTTACTAACTTCACACACACAGTTGGTATCCTTACACAGTTGGTATCCTTACACACACAGTTGGTATCCTCACTCATACTGTTGGTATCCTCTTACTTACAGTTGGTATCCTCACTCGTACAGTTGGTATCCTCACACATACAAATGGTATCCTTACACACACAGTTGGCATCCTCACTCGTACAGTTGGTATCCTCACATGCACAGTTGGTATCCTCACTCATACTGTTGGTATCCTCACACGTACAGTTGGTATTCTTACACAGTTGGTATGCTCACTCGTACAGTTGGTATCCTCACACATACAAATGATATCCTTGCACACACAGTAGGTATCCTCACTCATATTGTTGGTATCTTCTCACATACAGTTGGTAACCTATGCGTCCTCATTGTATCAGTCATGTTCATTTTATCATAGTCATATTCACTGTAGCACAGTTATGTTCATTTTTATCTCATTTATGTTCATTGTATCGCAGTTTTGTGTTCATTATATCACAGTATCATGTTCATTATGCCTCCTGACTGCAGTATTCATAATATAATTTTTATTACCGTGGTCATTACATCATATAACTACAATTCATTATATAATACTCATCATCACTGACACCTAGTTTCACTGTAACAGTCATATACCCTCACAAGGTCATTGTATAATCTCACTGTAACTGTCATTATATGTCCTAATACACACACATTCTCTCTGTAACACTCACTATATAACCTCACTAACACACTGTAGCAGTCATTATACAGGCTTACTGTAGCAGTCATGCAGATTCACTGTAGCAGTCATACAGGTTCACTGTGGCAGTCATACAGGTTCACTGTAGCAGTCATACAGGTTCACTGTAGCAGTCATACAGGTTCACTGTAGCAGTCATACAGGTTCACTGTAGCAGTTAATATACAGGTCCACTGTAGCAGTCATACAGGCTCACTGTAGCAGTCACTATACAGGCTCATTGTAGCAGTCGTACAGACTCACTGTAGCAGTCATTATACAGGTTCACTGTAGCAGTCATGCAGGTTCACTGTAGCAGTCGTTATACAGGTTCTCTGTAGCAGTCATCATACAGGCTCACTGTAGCAGTCATCATACAGGCTCACTGTAGCAGTCATCATACAGGCTCACTGTAGCAGTCATCATACAGGCTCACTGTAGCAGTCATACAGGCTCACTGTAGCAGTCATACAGGCTCACTGTAGCAGTCATCATACAGGCTCACTGTAGCAGTCATCATACAGGCTCACCGTAACAATGACAATTTACCGCTAGAAATATACTACAAAAAACTACAACAAAAAGACTAATTCATCAGTTTTCATCAACAAACATTCATACAGTTACTTTATTATTTTTTTGAAAGAGAATTGATTGATATTAAAACTCATTGAACCGTGCAAGTTGCAGCGAATATAACATATGCAACACCACACCACCACAATGATTTTATTGTTTGGCTGCTTCAAATTAGGAGTTCGTGTGTTTGTGTGCTTGTGTTTGTGCATGTTTGTGTGTGTGCATGTTTGTGGGCTTGTGTTTGTGCATGTTTGTGCATGTTTGTGTTTGTGCTTGCGTGTGTTTGTGTATGTGCGCTTGTGTTTGTGCATGTTTCTGTGCTTGTTTGTGTTTGTGCATGTTTCTGTGCTTGTTTGTGTTTGTGCATGTTTCTGTGCTTGTCTTTGTGCATGTTTGTGTTTGTGCATGTTTGTGTTTGTGCATGTCTGTGTGCTTGTGTTTGTGAATGTGTGCGTGTTTTGTACGTTTGTGCATGTTTGCTTGTGTTCATGTTTGTGTGCGTGTTTTGTACGTTTGTGCATGTTTGCTTGTGTTTGTGCATGTTTGTGTGCTTGTGTGTGTTTGTTCATGTACGTGTGTGTGCTTATGATGTGTGTGTGTGTGTGTGTGCGAGAGAGCGCTCAGAATTTTAGTCAATGAGTTGTTTTTGGAAGTGGATACTAATTCGGGCGTAATTCCTTAAGACACCTGTTGTCCTCGTTCACCTAGCAGCCAGCAGGTACCTGGGTGTTAGTCGACTGGTGTGGGTCGCAAGCTGGGGAACAAAATTAACCTGATTTGCCCGAAATGCTCTGCATAAGCAGGGGCTTCTATATAGTATGTCACTGATGTCAACTATGGTCTGTATAAGTTGCATCATGTACCTGCAGAAATAAAGATTATTATTAATATTACCACTGCCTTTTAAATCATTCTAATTGTCAGTCACCCTGAGACTAAAAACTTACTTCCTAACATCCTTATCTAAATCTTTCAAGTTTACAACCAACGAAGATTAAAGAAATACTTCCTAACATCCTTATGACTTATTCCTGCCGAGTGCTGTAGAGAGTATACAAGTCAGAGATGACGTCCTTCAGTTCAGTCTCTCCTGCCCCTCTTGTCGTTTGTACATAGGACAACATTAGCCTATTTTCCAGTTTCCTGGGTGTTGTCCTGATGGCAGAGATGGCAGGAAAACCTTGACCTTGGCGCCACACAGTCCCTCACTTGCTTCTATTAGCACCCAATAATTTGATAAATTATAGATTAAAGATAATCTGATAATTTTTACATTAAATATAATCTGATAATTTATAGATTAAATATAATCTGATAATTTACAGATTAAATGTACTGGGATAATTTCTAGATTAAATAAAATCGGATAATTTCTGGATTAAATAAAATCGGATAACTTCTAGAGTAAAGATACCATAATATCTAGATTAAAATAAAAATTTTATATTAAAGATTATCTGATAATTTCTAGATGAAAGTAATCCTTTAATTTCTAGATTAAAGATAATCCTTTAATTTCTCGATTATTAGTGCGTTTTTATCATACACAAAAAAATCATTGAGTTTTTATCCGATTTTCTTTATTGATTTTTTTCGATAATTTCATGAAGTTGTAAACCCGCGTGGACTACTCGATGTGAGGAGGTGGCTTGATCCAATCTCTCGGATCATTCTGGTTGTTGCTCTCCGCTACGTGTTAATTTATACAACCAAAACTGTTACCAGAACAGTGTTAATGTTTAAGGAATGCTTAATGTTAAGCGTGTTGAATATAGTGAATATAGTGAGGCGGGGTTGTAGGTGGGTGATGCGGGGCGAGGGGAAGGCTCAGTAGTGGGTTGGTTAGGTGGGATGGTTAGTAGGTGAGGTAAAACAGTGGGTGGATAAGGTGGGATTGTGGGTAGAGGTAGATGGGTAAGGTGGGGTTGTAGAGGAGTGAGGTAGGATAGAGGGTATAGGTGAGATGGTGGGTATAGTGTTGCAGTAGGTGGGATGGAATGTGGGTAGACTAACGTAGTCACACCTTATCTCTCCTGCTTATGAACACAGTGGAAGACAGTGCAGGATACCTCCAGTGAAAACCAGGCAAACGATAAGTACAGTGAGAGAGAACTCGATAAGTGTTATGGGGCCACGACTCTTAAACACCCTTCATGCGTAAGAGGGATTGTCAACAAGCCCCCGGATGTTTTCAAGAGAGAACTCGACAGATTCGTGACAACTTGTGACTGAAGGAAGGGTGAGAGGCAGTGTGCATGACAACTTGTGGTTGAAGGAAGGGCGAGAGGCAGTGTTCGTAGCAACTTGTGGTTGAAGGAAGGGCGAGAGGCAGTGTTCGTGACAACTTGTGGTTGAAGGAAGGGTGAGAGGCAGTGTTCGTGATAACTTGTGGTTGAAGGGAGGGCGAGAGGCAGTGTGCATGACAACTTGTGGTTGAAGGAAGGGCGAGAGGCAGTGTTAGTGACAACTTGTGGTTGAAGGAAGGGCGAGAGGCAGTGTTCGTGACAACTTGTGGTTGAAGGAAGGGTGAGAGGCAGTGTTCGTGATAACTTGTGGTTGAAGGAAGGGCGAGAGGCAGTGTTCGTGACAACTTGTGGTTGAAGGAAGGGTGAGAGGCAGTGTTCGTGACAACTTGTGGTTGAAGGAAGGGTGAGAGGCAGTGTTCGTGACAACTTGTGGTTGAAGGAAGGCGAGAGGCAGTGTTCGTGACAACTTGTGGTTGAAGGAAGGGTGAGAGGCAGTGTTCGTGACAACTTGTGGTTGAAGGAAGGGTGAGAGGCAGTGTTCGTGACAACTTGTGGTTGAAGGAAGGGCGAGAGGCAGTGTTCGTGACAACTTGTGGTTGAAGGAAGGGCGAGAGGCAGTGTTCGTGACAACTTGTGGTTGAAGGAAGGGCGAGAGGCAGTGTTCGTGACAACTTGTGGTTGAAGGAAGGGTGAGAGGCAGTGTTCGTGACAACTTGTGGTTGAAGGAAGGGCGAGAGGCAGTATTCGTGACAACTTGTGGTTGAAGGAAGGGCGAGAGGCAGTGTTCGTGACAACTGTGGTTGAAGGAAGGGTGAGAGGCAGTGTTCGTGACAACTTGTGGTTGAAGGAAGGGCGAGAGGCAGTGTTCGTGACAACTTGTGGTTGAAGGAAGGGAGAGAGGCAGTGTTCGTGACAACTTGTGGTTGAAGGAAGGGCGAGAGGCAGTGTTCGTGACAACTTGTGGTTGAAGGAAGGGTGAGAGGCAGTATTCGTGACAACTTGTGGCTGTGCATGTCAGCATCTCTGCTACAATGACTATCACACCAGATTAACCCTGAAAGCTATAAAAGGTAGGATCACTTTTAATTTAGTGAATTTTCCTGAATCCTGTCATCAACTCGACAAGTATTTTTGTGACCTTTAATGGGACCCATAATGTTTCAGGTCAGTGAGGTGGAGTCTGGACTTTTATGCACTTTTAAAGGTCGCAGTATTGAATAGAATTAGTGATGATTTAGAAAGGAGGTTTGTGTTAGTTACCCGTTGTTAGTCACTTGTCGATAGATACTGTGCGTATTCACCTATTTGTACTCGCCTATTTGTGGCTGCAGGAGTCGAGACTCGGCTCTTGGCCCCGCCTCTTCACTGTGTGTGTGTGTGTGTCTGTGAACGGGAGAGGAGACTGGTCCGGTCTCTCTACTTCCCGTTACCTGACGTGACGACTGTTATATATACTTTTGAGCTCCTGCATTAAGCTCTCTCTCGCTCAGTCATTGAGTTTATTCAGTTTATCAATTTTATACTGAACATTTTTCTGGTATCCCTATAGGTCATAAAGCTGTGTAATTTCCTACGATGCTCCCTTGCTCTTATTAAGTCAGTGATTGGAAATTACCCTCGTTTTCCTGTCTATGTCCCCGGAGTATTTTGTATGTTAGTGTGAAATTAGCACTTTTTTTCATTGTTGTTACTGTGGAAAGCTTAACTCTTCAATTCTCTTTCTAGTATCTCATTTCTCTCAGTTGAAATTCATTTTCATGTTCTCGTTTTCATTGACTAAGATTTAACTGTTTTGTTTTTCTAGGTGAGGGTTTCACACCTGCGCTGTGTACTCGAGAATGGGTCGAAAATTTAAGGTAAAGTGCATTTTAACTACATTCCTTGATGTCACACTTGTGTATGCAAGTTCAGCGTCTGCTACTGATAGTCTTTTTTTTTACATACACTTTAGGGGGAATAAGTCAGGACTAAGGGTTATTACAATGTCTTTTTCATTCACTTTGTTACCTGTGTCGGTGAGGACTCTGTGCTCAGCCACCGAGAGAATTCTCAGAGTTCACTGGGAAACTCCCTGCAATCTTCGCTGTTCTCGACCTGATGACTGGCTTCGTTGGTTCTCGGTGCACTGTGTTCCTAGATTCCCACTGTCCTGAGTGCACCTTGGCCTGGTATCTTTCTGTCCACTTTTTGGTCCGAAAGATCCAGAGGTGGCCAGCTACCTCCACTCACGGCTCAGGAATGTGGAGTAATTCTCTAGGTCCCAGGGAAGCGAACGGGTAGATGATAAGGCAGTCTGTTATAAAGAGCCCATTCTATACGAGACTTTTGCCTTGCAATGATTACATGAATATATCCACAATTATATCCTGGGGAAAGAGCCGGCCAGTCCCCTATAGAGGAGCAGCAAGTTAAAGAGGGTTCAGTGGGACGTCCATGTTTATTTTCTCCTCCTTCTTCAAAAGCAACATCCACTCTGAAACGAAATGATATCGACTGGGGATCGGGCACACACATCTCACTCGTAACTACCTGTATACAGGTATTCCTATCCCTTCCCCCCATGGCAGCGCATGGTAAGCAGCTGACTGTGGTACACATTTCATCATGTTGCCCCTTCCCCTGCTTATGCCTTTCTGACTGTCATGGTTTTTGCAGTTACCGAAGTGCCTGCAGAGACCTCGAGGAACTTTGAAATTCTTTGTCACTTAATTCAATAGGTTTTCAAACTCATGATGGTATAATAATACTTATTTATTTTGAGCATTTTATTCATATTCGTACTTTTTTACTTTCAATTTATTTTTGTTCTTTATGTATATGTTGTATATACTTATTGATGCTAAATGCTATAACTTCACATTAAAGCGCTCTAAAAATTTCACTGCCAAATATTCTAGGGCTCCCATCATCGGTCTTGTAACATCTGGGCTCGACAATTTTTTTTTGGGTGTGTGTTAAAACCCAAAACGTTTATTCACTTCAATTGACACCTTTTCGTCTTCCCAAACCATCTTTTGTTGCTTTTAGTTCGTGTTCTCCTGACTTTTATTTCAACACTGTGGCCCCAGCATTGAACCTTGTATACCCAAATTTGGTTCACTTTTAAAAACTGGTATTTTATCTTTAAAATGAGAATTTTGAGTGTTAACTTTCAGTGAAAAGGGGGGGCCTGGGCCGAAATATGCACATCTCTTTTACGGTTTTTCTTTTTCTGGTCCAGTTTTTTTTCTCCCCTTTCCTAGACAATGCCCTTTGTACACAAATCACTTTAATTTTCCTTTTCCTAGACCCTTTTAGTTTCTCCCCTTTTTTTTTTTTCCCACCTACCTTCCCCTGTTTACTACCCCTTTCCCCTTGGCCCTCCCCTCAACTCCCCCCCCCCTCGTCCCTGTCATAACCACAATTTCCCCCCCACACTCAACCGAACATCAATACCTCAGCAGACTTCAAACCCCCGGGTCGGTAATAAAATAGGGGACGAGGCTGGACGGGTTTGGCCACTTTTTTTCCCCCGGAAAGCGGCGTTTCGGGGTTTTTTCAAAAAATTTTGGGCGGGGACCCACCACGCTAGCCGAGCCCTTTTGCCTCCTAATTTTTAATTTACTTACACGGCGACACTGGGGCGAGCGGCCGAGGGTGGCGCTGCTGCTGGCCCAAAGGGAGCGTAGTCATCTCTCTCCTCCTCTCCCCTCTCTCTCCTCTCTCTCTCTCTTTCTCCCCTCTCTTTACGGACCGTGAAAAACCCCATCGGTGTCAGCTTGCTCCCCTTTCCCCGTCGGGCAAAACAGCATTTTGAATATACCGTTCCCATGGGGGGATCAAAAAAGGATAATCCGGGGGGGTATTTTTAGGGGGTATCCGGGGTGATTCCGGGGGGTTTTCCGGGTGGTATTCTTGGGGGGTATTCCTGGGGTGTTTTCCGGGGTGTATTCCGGGGGGGGGATTCCTGGGGGGGTATTCCTGGGGGGTATTTTTGAGGGGTTCCTGGGTTATTCCGGGGGTGATCTCTGTGATATCCCGCGAACATTTTGATTTTTTTTTTTTACCCAACCCAGACATTTGTTAAAAATCACACTAAAAATGCATTAAATAAGTGCATTAAATAAGTGCATTAAATAAGTGCTTGCTCCTTATTTTCTCTCTCTCAACGTATTTTTTTTGCCAATACAAAAAACAAATTGATGGACAAGCCAAAAACCCTGAAAAAACAATAAAATTCAAGACAAAAGATCAACATAATTTTGGTAAAGTTTTTTTTTATGAGTAGCTGGTTAAAAAACCCTTTAAAAAAAAGATACTTCACCGAATATTTTGGCTTCTCGAATGAAAGCGCAGCATTAAACGTACTTAGGATCCTTACGTCACACTGAAGAGGGAAGGGGAAAGAAGTGGAGAAAAAGCAATAAACAAGAAAGCATAACAAGGGAGGACGGATCCGAACAGAATTTCTATTTCCTTTCGTTTTTGTACCCCCCACTACTGCACTAGTTTTTACTGAGGACGACCCGACACTGTCCACGGGATTTGGGCTAAGAACCGGGCCCAACAAATCTTATTTCCCTGGAAATTTTTCCCCAAGTTACCATCGTCATTTTCAGCAATTTAAACTAAAACATAAATTTTCCCACATTTTACGTCAGAATAACTTTTTTTAATTTTTTTTTCGCGTAAACCCATACACGGAGGTAATTAATTCGTTTGATGACCCTTTTAGTTCTGTATACACGATGGTTGGGTTTGCATTCCTTCGTGTCTAATACCGGAACTTGCACCATTGGGAATCAGTGATTGTGGTGCTTACATCAGACGTTTTTTTTTTAGAAATTGAGGATTCCTATTAAAACCCTTGATCCCGGGTAAAGGGCTCTGATTCGGGGAACCAACCAAATTCTGCCCTGGAGAACTGCCTTTCTTTCCCCAGCAGGGACCCCAACATTTTAATCTCCCCATTGTTTTATTTTTAAAACAAATTAAAAAACAAAAAAGGGAACACTGAAGCAGCCTACGGGCCCAGCAGGCAGGCCCAATTCTCCACCGGCTTAACCCAACACCTTTAACCTAGTCAGCGGTCACATTCACTTAAGGAAGGACAGGGCACTGACCTAGTACCAGCTAGCAGGTCCAATCACACCCACCCACACCCATCGTGTATTTATCAAACCTATTTTTAAAACTCCCAAAACACTTAGTTTCTATGAGGGAACTCGGGAGTTGTCCACTAAACCACAACTCTTTACCAAACCAATTTTTTTCCTATACCTTTCCTGAAATCTAATTTTTTCCCAAACTTACCCTTGCTGCGAGGCCTGTCCATTTTTGATATTTTACACCCCCTTGTATTAATTACTGTTTTAAATTTATACACCTCAATATACCCCCCCTAATTCCCGTCTTCTAGAAGCAATTCGGGGTCCAGTCTATCCTCATAGGGAAGTTTTCTGAATATGGGATCAACTTTGTCATCCTCCTTGTACTTTTTCCATGCATCTATATCCATTCTGTATTAGGGGTGACCAAAACTGCGCACATAGTCTAAATGAGGCTCCAAAGATATATAGATTGAACAACTGAGGATTTCTTTTTTTTATACTTCTTGATATAAGCCAAGGATTTTTTTTATTTTATTGCGAAAATTTTTGCACTGCTTTTGGTTTCAATTACTGCAACCTGAACCCTAAACCCTTTTTCGCGCACTAAATTAAGATCACATTTTTATTTTATTGGCAGGGTTTTTTTCCTTCCAACTTTTAAACTTTGCTTTTGTCTATTTTAAACTGCACTGCCGCTTTTCCGACCACTGCATCAATCTATTCAAAAATCCTGGGAATACCAATGTCCTCATTTGAATGACGGCCAATTTTGGTGCATCACAAATTTTCTTTTGTCGCTATTTATTCCCTCACATTCGTTGATGTAAATTGTAACAACAAGGGGCCCAAACTGACCCCTGGGAAACCCGCTCGTGATGTGCCCCCATTTTGATTTCCCCCATTTAAAGCAAACCTTTTCTGCCTATTTGTTTAGCCAGCTCTACCCAGAAAAAATTTTTCCTGTCTGTTCCTTAAGTTTTTCCTAATACTTCTGATGGAAATCTATCGAAAGTTTACGAAGTCCATAACACAATATCATATTCATACCATAATTTTCCCCTCAACACTTTTCAAAAAAATAAATTTTAAAAGGCAGAAACGCCTCTTTGAAAAACCCTGCTGGAAAAAGGGGTGTTTTATACCCTTGTGAGTGGGCCTACTTTTTTATTATAATAATAAAAGAAAAAGCCGGGCCTGAGGGAAAAAACTCTCACTACTTTTTAAGGAGGGAAAATTACGAGAGAGATTCTATGCAAAAAAAACTAAGGAAAATGAAAGGGGGGATAAAACAGTTTAAATGAGAGGACAGGGAAAAAGGAGAAACCTTAAATGATGCAAAGAGTCATGGAAATTTTAATAAATAATTTTGAAGGCGGTAAAAAAAAAAAATAAGGAATGGATTATAAGCATGGGGGCATATTCAACACGCATTTCAGAAAAAAATACAAGAATCAGAACCATAAGCGATCGACTTTCAAAACGGAGGTCAATTGACACACACACCCCCACACCCCACACACACCCCACCACCACACACACACACCAACACCACAACCACACACAAACAACACCACAACCACACACACACACAACCACACCCCACACAAACCACACACACACACATGGGGGGGACCGCAGACCCAAGGGGTCAGATGAGAATGGGGTTTGGGGAGGGAGGAGTGGAGGGGGAGCAGTGGAAAAGGGGGAACAAAGGGGAGAGAAAATTTGAAGCTTTCTAAAAAATGGGGAAAACTCCTGTGAAATTGGGAAAGTGGTTGAGAAGGAGCAAAGAATTGGGGGGCACAAGTCGAAACTGCGTACCAAAATAAGGGGCTAGAAAATTGAGATAAATAGGGTGGAGCGATTAAGGGGGAGTGACCAAGAAGACACACATAAACTGCAGCTGAAAAGGGAAAGGGAAGGGAAATTTTGAAAATCAAGGGGCACATCAACGCCAAGGGGAAACCCAAGAGTGAAAGGGAAGATCAACGTTGCAATGGGAGGGGGATAGTCAAGCTGAGGGACAACAAGGGTATTTAAGAGCCACTGAAAAAACAAGGGAAAACTGACCACAACAGGCAGGGCCAGAGCCACAGAGGGTGAGCAAGCGAGGGAAAAAAGGGGGAAAATCAGTGTCTATCCAGGGGTTCAGGAGAGAGAGGAAAGGACACACACTGAAAGGAAGCGGAAAAAGGAAGGAGTTGAGAAAATCATAACAAAATAGGAAAAGGGGGAATTGTAAATTTTCGAGAATGGGGGGCTCGAAGGGAGAAACCGACCAATCAACTGATTCTCAGGGCGGGGAAACATGCGGAACAGGACCCCAAGAGAAACCACATTGAAAACTCGGAAGATACAAAGGGTGTTCCCAACAGAGACAAAAAAAATCAAACGACAGCAGCTGAGGGAGAGGCAAAAAAAACGAAAGGAGCTAGGAAAAGAGACAAGGGGGGAACCCCAGAGGCGTCAGAGCAGGGCGAACACAAGGGGAAGCACACCACAACACTCCAGAACCATACAACCATCACACCCTCCCAACACCCTACAATCCATACCACAGCCTCCACCCACACCAACATAAACCCCCCCCTATCCACAGGGGCTCCCCCCCTCACAGCCCCCCAAACCACGTGTTGGAAAGAAAAGAAAGGTAGGGACACAAAACCCGAGGAATAACAAATAATGGGAGGAGTGGGAAGAAAGAGTCAAAGAAGCATCACCGGGCATCATAGCTCTCACAAAACAACTTACAGGTGAAACGATGCCATCTTCCAACGGGAAAACCAAATCCTGAGGAAAGACAGAGGGAACAGGGGGTGGGGGGATGGGGGTTTGCGATCAAAAATCGCTGGAAATTTTTATGACTGGGGAGAAAAAATAGCGGAGAAAAGGATTTCATAGGGAACACTCACCGGAGGCCCAAGGTGGAATACATGATGTATAACCCACCACAGAACACAGGGGCCCAAAGGGAAAGTACACAAACAATAACGATGGTTGACACACGGCTAGATGGGCCCGAAAGCTCATCAGCAGGGCAAAGCCCTGATCATGGGGACTTAACCCCAAGGGGAAAAATTGGGAGAACTTGGACCCACAGGGGGCCAAAATACTTGGGGGGGTAAATGAGGGGGTGGTACTGGAAAAACTTTAGTACCAACACGTAAAAGGGGCCCCACAAGAGAGAGAGGAGAGATAACCCACAAGGTGGACTTAGTATTTTACCTTCATAGTGCAGATACGAGGACTCACATTAAAACCCTTGGGGGCCCGGACCATGTGGGTTTAAGCTTTAAAACACCAAAGTACAAGGAGGGGGAACAGGGAAGGGCCCGGGCGAATAAGCCAAACTACAAAGGGGACTACCAAAAAATGGGAATACCTGAACGGGTTCAGTGGACAAAACGCAGGGAAACCCCGTTAATGAGAAGATGGAATATGTAGCAATAAAATGCAAGGAGCTGAGGGGGAGGTTTGTACCCAAAAGGTAACAGGGTAATGAAAAAGCCAGGATGACCCCTGTTTTTCCCAAAGGTGCGGAGGGAAAAAAAGTGTGCAGGGAAAGGAAAAAAAAGAAGGCAAAGGGCCCAGGAGAAAAAAGGGGAACAGTCGTAGAGCAGAAAAGATAGCACAATAAGAAGGGGGGCCCAAAACAATAGAAAATGACATAGCACGAAACCAAATCGACCCCAAACGTTGTACACCACTCAGGAGGGAAAAAAAAAAAAATCAAGGGCCAGGTAATCGGCTAAGGGAAGGGAAAGGGGAAGACAACAGGAAATGCCGGGAATAGTGAAAAACCAAAAAGAGATTCAAAGAATGTTCACAGAGGAACAGAAGGGGCTCCAAAAGACGGAAGGGGGGCACACCACCAAGTGCGGCACAGTGCAACAAAAACCCAAAAAGTGAAGAGGCTTCTGAGGACTAGTACCTAAAGCAATGGGGCCAGATAACATCTCCCCATGGGTATTGAGAGGGAGCAAGGGGCTATGTTACCCCTAACAACAAAATTCAATACATCTATCGAAACAGGAGATTTCCCGAGGCAGGAAACAGCAAATGTATCCCAATCTTTAAAAAAGGGAAACAGACATGAACTTTTAAATACAGACCGTTTCACTACATGTATAGTATGCAAAATATGGAGAAGATTACAGGAGAAGAGGGGGGAACACCTAAAAGGAAAGACTCATCAAAAACACCACATGGGTTTCGGACGGGGAAATTTTCCTGTTTACAAACCTACTGGGGTTCTATGACATGGTGACAGCAAAAAAAAGAGAAGGGGTGGTGGATTGCTTTTCTTGGACGCAAGAACTTTTAAACAGTTCCACACAAGAGATTGGTGCAAAAAATGGAGGCCAAGCAGGATAACAGGGGAAGGCACTAAATGGACAGGGAATACTTTCAGGAAGACACAGCGAGTCAGGGGGCTGCGAGGTGTCAATGGGCACCTTTTTCCACGGGGTCCCGCAGGTCATCCATACCATGCTGTTTTGGGATTTGTGAACGACATGACGGAAGAAAACTCTGAGTGTCCCTTTTGCAGATGACGTGAAGTTTTATGAGAAAAAACACTCGACGAAACCAGGGAGAACTTTCAAAGGGAAACTGGGCGGCTGCAAACTGGGCCAGCAATTTGGCTTTCCGGGGTTCAAAACCCCCAATCAAAGTCAGAAAATTTTGGGGAAGGGGAAAGAAGGCCGCAACGGGGTACAGTCTAGGGGGTCAGAACTACAAAACCCCCAAAAAAAGATCTTGGGTATAAACACCAGGCACATCCCTACGCACATCAACCAAATAACTGCTGCAGCAATGGGGGCCTAGCAAACCTCAGAACAGCATTCCACACTTAATAAGGGAATCGTTTAGGACCCGTAACGTAACGTTTGGGGCCCCAAATTGGGGTATGCGGCCCAGTTGGAACCCACACCTACCAACACTAAAAAAACTAGAGAAAATGCAAAGGTTTGCAACAAAACTAGTCCCAAGCTAAGAGGTATGTCCTACGAGGAGAGTTAAGGGAAATCAACCTGACGACACTGGAGGACAGGAGAGATAGGGGGACATGAAACGACATAAAAAATACTGAGGGGAATTGACAAGGTGGACAAAAACAGGATGTTCCAGAGTTTGGGACACAGTAACAAGGGACACAGTTGGAAGCTAAAGACACAGATAAAATCACGGGGAAAGTTTAGGAAGTATTTCTTCAGCCACAGAGTATCAGTAAGTGGAATAGTTTGGAAGCGATGTAGTGGAGGCAGGATCCATACATACTTTAAGCAGAGGTACGATAAAGCTCAAAGGCTCAGGGAGAGTGACCTAGTACGATCAGTGAAGAGGCGGGGCCAGGAGCTCGGACTCGACCCCCGCAACCTCAACTAGGTGAGTACAACTAGGTGAGTACAACCCCACACACACACAACCCCACACACACACAACCACACACACACACAACCACACACACACACACAACCACACACACACACAACCACACACACACAACCACACACACACACAACCACACACACACACAACCACACATACACACAACCACACACACACAACCACACACACATACAACCACACACACACACACAACCACACACAACCACACACACAACCACACACACACAACCACACACACACACAACCACACACACACACAACCACACACACACACAACCACACACACACACACAACCACACACACAGGGGGTCAGAGACTACAAACCTCACTCAAGGAAAAAGATCTTGGGGTGAGTATAACACCAGGCACATCTCCTGAAGCGCACATCAACCAAATAACTGCTGCAGCATATGGGCGCCTAGCAAACCTCAGAACAGCATTCCGACATCTTAATAAGGAATCATTCAGGACCCTGTACACCGTGTATGTTAGGCCCATATTGGAGTATGCGGCACCAGTTTGGAACCCACACCTAGCCAAGCACGTGAAGAAACTAGAGAAAGTGCAAAGGTTTGCAACAAGACTAGTCCCAGAGCTAAGAGGTATGTCCTACGAGGAGAGGTTAAGGGAAATCAACCTGACGACACTGGAGGACAGGAGAGATAGGGGGGACATGATAACGACATACAAAATACTGAGAGGAATTGACAAGGTGGACAAAGACAGGATGTTCCAGAGATTGGACACAGTAACAAGGGGACACAGTTGGAAGCTGAAGACACAGATGAATCACAGGGATGTTAGGAAGTATTTCTTCAGCCACAGAGTAGTCAGTAAGTGGAATAGTTTGGGAAGCGATGTAGTGGAGGCAGGATCCATACATAGCTTTAAGCAGAGGTATGATAAAGCTCACGGCTCAGGGAGAGTGACCTATAGCGATCAGTGAAGAGGCGGGGCCAGGAGCTCGGACTCGACCCCCGCAACCTCAACTAGGTGAGTACAACTAGGTGAGTACACACACACAACCACACACACACACGCAACCACACACACACACACAACCACACACACACACACAACCACACACACACACACAACCACACACACACACACAACCACACACACACGCACAAACACACACACAACCACACACACACACAACCACACACACACAACCACACACACACAACCACACACACACACACAAAACCCACACACACACACACACAACCACACACATACAACCACACACATACAACCACACACACACACAACCCCACACACACAACCCCACACACACACACACACACAACACACACACACACACACACAACACCAACCACGCACAAACACACGACCACACCCAAATAAAGAATCATCCAGACACACGAGCACACCCAAACACATGAACACACCCAAACACATGAACACACCCAGACACACACACCTGGGCCCAGGAGCTGAGTCTCGCCCCCTGCAAGCAACCACAATTAGGTGAGTACCTACACACACACACACACACACACACACACTCCCAAACACACACACAAACACGTACACACCACACCCCACACACACACACACACACACACACACACACACACACACACACACACACACACACACACACACACACTTTGCCGAAGACAGACACGAGGCACTAAACTGCAGACCAATGTCACTGACGTGTATAATATGCAAAGTCATGGAGAAGATTATTAGGAGAGAGGTGGAGCACCTGGAACGGAACAAGCTCATGAACGACAACCAGCACGGATTCAGGAAGGGCAAATCCTGTGCCACAAACCTTCTGGAGTTTTAAGACAGGGTGACGGAAGTAAGACAGGGAGAGAGGAGTGAGTAGATTGCATTTTCTT
Organism: Cherax quadricarinatus; assembly: GCF_026875155.1. Taxonomy (NCBI): domain Eukaryota; kingdom Metazoa; phylum Arthropoda; class Malacostraca; order Decapoda; family Parastacidae; genus Cherax; species Cherax quadricarinatus. Next base: position 14,305,151 of record NC_069482.1, read on the forward strand.
GGACTGCAAGAAGGCCTTCGACACAGTTTCTCACAAGAGATTAGTGCAAAAGCTAGAGGATCAGGCACGTATAACAGAAAGGGCACTGCAATGGATTAAGAATACCTAACAGGGAGGCAACAACGAGTCATGGTACGTGACGAGGTATCAGAGTGGGCGCCTGTGACGAGCGGGATTCCACAGGGGTCATTCGTAGGACCTGGAGTTTACCTGGAGAGAGTTCCGGGGGTCAACGTCCCCGCGGCCCGGTCTGTGACCAGGCCTCCTGGTGGATCAGAGCCTGATCAACCAGGCTGTTGCTGCTGGCTGCACGCAAACCAACGTACGAGCCACAGCCCGGCTGGTCAGGAACCGACTTTAGGTGCTTGTCCAGTGCCAGCTTGAAGACTGCCAGGGGTCTGTTGGACCAGTGCTATTTTTGGTATATGTGTAATGACATGACGGAAAGTATAGATTCAGAAATGTCCCTGTTTGCAGATGATGAAGTTAATGAGGAGAATTAAATCGGATGAGGATCAGGCAGGGCTACAAAGAGACCTGGTCGAGCTGGAAGCTTGGTCCAGCAACTGGCTCATCGAATTTAACCCAGCCAAAATCATGAAGATCGGGGAAGTTCAAAGAAGACTGCAGACAGAGTATAGGCTAAGTGGCCAAGAACTGCAAACCTCACTCAAGGAAAAGGATCTTTGGGTGAGTATAATACCGAGCACATCTCCTGAGGCATACATCAACCAGATAACTGCTGCAGCATATGAGCGCCTGGCAAACCTGAGAATAGTGTTCCGATACCTCAGTAAGGAATCGTTCAAGACTCTGTACACCGTATACATCAGGCCCATACTGAAGTATGCAGCACCAGTTTGGAACCCACACCTGGTCAAGCACGGCAAGAAACTAAAGAAAGTGTAAAGGTTTGCAACAAGGCTGGTTCCAGAGCTAAGGGGAGTATCCTACGAAGAAAGACTAAGGGAAATCGGCCTGACGACACTGGAGGACAGGTGGGTCAGGGAAGACATGATAACGATATACAAAACACTGCGAGGAATTAACAAGGCGGACAGAGACAGGATGTTTCAATGATGGGACACAGAAACAAGGGGTCACATTTGGAAACTGAAGACTCGGATGAGTCGAAGAGATGTTAGGAAGTATTTCTTTGGTCATAGAGTTATCAGGAAGTGGAATAGTCTAGCAAGTGACGTAGTGGAGGCAGGAACCATACATAAACTTTAAGAAGAGGTATAATAAAGCTCATGGAGCAGGGGGAAGGGAGAGAGGACCTAGTAGCGATCAGTGAAGAGGCGGGGCTAGGAGCTATTTCTCGACCCCTGCAACCAGAAATAGGCGAGTACAAATAGGTGAGTACAGGGAATGAAAACAAGCTCATAAAATAAGAGAAACGAACAAACATACAGACAAATTGGATTAATAACCAGAAAATCACTTCGGAGAAATAGAGACGGAGGCCAGTAAAGGTTGCCTATTTCACACCATAACAGTGACAACATGCAGACTGTTGTCACTGCTGCCTTAAACCACTTCAAATTACGCTTTTGAAGAAATCCATCGATATTTTTTTACGTTTTCAGAGGAACTATATAATATATATATATATATATATATATATATATATATATATATATATATATATATAATATATATATATATATATATATATATATATATATATATATATAATTGGTCAATTAGCAAGAATTCGTTAAAAATTAAGTCCTTTCTGAAATTTTCTCTTATACATTTAAAAATATATCTTTTTTTTTCATTTCGGGTAATGTAAAAATTAATAATTTTGAACCAAAAGACCCTGAGGAAACTTCCTTAACCTTATTATAACAAGCACAATTTAATTTAGCCTAATCGAACTAAATATATTTTAGATAAGTTTACAATAATTTAATAAAGAAACACATTGAAATATATTTTTCTCGTTACGTTCAGAATGATTTTTGCGAAATTATTGCATACACAAATTTTCGTTCTTCTTGCGTCATTAGGCAAGAAGAGCGTTGCTATTTAAGCCAAAATCGCAAGCTTTGCCTATTCGACACGACATATTTATCAATAAGTGAGCTTTGTGAGTTGCATATTAATCCTATCAAAAAATTTATGTATTTCATATATGAATAAAATCATTAGGAACACTTAAAATGTGAGTGGGTTTGTTTCGCCCGCTACGGCCTTGAGAGAGACGTGCTTCAGAGCAGAGCGCTGTAAAAACATCGCAGATTTATGAGATTAGATCCTTTTTACGTAAATTTTTTGTCATTCATTCCTCTTCAATGGAATTTTAAGAGGATATATATTCAACAGATGTAAATGTGAACCAGTGGATTATATGCAGCAGCGGGAATAATGGGTATATTTTGTTATTTGTATAGAGTGGAGATTGTTAGTCAACCACAGTGATGTGTGAGGAGAGGGGCTGTGTGTAATGAAAGACAGACAGACAGGCAGACTGACAGAATGACACAGACACAGGCACACAGACACAGGCACACAGACACACACACACACACACACACACACACACACACACACCACACACACACCACACACACACACACACACACACACACACACACACACACACACACACACACACACTTCAGGCCAATCATTGCTAATATCACTCACTTAACACTGTACCAGAAGTGGAGCCTCAAATTACACACTAAACCAATATCATAAT
>NC_069482.1:14312860-14315360 GCF_026875155.1 Cherax quadricarinatus
TATCTGTTCAATGTTGGTAAGACAGTGGGATGGTAACTGTTCACTGTTGGTAAGACAATGGGATGGTAACTGTTCACTGTTGGTAAGACAGTGGGATGGTAACTGTTCACTATTGGTAAGACAGTGGGATGGTAACTGTTCACTGTTGATAAGACAATGGGATTGTGACTGTTCACTCTTGGTAAGACAATGGGATTGTGACTGTTCACTGTTGGTAAGACAATGGGATGGTAACTGTTCACTATTGGTAAGACAGTGGGATGGTAACTGTTCACTGTTGGTAAGACAATGGGATGGTAACTGTTCACTATTGGTAAGACAGTGGGATGGTAACTGTTCACTATTGGTAAGACAGTGGGATGGTAACTGTTCACTGTTGATAAGACAATGGGATTGTGACTGTTCACTCTTGGTAAGACAAAGGAATGGTAACTGTTCACTGTTGGTAAGACAATGGGATGGTAACTGTTCACTATTGGTAAGACAGTGGGATGGTAACTGTTCACTGTTGATAAGACAGTGGGATGGTAACTGTTCACTGTTGGTAAGACAGTGGGATGGTAACTGTTCACTATTGGTAAGACAGTGGGATGGTAACTGTTCACTGTTGATAAGACAATGGGATTGTGACTGTTCACTCTTGGTAAGACAATGGGATGGTAACTGTTCACTATTGGTAAGACAGTGGGATGGTAACTGTTCACTGTTGGTAAGACAATGGGATGGTAACTGTTCACTATTGGTAAGACAGTGGGATGGTAACTGTTCACTATTGGTAAGACAGTGGGATGGTAACTGTTCACTGTTGATAAGACAATGGGATTGTGACTGTTCACTCTTGGTAAGACAATGGAATGGTAACTGTTCACTGTTGGTAAGACAATGGGATGGTAACTGTTCACTATTGGTAAGACAGTGGGATGGTAACTGTTCACTGTTGATAAGACAGTGGGATGGTAACTGTTCACTGTTGGTAAGACAGTGGGATGGTAACTGTTCACTGTTGGTAAGACAATGGTATGGTAACTGTTCACTGTTGGTAAGACAATGGGATGGTAACTGTTCACTGTTGGTAAGACACTGGGATGGTAACTGTTCACTGTTGGTAAGACAATGGGATGGTAACTGTTCACTGTTGGTAAGACAATAGGATGGTAACTGTTCACTGTTGGTAAGACACTGGGATGGTAACTGTTCACTGTTGGTAAGACAGTGGGATGGTAACTGTTCACTGTTGATAAGACAGTGGGATGGTAACTGTTCACTGTTGATAAGACAGTGGGATGGTAACTGTTCACTGTTAGTAAGACAGTATGATGGTGATTATTACAAGCCATAAGCGGTGAAATTATCTATCACTGGCTGAGTAATGCGGTTTGAAGCCTATCGACTGCGCGAAGGTCATTAAAACTACAGGTAACGTTTTTCACCGCCATACAAGAATAGGGATTAAAAAAGTTGTTAAAATAGGGATATACACTTCTTGGTGTGTATATTGTGGTGCTCAACAATTCGCAAAATGGGCTAAATTATTTTGTAAATAATTTCGCCTGTTTGTGGATTGTTAAGCATTTCAAAATCTTTTTTTTTTTTTTTTTTTTTTTGGGGGGGGGGTATTGTTTGAGCAGTATTTTGGATATTGTGTTTGCCTGTTTTCTTAATTTTATAATGACATCTGTTTACTGTTTACAAAGATGAAATAAATGTAAATGTTTGTATGTAAATACATTATAATCATTGATAATAATAATAATAATAATCCTTTAAAAATATCATATTTTAATATTAATTATTTAGTTTGCTTGGTTCATTTGTCAGTTTGGTTCGTTAGTTATTTTATTTGGTTTTTAGTTATTTAGTTTGGTTCGTTAGTTATTTAGTTTGGTTCGTTAGTTATTTAGTTTGGTTCGTTAGTTATTTAGTTTGGTTCGTTAGTTATTTAGTTTGGTTCGTTAGTTATTTAGTTTAGTTCGTTAGTTATTTAGATTGGTTCGCTAGTTAGCTAGGTTCTTTAGTTATTTAATTTGGTTCTTTAGTTATTTAGTTTGGTTCGATAGTTATTTAGTTTGGTTCGTTAGTTATTTAGTTTGGTTCGTTAGTTATTTAGTTTGGTTCTTTAGTTATTTAGTTTGGTTCGTTAGTTATTTAGTTTGGTTCGTTAGTTATTTAGTTTGGTTCGCTAGTTAGCTAGGTTCTTTAGTTATTTAGTTTGGTTCGATAGTTATTTAGTTTGGTTCGTTAGTTATTTAGTTTGGTTCGTTAGTTATTTAGTTTGGTTCGTTAGTTATTTAGTTTGGTTCGTTAGTTATTTAGTTTGGTTCGTTAGTTATTTAGTTTGGTTCGTTAGTTATTTAGGTTGGATCGCTAGTTAGTTAGGTCCTTTAGTTATTTAGTTTGGTTCTTTAGTTATTTAGTTTGGTTCGATAGTTATTTAGTTTGGTTCGTTAGTTATTTAGTTTGGTTCGTTAGTTATTTAGTTTGGTTCGTTAGTTATTTAGTT
>NC_069482.1:14320360-14336288 GCF_026875155.1 Cherax quadricarinatus
GAGGAGAATAAGAAGAGGAGAAGAATAAATAGGAAAAGAAGAAAGAGAAGATGATGCACTCTCTAGCCTATACACTGACTTAAGACTCTTCCAAGGGTACCTGCTCCAAACTCTAAGTTCTAAGCAGAGGTTGATAGAGCAAGAACACCCATCACTGAGAGAAGAATCTTTATATATTTCGGTTAGTCCTGAGATAGTTGTGGTTGGAAAAGCAGCAAGATAATTGTGGCTGGAAGAGCGCTAAAATAATTGTGGTTGACTGAGCAGTAAGATAGGTCTGACTGGAAGAGCTTTAAATCTGGGTTCACTCGGAAATACTGGAACCTGGGATAGGCTGAAACTATGGGAGACAAGGTGACGGGTTCCAAGTATTCAAGTTTCTATCACTGCGTAGAGCTCCAGCGATAGGAAGTTCCAGTATCAAGGCTTCTGAATAGAACTTCCTCTCTCCAGGTTGGTGGACGTACATCCAAGTTTACCTGAGAGTCTGGGTGATGGGAATGGTTATATTTATCATGGGTGAGGGGAGGAAGCTGTAGGTAGGAAGATGGGTGGTAGCGAAAGAATGGTTAAGAAGAGTGTGTGGAAGAAGAAAGGAAGGTGGATATTGTAGAAAGTGATGTAAGGTAAGCGGAAGAGTAGAGGAAAAGGGAGAAATGGGTAAGTGAAAGTTGTTTAGCAAATAGTTGTAGACATATTCTCTGTCCTAGTGCTTGCTTTTCCAGCGTTGTACTATCACAAGGGAGGATAGTGGTGGGCTGGAGAGGGCGCTATAGTGGGCGGTGTGTATCACTGTGTTCCCATCTTGCATTTCGCCTGTAGTGACCTGCTTAACCTCTAAGCAAAACTACGCCCGTCCTGAAGAAGTGACCTGCTGCCTTGCATGTTAAAATGCTGCTCTCTCCCTCTTCTATTATGGTCCAGGAAATCAGGCATTTCCGTTAGGTAAAGACACTGGGTAAGTCCTAACTCCCACCTCAGATCAAGGAAAAAATGTAAACTAGTGAGATCACTGCTCAGAGTGGGCTTGAGTTTATTAAGGCAGTGTTTGTCATGATGTATATTGTGACGAATGTGAGGAGCAACTGGCCATGATGTATCCACGTCATGTTCGGCTTGTGTAGTCGGATGATGGTGGGGACAATGGTGGCGATGGCGGTAGTGGTAATCGAGATGGTGGTTGAGGTGGGGACCGTAGTGATGGTTTCTTAGGGTCCCCGATGGGTACGAACGAAGCGCCCTCCTACGAAAAAAAAGGATCAGCTTGAGGATCTGACGGCAGTTCCGTCCATTGAGTATTACAAACTGATCAATTCAGCTCTTTTGACCCTCTTTTTGACTATAGTTTTTAATGGCTGGTCACGTTCATATATGAATATCGTACCCATCTATTGTTAGTCACTGCGGCCATTTTCTTTTTCTTGTTGTGGTAATAAACACCTACTGGTGTAGACCCAATGAAAAGAAATCTCGATCAAAAATATCGAGCCTCCCTGAAGACGGTGAGGAAGAGTAAAATGATAATAACTATGACAGTAGAAGAATTGAGACACTTATGCAACACATGGGAATCTTTATTGAAGAAACGTTTCGCCACACAGTGGCTTCATCAGTCCAATACAAAGTAGAAATGGGTAAGGAGAGTAGAAGTTTGAGGTAATCAGTCCCTCAACCTGGAATCGATGTGTTCAGTCCATCACTCTTGTAGGAAGTGCAGCACAGGGCCAGAGAGGTGGCTTATATACTGCGGTGAGATGAGTCCAAGCAGGAAGAGGCGGGATCACAGTGGGACCTGCCACTTGTCGGTTTTCAAAACCATTCATCACATCTGTCAGACACTGCAACATCATGGGATCTTGGTACAAAGACTTCAACGCTTGCCCAACCTTTGGGCGACGACCTACTTACACTAGTGGCAGGTCCCACTGTGATCCCGCCTCTTCCTGCTTGGACTCATCTCACCGCAGTATATAAGCCACCTCTCTGGCCCTGTGCTGCACTTCCTACAAGAGTGATGGACTGAACACATCGATTCCAGGTTGAGGGACTGATTACCTCAAACTTCTACTCTCCTTACCCATTTCTACTTTGTATTGGACTGATGAAGCCACTGTGTGGCGAAACGTTTCTTCAATAAAGATTCCCATGTGTTGCATAAGTGTCTCAATTCTTCAACTTGTCGGTTTTCAAAACCATTCATCACAACTATGACAGTAGTTACGTAGAATCAGTTTACAGTTACTGTGACGATGTCTTCGATGATTTCGAATAAGTTGAAGGAGAATGAAGACAGCAACTGCAGTGGCTGCTACCACTAGACATTAAAAACTATGGTGGACGATAGTAGTCCGCCTGATTCGGCGTAACTCTCGTCTGATTCGGCGTAACTCTCGTCTGATTCTGCGTAACTCTCGTCTCATTCGTTGTAACTCTCGTCTGATCCATCGTAACTTTCATGTGATTCATCGTAATTCTCGTAGTAAAGAAGAACTAGAATAAAGAAAAATGCGTAAAGGGCAGAAGAAATTAAAAAAAAAAAAAAGGGAATGAAACCGCAAAAAAATAAAGAAAATTAAAATTAGTATAGAAGAAAGCGTGAAAAACAAAAATGATTATATATATTCATCACGAAGGAAGTCCTGACACTGGTTTTAGCCAGATGGTGACCTGGCACTGCCTCCTGAAGGAGTGCCAGAGTTTCTACTAGTGATGTACCATTTACAGCCCTATGACAGGGACAGCTCTATGACAGGGGCAGTTCTATGACAGGGGCAGTTCTATGGCAGGGACAACTTTATGGCAGGGATAGCTTTATGGCAGGGACAGCTTTATGGCAGGGACAGCTTTATGGCAGGGACAGCTTTATGGCAGGGACAGCTCTGTGGCAGGGGCAGCTCTATTGCAGGGGCAGCTCTATTGCAGGGGCAGCTCTATGGCAGGGACAGCTCAATGGCAGGGGCAGCTCTATGGCAGGGGGAGCCTTATCACAAGGGCACGGTGTTACGAAATCGTAATAACACGGTTGCAAACAAAGCAGGGAACGGATGGGGTTCGAACCCATGGTAAGTGTCCTGAAACTCACAGGCCAGTCGCACTGGCCTGTGAATTTTAGGACTCGGTTGCTATGAGGTCAAACTAGTTCCGTGGCTTGCACGGTGTGCTTTCGGGTCAAGCAGAGGTAGCAGTTAGCTGGAGCACAACACGTCGTCTTGGGCTCAGTTGGTGTCTTGGGCCTAATGTGTACGGTGGTGTTGTCATCTCCAACTCGGCAGACTTGTCTGCTACCTTCCCCACGCACACACAGATCTAGGAATAATAATAATACATATTTACTACAAGTACATGTACAAGGTATATAGGCCATAGCTGACATCAATGACATACTGCTATATAGAAAGCCGCTTGTTATGCAGAGCATTTCGGGCAAATTAGGTCAGCTTTTTTCCAGGATGCGACCCACACCGGTCGACTAACACCCAGGTTCCCATTTTACTGATGGGTGAACATAGACAAACGGTGTAAGGAAACACGCCCAGTGTTTCTACCCTCGCCGAAAATCGAACCCGGGCCCTTTGCCGGGTGAAGCAAGAGCTACAGTCAACGGGGAAAGTTGAGGTGGTGTTGGTACAACAGGCGTTTAGGTCGCATCTCTGGTGTCTAAGGTCTGGTGTTCCCGCTGGCATGAATCTCTTGACTCTCAAAAACTCAGCTCCATTGTAACCAAAGCACCTGGGTGACTCGGGAGACTCTGCAGGGAATCTAATACCACTGGAAAAAAAAAAAAAAACTTTCAAATAAATTATTAACAAAATAGTTAATAACCCAGGGATACCGGAAAACCAAGCTGTGTGATTTAGATTTATTTAGTCCATTAATATTTTGGTCTTCCCATAGATGGTGAGTAAACAGTAACACTCTGGATTATAATTAGTGCTAGGTGAACACGGCCACCAGGTGTGGAGACACAGAATTCCTCCCAGGTTTAGTATATCTGAGAGAGTTGATGTATCGTCTTTAATTACTGAAAATTCCTGCACTCTGCACGTTATTATCATTTTTAAATGGGTTATTCGCACATCAGTGGTCACTGGTGCTCAGTGATCACGGCTGCTACAATGGTTTTTATGTAAATAGACATTTAAGATGCTTACTTTACCATGCAAACCTATACATTCTATTAATAATATATTGGTGCTTTCTTGAAGTTCCTTCTCTGGAGAATTCAACTTCAATGATGATTTTAAAAACCTCCATTTAAAAACATTTGATTAAGAATTCCCCAGAAAAATGCTGATGGTTTCGTCTATAAGATCACCTGGGCAAACCGAAAAAGTTTTGAAATTAGATTATAACGGTACAATATACCGTGGAAACTGGGCAGGAGTCTAATACTTCGTTTATTCATCAAACAGATTTTAATCCCCTCACAGACTGGTTACAAACTGAGAAAGTTGTTACATGCAAATCAGTGGTTTGATAAAATATAACTGAGCTTAATAAAAAAAAACTACAGAATATAATTTGAACACAAGTCCAATAACATATAAACTGGTCATTGTTGATCATGGGCCAGTAGGTCCTCCATGAGTGATCATGGCCCATTTATGGATCATGGGCCTATTGGCCTATGATCCATAAATGATCATGGGCTTACTGGCCCATGATCCATAAGTGAAGTACTACTCATCCTCTTCTTAGTTACATTACTCTCTATCTTGAAAACGGGAGTGAGAGAACACGAAAGCACTTCGAATTTTATTACAGTTCACTGTGCTTAAATTGCTTATATATATATATATATATATATATATTATATATATATATATATATATATATATATATATATATATATATATATATATATATATATATATATATATATATTAAAATAAGAGAAGTAAAGGGCAGGTAGGCAGAAGCAGCAGAGACAGGTCAATAATAAACACGGGTACAGGTGGAGCTCATTCAATTAGAGAGGGGTGGAGGGACGACTCACTCATTCATGACGTACCTGCAATATTCACCTGGGCTGACCTTCCCACCAGCTCCTGCCCGACCTCTCATGTCTTCTTGATAACCTAACCTCAGGTCACTGGTATTGCCGGGGGGGGGGGCGGAGGGTTTGTGTTGGGGGATTGGGGTGCTTGTTGTAATAGTGGTGATGTGGTTGACAGCTTTTTCCTTCTTACGAACTTTTTAATTGATTTGTATTGCCATTTTCTTTCTGGTGTGTGTGTGTGTGTGTGTGTGTGTGTGTGTGTGTGTGTGTGTGTGTGTAGAAGCTTTGGCCTTGCTTATCTTGGCTGCTGTGTCTATCTCAATCTTATTTTTTTTTCTAAGCTTACCTCCTCACTTGAAGTTACCCATTGATTACCCTTCTCTAAGCTCACCTGCTCTCCATGACTAAGCTAAACCTGTACTTCTTGCTGCTTCCTCTGTATTCGACTGAAGACGCCTACTGTGTAGGCGAAACGTTTCGGAATAAAGATACCTAACTGTTGCACATGTCTTATTTAGCAACTTCCTCCATTCTTTTATGTTCATTGATTTGCCACATTACATTAATGATGTTGCTTTGGGCAGTCCCAGTGGTTTTCATTTCTCAAATATTTTCCCATGGGTTGGTGCAAATGCAAAATGTTTCATTCCTTTGTAATCACATTTCCTGAACATTAGTCTTGCTGTTTATATCATTTTTCCTCTTTTTTTTATTTTCACTTTTACTGGGTAGGTGAAATATCACTGCTATCACTTTACATTGAAAGTCATCCCATATTTTATTTTATCTATGCTTGCTTCACCGGAGGTGAAAACAAGGTTCAGTCTTGCTGGTTCATCATTTTTTTCCTGCTCTCGTCATTTCTCAAACGTAGTGCTTTATGGGTTTTTTTTCTTCATTAAAGATTCTTGAAACTTTCCCTGAAACCTATGTAGGCTCCACCTTATATTTCTGTGGCTAAAATCTCAAACTATTACTGTAGCTCTTGTTTTGCTCCCTCCGCCATATTTTTAATGTTATTGCTGCGTGATTTTAATCACACTCTTGCCTGCTGCTATTTTCGGGTGGATTGTAGATGACTGAAACAAAAATTTAGGCCCTTTCTCAATAACTGAATTAGCTTTATAACCTAACCACTAATCACAGCCTGCAATCAAAATTCCGTCAAATCACAATTTATTTTTTAATCAGAAGGGCTCCTAGACCTCCTCCTTGCCTTGGTTTTTGTGGGAGCAATGGGGTCTGGTATCTGTTCCTTTACTTGTTCATTTAATTCCTGGCTTTTATTAGCAATCCCATCAATATCACTGCACTGCCTTGGCTTTACTGTCTAGCCAACTTATATCTGATACTGATACTCGTATAACCCGTACATAGGAGAGAGAGGAGCTTACGACGACGTTTCGGTCCAACTTGGACCATTTACAAAGTCACACTAATAGAAAAGAGAGATGGAGCTAGTATATATAGGCCAGCCAGCAGGGATGGGACAAGAGAGGCGGGAGGAGTAGTGATGGTAAGGTAGATAGTGGTGGTAGTAGTAGTAGGGATAAGGCTGGTAGTGTGACTTAGTAAATGGTCCAAGTCGGACCGAAACGTCGTCGTAAGCTCCTCTCTCCTATGTGCGGGTTATTTGTGTATTGTTCCAGTCACGGTATTGTGACTTCATGATCGTCTGTTGCTGATGAGTGTGAATATGGCGAGTGACTGATGCTCTCTGTAATAAAAGTGGCGCCCTGGGGAAGGGGTGATGACTTTGCTAAGGGAAAATGGAGTGGTAGGAAGGTGTAGGGGTAGTAATGATAGGTGTCAAGTTGAGTCTCGGCACCTATCATTTTTTTTTTTTTTTTTTTGTCTCGCATATCCCCTCCCTCCCCTCCTCTTCATTTCTCCTGTTCTTCCCATCCCTTCCTTCCCCCTCTTCATTTTCCTCTCTCCATTCTTCCTGTTCTTTCCATCCCTTCTTTATCCCTTCTCCCTTTCCTGCCACTCTTCGCCCACCTAAGCCTACTTCACCTTCCCTCCTCCCATCCCAGTCACTTCCCCTTTCCTCTTACAGTCCCCTCTCACTTCTCCCTTCCCTCCTGTCCCCTTTCTTTCCATGTTTTTCCTGCCTGTTCCATTCATCGTCTGCCCTGCCACTAACTTCACGTGTTCTGCCTAATTCCCTCTCCGTTCCATTAACTTCTCCCCTCCTGCGTCCGCCTGTTTCTCTCTCCCTCCCCGTTATTCTCCTCTTTCTTTCCACCTCTCTTCCTCTCACCTCTTTTATCCCTGGCCATTTCTGACGTCCTTGCTCCCACTTTCTCTCGATTTTTTCCCCTTGCAATCCTGCTTCCCCTCTTCCCTCTCTTCTCCTTCTCATCTTCATTCTCATCTTCGTCTCTCCAACCTCTTCCATTTTTTCTCTTCCTTTTCTTCATTCTCTTTTCTTCTTACTCTTCTTTCTCTTCCCTTCTTTCTCTTCCCTTTTTCCCCTCTCCTTTTCCCTTTCATTTTCTTCTCTTTTCCTTCCTGATTTTTCCTTTGTTCTTGACCTACTGGAAGAGGGGAAAATTATAAAGGGAAAAACCATTTAAAGGTAACCCATCGGATGTACCTCATTGATACCTAATTAAGTTACCTAATTATATTACCTAATAGAAGCGTGCTAAAGTATCGGTATAAGAGATTATCGGCTTTTTTATGGTATCGGTGAAAAAGTGGCCGATACCAGCCAGTAATTTCAAAATATGGCACACGTGTTTAAAATAATTAACATGTATGTATGTACATACAGACAAACATACATTCTCTCTCTCTCTCTCTCTCTCTCTCTCTCTCTCTCTCAGAAAATTTTAATCTTCTCAAACTCTAATGTTAGAAGCTCACACTTTTATAATATAACTTAGAATCCCTCAGTCGAGGGATAGGAGTCCCTCAGTCGAGGGATAGGAGTCCCTCAGTCGAGGGATAGGAGTCCCTCAGTCGAGGGATAGGAGTCCCTCAGTCGAGGGATAGGAGTCCCTCAGTCGAGGGATAGGAGTCCCTCAGTCGAGGGATAGGAGTCCCTCAGTCGAGGGATAGGAGTCCCTCAGTCGAGGGATAGGAGTCCCTCAGTCGAGGGATAGGAGTCCCTCAGTCGAGGGATAGGAGTCCCTCAGTCGAGGGATAGGAGTCCCTCAGACACATTAAAGGAAACCCTAGCAATGAAATTCTTAATTACTCATAAAGTTGGATATATTTTTTTACATCTGTGAGTTAGTTATACATTTTTCATTTTGTGAGTGTGCATAAAGTAGTGAGTGATGGCGGGTTGTAAACACGAATGTGAGACTTGTGGGTAATGAAGAATTGGTCATTATAGTAGGGGAGGGGGAGGGTTGACTTGGTGGTGGTGGTGATGGGGGGGTGTTGTGACTGGTTTGGGGGTGGTGATGGGGCGTGTTGTGACTGGTTGGTGGTGGTGACGGGGTGTTTGTGACTGGTTGGTGGTGGTGATGGGGGTGTTGTGACTGGTTGGTGGTGGTGACGGGGGTGTTGTGACTGGTGGTGGTGATGATGGGGTGTGTTGTGACTGGTGGTGTGACGGGGTGTTGTGACGGTTGGTTGTGGTGATGGGGGTGTGTGACTGGTTGTGGTGGTGATGGGGGTGTTGTGACTGGTTGGTGGTGGTGACGGGGGTTTGTGACTGTTGGTGGTGGTGATGGGGTGTTGTGACTGGTTGGTGGTGGTGATGGGGGGTGTTGTGACTGGTTGGTGGTGGTGAGGGGGTATGTTGTGACTGGTTGGTGGTGATGGGTTTGTGACTGGTTGGTGGTGATGGGGGTGTTGTGACTGGTTGGTGGTGGTGATGGGGGTGTTGTGACTGGTTGGTGGTGATGGGGGGTGTTTGTGACTGGTTGGTGTGGTGATGGGGGGTGTTGTACTGTTGGTGGTGATGGGGGTGTTGTGACTGGTGTGGTGGTGATGGGTGTTGTGACTGGTTGGTTGTGATGGGTGTTGACTGGTTGGTGTGATGGGGGTGTTGTGACTGGTTGGTGGTAGTGAGGGGGGGTGTTGTGACTGTTGGTGGTGTGATGGGGTGTGTTGGATTGGTGGTGATGGGGGGTGTGGACTGTTGGTGGTGATGGGGAGTGTTGTGCTGGTTGGTGGTGGTGAGGGTGTGTGTTGTGACTGGTTGGTGGTGGTGAGGGGGTGTTGTGACTGATGGTGGTGGTGATGGGTGTGTGACTGGTTGGTGGTGGTGAGGGGGGTATGTTGTGACTGGTTGGTGGGTGCTGGGGGGATTGTGACTGGTTGGTGGTGATGGGGGGTGTTGTGACTGGTTGGGTGGTGATGGGGTGTTGTGACTGGTTGGTGGTGTGATGGGGGGTGTTGTGACTGTTGGTGGTGGTGACGGGGTGTTGTGACTGGTTGGTGGTGGTGATGGGGGGTGTTTGTGACTGGTTGGTGGTGGTGATGGGGGGTGTGTGACTGGTTGGTGGTGGTGAGGGGGTATGTTTGTGACTGGTTGGTGGTGATGGGGTGTTGTGACTGTTGGGTGGTATGGGGTGTTGTGACTGGTTGGTGGTGGTGAGGGGGGTGTTGTGACTGGTTGGTGGTGATGGGGGTGTTGTGACTGGTTGGTGGTGGTGATGGGGGTGTTGTGACTTGTTGGTGTGATGGGGGTGTTGTGACTGTTGTGGTGGTGATGGGTGTGTGACTGGTTGGTTGTGATGGTGTTGACTGGTTGGTTGTGATGGGTGGTGTTGTGACTGGTTGGTGTAGTGAGGGGGGTGTTGTGATGGTTGGTGGTGGTGAGGGTGTGTGTGAGTTGGTGGTGATGGGGGGGTGTTGGTGACGGTTGGTGGTGAGGAGTGTTGTGATGGTGGGGTGAGGGGTGTGTGTTGTACTGGTTGTGGTGGTGGGGGGTGTGTTGTGACTGGATGGTGGTGGTGATGGGGTGTTGTGACTGGTTGGGTGGTGAGGGGGGTATGTGACTGGTTGTGGTGGTGCTGGGGGATTGTGCTGTTGGTGGTGATGGGGGTGTTGTGACTGGTTGTGGTGGATGGGGGGTGTTGTGACTGGTTGGTGGTGATGGGAGTGTTTGTGACTGGTTGGTGTGGTGATGGGGGGGTTGTGACTGGTTTGTGGTGTGATGGTGTTGTGACTGTTGGTGGTAGTGAGAGGGGTGTTGTGACTGGTTGGTGGTGAGGGGGGTGTTGTGACTGGTTGGTGGTGATGGGGGTGTTGTGACTGTTGGGGTGATGGGGGGTGTTGTGACTGGTTGGTGGTGATCGGGGGTGTGTGACTGGTTGGTGGTGGGGGGGGTGTTGTGACTGGTTGGTGGGGTGATGGGTGTGTTGTGACTGGTTGGTGTGATGGGGGGGTGTTGTGACTGGTTGGTGGTGATGGGGGGTGTTGTGACTTTTTGGTGTAGTGAGGGGAGGTGTTGTGACTGGTTGGTGGTGGTGATGGGTTGTTTGAGTTGGTGGTGATGGGTGTTGTGACTGGTTGGTGGTGATGGGAAGTGTTGTGACGCGTTGTGGTGGTGATGGGTGTTGTGACTGGTTGGGTGGTGAGCGGGTGTGTTGTGACCGGTTGGTGGTGGTGATGGGGTGTTGTGACTGGTTGGTGGTGGTGAGGGGAGGGGTGTTTTGACTGCTTGGTGGTGTGATGGCGGGTGTTGTGACTGGTTAGTGGTGGGAGGGTAGTTTGTGACTGTTGGTGGTGGTGATGGGGGGTGTTGTGACTGGTTGGTGGTGATGGGGGGTGTTGTGACGGTTGGTGGTGATGATGGGGGTGTTGTGGCTGGTTGGTGGTGATGGGGGGTTGTGACTGGTTGGTGGTGTGATGGGGGGTGTTGTGACTGGTTGGTGGTGGTGATGGGGGGTGTTGTGACTGGATGGTGGTAGTGAGAGCGGGGTTGTGACGGTTGGTGGTGATGGAGGGTGTTGTGACTGTTGGGGTGATGGGGTGTTGTGACTGGTTGTTGGTGGTGATGGGGGGTGTTGTGACTGTTGGTGACGGGGGGTGTTGTGAGGGGGGTGTTGTGACTGGTTGGTGGTGGATGGGGGTGTTGTGAGGGGGTGTTGTGACTGTTGGTGGTGGTGATGGGGTGTGTTGTGACTGGTTGGTTTTGATGGGATGTTTGTGACTGGTTGTGGTGATGGGGAGTGTTTGTGACTGGTTGGTGTGTGAGTGGGGTGTGTTGTGACTGGTTGGTGGTGGTGAGGGGGGTTGTTTTTGACTGTTGGTGGTGGTGATGGCGGGGTGTTGTGACTGGTTGTGTGGTGGGTGGAGGGGGGTGTTGTGACTGGTTGGTGGTGGTGATGGGTGTTGTGACTGGTTGGTGGTGTGAGGGGGGTGTTGTGACTGGTTGGTGGTGTGATGGGGTGTTGTGACTGGTTGGTGGTGGTGATGGGGGTGTGTGACTGGTTGTGGTAGAGGGGGTGTTGTGACTGGTTGGTGGTGAGGGGGTGTTGTGACTGGTGTGGTGGTGGGGGGTGTTATGTGGTTGTGGTGGTGAGGGGTGTTGTGACTGGTTGTGGTGGTGATGGGGGATGTTGTGACTGGTTGGTGAGTGGGGGGGTGTTGTGACTGGTGTGGTGTGAGGGGGGTTTGTGACTGGTTGTGGTGGTGATGGGGTGTGTTGTGACTGGTTGGTGGTGAGGGGAGTGTTGTGACTGGTTGGTGGTGGTGATGGGTGTTGTGACAGGTTTGTTGGTGGTGAGGGGGGTGTGTGTTGTACTGGTTGGTGGTGGTGATGGGGTGTTGTGACTGGTTGGGGTGGTGTGAGGGGGGTTTGTGGACGGTGGTGGTGTGGGGGCGTTGTGACGGTTGGTGGTGGGATGGGGGGGGTGTTGTGACAGGTTGGTGGTGGTGAGGGGGGTGTGAGCTGGTTGTGGGTTGGTGATGGGATGTGTGACGGTTGGTGGTGATGGGGTGTTGTGACTGGTTGGTGGTGGTGAGGGGGGTGTTTTGACTGGTTAGTGGTGGTGATGGGGGTGTTGTGACTGGTGGTGGTGGTGAGGGGGGTATGTTGTGACTGGTTGGTGGTGATGGGGGGTGTTGTGTGACTGGTTGGTGGTGATGGGGGGGTTGTGACTGGTTGGTGGTGGTGATGGGGGGTGTTGTGACTGGTTGGTGGTGATGGGGGGGCTGTGACTGGTGGTGGGGTGATGATGTGACTGGTTGGTGGTGATGGGGGGTGTTGTAACTGGTTTGGTGGTGAGGGGGGTCATGAGCGTGGGTGGTGTGGTGAGTGGGTGTTGTGACTGGTTGGTAGTGGTGAGTGGGTCATGACTGGTTGGTGGTGGTGAGGGGGTCTTGTGACTGGTTGGTGTGGTGAGGGGGGTCTTGTGACTGGTTGGTTGGTGGTGAGGGAGGTGTTGTGACTGGTTGGTGGGTGAGGGGGGTGTTGTGACTGGTTGGTGGTGGTGACGGGGTGTTGTGACTGGTTGGTGGTGGTGAGGGGGTGTTGTGACTGGTTGTGGTGGTGGAGGGGATGTGACTGTTGGTTGGTGGTGAGGGGGGTGTTGTGACTGGTTGGTGTGGTGAGGGGGTGTTGTGACTAGTTGACGGTAACAAGGGGGGGTGGGGATGTAAGGGGGTAAGGGAAAGGAGTGAGAGTGGGGAGGAGAGGGGTGGGGGGTGACTGGGGAGTGTTATGTCTAAATTTTCTGTTTCTCGCAATATACAGTGTAGGTCTACACTCACCTGTGTTTGTCTACACTTCTTTTTCCTATATACATAAACATGCATAGAAACATACATTTACGCACACGCACATACGTACACACACGCACATACGTACACACGCGCACATTACTTACATGTAGAATACGTACATAAATACAGTGCCCTTTCATAAAATAATTGTTAAACACATTAATAACATTTTTATTAAAAGAAAAATATGAAAAACACACACGCGTATTTTATTGATTAATTTACCAATAAAACAGAAGCAGTAACGTAATATAATATTTAACGCGCCATTTTAAGCATAAATCATCGGATCTCCATTTCTGCGAAATATTGTGTTGATTCACCAGTTATTGGCGACGGAATTTCCTAATATAATTCTGCATTGCTCTGAAGATTTTTACCAGAATTTATTTTTCAGTTGGTAGAAGGTTAGTACAAATAGGAAGGTTATTACAAATAGGAAGGTTAGTACAAATAGGAAGGTTAGTACAAATAGGAAGGTTAGTACAAATAGGAAGGTTAGTACAAATAGGAAGGTTAGTACAAATAGGAAGGTTAGTACAAATAGGAAGGTTAGTACAAATAGGAAGGTTAGTACAAATAGGAAGGTTAGTACAAATAGGAAGGTTAGTACAAATAGGAAGGTTAGTACAAATAGGAAGGTTAGTACAAATAGGAAGGTAGTACAAATAGGAAGGTTAGTACAAATAGGAAGGTTAGTACAAATAGGAAGGTTAGTACAAATAGGAAGGTTAGTACAAATAGGAAAGTTACTACCAATGGGAAGGGTGTCTTTCTCACGCTCGACAGACGGAGGATCAAGCCTCCACCATGTCTTGTACTGAATAACCCACATGGGTTTAGCGCTTAAGATAAATTATGAAAATTATTTAATTATTTGCAACCATTCTTTGGAGGGGGACTTGAGAATTTCTGGGGAAATGTTAGGTTCGTCTCGCAGCAGAGAAGCTGAGCAGTGAAATTAGCTCACAAAAGCCAGCTACCTCAGTGTAAATTTTTTTTTCAGGTCTTTCGACTTTATATAATTCAAAATTTCTCTTATAATTTTATTTTTGAATTCTTCGGACAAGTAAACATCTCTTTTTAAGGTGTGATTTTAAATGACCAAAAAAAAAAATTTTATACCTGGAGAGGGTTTCAGGGATCAACGCCCCCCCCACTCGACCCGGTCTATGACCAGGCCTCCTGGTGGATCAGGGTCTGATCAGGGTCTAAAACAAGCTGTGGGAATTCTTTCTTGAATTCACAGACTGATGACAAGAATAAAAATTCTGAGAATCTTGATGAATTCAAATTTGACAAATCTAACATTAATCTTAAGTTATTAGCGAAAAATGTTTATTATGCAGCCGAAACCCATTGTGTGGGTGATAGTCCAAAGATTACAGAGGCACATAATGGTTCCAGAGACCAGATACCAATATTCTGACGGCTAAGCAGGTTACAGTCACATTTTCACTGTCGTTAATACAGGTATGAACTCAAAGATATTAGAGTGTAGCTTACATGTAGTTATAAGTTACTTACAATACCCGATATTTAACAAGATATGGGTGAATTTAGACAATTTTAAATGCTTGTGTTAGTTACGACATAGTCGGAATGGCTCCATAAATTAGTTAGACATTAATTGAACATCTCTACAGTGAATTTTCTGAATTCAGGTTTTTTTTTTTTTCACCTTTTCTGGATATTTTACAGGTGACATTAAACATATGACCTTTGACAAGTGAAATAACATGTGACATTAACACATGACACCATACGTGCATACAGTCACACATATATAAACTTTTGCCAATAAAGGTATTAACAGGATTGTTTTTATTTTCCAGTAAGTTTCGCGGACAAAATTATCTTCTCTCTGAAAATAAGGTGAAAGTTATTTTTGAGATCTGTTTTTATATTCGTTTGTTCTTATAGAGCAAAAAATACATACGTATTTGCACACACACAATAGGGTCAGGGGAAACATGATAACGACGTACAAAATAGTGCGTGGAATAGATAAGGTGGACAGACACAGGATGTTCCAGAGAGGGGACACAGAAACAAGGGGTCACAATTGGAAGCTGAAGACTCAGACGAGTCACAGGGACGTTAGGAAGTATTTCATCAGTCATAGAGTTGTCAGGAAGTGGAATAGTCTAGCAACTGATGTAGTGGAGACGGGAACCATACATAGCTTTAAGACGAGGTATGACAAAGCTTAGGGAGCAGAGAGAGAGGACCCAGTAGCGATCAGTGAACAGGCGGGGCCAGAAGCTGAGTCTCGACCCCTGCAACCACAATTAGGCGAGTACACACACAAACACACACATACACATACATTTTAGAAAGAAGTCGTTCACGACACTGTACACAGTGTACGTCAGGCCCATATTGGTGTATGGAACCCGATCAAACACGTCAGGAAATTAGAGGGGTATGTCCTGCGAGGAAAAGTTAAGGGAACTAAACCTGACAACACTGGAGATATAGGGAGGACATGACGATAAAATACTGAGAAGAATTGACAAGGTGGATAGGAACAGAATGCTTCCGAGACAAGACGCAGTAGCAAGTTGTCACAGCTGGGAGTTGAAAACTCAGATGAGTCACAGGGTTGTTAGGAAGACTTCTTCAGTCAAAGAGTTGTCAGGAAGTGGAACAGTGTGGAAAGTGATGATGTAGTAGAGGCAGGATACATATATAGCTTCAAGAAGAGGAACGATAAAGCTCATGGAGCAGGGAGAGAGTGACCTTGTAGTTATCAGCGATGAGGCGGGACCAGGAGCTATGAATCGACCCCTGTAACCACAAATAGGTAGGAACACACACACACACACACACACACACACACACACACACACACACACACACACACACACACACACACACACACACACACACACACACACACACACACAACTTCACCTCTAAAGGTGGAATGTATGACATTTACTCTCAATATTTAAATGGCAACACATTGAACAGAGAAATATTTTACCAATACGACATTACCAGGTGGTAAAACACTAACACATGTTTGCTTGTGTTTTGCTTGCCAAACACCTGCGTCAGCCACCCGGCTATAAACTCCAGTAAACGGCTTATCGATTTTAGGTAAACAGATATTACATTACATGTGTAGTCGTATCTTATGACTTAAATGTGTTTTTTTAGTGGACATATGTGAGGTCTTTCAACATGCATGAATTTTTGTCTTTCGTTATATATTTATTTTTGTTCGTTTTT
>NC_069482.1:14336788-14363555 GCF_026875155.1 Cherax quadricarinatus
ACACTGTGTAACATCTGGTTATATTTATTGTAGACGTTTCGGCACCCAGTGGCTTTATCAACACAGATTCTTGGACATAACTAGAAGACAGTAGAGTCGAGTACAGGAGGTAGGCAGGAGCAGTAGTATGAAGACGATGTTATCGTCTCGCTACTACTACTCTGCACCTTTTCTTCCGACAATATAAGTCTCCACACTGTCGCTTGATCTTAGATTGTTTCAGAATATGGAACATAACTCTTCTCCAGGCTGAGGGACTGACAACCTCGAATGTACGACTTCAAGAGTGATGGATTGATTACATTGTCTTCACATCTCTACTGCTCCTGCCTACTTCCTATACTCGACTGAAGCAGCCTACTGTGTAGGCTAAACGTTTCAGAATAAAGTTGCCTAACTGTTCCCTATGTGTCTTACCTACCCACATCTGTAATGCATTTGATGTATCGAGTGATGATGTGTCAGCATAGTTGCTGATCCCCTACATGTGTTGTATAGCTTATCTGAGTATCATAGTTAGCACCATCCATATGTTTTACATACACGATCCCTTGCTAGGCCCAGTGAGTAGTTTGTGTGACGTCACGTGACGCTGTTGTGAGCCCTTCGCGCCTGGGATCCTTCTCAGTTCCCGTTAGACCTACCAAGCAGCTACAGGCTGGCTGGGCCTCCCTCTTCCACACTCTGCAATATATGTGTTACCATCCAACAAGTGTGCTTAACTCTAACCAGCATATCTCCTACAACCCCCCACGACAAATGGTGCCAACAAGGGCCTGTAATTCTGACGATTACAGCAATTTCTTAAGATAAATTTCTACTGAGCCAGTCGCCATTTTTCTGGATGCTAGGCCTGCCGAGACAGGTGACGCTCAAAAATCCCAAGCCAGCTACCCCAGTCAAGCATTCACCAGCTTCCTACTTACTGGTCAGTCTCTGTGTATTAGTTTTATTTGCTTATTTGCATTACTTCCGAGCGGTTGACCCAGGTTTGCAAAGTAAGCCAAGCCACCAAGCCAGTCTGTGGGGGGGAGTCCAGCCCAGCTCTACACCACTCCACCTTTGCCTGCTAAGGCAGCTTTCAACCTCTGCTATGCTCATCATTACAAATTCTCAAGCCAGTCTGAGTGAAGGGTTAAGCCAAGCCAGCCACCAACTAACCCAGTTGACTTAACCCAGTACTCAAGCAAGCCACGTGGGTACAGTCTTTTCCATCGCTTTGTGCTTCCAGTTCTAGCTGTTCTGAGTGTTTTACCATCCCTGTGGTGTGGTATTTTGTGGGTTTGTTTCTAAGCCAACCTGACTTAAAATATTTTCGTGCCTAGTGCAGGTGTCCCCAGAGTGGCTTACACCATTCATCCCATAGGCCTAGTCACCACGCGGTGTCTCATCGCAGCTGCCTCAAGCACTCACACTACCACCACTACCACTGTAATTTTTACCCTTATAACGGGTTCTAGCACCATATTTTACAGACCACATAGGGGGTCAAGGGACAAGAGTTTTCCTTTGACCCTGTGTGCCATCATAAAAGCCTCCTGTGTGAGTCCATCGTCGATTTAAGCACAAATTCATCGAGGCGTCAACATGTTGAGGGTAGTAGCGAATGCCGCCAGCCACGAGACTCCAACTTCTACCTTTCTTCACCACCATTACTCATTCTACACCAACGTCGCTACAGAGATAATAATTTTTATAGAGACATTTGCGTGTGTTGAGAAAATTTTTAAAAGTGTTTCCCTGAGTGACATTTCTTTTCAGTGACTCTTGATCATGTTTCATTATATCCTGTTTGCAATATTTTTTTTTTCTCTTTTTTCAGTGTTAAATTTTCGTGCTTTATTTTATTCGTTGTGTTTGTTCTTTTTTTTTATATACTGAAATAAGACTTTAATGTTTTTCCCTTTGTGTGCAATATATAACAGTAAAAACCTTGTTTTACGTTTCCACAATTATCTGTGTCACAATTGTGGTTCCTTACCTAGTAATTTAGCAGTGAAGAAATTCATACTTTTTCCCTTTTATATTCTGCATCAAAACTCAGTGTTGTCTTAGTTATTTTTTCCCCACATTTGTGTTTTCTTGCTGTTTCTGTTTCATTCTTTTGCTTTTTTTTTTTTGTCTCTGTGTTTTGAACTTTTTTTTAATTTAAATTTCTTTTAGCCATTCTAATTTTTTTTTATCTCCACAACAATAGTCCATTATTTTTTTGAAGTAAGGATTTTTTCCCAATTTTCTCACACCCCAAGCTTTCTTTGCAAAAAATTCTCATATATTGTGCAATATTGAGTTTTTTTGTTCCTGCATCACTGTGAGTTTTTAACCTTTCCCTTTTTGTGTTTTTGCATCCCTTTTTTTTCATACTCATTAAACAAATTCACACTTAGTGCAATTTTTTTTTCCTTTTAAAAGTAAATCATTCTTTTTCTTGTCCAAAAGTTGCAATTTGGATTTAAAGTGTTAATCAATTCATTTCCCTTTATATTATTTTTTTTGTTGCTCTTATAATTTCTTTTTCTTATGGTAATTTTTTTATTATTGAAAATTACCATTTTGCAATAATTCTGTGTAAACATTGTGCTGCCCTTAAATTTTTTTCTTTTGAAATTTTTTATGTAGTATTTTTTTGTGCAGTCTTTTGATTTTAAAAAGTTATTTGCAATATTGCTACAGTTTTTTTCATTGCAGTATTCTTTAATTCAGTTTTTTACATCCTTGTTCTGTGCATATTTTATTCTTGTGTGTCATTTATTTTTTTTTTTTAGTGAATTGCTTTCCCATTTTTTTTTAATTTTGCACAAGATTTTTGATTTGAGTAACTACAATTCCCTTGATTTTTAAAGTGTTGCTTATCCAGTTTTGTATTTTTTTTATTTTCATGTATTGTCCCCTTTCTTACAGTGTGACTTTCAATTTTTTTTTACTTATGGAGAAAAGTTAAAATCTCTTCTATTTAAGTCTACTGTGTTTTTTGTTCCCCCCTTATAAATTTTCTTTTTTTTGTTTCTTTAAAAAATCTTTTTTCCCATTTTCAAGCATGTCTCAAGTCTTCTCAACATGCCTCGTACATTCTGCTAGCCCAAGCAAAAAGCACAGTCCAAAATTCGAGTAATTCCTTATCAAACGAAGACACAAACAACTTCAAGCCTTTGCAATTTAGTCATGACCTTGATGATGCATGCCATTGTTCATGGGGACCGTAAATTAACTCAGTGGTGACCTGTACTTAACTCCGAAAGAAGTTCTTGTGTGCCCCCATGGACTGAACCAAGATGCCCCCCATAGCAACTTTCCCCACTTTAAGGGAAAAATGAGGGGAAACAAATGGGGATACGGCATTGACCTGAAGAAAACAAGAGGATTCGGATCTTCCCCGTTTTTAAGTCCTCAGTCAAGAAAGGGGTCGTGGCAGTGGCTGGACAGCAGGGGGCAAAGTTGACATCAAAAACAATAAAAACAAAAAACGAAAAAACTGCTGTGGAAACTCTTGTGGGAAACCTCCAAAACCCTTCTCTGTGCTACCCGACAAATGTAGTCGACACTGGGGTCGCACGACGAACGACAAAAAGGAAGGTAAGAATATTGTGTTGTTGGGGATAGCCAGGTTAAATACATGGATAGGGCATTCTGCTTGAAGGACAGGAGTAGGAGACAGAGGGTTTGCTTTCATGGGGCTGGGAGGGAGGACATTGTTAGCAAGCTTGACAACATCATGAACGGTATGGGATCAATCCTATTATTTGCCTCAGTGCTGGAGCAATGATGTAGGCAAGCGTAGAAGTGAGGATTTAGTTAGAAAGTTCAGGACAGCTATAGACATAATTAGGAAGAAGGGGGGGTTGCCCTGTTATATGTGGCATTTTGCCAGGAAGAGGAGTTGGTAATGAATGGTTGTCCAGAGC
This sequence comes from Cherax quadricarinatus, assembly GCF_026875155.1. Classification (NCBI taxonomy): domain Eukaryota; kingdom Metazoa; phylum Arthropoda; class Malacostraca; order Decapoda; family Parastacidae; genus Cherax; species Cherax quadricarinatus. Next base: position 14,340,691 of record NC_069482.1, read on the forward strand.
AATTGGTATTAATTGTTGGCTGGATAAACACTGTAAGGATAATGCAGTACCATTCATTGACAACTGGGGCAACTTCTATGGCCGAAATGGACATGTATGACAGGGATGGGGTTCACTTATCCAGGGCAGGTGTGGGTTTTCTTGCTAACTCAGTTGAGGGGGTTGTTAAGACTTTAAACTAGGATTAGTTAGAGGTATGGGTTTAGAAATGATAAATAATGAGTATGGATATATTGACTTATGCTCTGATATTAAGAATCTTAATAGTAACTGTCAAGGAGAAACCCTGGGTAATGATAATTTCAGAAATTGTGTATAAAACAAAGATCAATAGGAAAAATGTACAGAAGAAACATATGATGGTATTTTATGCTAACAGTCGAAGTGCAAGAAATAAAATTAATGAACTACGTTTGGTAGCATGGTGGGAACTTTGATATCATTGCATTAACTGAAACGTGGTATGATTTAAAGAGTCAGGATATGACTGCTGAGTGTAATATTCAGGGATTTAAGTTGTTCAATGTAGATAGTTGTAATGGGAAGGGGGAGGAGTTGCATTATATGTTCGAGAAAATATTAATTGTTGCATAAAAACAGGTACAAAATAGATGGAGCAGTAACAGAATCTGTTTGGGTAGAGTTTGTAGAGGGTCAAGAAAAACTAATTCTAGGTGTAATATACCGACCTCCAGGCTTGGATCACGATAGAGGGAGACTTCTTTGGGACGAAATTGTTAGGGCTTCTAGACACAATAACATAGTCATTGTAGGGGACTTTAACTTTAGTCAAATTGACTGGAATTCTTTGACAGATAATCTAGAGTCCATTGACTTTATGGAAACAGTTCAGGACTGTTTTCTGAAGCAGAGCGTAACAGAGCCTACTAGGGGTAATAATTTGCTAGACCTAGTCTTGTCAAATAAGGAAACACTCGTGAATAATCTGGAGATCACTGAAGAGCTTCGCGCAAGTGATCACAAGTCCATCACTTTTAACATTAACTGGGAATGCAAGAATAATGATAATACAGTAAAAAATCCCTGATTTCCGTTCTGCCGACTATAATGGACTTAGGGAAGATCTGTCTAATCTTGATTGGGGTTATCTAGCTAATGATTTTATTGGCGATGATCATACTTACGAATATGAAGGGATCTGCTTTTATGATTTTTTTCTTAATTAATAATGTACACCGTGCCCAGAGTATATACATTCCCCAGAGAGATATTAGGTCTAATAATAACGATCCCAAATGGGTTAACAGTAGGTTAAAGCATCTATTAGGGAGAAAAAGGGAATTTATAGGCGCATCAGAAGAGGAGAGGTTAACCTTCTGGACCATTGTGTTCAGCTTAAAAGAGAAGTAAAAAAGGGGATTAGAAAGGCTAAACGTGACTATGAAATTAGAGTTGCTAGTGAATCAAAGACTAACCAAAGGGGTTCTTTCAAGTGTATATGGACGAAGGTGAAGGAAAAAGTAGGACCTCTGAAAACTGGGAATGGACAGCTGATGGATAACGAACTGGAAATGTGTTCCTTATTTAATGACTATTTTTTGTCGTTTTTACACAGGAAAATGTAAATGAGATTCCAGTAATTAACAATTATTTAGTTCCTGATGAATTTAAATTAACTAATATTACTGTCACGAGGGACATGGTTATTAAACAGATAGACAAACTGAAGCAAAATAAGCCCCGTGACCCGATGAGTTGTTTTCCAGGGTACTTAAGGAATGCAAGATGGAATTTAGTCAGCCATTAACGAGTGTGTTTAATGCGTCCATCCTTACCGGTGTTGTGCCAGAGTTGTGAAAGAGGGCTAATGTGGTTCCTATATTCAAATCAGGGGATAAGTCCGTTCCTTCAAATTACCGTCCATAAGCCTGACATCTTTAGTGGGCAAGTTATTAGAATCAATTATAGCTGACATTATTAGAGGTCACCTGAAGAGCATAACTTGATAAATGAATCTCAGCATGGATTCACGAGAGATCGTTCCTACCTGACAAACTTGCTGACGTTCTTCAATAGAACATTTGAGGCAGTTGACAGTGATAAGGAATATGATATTGTTTATTTGGATTTTAGTAAAAGCCTTCGATAGAGTACCTCACAGGAGACTCTTGAAAAAGTGGCAGCTCATGGTATAGGAGTAAAGTTTCTAGCATGGATAGAGGCATGGCTTACCAATAGAAAGCAGAGAGTTACCATTAATGGAGTGAAATCTGAATGGGGATTAGTCATAGTGGGGTTCCACAAGGATCAGTTTTAAGCCCCTCTCTTGTTCATAATTTACATTAATGACCTTGATAGAAGGGATTACGAGTGACATGAGTAAGTTTGCTGATGATACAAAGATAGACCGTAAAAATTCACTCTGAGGAGGATAGCAATGAACCCAGGAGAATTTGGACAAATTAATGTAATGGATGGATTTATGATAAGCTAAATGATTTACTGTGTAAGGAACCTTCCGTATGAAGATAGACTTGAAGCCTTAAATCGCCACTCTCTGGAGAGGCATAGAATGAGGGGAGATATCATTGAAGTGTATAAGTGGATGACAGGCATAAACAAGGAGATATTAATAAAGTACTGAGGGTGTCGAACCAGGTAAGACACAGAAATAATGGATTTAAGTTGGATAAATTTAGATTTAGAAAGGACATAGGTAAGTACTGGTTTTCTAACAGAGTTGTAGATGCGTGGAACAGTCTTCCCAGTGGGGTGATAGAGGCTAGGACCTTGGGTAGCCTTAGAAGAGATTGGACAAGTATATGAGTGGGAGGGGCTGGGTTTGATTGGTGTCATTGGGTACGGAGTTATTTCTTGGGTAGCTTTAGGTAGAGGTTGTTTTGATAAGGCCCTGCTCGCATGGGCCAGTACTTCTGCAGTGTTCCTCCTTTCTAGTTCTTATGAACCCAACAACCTGGAAAGGGTTTACCGCTGTTCGCTGGGGAAAATCCCTCAGTAGTTTCCTTAACAGAGAGTTTATAATTATATCGAAAGGGAAGTTTAGCTGTTCACCACCCGCCTCGAATGCTTTAATTTTAAATCCGGAGACAGATTTTCAGGGTCTCCCAAAGGGAAGATAATAAGAAATTTAAATACAAAAACTTGACCCAGTGGAGTGACTGATCCTTTTTTGTTGTCTTTAAAGGAATTTTGTGGAAATATAAACCATAGCAGTAAAATGTAACCTTTTATTGACTACTTTTCCCCACACAGGGGCTTTTTTCAATCAAAAAAACAAACTACCGGGGGGAAAGGGGAACGGGGTTTTTTATAGTCGGGTTCAGAGTGCTGAGGTCAGTGGAGAATGTTTCATTGATATTACCGGGGGGTTAAGAGCGGTCATCATAAATGCACATTCTCCACCGCCCCTCAGCACTCTAACCCTGACTATAAATACTCGCGTTCCTTCCCCCCCAAAAGCACCACGGGTGTATATTTGGGGGGAGATTTAAACCACATCACCCTATTCTGCCCTTTCAATCACAACCAATGTGTGGCAAACTATAGCAATCCCTCACATATTCCAGGGGTAAAGTTCTAAACAATGGGGACCCCACACACCTTTTGGGGGGCTGCCTCGCCTTACCTTTGGGTCAAGCAACTCGCAGGGGACCACGGGGAAACTCATCCTCCCCTTGTCAGTGCCATTTTGCAGTGATCCCCCTTTCAACAAACGGGCCTCCTAGATGGGACGTAAAAGGGAAAAACTGGAATTTTCCAAATTTATCTCATGACTGGTGGTCCACATCTCTCTATCTGAAGACTTGATACGGCGAAAGGGGCTAAACACGTTCCATCCAGGAGAGAGTGCGCAATTTAAAGAAGTCTGCAGGACGCCTCACAAAAAAGGGCTGGTGGTTCTACAACGCAGGGGCGGGAAGAACCACCGCTCAACTCTTTTAGGAAGCTATACAGGCTAACCCTACGGCAGGAACAGGGAAAACTCTGAGAGCCATTGTCACTGCCCCGAATTTTCTCAGGTAAAAATGAGAAAAGGCTGGGGTGGTGCCAAATTCGGGATCACACCCTTTTCTGGAAAATTGGGGGGAACTAAAATAGCACTGGCAGAGCAGCCGAGGCCACCAGCAACCCGAACCCTCCCCCAAACAAGAAAACTAGTGGAGCTTTTCATCCCGGGACCTCCACTCAGCTCCCACAGGAATCCGGAAAAATACAACGGGTCTTTTGCCACAACCCCCTAACGATACAACGCATGGATCGGGAAATGTGACGATGTAACCCGGACTTGGAACTCCCACGTCCCTTTTGAACACAGGGGAAAAATGCCCTGGCACGATGGGACGTACCCAGTTGACGGGGTAGGCGAGTGGATGGGACCATTTAAGTCATTAAACATGTCGTGGAGGGCCAGGACACTCACAGCAGCTTGGAAGAAAGCACAATCGTCCAATTCCAAAGCCCAAGGACCCAGCAGTATGAGACCCATATCGCTGACCACTGCTTAGCCAAGACTGTGCTGAGGGGAAATGTGTTAAACCGCCTCCTATGGAAACTTGGCCCCTCTCATCATCACATTTTTGGGCTTCACCAAAGGAGTGGGAACAGCAGAGGGGCATAACCACTCTACTAAAGCCAGATTGCTGATAGCAACAAAAAACCTAGTATCGTCGTTTACCTCGACCTTGAGAAGGCATTTGAGCTAGCCAGCCCCACAGCAATTTTGGCAATACTAGCTCGGAAGGGAATCAAAGGACGCCTCCTGGCCGGATAGAGTCCTACCTTAGGGGCAGCAGGCCTGTGTCAGCTTTCAGGGACACTACTCTTCCTTTAAAACCCTGGAAAACGGTACCCACAAGGAGGTGTGCTCAGTCCTACCCTTTTATAACATCCTTATGCAGGAACTTGTGAGCCTTCCCTTTCATAGTGGTACACAGCTCCTCAGCTATGCTGATGATCTTGCACTAGTAGTAAAGGGGAAAAAGGCAATTTAGAACGACAGGCTCAGAGACTTTGGCCCTAATTACGCAGTCTTGCAAGGAACTAGGCCTCAAGATCCCGGCCGAGAAATCTCTTGCAATGATGTTCAAGGGGACCAGATCCTATGAATAGATTACGTTTCAGGATATGTATTTGGGAACTTACATTGATAAAAAGCTGACCTTTCAGAAACAGGCCGAGTATGTCAGTCACGTGCTCTACCAGACTCAACGCCATGAGAGCCATGACGAGGCACCGTGCAGGGGCAAGCAAAGATGTCCCTTCGCTTGTACTATATACAAGCTATACGCTCGCTCATTGACTACGGTGCACCGGCTTTAGCTCATCTTTTCCCGCAGAGCAGGCAAAGGGTGGAGGTCTTTACAAAACCAGGCGATAAGAACTATGCTTGGTGCCCCCATCTGGACCAACACAGTATGTCTCAGATCTGAGGCCCGGCTTCCTTCCTTGGCTGACAGAGTAAGATACATAAACGCCTCAAAGTGCCACGATTCTGCCCCGGCAGCAAGGTACCCACTGGGAGACGGATATTAACAACCATGTAAACAAGATCCCACACCTTCACGGACTACTCCTGGATTCGTTCGTTTTGTGTTTGCTGGGCGGAAGCTGCTGCCTGTACAGCTGCTCTGTGAGAAGAGTTGTGACCTTCCTGTTGCTGGGTACCATCCACCACCTCCCTGGCGCCAGATCCAGCCCGATGTTTTCATCATGCAGCTACCCATCTCTAAGTGTCTCTGCATCAAGACACCCTCAGCAATCATGCTGAGACAAGCATGGCACTGGCAGAGGGGGGCACATGGGGCAGTTATTTCACAGATGGTTCTGTCGACCCTGACAGGAAGAGAGCAGCAGCTGGACTGTACCACAATGGTCACACCCCAAGGCTGGCGACTCCTGACCACTGCACGATCCTTCAAGCTGAGCTGGTGGCGATTCAGCAGGGATTGTCACATCCCTACACATCGACTCCGACCCGTCATACATGTTTATTCCACGTCTGCAATCAATGCCCTCTCCCATCCTCAACCACAGGATAATTTTCACCTCATCACATCGATCCTGAGCATAATGACAGCCTTAGAAGTTCAGGTAATAGATCGACATTGAACTGGATCCCCAGCCATCTGGCATCCGGGGAAATGAGGCGGCAGATGATGCAGCCAGGCAGCAACAGACTATCCACATGTTGGGATTACTGTCCCAATCAGCCTACGACAGACCAAACTGGTGGCTGCCAGAGCCACGAAACTTATGGGGAGGTCTTAGGTGATACCCCTTTCCAACAGTGGTACCGAGCAGCGACTCAGGGAAACCCCCTCCATATGATAGAAGCTGGTCCAACGCAGTGTACCGCCATCCATCGGCTTCGTTGGGCTTTCCCACAGCCAAGAGGATGGTAGACAAGGCAGGGGAGGAGATGTGCCAGTACTGTCAGCACTTTGCCAGCGCCCTGACACACTACCCTTCTAGAGTGCGAAGCTACTGAGACACTCCGTAGGCAACTAGGGGTTTGAAATTCCCTCCCGAAGAGGACCCAGAGATGACTGCGGCCACACTAGTGTACCATGGGGTCAACGAACCAGACAAGCTTTTGCCTGTAATGATGACGTATCCTCCTCCTCGCTAGTGTCCTAGTTACATATGTGTCGCTTATGAGATGCACCAGTTGACGAACAGAGGGGCGCTTGAGCGGCATGCGTCGCATCATTGTGAAACCTTTCTCCATCGGACCAGAGAAGGGTCATCGCAAATTGGGACCCGTGCCAGGACTATGCTCTTGGCGAACATTATACATACACATACACCCCAGGTAGTTCGTTGTGACTTGAAAAAACCCACTGTGTGGGCCCAAACGTAGTCAATAAAGGTTTACATTATACTGCAATGTGTTTATATTTCCATTGTGTCGGTATTTTATACCATTTATTACCAAGGAATTAGTGTGTACAGCTCCGAGGCCAAAGGAATCCTTAGATGAGTTTGCTCTTAGTTTAAATAACCTCATGACCTCATTCGTTAAGGCCGGTCAAAGTACCAAGTACCTTGCAGACAATGATAAACGAGCTCTTGAAGGGTTTGCCAAGTTAGCAGCATTTGGCGTTATTAAACAGTTAATGCCACCAACTTCCATGTATGTGTATAATTTCAATCCTCTAACTGCCGCAATGGGACCACTTGCAGCCCTTATCCATATGCGTGACTTGTGTCCCGAGGGAACCTTCCCCTATTGAAGGCCTACGTCAGCCACTTTGCCTAATCCCGCGACCGTCATCCAAAGCTAGTGTCAAGAGTTATCATTACCTTAGCACTCGCAGTATGTACAGTACACATAGCCAAAGAACCTGCTATAACTGTGGTTACCGTGGCCACATCGCGGTAAATTGTCCTGACAGTCGCTCTAAGAGGCATCGTAATGCTGATGAGTACCAGTCCGATCTGCCTTATTGCACTTATCACAGAATTCATGGCCATGACACATCCAAGTGCAATACTCTCTACAACCTACAGTACTCTAGATCCGTCCATGAGTAACCAGAACCTTCAGAATAACCAGAACCAGCCTCATTCTTCCAATTCGGGGGAATCCAAGCGCCCCAGTCAACCCATCCCGTGGTGACAGTAGGTGATAATGAGTACACCATCCCCGTTCACAATTCCTTTGAAGCCTTAAGCAGTCTTGAGAATGACAATCCGCTGTTGATGTAGATGAATTTGGGGATGAAGTGGAACATGCCTTCTCCGATGACAACCCACCTTTTTGTTTGCACATAACTCCCAATGAAACGATAGGTCCTCTAGTGCAAACATCTATTCATAGTGCGCCCGTTCATGTGTTCATGGACTCTGGTGTGCAAGTTAATATTATCAGGTCTAGTTTGTTTAAAGATAAGCAGTTACGATATGTCCTAATCGTTAAAACCAACTACTGTAACCTTCTTAGTGGAGTAGCTGGTTCCCTTCTGCGTGTTCGAGGTCAGACTTCCCTCACCTTTTCTGTCCAAGGTAGAGACTTTACTGCTTCTTTCCTTGTTGTTGACCAGATTACTTTCCTGTGACCTTCTACTGGGATTTGCTTCCATGAGAGACTTACGTATTGTGCTTGACCCTTACCGATGGCATGCCCAAATTAACGACTTGATTGTTCCATTTTGGGGTTACCAGCTTGGATCAGAGATCTGCCATACTGCCACAGAGTACGATGTTTGGATTAAGTCCTTACAAGCTAGTGCATTTTCCAGTAGCGTACCCAAGCGGTCCGGCACTAGTAACTCTGTCACTCCCATCTGTGTTCCACCTACACCTTCAGACATGCAGGACAGTGTTCTGTTGCCTCAAGTGTCTGAGGACTCTCAGACTGCCTTGAGTGCACAGCCTATCCCTGCAATGACTGCTAGTCAAGTAGTAGTTTCTCCACAGGGGATGCCTTGTCAGAGAACGATTATTTGAAACTAGTAATGCCCTCTCTTGTTGATGTCACATGCCGTCTACAGAAAGACGTCTCTGTCACTGGACCCATTATGTACCTTTGTAATCTTTTGACTACCGCCCACAGGATGGGTATGGGGTGCATGAAGATATTAAACTAAAGTGTGTGTGTGTGTGTGTGTGTGTGTGTGTGTGTGTGTGGTGTGTGTGTGTGTGTGTGTGTTGTGTGTGTGTGTGGTGTGGTGTGTGTGACTCAACAATCAATATTTGCACCAATAACTCATTACAGTTGTGACCGGGTGTGGAAGTGTGAATTGCTCATTACTCTATAATTTGTTCATGATTGTAGCCATGTATAAACGTAAGTAACCATCTACAGAATTCATTACCTTTGTAACTTGTGAGCTCATTACCTTTTGTACCTAGTTCAGCTATCAAAACTTGGGGGCCCAGTCCTGGACCCATTACGTACCTCTGTAATCTGTAAATACCTTGGTAACTTGTCATGATTGAGACCAGACTTACCTGGAGTTCATTACCTTAGTAATTGGAGTTCATTACCTTTGTAAATTGTGAGTTCATTACCTTTGTAAATTGTGAGTTCATTACCTCTGTAACTTGCTCAGCTATCAAAACTTTGGAGTCCAGTCCTGGACCAATTATGTACCTCTGTAATCTTTTGACTACCGCCCACAGGATGGGTATGGGGTGCATAATAAACATATTAAACTAACTGTTGCGGCTAGTGCTCTCACTAGAGTGTCTGTTGTTGTTCTAGTGTTCCAGATGGTGATAACGTCCTGTTGACAGTGATACCTGCAAGGTAAGGGTTTATTTGTTGAACCTTCCTTACATGTTGTAAGAGACAGTAAGATCCATTTATTCTTTGCTAACACTTCTGGTCACAGTGTTCGTCTCAGAGCAAATACCATCTTGTTGACTTGGTTTACTATCCTTACCCTGTTCAAGTACAGGATGACTTGCCAACCTGACCAGTGGGTCGGTGTTATTTCAACAGGGGAGACCTCATCCACTCCACTGGATCAATCCATCCCACCAGTTGAGGAAAAGACTTAGCTCCCACTGACTTCCCAGACAAGGTCAAGTGTTTGTTGACTATGTTGAACAAACGTCGCAAAGCCATTGCCTTACCAGGTGAGAAGATGGGTATAACGAACTTATTGTCCCATCGTATTCCACTTGAAACCTGGTACTAGACCTATCTATATACCTGCGTACAGAATGCCTCATTCCCAAGTTGCTGTCGCAGAAGAATTGATCAATCAGATGCTCGATGATGGAGTTATCGCACCTAGCAATTCACCCTGGAATGCGCCCTTGACCCTAGCACCTAAGAAGGACGGTACTTGGAGCCCAGTGATTGACTTTAGGAAGTTAAATGCGAAAACTATTCCAGATTGCTTCCCACTTCCTGTACTTGGTGATCTTTTACTTAACATCGGAGATAACAAAGTCTTCTCGACCCTGGACTTGTTACAAGGGTTTTGGCAAGTCCCTCTTCACGAGGACAGCCAAGAGTTAACCGCATTCTCTACTCCCACAGGTCATTGTCACTTCCTCTGTATGGCATTTGGATTACGATCCTCCCCGATCACATTCTCTAGGCTCATGACCAATATCTTTAGAGGTCTCATAGGTAAAGCACTTATGGTGTACTTAGATGACGTGATCGTCATGTCCGAAGATGTGGATACACATTTGAAAAGACTTGATGTAGTACTTGGTAAGATCGAAGAAGCCAATTTAAAGATCAAACTGTCCAAATGCCAATTTTTCAGATCAGAAATTAAGTTTCTGGGTCACGTAGTCACTCCTAGAGGGGTTACAACTGATCAAAGTAAAGTAATGGCAGTACTAAATTTTCCATCTCCCAAAACTGCTGATGCTGTAAGATCCTTTGTGCGTCTTGCAGGTTTTATAGATCTTTCATTGCTAAGTTTTCTTCAATAGCAGCTCCTCTAACTGAGTTGCATAAGAAAGATGCTCCTTTTGTTTGGACCTTCCGTCAGAAAAGAGCATTCCAAACACTAAAAGAAAACCTAATGTTTGCTCCAGTTTTGAAATTTCCAGATTTTTCTAAGCCCTTCTATCTGACAGCTGATGCTAGTTCAATTGGCATAGGTGCCATACTAGCTCAGAAGACTGATGGCAAATACAACGCAGCTGCATTTGCTAGTCGAGTCCTTACGAAGGCTGAGCGAAATTATACAGCAACGGAGCAAGAAGCTTTAACAATAGTATGGTCTTTAAAGTACTTCTGAGACATTATTTACCAGTACCTGTTCATGTCTTGACAGATCATGCACCACTGATACCTTTATTCCAGAACAAACAACCTACTGGAAGGTTAGCCAGATGGACCTTGTCTATCCAAGAGTTCAATCTCACTTTTGAACATTTACTTGGCAAGTCCAATGTAGTCACAGATGCTTTATCGCATCATGTTAGTATAGTAACTGCAGACCCTCCATTTACTACCAAGGATGTAAAGAATGTCCAAAGAACAGATCCCATGTGCAGGGCCGGATTAAGAAGTCTCCGGGCCCTAGGCTATTCAGATTGGCGGGGCCCCTTTGAGTTACGGGTAAGCGAAGCAACCCCTTCCAGCTTGGGGGTGGGGGGGGGGGTCGGTGTGAGCCTGTTTAAGGTCTAATTAAATACATTCTGGCTATTAGATTAAATTTAATAGGGAAAGTACATCAAGACAACCAAACCTTTTACCAACAGCCATTATAACTATCTTGTTAAATCATGCATTTTAAAGAGAATAAGCCTCAGACAGCATTAGTATTACTAGATTAGGCTATTAAAGTAGTGACATCATGTACCTATTATATTCAGCATAACCACTACAGCACTATTATTCCCTTTATAAATCACTGACCATTATTGTTATCATTGCATCATGCATAAGACTATCAAATCATATAAACTCAGGAAAGTAAAGAATTGTTTATATTCACAGGCACTTCTTAAATAAACTTTTTTCTGGATTTCATATTGGCAAAATCATCAATTATATTCTGAAAATCAATATTTCTTGTTAGATCAGACTCGACGGTCAACAAGGCTAGGTTACACAATTTGTCTTGGCTCATTGTTGAACGGGAATTTGGGTTTTTCACTCTTTCAAAACAGAAAATGAACGTTCTCCTTCACAGTTAGTAGCTGGAAATGTTAGGAAAAGGCAAATACACTATGTCAACATTAGGAGGGTTTCTGAGATACCTGCATTTTAATCTGATTCATATACCCAGAAAAATGAACTATTTCTTCAACAAATGTGTCCTGAACATCTGCTGAAAGGTGTTGTTGCAACTTTAATGCAGCTTCTCTCCAATTCTTCATCTGGCATAGTAGTAATTTTGAACAGAAATCCAAACTTGTCATTGAGATTCTGGTAGATTTCTTTTCTTTTCACCAATTCTGTAATCAGTGAATCCAGAATGGCGAAGTATGTAGCTGTCTTACATTTTTGCCTTGGTAGCAACACAATTTCATTGTGTGGCTCTTCAAAATTGCGTTTCCTTTCCTTGACCGCTGATGATCAGCCCGGTAACTGTAGTCTTTCACCAGCAGTTTAGCTTTCTCTTCAAACATTTCAAAAGCTTCATCATTGCGAATGAGCTTACAATTCCACTAAGCCTGCATAGAGGTTAGCACAAGTAGCCATTTCAATTTCAATTTTCTGAAGTGTCTTGTTAGTGGCATTTAACCGTTCCAGTATACAGTCCCAAAGCACACAGAGTAAGGCCAATTCAAAATCTTCCAATTTTTATGCTAAAATGGCTGCTTCGCTTCTTGTAGTTGCTGTCTGGTCTTCATCCTCTGCTATTTGGATGAAAGCAGAACGTATTTCAACAAAGCTGTCTTTCAAAGCATGTGTTGCATCATGCTGCGCTGACCACCTTGTTGTTGATAATGATTTGATGACATCTCCATGAATGGTTGACTTGAGTATACTCCACCGATGCGTTGAAGCAGAGAAAAAATTAAAGAGTGCTTGTAAAAGTCCAAAAAAATGAAACTGCAGCGACACAACACTCCGCAGCACATGACCCAGCAAGAATTAAGAGAATGTGCTGAGCAGGCACATATTCAGCAAGTGGGTGATTTGCTTGATACGGGCTTGCAATCCATTATATTTACCCGACATGTTACTTGAAATTGTCGTAGCTCGGGCCCCAAGGCAATCCATAATAGAGAGATCATGTTCAAGCAGAGTATCCAGTACTACATTCATCATTGTTTCTCCATCATGGCCTAAAAGAGGAATGAATTTTATAAAGCACTCTACAGGCTTACCACTGGAGTCGACAAAGCGAACAATGAATGTCAATTGATCTGTATGTGAAATATCTGGTGTTGAATCTACACTTATTGCAAAGTATTTTGCAGTTTTCACAGCTGCTGTGATGTTATTGAGGACCTTCTTAGTCATCAGTTCAATAAATTCATTGCATATAGTAGATGACATGTAAGATACAGTGCCTCTTCCTGCATTCCCAAGGCGTGACACATGATTTGCTAAGAATGGATCGAATTGTGCTAACAGTTCAATGATCCTAGGAAATTGCCATTGTTTTCCGAACCAAAACCTCATTTTCTCCACGGAAAGCAGTCCTCTTAGATCTAAGAATTTACAACAGCAACAACTCTTTCTAGAACTTTTCTCCAATAAGTGCGCTCTTTTTCAGTTTGATTTTCCAAATGAGAATCCAATAAGCCTTTTTTTCTGTGCACGAAATACACTGGCTAAAATGCAGCTCCTGTGAGTGGTGCTGTTTTCGTGTTCCTCGAAACGCTTGGAATTTTTCCAGTCATTGAAAACCCCTGTGTGAAGGTATTTTCTTTGGTAGAAAATATGCTTGCATGCTGAACAGTACACTTTTCCTGAGCTTTCAGAGTATACCATCCATGATCTTTTCACAGTTTCTGAATCTGCAAGCTTCCTATAAAACATAGATGACTTTAAACAACGACGACTTCCATTATCATAAATCCTTGCTGATTTCCTAAAGTCAATGTTCAGAGTTTGACTGAATTTTTCTGCAATGAAAGCATTATGTAGAGAATCTGGGATTACATTTGGCCATGAGGCAGGATCTTTTAAGACAAATCCTGTGGATGAAATGTCCATTGAGACATTGAGAGGAGACACAAAAGAAGTAGATGCTGGCTGAGAAATAATGGAGGGAGGGCTTCCAGTATGATCTGACGTATCTGCAGATTCAACTGTACTGGTAACATCAGAAACTGTTTTCGTGAGCATGTCTGTGATCTTTCTGCAGCTTCCTACATCTTTCTTTTTCTGTTCTTCTTCTTTAATTTTCTTCTTTCTTTTCTGTGACCCACTCGTATAAGAACGTCCAACATCACGTTCACGAGATGCCATAATGAGGATGTATCACTGTCTGTAATCATGCAAATACAAATTTTTCATTATCAATTTATGTTAATTTTTTAATTATTATTAATTTTTTTTTCTGTCAATTGGGGGGATATGGCCCTTGTAGCCCCCTTTCCTCTGGCTGCGCATCTAAAATTTCAAAACGTTACCAGAAAGGAGTCATATACAGAACTTTTACCATAGATTAGGTTAGTGATTTGGGCTACGAATATTTTACTAATTCATCCTCCTTGATCTCCAATTTACTTAAACCGAGTCCAAGAACAATGAACAATGGTATTTATATTACCATTTTCATAACTAAACTAATCATTATGTTTTGCATGATATATGGCCCACCACCATAGATAAGGACATGAGAATTAAAGAATGCAGGGACAATTTTCAGTTTCACCCAACCAACGATTTTCTGATGTGGCTTATGTGTTTCTGGGGAAATATGTAGTAAATTAATTGATGTTCTACATCACTTCCGTCGCAACTTGAAAACTAAGCATTTGCGACGGAAGTGATGTAGAACATCAATCAATTGAGATCTGTTATTGAAATGATAAAGACTTAAAAACAGGACAAAGTGCTTTTAAAACCTACAAACGGAAGTCAGTTTGCGTTTTTTAGGTTTTTCTTTATAGTATTTTTACCAAAAATGCGTCTTTACTGGTCCATGCGTCTTTACTGGTCAAGTAACCCTATCAGGTACCTCCCTTAACATTTAGAGGCGAAAACAAACATTTATCCATACACATCAATGTCTATCAACAACACTTCAGTTAATTTGTCACAGTACAAGTCTAGATATCGTGTAATTACTACAGAAAATTGGAGAGGAATCTCCCATACTCACCCATTAGCGGGAAAACACAGCTGTTCTGATGTAAACAAAGGCGTGTTGAGTGTTGCCATCTATGGTTAGGTTTATTTATTTTATTTTATTTTATTTCATTATTTATTTTTTTGATTAATTTTTAAAAATCAATTTTACTCTACAAAAACTTGAACTTTTTAGGAAGGGACCCCTTTGCACTTGCACCATGTGCACAGTCTTGGATGAGCCCCTGAACCCCTTGGACTGCGGGGCCCCCAAATGCTCGGGGCTCTAAGCAAATGCCTAGATTGCCTATGCGGTAATCCGGCCCTGCCCATGTGGTCTGGTGTGATTCGATTCCTGCTCCAGGAAGATCTTATTCTGACTGTGAAGCCACCAACACACATTAATGACTTTGTCATGAGTCAAGAATTACTGTATCACACAGCCGAGTTGGGTACTCCAAGCAGTCACTAGTGAATGTAGCTCTACAGCTAGTTCCACGATGCACCAGGTGTTGCCACACCCTGGTATTGATCGTTCAGTGAAACAAGCCAGAATGAAATACTTTTGACCACGTATGGCAACTGACATTTCCTAGTATGTTAAGAAATGTAGTGTCTGTATGCAGCATAAAGGAAATGTCAATGGTCCTAATCCAATCCAAGTGTATCCAACTACTAGCGAACTGTGGGAAAGAGTTGTGCTAGATCTGTTAACCAATTTTAAATGTTCCCTCCAAGGCAAACAAACATCTGTTTGTTATGGTAGACCATTTCACCAGATATTGTGAGTTAGTTCCTATTGCAGATAAGACTGCCGAGACAGTAGCTAAAGTGTTAAAAGAACGCATTATCTGCAGGCATACCACCTCTAAGTCCTTAGTAACAGATAATGGAGGTGAATTCTGTAATGAGATTCTTGAAAATTTGTGTTCCTTGTACAAGATCTCTAAATCCACCATGTTCCTCATCATCCTGCCAGCAATGGGTTAACAGAACGTACAAATAAGAAAATACTAGATGTTTTGAGAGCCACTATCAAACCCATTAGTGAAACTTGGGATGAAGTTATACCAGATGTTCAATGTGCCATAAATTCTGCTTACAATGCTTCCATAGGTGACACTCCACATTATGCATTATACGGTGTAGACAAGCATTTACCTTATGAGTTGTTATATTCCACTCCGAAACCCGATTATAATTCCTGATGATTTCATAGCAACTTGTACCAGCATAGCTCAGAGTGTTTTTAGAAGAATCCGTTGAAACACTTCATAAATCAACAGCAGAATTTACTAGAGTAACTAGTAGCCATACTAAGCCAACAAAAGTTAAAGTGGGTTCGAGAGTATGCTGACTAATTTCAATAAACATCCGCAATGCCTAAGCTTGATCAAAAGTTTGTTGGCCCTTATCGAGTAGTTGAACATGTCAATGGCATTAAGTATAAGGTTAGAGAAATTAGTACTGGTCAGTATAAGGAATCGCATTTAGATCATATGAAATTAGTTTGCTATGTCGAGGATGATAATTCTACCCAGACTAATGTGTCAGTCACTGACAATCCTCTTGACTCTGTACCCTCTACCTCTAATACTCAGCCAGATAATCAACTTGAATGTCGTTATTCTTTGCATACTCGACAAGTAATGAGAAACCCACAAGTAGCTTTTGTAGATACTTGTTCAGATCTCACTCAGTCAAGGCATGTGTTAGCCATTGCAAAGGAATTCGATCCTCCAAAATACAATAATCATTCTGCATATGTAAATCTTACCCTCGCAGAGTTGGGTTTAAATGTACATAGCCTGTATGTCCAAGATGAATGAAGTTGTCAACTGTGTGTTTTGTTATCAGCTGATCAGTTCTCAGATTTTTTTTTTTGTGTTCACGTTCCCTCCGAATTCTGAGAATTTAGTAGTACTGATCTGTGTGCGCCAGATTTACCTTTGCTGTTAATTACTTTCACCTTTGTAAATATATATTTATCCTTCCTCAGAATCCGTAGAGTGCATGAATACATATTGATCGATCAATTCCATCCTTTATTATACCATGATTTGTTCTTATAATTCGTAATGCATTACGTTAAAACCCATTACGTTAACATCCATTATGATACCATCCATTAGTTCTAAGTTACATATATCTTTGTTATTGTATAGAATCAGCCCAGAGCCACCTGCCTGTTCAGCCTATAGCATAGTATTGTATGTCGAGACGAAATACGTAACATGACCGAGCTGTCAGCATAGTTGCTGATCCCCTACATGTGTTGTATAGCTTATCTGAGTTAGCACCATCCATATGTATTACATACAATATCCCTTGCTAGGCCAGTGCTTAGTTTGTGTGGACGTCACGTGGCGCTGTTGTGAGCCCTTTGTGCCTGGATCCTTCTTAGTTCCGTTAGACCTACCAAGCAGCTACAGCAGCTGGGCCTCCCTCTTCCACACTCTGCAATATATGTGTTACAATCCAACAAGTGTGTTTAACTCTAACCATCATATCTCCTACGAACCCCCCACTACAGATGTACTTAAGAAAGTCTGATGACAAACATAATAACAATAATACTTAAACTCATGGTCACACTCTAATTAACACCTTCATGAAATCTTGATGGCAACAGCTACGACTAAGATGTTGCAGATGACATCACTTGTTCCCAAGCCAAGATATGTGATAAATTTGTAAAACTCTTCATAGATACAGGTGCAGTAGTAAATGTTATCAGATTTAGTTTCATATGTAACTTCGGCTTACAGATGTCCATGTTAACCGAATCATCAGAAATTGAATCCCTCAGCTGTGTTTCAGGTAACTTCATAATGGTACAGGAAAGGATTATACTGTATAGGGCACGAAATTGCTGGCCCAATTCTTAGTGATCAATAACATAACTTTCCCTAGTTAGTGACACTAACATACCCATACATATGCGAATCAGCTAAACAATTTGTCATTTTTTTTCAAGTATGTCAAATGTCTTTAGTAGAGACTTAAGAAACCTAAAGTTTCAGAGTGATATTTCTAAGAATACTCAATTTTCTCCCTCCTCGCATTAAGAAACGTTTCCAATTCACAAAATGAACAGAAGAATGTTAAAAGCAACAGTCAGGAAAACCATATAAACTTGTTTGAAATTCTGATACATGATGAAGCAGTAGAGAAAACTCTAATGGCAAGTGACTGCTTCGATCCAATCAAGGCTTTCGAAAGTACAGTCACAGCTTATAAAAGAAAGATATTGCTTTATCAATTAATTCACTCATTGTTTTCTATGGATGTCGCCTGCAATTTTATGAATATGCTCAAAGAGCACTACACCAGGACTACTGGCCCATGTTGGCAGGTCCAAGTCACAATCACTAGTTTAGACCTCACTGAATTTCATGAGGTGTCCAACATCTTCCTATTTTGAACACACGCGTTTATACGGTCATCATTTCTGCAAGCATTTTTATATTCGGTGATCCTAATGTCCAGATGATCTGGCAGTTTCCCCACACATTTTACCTTGTCACACCCCCCACATGGTATAATTCCTGCACTTGTGCCATAATCATGCTTGGGTTTTTGTATCAGGATCCTGATAGTAGTTGAAGAGCTGATAGATATTTTAGGCAACGTATAAAACGATGTAACTTGGAGGCTTTTCTTCAACTCAATTGGTGTTGGTCTTGTTGAGGATACGTGTCGCACATCTCCTGCAGTCACGTACGAAGTGTGGGAAGGTTGTAGTGAACTAAAAGAATTGGTGAGGTATGTGCATTCTTCTTCGAGAACTGCGGACTGGAAATTCTGTTAGGCTCTCAGAAAGAAGCCAATAACTACCCTTCTTTTAGTTCTGGTGTCATGGTGAGAGAAGAAATGTAGAAGATCATTCTTGTAGGTAGGTAGGTTTCCGGTAGACTTTAAAAGAAAGTCTGTTTTCACCAGTGAGAAGGAGAACGTCGAGAAAAGGTTGTCCTTCTCTTCCTCTAGAGTAAAATTTAATAGTAGGTTCCAGAGTGTGTGATAGTGTTGAGATGCCAGGTACGTGGAAGTAGGGTTAGGCAAGTGAAGAATTCCCTGTATTAAGATCCCACGATGTTGCTGTGTCAGACATGAATGTAGATGAATGGTTCAGAGAATCGACAGTTTGATAAATTAGACACATGTGCAACATTTGCGTATGAAATTAAGACACATGTGCAACAACTGGGTATCTTTATTGAAGACGTTTCGCCATCAAGTGGCTTTATCAATACAAATTCCAGGATATAATGTGAAAACAGTGGAACTATATACAGAAGATGAGGTAATCAGTCTTTCAGCCTTGGAGTTGGTACGGAGAGCACCGTAGTCGTGAAGGTTCTGGAGCAGAGGCCAGGAGCTTGCGGCTGGCGCTTATATACTAACGTCAGTGGAAGGTGAGGGTTGGTGTTGGTGAGGGTGGTCCTGGATGAGGGAGGAGGGCAGTGGCTGGGTGACGGTGGTGTTGGGCAAGGGGGAGGGTGGTGCTGGGTGATGGCGGTGTTGGGTGAGAGTGGTGCTGGACGAGGGGGAGGTTGGTGCTGGGTAAGGGTGGAGTTGCGTGAGGGGGAATGTGTGGTGCTGGTTGAAGGTGGTGTTGGGTGAGGGTGGTGCTGGGGGAGGGTGGTGCTGGGCGGGTGGTGGTGTTGGGTGATGGGGAGGGTGGTGCTGGGTGAGGGTGGTGCTGGAGTGAGGGTGGTGCTGGGTGAGGGTGGTGTTGGGTGAGGGGTGGAACTTAGGTGAGGGTGATGCTGGGCGAGGGTGGTGTTGAGGAGAGGGGAAGGGTGGTTTGGTTGAGGGTGGTGTGGGTGAGGGTGGTGCTAGGCGAGGGTGGTGCTTGGCAGGGTGTGCTAGGCGAGGGTGGTGCTAGGCGAGGGTGGTGCTGGGGGAGGGTGGTGCTAGGTGAGGGTGGTGCTGGGTGAAGGGTGAGGGTGGTGCTGGGTGAGAGTGATGCTGGGTGAGGGTGGTGCTGGGTGAGGGTGGTGATGGTGAGGGTGGTGTGCTGGGTGAAGGGTGAGGGTGGTGCGGGGTGAGAGTGATCGGGTGAGGGTGGGCTGGGTGGGGGGTTGGCTGGGGGAGGGTGGTGAGGTTTGAGGGGGGTGGGGGTGAAGGGTGAGGGTGGTCGGGGGTGAGAGTGATGCTGGGTGGGGTGGTGCGGGTGAGGGGGGGTGCTGGGTGAGGGTGGGCTGGGTGAGGGTGGTTGGGGTGGGGTGTTTGATGGGTGAGGTTGGTCTGGGGGGGAAAGGGGAGAGTGGGCGGGGTGAGGGTGATGCTGGGTGAGGAAGTCTGATTGGGGGTGGTACTGGTTGAGGGGAGTGCTGGGTGGGGGGGACGGTTTGAGGGGTGTGCTGGGGGGGGGGGAAGGTGGTGCTGGTGGGGGTGCTGGGTGGGGGTGTTTTTTGGGTGAGAGTGGTGCGGGGTGGGGGTTTTGCGGGGTAGGGTGGTGCTGGTTTGGGGGTGCGGGGTAGGGGGGGGGGTGGGCTGGGTGAGGGTGATTGGGTGGGGTGGGTGTTGGGTGGGGGTGGTGCGGGTTTGGGGGGTCGGGTGAGGGGGAAAGGTGGTGCTGGGTGGGGTTGCTGGGTGAGGGGGTGCTGGGTGGGGGTGGTGTGGGTGGGGGTGGGAGGTAGGGTGGTGCGGGGTAAAGGGGAGGGTGGTGCTGGGTGAGAGTGATGGGGGTGAGGGTGGTGGGGGGTGGGGGGGTGGTGTGGGGGGGTGGTGCTGGGGGGGTGTGCTCGGTGGGGGTGGTGATGGGTGAGGGGGTGCGGGGAAGGGTGAGAGTGGTTGCTGGGTGAGGGATGGGGTGAGAGTAGTGTTGTTTGGGGGTGGTAGGGTTTGAGGGGATGCTGGGTGGGGGTGGTACGGGTTTAGGGAGTGGGGGTGAGGGGAAGGTGGTGCTGGGTGGGGGTGATTGGGTGAGGGTTTTTGTTGGGTGAGGGTGGTGCTGGGGAGGGTGGTGTTGGGGTGGGGTGGGGGGTTTAAGGGGAGTGCTGGGGAGGGGGGGTGGTGCTGGGGAGGTGATGCGGGGGTGAGGGTGGTGTTGGGTAGGGGGTGCTGGTTGAGGGGAGTGCTGGGTGAGGGGGAAAGGGTGGTGGGGGTGAGGGTGATGCTGGGTGGGGGGTGCTGGGTGAGGGGTGGTGCTATGTGAGGGGGCCCTGGGGGGGTGTGCGGGTAGGGTGGTGAGGGGTGGGGGGGTGGTGTGGGTGAGCAATTTTCCACCGTTGAGGAGAAAGATTAGCTCCCCTGATTTCCCCAGATGAAGTAAAAGCGTTTGTTGACTCTTTTAAACAAACGTCGTAAACCCATTGCCTTCCCAGGGAAAAGATGGGTATAAGAATTTTGTCCCTCGTTTTTCCACTTAAACCCGGGTACTAGACCTATCTATATCCCTGCATACAAAAGCCTCATTCACAATTTTGCTGTCGCGAAGAATTGATCAATCAAATGCTTGATGAGGGGTTATTGCACTACTTCACCTTGGAAATGCACCCTTGATCCCAGTACGTAAGAAGGATGGTACTTGGCGCCCAGTGATTGACTTTAGGGAAATTAAATGCGAAACTATCCCAGATCGCTTCCCACTTCCCCTATGGGTGATCTTTTACGTAACATCGGGGTTTAAAAAGCTTTTCAAAACCCGGACTTGTTACAAGGGTTTTTGGGAAGTCCCCTTTACGAGGACACCAAGGTAACTGCATTCTCCACTCCTACAGGTCATTATCATTTTCCAATGGCGTTTGGATTCGATCCTCCCTATCACGTTCTCAAGGCCATGACGTAATGTCATGCAAAGACGTGGATCACACTTAAAAAAGCTTGTGTGACAGGGTAGTTGAAGAACCCAAATTTAAAGATCAAACTGTCAAATGTCAATTTTCAGATCGAAATTAAGTTTTTTGGGTCCGTAGTCACTCCTAGAGGGGTTACGACTGACCAAAGTAAAGTAATGCAGTACAAATTTTCCAACCCCCAAAATTTTTGCTGATGCCGAAAGATTTTTGTGGCTTAGAAGGTTTCTATGATCTTTCATTCCCTTTTTTCTTCCTAGTGCTCCTCTAACGGTTGCTAAAGAAAGTGTCCTTTTGTTTGGGACCTTCCGCAGAAAGAGCATTCCAAACTTTAAAAAAAGCTAACATTGCCCAATTTTGAAATTCCAAATTTTTCTAAGCCCTTCATCTGACTATGATGCTATTTCATTGGATAGGTCCCGTACTGCTCAGAGACTATGGCAAGAAAAACGCAGTTGCATTTTCTAGCGAGTCCTTTCAAGGTGAAATTATTTTTAAAAATAACTAGCAAGAACTTTAGCAAATAGTGTGGGCTTTAAAGCACTTCGAGCATTTTTTATCGTACCCGTTCATTCTTTACAGACCATGCTCCATGATACCTTTTTCCAGAACAAACAACTAGGAAGGTTTGCCAGTGGACCTTTACTATCCCGGTTCAATCCGCCTTGAACACTTTTCCCGGGAAATCAAATGTATTCGCGTTTCCTTTCCGAATGTTTGTATGTAACTGCAAAACCCCCATTTGTGTGAAAAGTCAAGAATCTCAACGAACGATCCATGTGGTCTGGTGTATTCGATTCCTGCTCAGGAAGATCTTATTTGATGTTAAGCCACACACCCATCAGGACTTTGTCAAACCAAGAAATTATGTATCGAAAAGCCCCAGTTGGGTTCTCTAGAGAAGAGTTTTACCCGTTAGTAATTCCCAGTGCTATGAATGTAGCCTTACAGCAAGTTTCACGATGTACAGGTGTTGCGCACCCTGGGATGGGGTTGTTCAGTAAACAAGCCAGATTGAATACTTTTTGGCCCCAGGAATGATATTTGAGTATGTTAAGAAATGAGTGTCTGCATGAACTAAAGGGAAAAACTAATGGTCCTAATCCCAAACCAATGTTCCAACACTAGCAAACCCTGGGGAAAAAGTTGCGCTAATTTGTTAACTAATTTCCCTGTTCCCCCAGGGCAAAAAACTATGTGTTATGGGGGATCTTTTACCAGTATTGTGAGTTAGTTCCTATTGCAGATAAGACTGCCCCAGACGTAGCTAAAGGGTTTTCAGAACGCATTATCTGCAGGCATACCACCCCTAAATCCCCCAGTAAAGATATGGGGGTGAATTCTGTAATGAGTTCTTGAAAAATTTTTGCACCTTTTACAAGATCTCTAAATCCACCAGTGTTCCCATATCC